>CM018574.1:12922500-14122500 GCA_009078335.1 Salix brachista | reverse complement strand
GGAAAGGAATGGCTTGAAGGTCTGGGTTAGGGATATCGACACTGCAAGCATGCACCAGCTGGTCTTCAAAAGATGGAGCAGTTCTAAGAGCTATATTTTCAATGATGGCTGGACAAAGCAGTTCGTCAGAAGGAGGAGCTTGGTTGAAGGAGATGAAATCGGACTCTACTGGGACAGTGATCTGTCAATGCTTCACTTCAGTGTTCTGTGTAGAGCTGCTGCTGCCGGCCAAGACTAAGATTTTGTATTAGCACTTAGTTTATGTTCGATTGTTGTTTAGAATCTGAGATGCTTGCTTGTTTTATTGAAACAAACTTCTGCTGTTATTATTCTGATATAATCAATCCAGTTTAGTTTGAATGATTTCTTTTGCCTGGCTTGATTTCAATCAACCAATTGATTATTGTCCATTCTGTTCAACAAATTTAAGGTTTGATGAAAAAGCTTCATTTAATTAAAACAGAAATACAACACATTCAAGAAGAAGAAAACATAACCAAAGAAATCACAAGTATATCCACTCTATTTATTTTTCCCTCGTCAGATTGTGCTTTTAATAGACCTGAAACCTGTCCGTAGTTGTCATCATTATATATAATGGCCACAGAACTGACATCTTCGGTTGGTCCATTGACCTGCATGCAATAAACCTGCTAATAGCTGATTTCTGCTCACAATAAACCTGATAATGACCACAGAACTTACTTTTTCTGGAAGTTTCTAATCTAGTGTCTATACATGTATTTTGTTCGATGGTTAGTGGTACTACTTTGGTGCAGTCAGTGACATGCCTCAAGGTTTGACAGATAGGGTTTGCTAATCTAATGTTCATGACAGTAGAAGAAAGTTTACGTTAGCAGGTTAACTAATTTTCATAGGGGTTGACGGTTTCTATCATTTAGTAGCCATGCTTTTATTTTTTTGATGAATCAGCCAGTTTGTGGCAGGGGAAGATCACAATGCATTTTTCCTACACAGGAAGGAGGATTAGGGATCAAAAAGTTAAAGCGATTTGTGGTGTCTGGTTATGCATGCAGGATCTCCCAGGGTAGCTTGGTGCATGGCTCATCTCCTGAAAGGTAGGGTTTTTTGGTGCTCAACCATTCCAGATGATTCTTCAGACTTGGAAATAATTACTAAAGCTTCGAACTCTGATTTGGGATCGAATGGTGCACATACAACGGGGAGAATATTATTTTATACATGTTTCATAATTAAGTAATGAATTACCATTCTTGAACTATCCATTTGTTACTGTGGTGCCTCTTGAGTTTAATAGTTTTTTTTTTTTTTTTTAAAAAAAAAACAAAAGTGCCCCCTTTAATGAGTAAAATAAAATAGCTAAAAACATTTCACTTAATTACCGTCCACAACGTTATTATCTTCGAGCAAGAACGTTAAAATATATAGAGAATTATCTTCGAGCAAGAACGTTAAAATATATAGAGAATAGACTCTAAATTAATCATCAACAAACCCTTTTTGCTCTTAAAAATGATTGTTGATTAGTAAAAATAATCATGCTAGCTGCCATTAAACTAATAATTAATATTTATACGCGAGTCCGATTCTTACTCAACACGTCCATGGCAACATTATGTGCCGCTAAACGCAACGCCAACCAAGAATGGACAATAATTTGTTGGAAAAAGATCAGATAAATTAAGAAGAAAAACGGGAGAGAGAGAGAGAGAGAGAGAGAGAGAGAGAGAGAGACTTCACACAAAATGTAGTTATTCTTTATTGCTATTGTTTTCTCTGTTATTACCAGCAACACCTAACCTCAAATTCTAATCAAGGAACCCAGGTTTTCTTCGGAACAACCTTAACAGGAACTACAGATGGTGCTGACGGTGATGGAGTAGTGGAATCGGCAGCTTTGTCACAGTAGCCTTCAAGAATTTAGCTCTCTTCAATAGAAAACCCTAGCGTACCAATCATGTTAGGCCAACAATGCTCACCAACGGTGCTCAAAGCCTGGCAACAGTTGTGACCAAGTTGAGCCTCACCGTCGAGGAAGAATATAACAATCTCCCCGGTACATGCTTGTAGCTGAAAAAAAGAGTCCCAGCAATTTGGTGACTTCATCTAATTTCAAGCGAGCCGAAAGGTTTGAGATTGAAGCCAGTGGTCTTGCCTTGGCGCCGTCCAAGCTGATGCCTGCCAAGACAGCAGCGAAAAGAAAGAGCTTAAGATTAGAAGCCATTTTGATACTGATATTATAGAGAAAGAGATCTGGTGGTATTTGATCAGGAAATGGAGATTGCTGAGTGATTTATATAGGAATATTATAGAGCATGATTTTAAATTAATTTGAACGTTACAATTCTTGAAAGTTACAAACAAGGCACGAAGGAAATGAAAGAACGTGTGGTTCATGGAAGGGAATAGAAAGGCCAAAAGGCAACAATCAATTAATCATTCATGAACTTTACAATTTATGGCAATAAATCAGATTAAAATTCCAGTAACATGCCATAATTAATTAAAAATATTTAATTTAAAAAAAATATTATTGTATTTAAAAAATACTTTTAAATTACAATGACAAACAACTCCTAGAGAATCTATCATCACTCATTGTGTTTATCTACACCTGCAATGTCTTCAGGGGTGTTAGAGAGTTTTTTTAGAAAGTATTTTTTTTTAAAAAACAGTTTATTTTTATTTTTATTTTGTATTTTAAATTAATTTTTTTTGGTGTTTTAAAATTATTTTGATGTGCTGATATAAAAATAATTTTTTTAAAATAAAAAAATATTATTTTAATACATTTCTAGACAAAAAAATTACAAAATTCTAAAAAGTAAGAAAAATAGAAAACTATCATTTACCTTTTAGACTTTACAAAGCCCATGAGAACTATCATTTACCTTTTAGACTCTCCACGATATGAAACAGATTTGATTAAAATAGCTTGATAAAGTACAAAATTCTTAAAAAAAAAGAAATTGTTCCACAAGTGAGCTATGATTTGAAGAAAAATCAGGTATTTGACCGACTAATAACAATATTGTGCAGAAATATAAACAATAATAATACAAAAATAAAAATTATTATATTTTCTTGAGATCTTAAATTGGTTTCATAACGATGTTTTTATATTGTAATAATAAAATTGAAAATAGTTTTGAAAGAAAAATAGAAAACTATCATTTACCGTTTAGACTTTACAAAGCCCATGAACGACTTATAGGAAAGGGCCGAACCCAGAATCTGTAGTGCAGCGATGCATGGGAATCAAATCAGTGAGGAGTTCGGAAAGAGCGGGAGCTAACTGATTTTTGGTTACTGACTCAACAGGGAAACTATCCAAACATTCGTTACCGTTGATATTGAATTACTTGATGAGAAAGTTTCGATTTCCAAAGTGCACACTGATTTCTTGATACAATCCGGGCTCTATACTGATTAATTTCAGTCTATATAAGAGTTTTAACCCACACCCACAATCTAAAGAAATTGAGAGGAAAAGATTGGTCTTTGTTGATCTCTGTCTTGTGGCGGTTCTGTCATTGCTTACAGCAATGGAGAGAAAACAGCTGTTTCATGTTTCTAATTCTTGTTTTTTTCTCAAGAAAATCTAGGACCCAAACAAAAGAAACGAATGTGAATGTCAACAAGCCGGGGGAGAGGAGTTTGCTGGGTCGCATCCACTTTTCAGCGAGCGTCCTTTTTTGTTCAAGAAGCCAAAACCAAGCAGCAGCGGAACTGGTTCCATTGTTGTTGCTTGAAGAAATCCAGGGAGGGTTTTAAGGGAACTGAATCTTTTTGATGAAAATTGGGTTCTCCAGAATTCTGCCGATTCTGATTCAAGCAACAAAGAATCCGCGGAGGAGTTGAGAGAAGGGTGGCTTTTAATCTGAGGACGATGAGATCGTCCTATACCCTTGAGGACATGATGGAGGAGAGGTCTCGTGGGGTATCGACTGAAATCAGTCTGTATCATCACGTCGACCCGTTCAAGATCAAGAAGAAGATGAAGCCAAGTGATCTGGGTAATTTATGCAGGCTGCTTGTGTCTGCAGATTTGGTGGAGAAACATATCCTGCCATTCCTGAACGAGGATCAAACTAGACAGGTTGAAATTCCGAATCAGGAAAGGAATGGCTTGAAGGTCTGGGTTAGGGATATCGACACTGCAAGCATGCACCAGCTGGTCTTCAAAAGATGGAGCAGTTCTAAGAGCTATATTTTCAATGATGGCTGGACAAAGCAGTTCGTCAGAAGGAGGAGCTTGGTTGAAGGAGATGAAATCGGACTCTACTGGGACAGTGATCTGTCAATGCTTCACTTCAGTGTTCTGTGTAGAGCTGCTGCTGCCGGCCAAGACTAAGATTTTGTATTAGCACTTAGTTTATGTTCGATTGTTGTTTAGAATCTGAGATGCTTGCTTGTTTTATTGAAACAAACTTCTGCTGTTATTATTCTGATATAATCAATCCAGTTTAGTTTGACTGATTTCTTTTGCCTGGTTTGATTTCAATCAACCAATTGAGTATTGTGTCAATTCTGCTCAACATATTCTAACGTACGGGACAACTCAGAGGCTCATCAAGCCATGATATACGGCTGAACAAATTTAAGGATGATGAACAAGCTTCATTTAAAACACATGCCTCAAGGTTTGAACCTAGGAAATCAAGTACATGCTAATCTAATGTTCATGACAGTAGAAGAAAGTTTAAGTTAGCAGGTTAACTAATTTTCATAGGGGCTGACGGTTTCTATCATTTAGTAGCCATTCTTTTATTTTTTTGAATCAAAAAGTTAAAGGGATGTAATTCTGCATGGATCTTGAGCGATTTGTGGTGTCTGGTTATACAAGCAGGATGTCTAAGGGTAGCTTGGTGCATGGCTCATCTCCTAGAAGGTAGGTTTTTTTGGTGCTCAGCCATTCTAGATGATTCTTCAGACTTGTAAAAAATTACTCAAGCTTCGAACTCTGATTTAATGGTGCGTACAGCGGGGAGAATATTTTATTTGTGGTGGGAATCTTGTCATCTTCATGGGCCTAAGAAATCATGGCCGAAGGCTTATGTTTGAGTCTGAATTGCCGACAACCTCAAATATTGATCCTGTTTGTGGTCAGTGCAATTCTGTAGATAGATGAGGATAGAGATCACCCATTCTTCACCGGCACCTTCATCAACAAGTCTGGGAATCACCACCATAAAATTGGTAAGCAGAAACGAAACCGATGAAATATTCCGACGAAAAATATTTCATCGCAAATTTTCAATGGAATTAACGAATAATTTTCATTGGCAATTTCTGATAGAGAAGACGATGAATTATGTTTAATCAGTAATTACCGATAGAATACTTGATATATTGAAATATATTTTAAAAAATAATCAAAATTTGTTGGTAATTCTATCACTAATTTTACACATCACTGACAGATTGTTTCCTTTGACAAATGTTAATAAGCTACAACGGCAGTTCTTCCTCTCATTCTCCTGCATTGAAAAAAATACCTAGCAACCCTAACACCCACCCAACTCGAATCTATATTTATAATTAGTGTCAGCATTGTTCGTTACATTTTTTTTTTGTGAAGCTTTGATATATAAAATAAACAAACCAATCTATTTTTTGTAACCCATTTATATTTAGGTTAATTTATTAAGATTGTTTTTTGTATTTTTCTTGTATATTTAAGCAATTCATTAATTACTTTTTACCAAGAGAAAATTGTTGTGTTAATGTAAAGTATGCCATGAATGGTTGTTAAAATCACGAGTTAACTCGTAAAATCATAATATTTTGCGAGTCAACTCATCAAACCTTGTCAATTCGAATAGAAAAATCGATTTTAGTCAAACGTAAAATCAGACCGGATCGGTCCGATTTTACGATCCTGCTCAAGGTTATTAATTACGATCGGTCAAAATTTTATACTACCTTTCAACCCTTAAGCCAACACATTATATTCATAGACACAACTCTTTGGTTGGATATCTATTTAGGCGATGTGGGATAGCTTTCAACATTTGAAGCCACAAATTCTTAGGTTATTTCACAATCCACCGATATGGGATAGAAACTTGTCAACTTCTCTTGCATCAAGCCATGAGGTGGCTACTGGGGCGTGTATGCCCCTATTTATATATATATATAAATATATATTATATATACTCTCTCTCTCTCTCTCTCTATATATATATTATATATACTCTCTCTCTCTCTCTCTATATATATATATATTATATATACTCTCTCTCTCTCTCTCTCTATATATATATATATATATATATATCATGGAATCTTTTTTGAAAATCAGTAATATTAACTTTAAAATTTATACTTAAATTTTTTGAAATAAATAAATTTTTTATTTTTTATTTTAAATTAATTTTTTTATGTTTTTAAATCATTTTCATATCCTGATGTTAAAATAATTTGTTAGAGTTGGAGCTAGTACTAGCAATATCGGTGTTGGTACCAGTATTAGCACTAATAATCCTTTCAATAGTAATACTTTTGATGAATGTATTAAAAATAACGAGGAAGATGACATGCTTTTAATTTATATAGCACATCAATAAAATATTTATTTTAAATTTGTTAGTTTTTACCTAATGAAATTCTATGGACATAATTGTTTTGCAATGTATTTTTAAGTTATTTTGAATCATGTATAAACCTTAACTAATGAAGTTTTATGGCCATAATTATATTGTATTGTATTCAGAAATATTTTACTTATGATTTTACGATTTTTCTACCTACACGATTTTAGTTGTGATTTTATGATTTTTGTACGGAAAAATTAAGGTATGATTTTATAATTTTACTATCCAATCTTACGATCTGAGTTTCCAAAGCCCCTTCCGTGTCGTGTCAAAATCGCGATTTTGACAACCATGATGCCATGGTTTGTTTAGGATTTAGGAAAAAAATTGAGATTTGTAGTCATTTAATGAAATACAATTTGATTTTGTAATTTAATTATGTTATAGTTAAATAAACGATGAGTAATTTTAATGGGCACCAATTGAAAATTTTTATTGTTAAATTAAAATTTTGATTTTTTTCCTATAAAATTATAAAATCAATATTATTTTATACATGTTTCATAATTACATAATGAATTACCATTCTTGAACCATCCATTTGTTATTGTGGTGTGCCCTAGTTTTTTTTCTTCTACACACACACACACACACACACACACATATATGATAGTTAAAAACACTTCACTTAATTACCATCCACAACGTTATTATCTTTGAGTAAGAACTTTAAAATATATAGAGAATAGACCCTATATTAATCATCAACAAACCCTTTTTGCTCTTAAAAATGATTGCTGATTAGTAAATAATCATGCTAGCTGCCATTGAACGAATCATATTTATATGCGAGTCCGAGTTTTACTCAGCACGTCCATGGCAACATTATGTGCCGCCCGCCAAACGCAACGCCAATATTCAAGAATGGACAATAATTTGTTGGAGAAAGATCATATAAATTAAGAAGAAAAACGGGAGAGAGAGAGAGAGAGACGTCGTACAAAGTGTAATTATACTTTATTCTTGTTGTTTTCTCTGTTATTACCACTAACAGCTAACCTCAAACTCTAATAAAGGAGCCCAGGTTTTCTTCGGAACAACTTTAACAGGAACCATAGATGGTGCCGATGGTGATGGAGTAGTGGAATCGGTAGCTTTGTCACAGTAGCCTTCAAGAATTTGGCTCTCTTCAGTAGTAAACCCTAGCGTACCAATCATGTTAGGCCAGCAATGCTCACCAACGGTGCTCAAAGCCTGACAACAGCTTTGACCAATTCGAGCCTCACCGTTGAGGAAGAATAGAACAAGCTCCCCGGTACATGCTTGTAGCTGAAACAAAGAGTCCCAGCAATTTGGTGACTTCATCTAATTTCAAGCGAGCCGAAAGGTTTGAGATTGAAGCCAGTGGTCTTGCCTTGGCGCTGTCCAAGCTGATGCCTGCCAAGACAGCAGCGAAAAGAAAGAGCTTAAGATTAGAAGTCATTTTGATACTGATAGTATAGATAGAGAGATGTGGTGGTATTTGATCAGGAAATGGAGATTGCTGAGTGATTTATATAGGATTATAGATCATGATTTTGAATTAATTTGAACGTTACAGTTCTTTCTTGAAAGGGAATAGAAAGGCCAAAAGGATCTCCATCAAGTTCCAGCCTAACAGTAGTAAGGCAGACCATCAAGTGTGGGCAGCACAACTGTCTGGAACATTCTCCATCTCCTCTGCATGGGAGACCCTGTCAGCAGTATCATTTGGTATCCAGGGCATATCCCTAGTCAAGCTTTATTCTGTGGCTGGCATCTCGTAGCAGGCTCCAAAACTTGGACATATTGCAGCGAACAGCGCAACTTCTCCAAGAAAGTCTGGAGTGCAGTAAAGAACCATGCCTGGCCGACAACCACCTGGCCAAACCTTATAAACTGGGCGTGCGGAGTCTTCAAAGGGAAGAAGGACCCTCAAAATCATATTGCAAAAACTTTACTTTCCACCACCATATAATATCTATGGTATGAACGGAACAATAGAACTTTCAAGAACACCTGCAACTCCCACCAGCAGCTCGCGAAGGATATAATCCACTGCATTCGTCTGCACCTCTTGAGTGACAACCCGAGCCATGCTTGACAAATTCTATAACGATGAGATGCAGCATCTCTCCGATGTTGGACCATGCCCCATAGAGGCCTTGATTTTTATTAGGCTAAAGTCACAGGCCTTCTTCTATGTAATTTCTCCTATCTCTCCATTCCTAGGCTTTAAGTCACCTCTGCCTTTCGGCCTTGGCTGTGTTGCCAAAGGGCTTCTCCCCCATTAGGCTTCTGGACCGATTGTTGATGGGGGCAATAGGGTTCTTTTTCCCATCTTGCTCTGGTTTGTTAAATTCTGTGCTTTCGGGCCTCCTTGTTTGTTTTTGTTAATATAAAACCATTTGTTCAAAAAAGACTTATAGGAAAGGGCCAAACCCAAAATCTGTAGTGCAGCGATGCAAGGGAATCAGTGAGGAGTTCGGAAAGAGCGGGAGCTAACTGATTTTTGGTTACTGACTCAACAGGGAAACTATCCAAACATTCGTTACCGTTGATATTGAATTACTTGATGAGAAAGTTTCGATTTCCAAAGTGCACACTGATTTCTTGATACAATCCGGGCTCTATACTGATTAATTTCAGTCTATATAAGAGTTTTAACCCACACCCACAATCTAAAGAAATTGAGAGGAAAAGATTGGTCTTTGTTGATCTCTGTCTTGTGGCGGTTCTGTCATTGCTTACAGCAATGGAGAGAAAACAGCTGTTTCATGTTTCTAATTCTTGTTTTTTTCTCAAGAAAATCTAGGACCCAAACAAAAGAAACGAATGTGAATGTCAACAAGCCGGGGGAGAGGAGTTTGCTGGGTCGCATCCACTTTTCAGCGAGCGTCCTTTTTTGTTCAAGAAGCCAAAACCAAGCAGCAGCGGAACTGGTTCCATTGTTGTTGCTTCAAGAAATCCAGGGAGGGTTTTAAGGGAACTGAATCTTTTTGATGAAAATTGGGTTCTCCAGAATTCTGCCGATTCTGATTCAAGCAACAAAGAATCCGCGGAGGAGTTGGAGAGAAGGGTGGCTTTTAATCTGAGGACGATGAGATCGTCCTATACCCTTGAGGACATGATGGAGGAGAGGTCTCGTGGGGTATCGACTGAAATCAGTCTGTATCATCACGTCGACCCGTTCAAGATCAAGAAGAAGATGAAGCCAAGTGATCTGGGTAATTTATGCAGGCTGCTTGTGTCTGCAGATTTGGTGGAGAAACATATCCTGCCATTCCTGAACGAGGATCAAACTAGACAGGTTGAAATTCCGAATCAGGAAAGGAATGGCTTGAAGGTCTGGGTTAGGGATATCGACACTGCAAGCATGCACCAGCTGGTCTTCAAAAGATGGAGCAGTTCTAAGAGCTATATTTTCAATGATGGCTGGACAAAGCAGTTCGTCAGAAGGAGGAGCTTGGTTGAAGGAGATGAAATCGGACTCTACTGGGACAGTGATCTGTCAATGCTTCACTTCAGTGTTCTGTGTAGAGCTGCTGCTGCCGGCCAAGACTAAGATTTTGTATTAGCACTTAGTTTATGTTCGATTGTTGTTTAGAATCTGAGATGCTTGCTTGTTTTATTGAAACAAACTTCTGCTGTTATTATTCTGATATAATCAATCCAGTTTAGTTTGACTGATTTCTTTTGCCTGGTTTGATTTCAATCAACCAATTGAGTATTGTGTCAATTCTGCTCAACATATTCTCACGTACGGGACAACTCAGAGGCTCATCAAGCCGTGATATACGGCTGAACAAATTTAAGGATGATGAACAAGCTTCATTTAAAACACATGCCTCAAGGTTTGAACCTAGGAAATTAAGTAGAGATAGGGTTTGCTAATCTAATGTTCATGACAGTAAAAGAAAAATAAAGTTAGCAGGTTAACTAATTTTCATAGGGGCTGACGGTTTCTATTATTTAGTAGCCATGCTTTTATTTTTTGATGAATCGATCAGCCAGTTTGTGGCAGGGGAAGATCACAACGCAATTTTCCTACACCGGAAGGAGGATTAGGAATCAAAAAGTTAAAGGGATGTAATTCTGCATGGATCTTGAGCGATTTGTGGTGTCTGGTTATGCATGCAGGATCTCCCAGGGTAGCTTGGTGCATGGCTCATCTCCTCAAAGGTAGGGTTTTTTGGTGCTCAACCATTCCATATGACTCTTCAGACTTGGAAATAATTACTAAAGCTTCGAACTCTGATAGAAATGACGATGAATTATGTTTAACCAGTAATTACCGATATATTGAAACTTTTAAAAAACTAATTAAATTATTGTTGGTAATACCAATAAAATTACTGACAGATTGTTTCCATTGACAAATGTTAATATGCTACAACGGCAATTCTTCCTCTCATTCTCCTCCATTGAAAAAAATACGTAGCAACCCTAACAGCCACCCAACTCGAATCTATATTTATAATTAGTGTCAGCATTGTTCGTTACATTTTTTTGTGAAGCTTTGATATATAAAATAAGCAAACCAATCTATTTTTTGTAACCCATTTATATTTAGGTTAACTTATTAAGATTGTTTTTTGTAATTTTCTTGTATATTTAAGCAGTTCATTACTTTTTACCAAGAGAAAATTGTTGTGTTAATGTATAGTATATATGCTACGGTTTGTTTAGGATTTAGAAAAAAAATTGAGATTTGTAGTCATTTAATGAAATTAAATTTGATTTTGAAATTTAATTCTGTTATAATTAAATAAATTATGAGTAATTTTAATGGGCACCAATTGAAAATTTTATTGTTAAATTAAAATTTTGATTTTTTTTCCCTATAAAATTATAAAATCGATATTATTTTATACATGTTTCATAATTACGTAATGCATTACCATTCTTGAACCATCCATTTGTTATTGTGGTGTGCCCCTTGAGTTCATATATATATATATATATATATATCCCTTTAATGAGTAAAATATAATAGTTAAAAACATTTCACTTCATTACCATCCACAACGTTATTATCTTCGAGTAAGACCGTTAAAATATATAGAGAATAGACCCTAAATTAATCATCAACAAACCCTTTTTGCTCTTAAAAATGATTGCTGATTAGTAAATAATCATGCTAGCTGCCATTGAACTAATCATATTTATACGCGAGTCCGAGTTTTACTCAACACGTCCATGGCAACATTCTGTGCCGCCAAACGCAACGCCAATATTCAAGAATGGACAATAATTTGTTGGAAAAAGATCAGATAAATTACGAAGAAAAACGAGAGAGACGTCGCACAAAGTGTAATTATTCTTTATTCTTGTTGTTTTCTCTGTTATTACCACTAACAGCTAACCTCAAACTCTAATCAAGGAACCCAGGTTTTCTTTGGAACAACCTTAACAGGCACTACAGATGGTGCTGACGTTGATGGAGTAGTGGAATCGACAGCTTTATCACAGTAGCCTTCAAGAATTTGGCTCTCTTCAGTAGTAAACCCTAGCGTACCAATCATGTGAGGCCAGCAATGCTCACCAACGGTGCTCAAAGCCTGGCAACAGTTGTGACCAAGTTGAGCCTCACCGTCGAGGAAGAATATAACAATCTCCCCGGTACATGCTTGTAGCTGAAACAAAGAGTCCCAGCAATTTGGTGACTTCATCTAATTTCAAGCGAGCCGAAAGGTTTGAGAATGAGGCCAGTGGTCATGCCTTGGCGCCGTCCAAGCTAATGCATGCCAAGACAGCAGCGAAAAGAAAGAGCTTAAGATTAGAAGCCATTTTGATACTGATATTATAGAGAAAGAGATCTGGTGGTATTTGATCAGGAAATGGAGATTGCTGAGTGATTTATATAGGAATATTATAGAGCATGATTTTAAATTAATTTGAACGTTACAATTCTTGAAAGTTACAAACAAGGCACGAAGGAAATGAAAGAACGTGTGGTTCATGGAAGGGAATAGAAAGGCCAAAAGGCAACAATCAATTAATCATTCATGAACTTTACAATTTATGGCAATAAATCAGATTAAAATTCCAGTAACATGCCATAATTAATTAAAAATATTTAATTTTAAAAAAAAAATTATTGTATTTAAAAAATACTTTTAAATTACAATGACAAACAACTCCTAGAGAATCTATCATCACTCATTGTGTTTATCTACACCTGCAATGTCTTCAGGGGTGTTAGAGAGTTTTTTTAGAAAGTATTTTTTTTTAAAAAAACAGTTTATTTTTATTTTTATTTTGTATTTTAAATTAATTTTTTTTGGTGTTTTAAAATTATTTTGATGTGCTGATATAAAAATAATTTTTTTAAAATAAAAAAATATTATTTTAATACATTTCTAGACAAAAAAATTACAAAATTCTAAAAAGTAAGAAAAATAGAAAACTATCATTTACCTTTTAGACTTTACAAAGCCCATGAGAACTATCATTTACCTTTTAGACTCTCCACGATATGAAACAGATTTGATTAAAATAGCTTGATAAAGTACAAAATTCTTAAAAAAAAAGAAATTGTTCCACAAGTGAGCTATGATTTGAAGAAAAATCAGGTATTTGACCGACTAATAACAATATTGTGCAGAAATATAAACAATAATAATACAAAAATAAAAATTATTATATTTTCTTGAGATCTTAAATTGGTTTCATAACGATGTTTTTATATTGTAATAATAAAATTGAAAATAGTTTTGAAAGAAAAATAGAAAACTATCATTTACCGTTTAGACTTTACAAAGCCCATGAACGACTTATAGGAAAGGGCCGAACCCAGAATCTGTAGTGCAGCGATGCATGGGAATCAAATCAGTGAGGAGTTCAGAAAGAGCGGGAGCTAACTGATTTTGGTTCCTACCTCAACAAGGAAACTATCCAAACATTCGATCGTTACCGTTGATGTTGAATTACTTGAAGAGGAAGTTTCGATTTTGATTTCCAAACGGCACCCTGATTTCTTGATACAATCCGGGCTCTATACTGATTAATTTCAGTCTATATAAGAGTTTTAACCCACAACCACAATCTAAAGAAATTGAGAGGAAAAGATTGGTCTTTGTTTATCTCTGTCTTGTGGCGGTTCTGTCATCGCTTACAACAATGGAGAGAAAACAGCTGTTTCATGTTTGTAATTCTTGTTTTTCTCTCAAGAAAATCAAGAACCCAAACAAAAGAAAAGAATGTGAATGTCAACAAGCCGGGGGAGAGGAGTTTGCTGGGTCGCATCCACTTTTCAGCGAGCGTCCTTTTTTGTTCAAGAAGCCAAAACCAAGCAGCAGCGGAACTGGTTCCATTGTTGTTGCTTCAAGAAATCCAGGGAGGGTTTTAAGGGAACTGAATCTTTTTGATGAAAATTGGGTTCTCCAGAATTCTGCCGATTCTGATTCAAGCAACAAAGAATCCGCGGAGGAGTTGGAGAGAAGGGTGGCTTTTAATCTGAGGACGATGAGATCGTCCTATACCCTTGAGGACATGATGGAGGAGAGGTCTCGTGGGGTATCGACTGAAATCAGTCTGTATCATCACGTCGACCCGTTCAAGATCAAGAAGAAGATGAAGCCAAGTGATCTGGGTAATTTATGCAGGCTGCTTGTGTCTGCAGATTTGGTGGAGAAACATATCCTGCCATTCCTGAACGAGGATCAAACTAGACAGGTTGAAATTCCGAATCAGGAAAGGAATGGCTTGAAGGTCTGGGTTAGGGATATCGACACTGCAAGCATGCACCAGCTGGTCTTCAAAAGATGGAGCAGTTCTAAGAGCTATATTTTCAATGATGGCTGGACAAAGCAGTTCGTCAGAAGGAGGAGCTTGGTTGAAGGAGATGAAATCGGACTCTACTGGGACAGTGATCTGTCAATGCTTCACTTCAGTGTTCTGTGTAGAGCTGCTGCTGCCGGCCAAGACTAAGATTTTGTATTAGCACTTAGTTTATGTTCGATTGTTGTTTAGAATCTGAGATGCTTGCTTGTTTTATTGAAACAAACTTCTGCTGTTATTATTCTGATATAATCAATCCAGTTTAGTTTGACTGATTTCTTTTGCCTGGTTTGATTTCAATCAACCAATTGAGTATTGTGTCAATTCTGCTCAACATATTCTCACGTACGGGACAACTCAGAGGCTCATCAAGCCGTGATATACGGCTGAACAAATTTAAGGATGATGAACAAGCTTCATTTAAAACACATGCCTCAAGGTTTGAACCTAGGAAATTAAGTAGAGATAGGGTTTGCTAATCTAATGTTCATGACAGTAAAAGAAAAATAAAGTTAGCAGGTTAACTAATTTTCATAGGGGCTGACGGTTTCTATTATTTAGTAGCCATGCTTTTATTTTTTGATGAATCGATCAGCCAGTTTGTGGCAGGGGAAGATCACAACGCAATTTTCCTACACCGGAAGGAGGATTAGGAATCAAAAAGTTAAAGGGATGTAATTCTGCATGGATCTTGAGCGATTTGTGGTGTCTGGTTATGCATGCAGGATCTCCCAGGGTAGCTTGGTGCATGGCTCATCTCCTCAAAGGTAGGGTTTTTTGGTGCTCAACCATTCCATATGACTCTTCAGACTTGGAAATAATTACTAAAGCTTCGAACTCTGATAGAAATGACGATGAATTATGTTTAACCAGTAATTACCGATATATTGAAACTTTTAAAAAACTAATTAAATTATTGTTGGTAATACCAATAAAATTACTGACAGATTGTTTCCATTGACAAATGTTAATATGCTACAACGGCAATTCTTCCTCTCATTCTCCTCCATTGAAAAAAATACGTAGCAACCCTAACAGCCACCCAACTCGAATCTATATTTATAATTAGTGTCAGCATTGTTCGTTACATTTTTTTGTGAAGCTTTGATATATAAAATAAGCAAACCAATCTATTTTTTGTAACCCATTTATATTTAGGTTAACTTATTAAGATTGTTTTTTGTAATTTTCTTGTATATTTAAGCAGTTCATTACTTTTTACCAAGAGAAAATTGTTGTGTTAATGTATAGTATATATGCTACGGTTTGTTTAGGATTTAGAAAAAAAATTGAGATTTGTAGTCATTTAATGAAATTAAATTTGATTTTGAAATTTAATTCTGTTATAATTAAATAAATTATGAGTAATTTTAATGGGCACCAATTGAAAATTTTATTGTTAAATTAAAATTTTGATTTTTTTTCCCTATAAAATTATAAAATCGATATTATTTTATACATGTTTCATAATTACGTAATGCATTACCATTCTTGAACCATCCATTTGTTATTGTGGTGTGCCCCTTGAGTTCATATATATATATATATATATATATCCCTTTAATGAGTAAAATATAATAGTTAAAAACATTTCACTTCATTACCATCCACAAAACGTTATTATCTTCGAGTAAGACCGTTAAAATATATAGAGAATAGACCCTAAATTAATCATCAACAAACCCTTTTTGCTCTTAAAAATGATTGCTGATTAGTAAATAATCATGCTAGCTGCCATTGAACTAATCATATTTATACGCGAGTCCGAGTTTTACTCAACACGTCCATGGCAACATTCTGTGCCGCCAAACGCAACGCCAATATTCAAGAATGGACAATAATTTGTTGGAAAAAGATCAGATAAATTACGAAGAAAAACGAGAGAGACGTCGCACAAAGTGTAATTATTCTTTATTCTTGTTGTTTTCTCTGTTATTACCACTAACAGCTAACCTCAAACTCTAATCAAGGAACCCAGGTTTTCTTTGGAACAACCTTAACAGGCACTACAGATGGTGCTGACGTTGATGGAGTAGTGGAATCGACAGCTTTATCACAGTGGCCTTCAAGAATTTGGCTCTCTTCAGTAGTAAACCCTAGCGTACCAATCATGTGAGGCCAGCAATGCTCACCAACGGTGCTCAAAGCCTGGCAACAGTTGTGACCAAGTTGAGCCTCACCGTCGAGGAAGAATATAACAATCTCCCCGGTACATGCTTGTAGCTGAAACAAAGAGTCCCAACAATTTGGTGACTTCATCTAATTTCAAGCGAGCCGAAAGGTTTGAGAATGAGGCCAGTGGTCATGCCTTGGCGCCGTCCAAGCTAATGCATGCCAAGACAGCAGCGAAAAGAAAGAGCTTAAGATTAGAAGCCATTTTGATACTGATATTATAGAGAAAGAGATCTGGTGGTATTTGATCAGGAAATGGAGATTGCTGAGTGATTTATATAGGAATATTATAGAGCATGATTTTAAATTAATTTGAACGTTACAATTCTTGAAAGTTACAAACAAGGCACGAAGGAAATGAAAGAACGTGTGGTTCATGGAAGGGAATAGAAAGGCCAAAAGGCAACAATCAATTAATCATTCATGAACTTTACAATTTATGGCAATAAATCAGATTAAAATTCCAGTAACATGCCATAATTAATTAAAAATATTTAATTTTAAAAAAAAAATTATTGTATTTAAAAAATACTTTTAAATTACAATGACAAACAACTCCTAGAGAATCTATCATCACTCATTGTGTTTATCTACACCTGCAATGTCTTCAGGGGTGTTAGAGAGTTTTTTTAGAAAGTATTTTTTTTAAAAAAACAGTTTATTTTTATTTTTATTTTGTATTTTAAATTAATTTTTTTTGGTGTTTTAAAATTATTTTGATGTGCTGATATAAAAATAATTTTTTTAAAATAAAAAAATATTATTTTAATACATTTCTAGACAAAAAAAATTACAAAATTCTAAAAAGTAAGAAAAATAGAAAACTATCATTTACCTTTTAGACTTTACAAAGCCCATGAGAACTATCATTTACCTTTTAGACTCTCCACGATATGAAACAGATTTGATTAAAATAGCTTGATAAAGTACAAAATTCTTAAAAAAAAAGAAATTGTTCCACAAGTGAGCTATGATTTGAAGAAAAATCAGGTATTTGACCGACTAATAACAATATTGTGCAGAAATATAAACAATAATAATACAAAAATAAAAATTATTATATTTTCTTGAGATCTTAAATTGGTTTCATAACGATGTTTTTATATTGTAATAATAAAATTGAAAATAGTTTTGAAAGAAAAATAGAAAACTATCATTTACCGTTTAGACTTTACAAAGCCCATGAACGACTTATAGGAAAGGGCCGAACCCAGAATCTGTAGTGCAGCGATGCATGGGAATCAAATCAGTGAGGAGTTCAGAAAGAGCGGGAGCTAACTGATTTTGGTTCCTACCTCAACAAGGAAACTATCCAAACATTCGATCGTTACCGTTGATGTTGAATTACTTGAAGAGGAAGTTTCGATTTTGATTTCCAAACGGCACCCTGATTTCTTGATACAATCCGGGCTCTATACTGATTAATTTCAGTCTATATAAGAGTTTTAACCCACAACCACAATCTAAAGAAATTGAGAGGAAAAGATTGGTCTTTGTTTATCTCTGTCTTGTGGCGGTTCTGTCATCGCTTACAACAATGGAGAGAAAACAGCTGTTTCATGTTTGTAATTCTTGTTTTTCTCTCAAGAAAATCAAGAACCCAAACAAAAGAAAAGAATGTGAATGTCAACAAGCCGGGGGAGAGGAGTTTGCTGGGTCGCATCCACTTTTCAGCGAGCGTCCTTTTTTGTTCAAGAAGCCAAAACCAAGCAGCAGCGGAACTGGTTCCATTGTTGTTGCTTCAAGAAATCCAGGGAGGGTTTTAAGGGAACTGAATCTTTTTGATGAAAATTGGGTTCTCCAGAATTCTGCCGATTCTGATTCAAGCAACAAAGAATCCGCGGAGGAGTTGGAGAGAAGGGTGGCTTTTAATCTGAGGACGATGAGATCGTCCTATACCCTTGAGGACATGATGGAGGAGAGGTCTCGTGGGGTATCGACTGAAATCAGTCTGTATCATCACGTCGACCCGTTCAAGATCAAGAAGAAGATGAAGCCAAGTGATCTGGGTAATTTATGCAGGCTGCTTGTGTCTGCAGATTTGGTGGAGAAACATATCCTGCCATTCCTGAACGAGGATCAAACTAGACAGGTTGAAATTCCGAATCAGGAAAGGAATGGCTTGAAGGTCTGGGTTAGGGATATCGACACTGCAAGCATGCACCAGCTGGTCTTCAAAAGATGGAGCAGTTCTAAGAGCTATATTTTCAATGATGGCTGGACAAAGCAGTTCGTCAGAAGGAGGAGCTTGGTTGAAGGAGATGAAATCGGACTCTACTGGGACAGTGATCTGTCAATGCTTCACTTCAGTGTTCTGTGTAGAGCTGCTGCTGCCGGCCAAGACTAAGATTTTGTATTAGCACTTAGTTTATGTTCGATTGTTGTTTAGAATCTGAGATGCTTGCTTGTTTTATTGAAACAAACTTCTGCTGTTATTATTCTGATATAATCAATCCAGTTTAGTTTGACTGATTTCTTTTGCCTGGTTTGATTTCAATCAACCAATTGAGTATTGTGTCAATTCTGCTCAACATATTCTCACGTACGGGACAACTCAGAGGCTCATCAAGCCGTGATATACGGCTGAACAAATTTAAGGATGATGAACAAGCTTCATTTAAAACACATGCCTCAAGGTTTGAACCTAGGAAATTAAGTAGAGATAGGGTTTGCTAATCTAATGTTCATGACAGTAAAAGAAAAATAAAGTTAGCAGGTTAACTAATTTTCATAGGGGCTGACGGTTTCTATTATTTAGTAGCCATGCTTTTATTTTTTGATGAATCGATCAGCCAGTTTGTGGCAGGGGAAGATCACAACGCAATTTTCCTACACCGGAAGGAGGATTAGGAATCAAAAAGTTAAAGGGATGTAATTCTGCATGGATCTTGAGCGATTTGTGGTGTCTGGTTATGCATGCAGGATCTCCCAGGGTAGCTTGGTGCATGGCTCATCTCCTCAAAGGTAGGGTTTTTTGGTGCTCAACCATTCCATATGACTCTTCAGACTTGGAAATAATTACTAAAGCTTCGAACTCTGATAGAAATGACGATGAATTATGTTTAACCAGTAATTACCGATATATTGAAACTTTTAAAAAACTAATTAAATTATTGTTGGTAATACCAATAAAATTACTGACAGATTGTTTCCATTGACAAATGTTAATATGCTACAACGGCAATTCTTCCTCTCATTCTCCTCCATTGAAAAAAATACGTAGCAACCCTAACAGCCACCCAACTCGAATCTATATTTATAATTAGTGTCAGCATTGTTCGTTACATTTTTTTGTGAAGCTTTGATATATAAAATAAGCAAACCAATCTATTTTTTGTAACCCATTTATATTTAGGTTAACTTATTAAGATTGTTTTTTGTAATTTTCTTGTATATTTAAGCAGTTCATTACTTTTTACCAAGAGAAAATTGTTGTGTTAATGTATAGTATATATGCTACGGTTTGTTTAGGATTTAGAAAAAAAATTGAGATTTGTAGTCATTTAATGAAATTAAATTTGATTTTGAAATTTAATTCTGTTATAATTAAATAAATTATGAGTAATTTTAATGGGCACCAATTGAAAATTTTATTGTTAAATTAAAATTTTGATTTTTTTTCCCTATAAAATTATAAAATCGATATTATTTTATACATGTTTCATAATTACGTAATGCATTACCATTCTTGAACCATCCATTTGTTATTGTGGTGTGCCCCTTGAGTTCATATATATATATATATATATATATCCCTTTAATGAGTAAAATATAATAGTTAAAAACATTTCACTTCATTACCATCCACAACGTTATTATCTTCGAGTAAGACCGTTAAAATATATAGAGAATAGACCCTAAATTAATCATCAACAAACCCTTTTTGCTCTTAAAAATGATTGCTGATTAGTAAATAATCATGCTAGCTGCCATTGAACTAATCATATTTATACGCGAGTCCGAGTTTTACTCAACACGTCCATGGCAACATTCTGTGCCGCCAAACGCAACGCCAATATTCAA
Source organism: Salix brachista (assembly GCA_009078335.1). NCBI lineage: Eukaryota > Viridiplantae > Streptophyta > Magnoliopsida > Malpighiales > Salicaceae > Salix > Salix brachista. Next base: position 14,101,987 of record CM018574.1, on the reverse strand, counting down.
GAATGGACAATAATTTGTTGGAAAAAGATCAGATAAATTACGAAGAAAAACGAGAGAGACGTCGCACAAAGTGTAATTATTCTTTATTCTTGTTGTTTTCTCTGTTATTACCACTAACAGCTAACCTCAAACTCTAATCAAGGAACCCAGGTTTTCTTTGGAACAACCTTAACAGGCACTACAGATGGTGCTGACGTTGATGGAGTAGTGGAATCGACAGCTTTATCACAGTAGCCTTCAAGAATTTGGCTCTCTTCAGTAGTAAACCCTAGCGTACCAATCATGTGAGGCCAGCAATGCTCACCAACGGTGCTCAAAGCCTGGCAACAGTTGTGACCAAGTTGAGCCTCACCGTCGAGGAAGAATATAACAATCTCCCCGGTACATGCTTGTAGCTGAAACAAAGAGTCCCAGCAATTTGGTGACTTCATCTAATTTCAAGCGAGCCGAAAGGTTTGAGAATGAGGCCAGTGGTCATGCCTTGGCGCCGTCCAAGCTAATGCATGCCAAGACAGCAGCGAAAAGAAAGAGCTTAAGATTAGAAGCCATTTTGATACTGATATTATAGAGAAAGAGATCTGGTGGTATTTGATCAGGAAATGGAGATTGCTGAGTGATTTATATAGGAATATTATAGAGCATGATTTTAAATTAATTTGAACGTTACAATTCTTGAAAGTTACAAACAAGGCACGAAGGAAATGAAAGAACGTGTGGTTCATGGAAGGGAATAGAAAGGCCAAAAGGCAACAATCAATTAATCATTCATGAACTTTACAATTTATGGCAATAAATCAGATTAAAATTCCAGTAACATGCCATAATTAATTAAAAATATTTAATTTTAAAAAAAAATTATTGTATTTAAAAAATACTTTTAAATTACAATGACAAACAACTCCTAGAGAATCTATCATCACTCATTGTGTTTATCTACACCTGCAATATCTTCAAGGGTGTTAGAGAGTTTTTTTAGAAAGTATTTTTTTTAAAAAAACAGTTTATTTTTATTTTTATTTTGTATTTTAAATTAATTTTTTTTGGTGTTTTAAAATTATTTTGATGTGCTGATATAAAAATAATTTTTTTAAAATAAAAAAAATATTATTTTAATACATTTCTAGACAAAAAAATTACAAAATTCTAAAAAGTAAGAAAAATAGAAAACTATCATTTACCTTTTAGACTTTACAAAGCCCATGAGAACTATCATTTACCTTTTAGACTCTCTACGATATGAAACAGATTTGATTAAAATAGCTTGATAAAGTACAAAATTCTTAAAAAAAAAGAAATTGTTCCACAAGTGAGCTATGATTTGAAGAAAAATCAGGTATTTGACCGACTAATAACAATATTGTGCAGAAATATAAACAATAATAATACAAAAATAAAAATTATTATATTTTCTTGAGATCTTAAATTGGTTTCATAACGATGTTTTTATATTGTAATAATAAAATTGAAAATAGTTTTGAAAGAAAAATAGAAAACTATCATTTACCGTTTAGACTTTACAAAGCCCATGAACGACTTATAGGAAAGGGCCGAACCCAGAATCTGTAGTGCAGCGATGCATGGGAATCAAATCAGTGAGGAGTTCAGAAAGAGCGGGAGCTAACTGATTTTGGTTCCTACCTCAACAAGGAAACTATCCAAACATTCGATCGTTACCGTTGATGTTGAATTACTTGAAGAGGAAGTTTCGATTTTGATTTCCAAACGGCACCCTGATTTCTTGATACAATCCGGGCTCTATACTGATTAATTTCAGTCTATATAAGAGTTTTAACCCACAACCACAATCTAAAGAAATTGAGAGGAAAAGATTGGTCTTTGTTTATCTCTGTCTTGTGGCGGTTCTGTCATCGCTTACAACAATGGAGAGAAAACAGCTGTTTCATGTTTGTAATTCTTGTTTTTCTCTCAAGAAAATCAAGAACCCAAACAAAAGAAAAGAATGTGAATGTCAACAAGCCGGGGGAGAGGAGTTTGCTGGGTCGCATCCACTTTTCAGCGAGCGTCCTTTTTTGTTCAAGAAGCCAAAACCAAGCAGCAGCGGAACTGGTTCCATTGTTGTTGCTTCAAGAAATCCAGGGAGGGTTTTAAGGGAACTGAATCTTTTTGATGAAAATTGGGTTCTCCAGAATTCTGCCGATTCTGATTCAAGCAACAAAGAATCCGCGGAGGAGTTGGAGAGAAGGGTGGCTTTTAATCTGAGGACGATGAGATCGTCCTATACCCTTGAGGACATGATGGAGGAGAGGTCTCGTGGGGTATCGACTGAAATCAGTCTGTATCATCACGTCGACCCGTTCAAGATCAAGAAGAAGATGAAGCCAAGTGATCTGGGTAATTTATGCAGGCTGCTTGTGTCTGCAGATTTGGTGGAGAAACATATCCTGCCATTCCTGAACGAGGATCAAACTAGACAGGTTGAAATTCCGAATCAGGAAAGGAATGGCTTGAAGGTCTGGGTTAGGGATATCGACACTGCAAGCATGCACCAGCTGGTCTTCAAAAGATGGAGCAGTTCTAAGAGCTATATTTTCAATGATGGCTGGACAAAGCAGTTCGTCAGAAGGAGGAGCTTGGTTGAAGGAGATGAAATCGGACTCTACTGGGACAGTGATCTGTCAATGCTTCACTTCAGTGTTCTGTGTAGAGCTGCTGCTGCCGGCCAAGACTAAGATTTTGTATTAGCACTTAGTTTATGTTCGATTGTTGTTTAGAATCTGAGATGCTTGCTTGTTTTATTGAAACAAACTTCTGCTGTTATTATTCTGATATAATCAATCCAGTTTAGTTTGACTGATTTCTTTTGCCTGGTTTGATTTCAATCAACCAATTGAGTATTGTGTCAATTCTGCTCAACATATTCTCACGTACGGGACAACTCAGAGGCTCATCAAGCCGTGATATACGGCTGAACAAATTTAAGGATGATGAACAAGCTTCATTTAAAACACATGCCTCAAGGTTTGAACCTAGGAAATTAAGTAGAGATAGGGTTTGCTAATCTAATGTTCATGACAGTAAAAGAAAAATAAAGTTAGCAGGTTAACTAATTTTCATAGGGGCTGACGGTTTCTATTATTTAGTAGCCATGCTTTTATTTTTTGATGAATCGATCAGCCAGTTTGTGGCAGGGGAAGATCACAACGCAATTTTCCTACACCGGAAGGAGGATTAGGAATCAAAAAGTTAAAGGGATGTAATTCTGCATGGATCTTGAGCGATTTGTGGTGTCTGGTTATGCATGCAGGATCTCCCAGGGTAGCTTGGTGCATGGCTCATCTCCTCAAAGGTAGGGTTTTTTGGTGCTCAACCATTCCATATGACTCTTCAGACTTGGAAATAATTACTAAAGCTTCGAACTCTGATAGAAATGACGATGAATTATGTTTAACCAGTAATTACCGATATATTGAAACTTTTAAAAAACTAATTAAATTATTGTTGGTAATACCAATAAAATTACTGACAGATTGTTTCCATTGACAAATGTTAATATGCTACAACGGCAATTCTTCCTCTCATTCTCCTCCATTGAAAAAAATACGTAGCAACCCTAACAGCCACCCAACTCGAATCTATATTTATAATTAGTGTCAGCATTGTTCGTTACATTTTTTTGTGAAGCTTTGATATATAAAATAAGCAAACCAATCTATTTTTTGTAACCCATTTATATTTAGGTTAACTTATTAAGATTGTTTTTTGTAATTTTCTTGTATATTTAAGCAGTTCATTACTTTTTACCAAGAGAAAATTGTTGTGTTAATGTATAGTATATATGCTACGGTTTGTTTAGGATTTAGAAAAAAAATTGAGATTTGTAGTCATTTAATGAAATTAAATTTGATTTTGAAATTTAATTCTGTTATAATTAAATAAATTATGAGTAATTTTAATGGGCACCAATTGAAAATTTTATTGTTAAATTAAAATTTTGATTTTTTTTCCCTATAAAATTATAAAATCGATATTATTTTATACATGTTTCATAATTACGTAATGCATTACCATTCTTGAACCATCCATTTGTTATTGTGGTGTGCCCCTTGAGTTCATATATATATATATATATATATATCCCTTTAATGAGTAAAATATAATAGTTAAAAACATTTCACTTCATTACCATCCACAACGTTATTATCTTCGAGTAAGACCGTTAAAATATATAGAGAATAGACCCTAAATTAATCATCAACAAACCCTTTTTGCTCTTAAAAATGATTGCTGATTAGTAAATAATCATGCTAGCTGCCATTGAACTAATCATATTTATACGCGAGTCCGAGTTTTACTCAACACGTCCATGGCAACATTCTGTGCCGCCAAACGCAACGCCAATATTCAAGAATGGACAATAATTTGTTGGAAAAAGATCAGATAAATTACGAAGAAAAACGAGAGAGACGTCGCACAAAGTGTAATTATTCTTTATTCTTGTTGTTTTCTCTGTTATTACCACTAACAGCTAACCTCAAACTCTAATCAAGGAACCCAGGTTTTCTTTGGAACAACCTTAACAGGCACTACAGATGGTGCTGACGTTGATGGAGTAGTGGAATCGACAGCTTTATCACAGTAGCCTTCAAGAATTTGGCTCTCTTCAGTAGTAAACCCTAGCGTACCAATCATGTGAGGCCAGCAATGCTCACCAACGGTGCTCAAAGCCTGGCAACAGTTGTGACCAAGTTGAGCCTCACCGTCGAGGAAGAATATAACAATCTCCCCGGTACATGCTTGTAGCTGAAACAAAGAGTCCCAGCAATTTGGTGACTTCATCTAATTTCAAGCGAGCCGAAAGGTTTGAGAATGAGGCCAGTGGTCATGCCTTGGCGCCGTCCAAGCTAATGCATGCCAAGACAGCAGCGAAAAGAAAGAGCTTAAGATTAGAAGCCATTTTGATACTGATATTATAGAGAAAGAGATCTGGTGGTATTTGATCAGGAAATGGAGATTGCTGAGTGATTTATATAGGAATATTATAGAGCATGATTTTAAATTAATTTGAACGTTACAATTCTTGAAAGTTACAAACAAGGCACGAAGGAAATGAAAGAACGTGTGGTTCATGGAAGGGAATAGAAAGGCCAAAAGGCAACAATCAATTAATCATTCATGAACTTTACAATTTATGGCAATAAATCAGATTAAAATTCCAGTAACATGCCATAATTAATTAAAAATATTTAATTTTAAAAAAAAAATTATTGTATTTAAAAAATACTTTTAAATTACAATGACAAACAACTCCTAGAGAATCTATCATCACTCATTGTGTTTATCTACACCTGCAATGTCTTCAGGGGTGTTAGAGAGTTTTTTTAGAAAGTATTTTTTTTTAAAAAAATAGTTTATTTTTATTTTTATTTTGTATTTTAAATTAATTTTTTTTGGTGTTTTAAAATTATTTTGATGTGCTGATATAAAAATAATTTTTTTAAAATAAAAAAATATTATTTTAATACATTTCTAGACAAAAAAAATTACAAAATTCTAAAAAGTAAGAAAAATAGAAAACTATCATTTACCTTTTAGACTTTACAAAGCCCATGAGAACTATCATTTACCTTTTAGACTCTCCACGATATGAAACAGATTTGATTAAAATAGCTTGATAAAGTACAAAATTCTTAAAAAAAAAGAAATTGTTCCACAAGTGAGCTATGATTTGAAGAAAAATCAGGTATTTGACCGACTAATAACAATATTGTGCAGAAATATAAACAATAATAATACAAAAATAAAAATTATTATATTTTCTTGAGATCTTAAATTGGTTTCATAACGATGTTTTTATATTGTAATAATAAAATTGAAAATAGTTTTGAAAGAAAAATAGAAAACTATCATTTACCGTTTAGACTTTACAAAGCCCATGAACGACTTATAGGAAAGGGCCGAACCCAGAATCTGTAGTGCAGCGATGCATGGGAATCAAATCAGTGAGGAGTTCAGAAAGAGCGGGAGCTAACTGATTTTGGTTCCTACCTCAACAAGGAAACTATCCAAACATTCGATCGTTACCGTTGATGTTGAATTACTTGAAGAGGAAGTTTCGATTTTGATTTCCAAACGGCACCCTGATTTCTTGATACAATCCGGGCTCTATACTGATTAATTTCAGTCTATATAAGAGTTTTAACCCACAACCACAATCTAAAGAAATTGAGAGGAAAAGATTGGTCTTTGTTTATCTCTGTCTTGTGGCGGTTCTGTCATCGCTTACAACAATGGAGAGAAAACAGCTGTTTCATGTTTGTAATTCTTGTTTTTCTCTCAAGAAAATCAAGAACCCAAACAAAAGAAAAGAATGTGAATGTCAACAAGCCGGGGGAGAGGAGTTTGCTGGGTCGCATCCACTTTTCAGCGAGCGTCCTTTTTTGTTCAAGAAGCCAAAACCAAGCAGCAGCGGAACTGGTTCCATTGTTGTTGCTTCAAGAAATCCAGGGAGGGTTTTAAGGGAACTGAATCTTTTTGATGAAAATTGGGTTCTCCAGAATTCTGCCGATTCTGATTCAAGCAACAAAGAATCCGCGGAGGAGTTGGAGAGAAGGGTGGCTTTTAATCTGAGGACGATGAGATCGTCCTATACCCTTGAGGACATGATGGAGGAGAGGTCTCGTGGGGTATCGACTGAAATCAGTCTGTATCATCACGTCGACCCGTTCAAGATCAAGAAGAAGATGAAGCCAAGTGATCTGGGTAATTTATGCAGGCTGCTTGTGTCTGCAGATTTGGTGGAGAAACATATCCTGCCATTCCTGAACGAGGATCAAACTAGACAGGTTGAAATTCCGAATCAGGAAAGGAATGGCTTGAAGGTCTGGGTTAGGGATATCGACACTGCAAGCATGCACCAGCTGGTCTTCAAAAGATGGAGCAGTTCTAAGAGCTATATTTTCAATGATGGCTGGACAAAGCAGTTCGTCAGAAGGAGGAGCTTGGTTGAAGGAGATGAAATCGGACTCTACTGGGACAGTGATCTGTCAATGCTTCACTTCAGTGTTCTGTGTAGAGCTGCTGCTGCCGGCCAAGACTAAGATTTTGTATTAGCACTTAGTTTATGTTCGATTGTTGTTTAGAATCTGAGATGCTTGCTTGTTTTATTGAAACAAACTTCTGCTGTTATTATTCTGATATAATCAATCCAGTTTAGTTTGACTGATTTCTTTTGCCTGGTTTGATTTCAATCAACCAATTGAGTATTGTGTCAATTCTGCTCAACATATTCTCACGTACGGGACAACTCAGAGGCTCATCAAGCCGTGATATACGGCTGAACAAATTTAAGGATGATGAACAAGCTTCATTTAAAACACATGCCTCAAGGTTTGAACCTAGGAAATTAAGTAGAGATAGGGTTTGCTAATCTAATGTTCATGACAGTAAAAGAAAAATAAAGTTAGCAGGTTAACTAATTTTCATAGGGGCTGACGGTTTCTATTATTTAGTAGCCATGCTTTTATTTTTTGATGAATCGATCAGCCAGTTTGTGGCAGGGGAAGATCACAACGCAATTTTCCTACACCGGAAGGAGGATTAGGAATCAAAAAGTTAAAGGGATGTAATTCTGCATGGATCTTGAGCGATTTGTGGTGTCTGGTTATGCATGCAGGATCTCCCAGGGTAGCTTGGTGCATGGCTCATCTCCTCAAAGGTAGGGTTTTTTGGTGCTCAACCATTCCATATGACTCTTCAGACTTGGAAATAATTACTAAAGCTTCGAACTCTGATAGAAATGACGATGAATTATGTTTAACCAGTAATTACCGATATATTGAAACTTTTAAAAAACTAATTAAATTATTGTTGGTAATACCAATAAAATTACTGACAGATTGTTTCCATTGACAAATGTTAATATGCTACAACGGCAATTCTTCCTCTCATTCTCCTCCATTGAAAAAAATACGTAGCAACCCTAACAGCCACCCAACTCGAATCTATATTTATAATTAGTGTCAGCATTGTTCGTTACATTTTTTTGTGAAGCTTTGATATATAAAATAAGCAAACCAATCTATTTTTTGTAACCCATTTATATTTAGGTTAACTTATTAAGATTGTTTTTTGTAATTTTCTTGTATATTTAAGCAGTTCATTACTTTTTACCAAGAGAAAATTGTTGTGTTAATGTATAGTATATATGCTACGGTTTGTTTAGGATTTAGAAAAAAAATTGAGATTTGTAGTCATTTAATGAAATTAAATTTGATTTTGAAATTTAATTCTGTTATAATTAAATAAATTATGAGTAATTTTAATGGGCACCAATTGAAAATTTTATTGTTAAATTAAAATTTTGATTTTTTTTCCCTATAAAATTATAAAATCGATATTATTTTATACATGTTTCATAATTACGTAATGCATTACCATTCTTGAACCATCCATTTGTTATTGTGGTGTGCCCCTTGAGTTCATATATATATATATATATATATATATCCCTTTAATGAGTAAAATATAATAGTTAAAAACATTTCACTTCATTACCATCCACAACGTTATTATCTTCGAGTAAGACCGTTAAAATATATAGAGAATAGACCCTAAATTAATCATCAACAAACCCTTTTTGCTCTTAAAAATGATTGCTGATTAGTAAATAATCATGCTAGCTGCCATTGAACTAATCATATTTATACGCGAGTCCGAGTTTTACTCAACACGTCCATGGCAACATTCTGTGCCGCCAAACGCAACGCCAATATTCAAGAATGGACAATAATTTGTTGGAAAAAGATCAGATAAATTACGAAGAAAAACGAGAGAGACGTCGCACAAAGTGTAATTATTCTTTATTCTTGTTGTTTTCTCTGTTATTACCACTAACAGCTAACCTCAAACTCTAATCAAGGAACCCAGGTTTTCTTTGGAACAACCTTAACAGGCACTACAGATGGTGCTGACGTTGATGGAGTAGTGGAATCGACAGCTTTATCACAGTAGCCTTCAAGAATTTGGCTCTCTTCAGTAGTAAACCCTAGCGTACCAATCATGTGAGGCCAGCAATGCTCACCAACGGTGCTCAAAGCCTGGCAACAGTTGTGACCAAGTTGAGCCTCACCGTCGAGGAAGAATATAACAATCTCCCCGGTACATGCTTGTAGCTGAAACAAAGAGTCCCAGCAATTTGGTGACTTCATCTAATTTCAAGCGAGCCGAAAGGTTTGAGAATGAGGCCAGTGGTCATGCCTTGGCGCCGTCCAAGCTAATGCATGCCAAGACAGCAGCGAAAAGAAAGAGCTTAAGATTAGAAGCCATTTTGATACTGATATTATAGAGAAAGAGATCTGGTGGTATTTGATCAGGAAATGGAGATTGCTGAGTGATTTATATAGGAATATTATAGAGCATGATTTTAAATTAATTTGAACGTTACAATTCTTGAAAGTTACAAACAAGGCACGAAGGAAATGAAAGAACGTGTGGTTCATGGAAGGGAATAGAAAGGCCAAAAGGCAACAATCAATTAATCATTCATGAACTTTACAATTTATGGCAATAAATCAGATTAAAATTCCAGTAACATGCCATAATTAATTAAAAATATTTAATTTAAAAAAAAAAATTATTGTATTTAAAAAATACTTTTAAATTACAATGACAAACAACTCCTAGAGAATCTATCATCACTCATTGTGTTTATCTACACCTGCAATGTCTTCAGGGGTGTTAGAGAGTTTTTTTAGAAAGTATTTTTTTTAAAAAAAACAGTTTATTTTTATTTTTATTTTGTATTTTAAATTAATTTTTTTTGGTGTTTTAAAATTATTTTGATGTGCTGATATAAAAATAATTTTTTTAAAATAAAAAAATATTATTTTAATACATTTCTAGACAAAAAAAATTACAAAATTCTAAAAAGTAAGAAAAATAGAAAACTATCATTTACCTTTTAGACTTTACAAAGCCCATGAGAACTATCATTTACCTTTTAGACTCTCCACGATATGAAACAGATTTGATTAAAATAGCTTGATAAAGTACAAAATTCTTAAAAAAAAAGAAATTGTTCCACAAGTGAGCTATGATTTGAAGAAAAATCAGGTATTTGACCGACTAATAACAATATTGTGCAGAAATATAAACAATAATAATACAAAAATAAAAATTATTATATTTTCTTGAGATCTTAAATTGGTTTCATAACGATGTTTTTATATTGTAATAATAAAATTGAAAATAGTTTTGAAAGAAAAATAGAAAACTATCATTTACCGTTTAGACTTTACAAAGCCCATGAACGACTTATAGGAAAGGGCCGAACCCAGAATCTGTAGTGCAGCGATGCATGGGAATCAAATCAGTGAGGAGTTCAGAAAGAGCGGGAGCTAACTGATTTTGGTTCCTACCTCAACAAGGAAACTATCCAAACATTCGATCGTTACCGTTGATGTTGAATTACTTGAAGAGGAAGTTTCGATTTTGATTTCCAAACGGCACCCTGATTTCTTGATACAATCCGGGCTCTATACTGATTAATTTCAGTCTATATAAGAGTTTTAACCCACAACCACAATCTAAAGAAATTGAGAGGAAAAGATTGGTCTTTGTTTATCTCTGTCTTGTGGCGGTTCTGTCATCGCTTACAACAATGGAGAGAAAACAGCTGTTTCATGTTTGTAATTCTTGTTTTTCTCTCAAGAAAATCAAGAACCCAAACAAAAGAAAAGAATGTGAATGTCAACAAGCCGGGGGAGAGGAGTTTGCTGGGTCGCATCCACTTTTCAGCGAGCGTCCTTTTTTGTTCAAGAAGCCAAAACCAAGCAGCAGCGGAACTGGTTCCATTGTTGTTGCTTCAAGAAATCCAGGGAGGGTTTTAAGGGAACTGAATCTTTTTGATGAAAATTGGGTTCTCCAGAATTCTGCCGATTCTGATTCAAGCAACAAAGAATCCGCGGAGGAGTTGGAGAGAAGGGTGGCTTTTAATCTGAGGACGATGAGATCGTCCTATACCCTTGAGGACATGATGGAGGAGAGGTCTCGTGGGGTATCGACTGAAATCAGTCTGTATCATCACGTCGACCCGTTCAAGATCAAGAAGAAGATGAAGCCAAGTGATCTGGGTAATTTATGCAGGCTGCTTGTGTCTGCAGATTTGGTGGAGAAACATATCCTGCCATTCCTGAACGAGGATCAAACTAGACAGGTTGAAATTCCGAATCAGGAAAGGAATGGCTTGAAGGTCTGGGTTAGGGATATCGACACTGCAAGCATGCACCAGCTGGTCTTCAAAAGATGGAGCAGTTCTAAGAGCTATATTTTCAATGATGGCTGGACAAAGCAGTTCGTCAGAAGGAGGAGCTTGGTTGAAGGAGATGAAATCGGACTCTACTGGGACAGTGATCTGTCAATGCTTCACTTCAGTGTTCTGTGTAGAGCTGCTGCTGCCGGCCAAGACTAAGATTTTGTATTAGCACTTAGTTTATGTTCGATTGTTGTTTAGAATCTGAGATGCTTGCTTGTTTTATTGAAACAAACTTCTGCTGTTATTATTCTGATATAATCAATCCAGTTTAGTTTGACTGATTTCTTTTGCCTGGTTTGATTTCAATCAACCAATTGAGTATTGTGTCAATTCTGCTCAACATATTCTCACGTACGGGACAACTCAGAGGCTCATCAAGCCATGATATACGGCTGAACAAATTTAAGGATGATGAACAAGCTTCATTTAAAACACATGCCTCAAGGTTTGAACCTAGGAAATTAAGTAGAGATAGGGTTTGCTAATCTAATGTTCATGACAGTAAAAGAAAAATAAAGTTAGCAGGTTAACTAATTTTCATAGGGGCTGACGGTTTCTATTATTTAGTAGCCATGCATGCTTTTATTTTTTGATGAATCGATCAGCCAGTTTGTGGCAGGGGAAGATCACAACGCAATTTTCCTACACCGGAAGGAAGATTAGGAATCAAAAAGTTAAAGGGATGTAATTCTGCATGGATCTTGAGCGATTTGTGGTGTCTGGTTATGCATGCAGGATCTCCCAGGGTAGCTTGGTGCATGGCTCATCTCCTCAAAGGTAGGGTTTTTTGGTGCTCAACCATTCCAGATGACTCTTCAGACTTGGAAATAATTACTAAAGCTTCGAACTCTGATAGAAATGACGATGAATTATGTTTAACCAGTAATTACCGATATATTGAAACTTTTGCTAACCTCAAACTCTAATCAAGGAACCCAGGTTTTCTTTGGAACAACCTTAACAGGCACTACAGATGGTGCTGACGTTGATGGAGTAGTGGAATCGACAGCTTTATCACAGTGGCCTTCAAGAATTTGGCTCTCTTCAGTAGTAAACCCTAGCGTACCAATCATGTGAGGCCAGCAATGCTCACCAACGGTGCTCAAAGCCTGGCAACAGTTGTGACCAAGTTGAGCCTCACCGTCGAGGAAGAATATAACAATCTCCCCGGTACATGCTTGTAGCTGAAACAAAGAGTCCCAACAATTTGGTGACTTCATCTAATTTCAAGCGAGCCGAAAGGTTTGAGAATGAGGCCAGTGGTCATGCCTTGGCGCCGTCCAAGCTAATGCATGCCAAGACAGCAGCGAAAAGAAAGAGCTTAAGATTAGAAGCCATTTTGATACTGATATTATAGAGAAAGAGATCTGGTGGTATTTGATCAGGAAATGGAGATTGCTGAGTGATTTATATAGGAATATTATAGAGCATGATTTTACAATTTATGGCAAATAAATCAGATTAAAATTCCAGTAACAGGCCATAATTAATTAGAAAACATTAATAATATTTACCGACAGAATAACCGACAGAAGAAGAATTTTCAGTCTGCTGTCGTGAGGCTTGCATGGTGTTCTTTCTTTTATCAGATATGGAACTAGACAACAACAACATTGTTAAATGGATTGTAGAATCTGTGTACAGCTTATCAACGACAGCAGATTGTTTGGCAGTAGAATGCAGCATGATTTGACTGATTATGAAACTACAGAGGGCAAGATCACATGAATTATATATATATATATATATATATATATATATATATATATTATTTTATGTAAAGGATATATAGTTGTTTTAAATGATTATAAAAGGATTTTTGGAGGCGAGATACTAGAAATGATCGTGGATGGGAAATTTCCTTAGCTGGCAGTGGCTGAGCCACATTGAAGGGCGGGGGCCACAGCTTCCCAGAATTCTGGACAATATTTACATCTTAATCCCCGAAGTCTTAAGCTTTTTAATCATATGTTTTGGTTTTACATGTTTTTCGCCCTAACAAATCACTTTTTTCTTCTTATTTTACCCTCGAATCCCAAAAGTTTTGTCTCCACCCCTTACTTAGACCTCCTTTGATAAACCTTTAGATCGGCAAAATGGTTAGACAAGTAGTAAAATTCCAATGAGTTCATGCTTCAAGCAAAATCTCTTCATTTGGATGTAAAATTTACATAAAATTGTTTATAAAACAGTTAATTGGGAGGTAAAAACAATGTTGATAAGGGTCTGTTTGAGATTATTTTAAAGTTTATAGTTTGGTTTGACAAATTAACATGATGAATTGATAATTTAGCTTGTCATAAACAAAATCTCAAATTAAACCAAATAAAAATTGATATATTTTACTGTTTTTTTTAAATAAAATAAAATGATCTTATACCTAAATAAACCTAAGAATTTATTTACACGACCTAGGACATGACATTGTGGGGCTGGTTTAATAACTTTTGGTAAAAGGGATGTTGGAGAGGAGGAGTATCCATGCACGTGCGTGGTTACATCCACGTGTATGGTTTGTAGCCATAAAGGCAAATTCTGGTTATACGTGTGTGTGTTTGTATTATATATATTAAAACTTAAATTTATTACATTTTAAATACAGTTGGTGGCTGATAGATTTTACCGGGATTTTCACAGCCGATTTAGGATCCACCTTGCCTATTTTCCCGTTCTAATGCATCCAAATTAAAAAATAGAAAAAGAAAAGAAATCAGTAAAAAAATTGAAAAAAAATCTGGATCCCTGGAAATTTTTTTGATGTATCATCGTATATGTACTTTTTTTGGTAGTCATTTCACCAAAAAATAGATAAAATGCAATGACAAATTATTAGAGATTTTTCAAGATTGTGGTTTTTTTTTAAAAGTGATTTTTTATTTAAAAATATATTAAAATAATATTTTTTAAAAATTATTTTTAATATTAATATATGGAAATAATCTAAAAATATTAAAAAAATTAATTTATATTTTTTAAAAAACATTTTGAAACACATTACTAGATAGGACCTTATTAAGTAATTGGTTATTTATGAGTTTTTTTTATTGAAAATATGTATGATGCTAATATTATAAAAAAAATCTTTTTCAACAAACCCTTTCTTAATAAGTTGTTTTGAATAAAATTATTTTTTATTAAAAAAATATTAAAATTGATCTTATAGAATTTTGCTCAACCGTGTTAATTAAACTCTTACAAGGTAATAATTTTTAAAACTGACGAGTTCACGCTCAAATCTTATAAATAAAAAAATAAATTTAGCAGCCTTTTTGAAGAAGAATCTTTACTAAAATTAGCATTAATTACTAATTAAAAAATATTGTAAGAAAAGAAAAAACATTACCGAACTGAAGTGGCTGAATTAAATACAGTCTAATTCCACCTGGCGTACGACAGCGAACATTAAAAAAAAAAAAAAGAGAATCCTTAAAAATAAAACTAGTAATAGTGGAAGCCATTAAAACTGCCCGACAGAGAGACAAACAAGCAAACAATTTCGAAGAAACGCTTGTAACCCACAAATCAACTACAAAACCCCTTTGCTTCTTTTCTCTTCCAGGTTTGTTACCAGGTCCATTATTTTTCTTGTTTTGTGTTTCTTGAATTTGGTACAGAGAGATCTTGAATGCATTGAGAAATCAATGTTGTTTGTGAAAGTTCTGATTTTGTTTTATGTGTTTGTTTTGATCTCTTTGTTTTTGGGTCTGGTTGGATTTTGAGAGATCTAATTATTTATTTGGGTTTTTTATTCTATGCTCATTTCTTGCCTGTAAAAATCCAGTTATTATTATTTTTATTATTATTTATGAGGAGCTCAAGAATTTGTGGCGGGGTTTCATTTTTTTGTTATGTAGTTATTTAGGAATTTCATTTTTTTTTCCATTCAAATGTTTGCGAATGATATTTTATTAGCGAGAGCTGAATTTATGACATTTTTTTTTCCTTTTCCATTTTTTTTCCTCAAAATTATTATTATTATTATTATTATTATTATTATTATTAATTTCTCTCATTTCGCGATTCGAGAAAAAATTGTGTTTTTCTCTTTTCCTCAAAATGATGTCAGTTTCAGATTTGTGTGACTAAGCTTTGTAATCAAATGTGTGATCATGCATTATTCCACCTGGGTTTTCAATTTAGGACGCTGTTGTCTCATTTTGCTGGTAAATGTTTTTGCAATTGATTCTTATGTAATGCAGAGTGCCACCCGGGTTTTCAGTTTAGGATTCTGCTGTCTCTTTTTGTCGATATATGTTTTTCATTAAATAGTGGGTAGCTAACGAGATGCAGTTGATTCTTATGTAATGCATAGCATGCTTTTTAGGTGATGCCGTCTTGAGATAGTAACCCATAAAATCCATCAAGAATGGGATTTTAAAAGCATTATGAATGTAGATTATTGAGTGTTCCACATGATTAAATGAATGTTTCGAGGGAACTGCATATGGCATTTCTGATAAGAATTAGATTGTTAATCTATTCTCTTTCCTACCACTGTCCACAGTTGATAATGAATATGGTATTAAAGTTGGACAATGATGCATTGGGTATGTGCATTTATGCTATACTTTCTCTAGATGTAAGAAGTGTTTTTTACATTTTTCAGGAACATTTTAGCAATCCAGAAAGATGTCTCCTGCATCGAAATCCAAGACCAAGTCCAAGGATAAGACCCCTGCAAAGTCTGCTAAAGAACAACCGAAAGCATCCATTAAGTCTTCTGGATCATCCAACTCTGTAACTGCGAGCCCAGCTAATGCTTACAATCCAATTTCTGGGACTTTTCACACATTAGAAATACCACCAGTTGCTGCTTTCCCACCCTTGCATGATAATGGTCGTTTCAGGAATATAGATGACACAGATGAGCATTCTAGTAGCCCACATGGAACAGTTTCTGAGTTTGATTCATTTTCCAACAATGGGAGCATCTCTGGTGAGTCAGAAGACATTAAAGAGAAGATAGCCAATTCTACTCGACAGGAAACGATACCTGGCTTAGACAGTGACCGGTGTGAGAAGATCCGTCAGAAGAATGAGAAAAAGCATCAGCGTCAGAGAGAGAGGAGGGCACAAGAGTTGCATGACCGTTGCAGTGGGTATCTGATGTCGAGAAAACTAGAAAGGCTCTCACAACAGCTTGTGGCAATGGGTTTTTCTCATGAGCAGGCAACGTTGGCCCTTATGTTGAATGAGGGCAGGGTAGAAGAATCGGTAAACTGGCTATTTGAGGGAAGTGAAGAGGAAGCTCAAAGGGAATCTAAGCTTGAAAGAGATGGTGACCTGAAAATTGATATAAATGAGGAACTTGCTCAAGTCTCAGCAATGGAGATGAGATACAAATGCTCAAAGCAGGAGGTTGAAAGAGCTGTGGTTGCCTGTGAAGGGGATCTGGCGAAGGCAGAAGAGATCCTGCAGCCACAGAAGCAGGAACCACCTGCAACTCCACCAAGGCAAGAATATACTGCTGAACCAGATAACCTGAGGAAACTGCATGAAAAGCCTGTACTTGTGGCTTCAGTTACAGCACAACAGAGAATGGATGAACATGATTTCAACTACCAACCAGCAATTCCAGTGCCACCGTATTCAGAACCCGGGAGTAGAAACTTGCAACCTCTGAATCAGCCCAAGCCAGTAGCAGACAAGAGGTGGGGTGCAACAGGATCGAGCCCTGCATTCTCATCATCTATGGGACCATCCATGCAAGTAGCACCTACATCAACAAAAGTCGATGTCCAGCATGGTTTTACTGGAAATGAGGGGAACAATGTGCAGCAGATAGTGAGGGAACCAGTAATAATGATGCAGCGCCCGTGCCCTCAATCTATGAATGCCAAACAAAATACAGTCCCCAATGCAAGTGCCACACCTTCAGTAACTGCTGGATGGTATTCAAATAATGTTCCAGGTGCTGAACATATGCGGTCAAATGTTAAGTTGCTTTCCAATCAGAGCACTGGAAGCCTTGGTCTTGTAAATCAGAGCTCACAACAATCTCGCCATCCAGTTTCATACAAAGAAAACCCATTCCTTTATAATGGCCCAGTAGATTATACATCAAATGGGCTTGGAGGAACAAGGTCTCCTTCACTTACAGTTCCATCTCAGTTGCAAGGTTCGTACGATAAAACGACTGCATCTTTGCCTCCTCTAGCAGCACCATCCTCACTTGGTTTATTCACCGGTGCTGGAACTTTAGGTTCTTCACATGCTGGTTGGAATACAGGAGGCCTGGTGTCAGAATTTGATTACACCAGCATTGATTGGACATTGGATTCGAACATGTTATCCTCCAAGTCAAATGGGCTGTGGCTGGGTCTCTCTTCATTACTCAGGAACACGTCTAGCACAAGGACGAGCAGTACAAATAGTTCCTTCCTGTCAGGGTTACGGGACAGTGGAGTGGCTAAAGAAACATCATCCTCAGCAGGTTCGCGCGAGTGGACCTCTCCTTTCGCAGGCAAGGATATCTTTAGTTTGCCTAGGCAGTTTGTAACTTCTCCATCTCCTTAGGACCAGGGATAGGACTTTGGAGAAGGAGAAGAAAGCAGGAAGTGAGGCTTGTTTAGTTGGTGTCTGGATGCATGTTCATGCTTGTTTCTGGTTTCATCAGTAGTAAATGCATCTGTTAGTTTCTGCTTCTAAGTGGAAAATATGCTGCTATTTTTGACTTTCAACGGGTTTTGACCTTTCATACATTTGCTAAAAAAAACCCACAGGAATTTCTTTATCATACTTTCGCAACTGGAATTTAAAAGAACAGAATATAAGGAGTACAAAAATAAGTGGTTTTTTGAATATTTTTTATATATTTGTTTATCATTAAAAAAACTGGTTTATGAAAAACATTTTCTAGTCAAATAAAAATTTGGTTTGGTTCTTATAAAAGTGTTTTTTTAGTAGAATACACTTTTTTGAAGTAATAAAAAATTTAAAAAAATTATGTTATTTATTGATTATATCAAATTTAATTATTAATTGTTTTATTACTTTATATTTTATTTTGAATCCTTTTGTTTTCAATTTCATTTATTAGAATTTAATTTTATACCAACTTTCATTATCATTTTTTTAATTATTATTTTTTTTTCTTATATTTTTTAATTAAGTTTTTATTTATCAAATTTGGTTTTGCTTTTTATTGTTATTTATTTAATATAAAATACTTTACAAAAATTGATTATTTTTTTAAAATTTAATCAACTTTTAACTCTTTTTTCGGTTAGTTTTTGCTCTCATTCTTTTACTTGAAAACAAATAAAATATTGAAAAGTAATTTATCAATAGTTAATTTTTCATGTTATTGAAAACTACTTTTCAATTTATTTTTTATGACAATGTTAAATATTAGAAAATAATATACTTTAAAAATAAAAAATATATATTTTCCAAACAAACAAATAATTCTTAAATAAAAATGTGATGAAATGATCTGGCCAGAGCAGTTACAAAAATTGTGGAATTTATATGAAATTATAACCTACAGTAGTAATTAAAATACTTCATAAAAGCTTGTTACGAACAAGAAAGCATCATCTACAGCTAATCAATGATCTTTAACCAGCTTTAATCCCCATTCCACATCCTCACAATGCTTCACATGACCGACGTTGACTTCTGCCTTGCAGCCATGACTTGGAGGGAAATGAAAACAAGGCTCCATTGACATAGCTCGAACACAAGGAGGATCTGGGGCTGTTCCATTCAAGGGCCTGTAAAGAATCCATGGCTTCAAACCACCTAGACTTTGAGCCACGTAACCAAATGTTGAACAAGAACTTGTAATCAACGCATTGCTCATACTTAGCAGATAAATTTCAGTCCATGCCTTCATGCTGTGCATGTTATTCCCATAAAGTTCATGTTCTTCATGGCTTGGCTGGTAAACACCAATCACCTCCCCACTCACAGTAGGTTTTGTCCAATAAACTCCCTTTAAATGCTCATAGTATTTTGAGTACAAAGATGTTACTAAAACAGCTTTCAAGCTTTGGTTTTTGGACAGAGAAGTAGCAGAACTTCGCGTTTCCAGGACATCGGGAAGTAGTTTCTCCTTTATAGTACAGGACAAAATCTGATCCACAACTGTTTGAAATGGAGTAACTTTAGTATCAAAAACTCGAACTTGGATGCCGATCCTCTCATCTGCTTTGGATAAGTAAGCTCGATAGAACCTAGTGATGAGTCCCCATGCTTCATTTGAGGGTTGGAAAAGGTAGCGGCCCAGGTGATGAAAAACAGTTTCTTCATCAGGGAACAGCTTGCTTAGCTCCTGCTTAAAAGATGGGAGTAAGAAGAGAGAAGGAACAAAGTACTGGTTTGATTTCATAACCAACCAAGGGACCTTTCGAAGCTGATCTTGATTTTGATCACAGTAAAAAAACCCGTCGTAACGGTCAATGTTGTAAGCTAGATAAATATAAAGAAATGGTGGTGGTGGAGACTGTTAGATTTGGAGTGAGTTCAGCTGTAGGATTTGGATTTTGTATTAGCTGTAGGATTTCTGATTTATTGCCTAAGTGTTTGAATTTGAAACAGGTTTTGAATTTCAAAACCTGTATTTATCCAAATCTCTCAGGATTGTTGAGAGATTTGTGGCTTTTGATTTTCATTGCTTTGTAAGCCTATTTATAGGTATTTTCGAATTTAATAAATTATGTGATTTGATTCCAGAAATTTATTGTTTTGTAAACCTTCAAGCAAGTCTCGGATTTTCAACATTAATCTGAACAGTAACTGTTCATAAACTGTTACTGTTCAGATCATCAAAATTCAACAGTGGTATCAGAGCATTTTGTTCCTTCGGGACTGTGAGGTATTTTCGAGTGAATTGTGAGGTTTTTTTTTAGTGAAACACAGAGAGGGTGAGTGTTAAACACAGAGTGGATTGAGTGAAAACACAAGTGAGTCATTTTTTGCAAAAATCATGTCTACATCGAGCAATCAAGCTTCTGCCATTCCGCAATTTTCTGGAGAGAATTATCATATCTGGGCTGTGAAGATGAGATTTTATTTAAGATCTCAAGGGCTATGGAATGTTGTTGCATCCAATGCTGACCCAGCTCCACTCTCACCAAATCCAACACTCGCGCAAATCAGAGCATTTGAGGAAGAAAAACTGAAGAAGGATAAGGCAATTACTTGCCTGCACTCAGGGCTTGCTGATCATATTTTTACAAAAATCATGGATCTGGAATCACCAAAGCTTGTATGGGACAAGCTACAAGCAGAATTTCAAGGGAGCAGTAGAGTGAAAACAGTTAGGCTACTTGCTTTCAAAAGAGAATTTGAGTTGATGAAAATGAAGGAAGCCGAAACTGTCAAGAGTTATTCTGGCAGGCTAATGGATGTTGTCAATCAAATGAGGCTACTTGGAGGGGATGTTGAGGATCAAAAGGTGGTGGAAAAGATCATGGTTTCTTTACCACAGAAATTTGAAGCAAAAATCTCAACAATAGAGGAGTCCTGTGACTTGAGCAGTCTCACAATTGCAGAATTAACAAGTAAACTACTTGTTCAAGAACAAAGAACCCAGATGAGGGATGAAGAAGAAATTGAAGGTGCCTTTTATGCTAAAGACAAGGGAAAAATGCCTTCAAGTATGCAGATTAGAAGGCCTTTCAGAATTACAGAAAGTAAATCAGATGTAGAAACAAAAGGGCAAGTTTTCTTACCTTGCTCGCACTGCAGGAGAACAAATCATGCAGAGAGGGACTGTTGGTATAAAAACAGACCTGCCATCAAATGCACTTTCTGTAATTTCTTGGGTCACAGTGAGAAATTTTGTAGAGCCAAGAAGAAATCATCTCAGGAGACAACTCAGCAACAAGCCCTCGTAACAGAGGCAGAAAAGGAGGAGGATGAGCATCTGTTCATGGTTTCACAGATTTCAAATTCACATGATTTTAATGTTTGGTTTATTGACAGTGGATGTACTAGTCATATGACTAAACATCTGGAGATTTTCTCATCCATTGATGTCACAATACAACCAAAAGTCAAGCTAGGGAATGGTGATATTGTTCAAGCAAAAGGGAGAGGCACCATTGCTGTGAACACTAAGAGAGGTACAAAATTTTTAACTCATGTTTTGTACATCCCAGAGTTAGATCAAAACTTACTTAGTGTTGCACAAATGATGAAGAATGGTTATGAAATTCGTTTCAAAGACAATTTATGTCTTATTTCTGATACACATGGATTGGAAATAGCAAGGCTGAAAATGAATGGGAACAGCTTCTACGTGAAGCTGGATGCAGGGGAAGGACATGCTTTTACTGCCCAAGTTGATAAGAGTGTTATTTGGCACAAGAGTTTTGGGCATCATAATTTAAATTCATTGATGATGTTGCATGATAATGTCTTGGTAGAAGGGATACCTGAAATCTCTACTAGTAAACAGATGAGTGAGGGCTGTGAATATGGAAAGCAGCACCAAAAGCCATTTCCACAATTTACATCAAGCAGAGCATTAAGCAATCTACAGCTAGTTCATTCTGACTTTTGTGAACCAATGAACATTGCAATTTTGAAAAATTTTGTTTACTTCATGCTGTTCAAAGATGAAAACAGCAGGATGATTTGGACTCGTTTTTTGAAGAACAAGTCTGAAGTTTTTTCAGAATCTGAAAACATTAAGTGTTTGACTGAAACTCAAAGTGATATGAGCATTGGCTACTCAAAGACAGGAGGAGTTGATTTAAATTGGTATGCAGATAGTGATTGGGCTAAGCACATTTTCATGGCAGCAACTGAAAATTGGTTGAATAAGTTACTTGCTGATTTGGGACAAAAACAGGTTTCACCAACAAAGTACATTAATGTGAAGCTTCATTTTCTAAGGGAAGCCGAGAAGAACTGGTTCATTAAAATTCTTCATTGCTCAAATGATGTTCAACTAGCAGACTTGATGACTAAGGGAATTCCTCCAGCAAGATTGGAATTCTTGAAGATGAAGATGGGAATGTCCAAAGCTAAACTCAAGGAGGAGTGTTAGATTTGGAGTGAGTTCAGCTGTAGGATTTGGATTTTGAACATCATGGAAGTGTTTATGATTCCACTCTTCAGCATGTTTCCATAGGTGCGAGGATATACTTGACTGAAATTGTCAAACTGATTCCTTAATGGAAAATCCATCGGCAATAGCCATGTCGTTTGCTGAAATGGCTCACAAAACAGACCGGCAATTTCACTTCCGAATTCCACCAGTAGGACCCGGTTTGTGAGGAGAGCGTAAAGAAATGCTGACGCAATTGTTAGCATCCTGTTCCCTAGGCCACTTAAAGGTGTATAAACAACATAGTTACAATCTGTGGTACTCACATTACGGCCAGACTTGAGTTGTTCTAGGGTTTTGTTGTAGGATTCGGTATAAGGCCCGCAGAGTTTATGGAGACTTTCATATTTCCTAAGTTTGGAGAGGAGACAGGGAGAGGGCTTATGCGACGAGGGTTTCCGATATACAACGGATTCATACCGGCTTAAGCAAGATCCTTTGTCATGTCCTGGAGCAAAAAGTTCGTCAAGAACTTGTTGAGATGAAACATTTCCTGAATCTGTAAGAAATCTTGAAGGAATTCATAAACCAGCCATGACAAAGTAGAGTAAACCAAAAGATGTTGGTCTTACCTGCAACTTCTGGTGTCTCAGTTTGAGCAGCTCCTCCTCCTGCCAAGACATTAATTTTAGCATCTCCCCCGTTGACTTCGAATGTTTTGCTCCTCTGATGAACGATTAAGAGCATTAAAAGAACAGAGAAAACTATCAAAAAAGCAAATGGGATTTTGGAGCAATATCCATTTCTCTGCATTTTGAATTGAAAGCCTGTCTTGTTCCAGGAAGTTTGATCTCTTATGGTGCTGATCATCCCTGAAAATTCGTCTGAAACCATGGTTAACACCTCAAGTATTGATGAAGGTTTCTAGTAGTCTGACTTCGTACATGGAATAGAGTTCAACTTGCACTGGAGATTCAGATCTCAAGGAAGGGGAGTAATTTCGAAAATACTAAATATGATCGCCCCAATGAGCATGGATTGAGAATGTTGACAGAATAATAAATAAACTTTTAATAAATAAAAGTAATAATTTAAACTACTTGTTGTTCATATCAGTTTCAGATTCATGCACGTGACGTGAGCTTTGATTTGAAATCAACCTTTTAGATCTTCATATACAATTACTTGGTGTCGAAGCCCATCTATATTTCCAGGCAAGTAATTAATCTTTACTGGAGAGCATATCAGCTTTAATGGGACCTCACTTGAACAATCTTTGGCAATATAAATATATATATATATATATATATATATATATATGTATATATATATATATATAGAAAGTTCTAATTAAGTATTTTTCCCGAAAAAGAAAACGTTCTTAAGTTAACTTAAGTAGGTAGCATCCCACGGAATGCTATATGCATGCTTTTAAATACGCTTAATTAGCATATTTATGTGAACGATAGATATTTTTGCATTTAAAAGTCAATTTTCGACAAGTAATAGAAAGGGAAAGCTTAATATAATATATATTAAATTTGATGAAAAATCAAATCATTTTTTGTTCTTGTCGTTAGGGCATAAACCAAAACTTTAGATTCCTATTGATTTGTCATGTCATAATTGTTTGTATAATATGTAATACCTTAAATTCATTATAATTTGTCTTAAGTACTACAATTATTTGATATAGAACTCATAATGTTTTAAACTTTGTCTTAATCCTTACAATAACTTGATAGAAGCCATATATAATATTTTAACTCCTCATAAATTGTCTTGCCATAATGCAAATTGCATTATATATGTTAAGAATTTTATACTTAATATATTTAACTCTTATCCTTTTTTTGTAGTTTATACAATTTTATTATTATTATTTTAGGACAATAAAGACAGCAAGAACACCCTTGTATTTTGTACTTGAAAGTGTACAAATTTATTTTAAAATTATCTCAAAAATATATTCATTTTATATTTATCATTTTAATCCAACAAGTTTTTATTTGTAAAATAGTTGTTTTTTTCTATACCTACCCTTCTATTTTAAAATACTAGCTAAACAACACGACCTTGAAAATAGAGCTTCGTCAAGCAATTCTGTAGGGATAAGTTGCAGGCGTTTCTTTCTTTTTCTTTTTCTTTTCCTTTTCGAAGTGGACTTGCGAGTGTACCCAGTTAGCGACCATTTCTAAAATATTAAGGTTGCAAGTTGTTTTTGGACAACGTAAATTAATGAGACATCGGATTCTTACATTATATTGTTTTATTATGTATATTTAGAGGTGTAGTTAAATTGTTTTTTAAAGTGTTTTTTTTTAAAATATATTAAAATAATATTATTTAAAAAAAAAAATTATTTTTGACATTAGCAAAATAATTTAAAAACACCAAAAATATTTAATTTTAAATAAAAAAAATATTTAAAAAAAAACAATTCAAACATAACCGCTGCTAAAACAAATGCGCATACGAGCTCACAAGCTATCTAGTAATACAATCAATGCATTTTCACTTGAAAATATTTCCACTCAACATTATTATTAATTTAAATTTGGAGTAAAAAAAGTGAATGAGTCTGCGAAATTTTCTTTCTTTTATGCTTGTTTTTCGCGATTCAATTTGTACATGAATAATTTATCTACATTTAATTAAAAATAATCTAAAGGATATTAAAAAAAACTGCTTGACATCTTATAATACGTTTGACCAAACCCTTCTCCATAGAAACTTGTGTTAAATATGGATTGATGAATTAGCATTTAGAGTTCAGAACATGCATTTACGATTCCCTAAGCTCAAATAACATTGAATTATGCTGTAAGAGTAATTTACAAGTTGGTAACCCTATTGTCACGACCCGATTCCCGGATCCGTGACCGGCACATAGGCATGGTCCCCCTCCAAGGTTCCACACCTATGCGAACCCAAACTTACACACAAACTCATCATTCAACTTCAGAATTTAACGCAGCGGAAATAACAAATGGAAACTTTATAACATAATTCGATTGTCTTAATACAAGAGTTGCTTATATACAATTACAATTGTGGAGCACTAACTAGACATACGAACAAAATATCAAATACAACCAAAATAGCAGGTTCCAAGAGTTGGACAAAAATGACCTGCTAGCAAGCTATGACCCTGAAAATGATAAATAATGAGGGAGTGAGTTCAACAACTCAGTGAGTAGATAATATCCAATATACACATACGAGATAATATAGCAAAGAGAAGTATAATATCAAATCGGCTCAAGGTTCTTACAACAAATTTCTCAAATAGGTCATAACAAATATGTGATAGGTAAAGCTCGTCAGAAAATCAGAATGCAATGAGCATGAGGCTCCGTACTGTGGGATGATCAGTCCACACAGGTTGGTGACTCCCCCGACCAACTAGGGTTTCAGATACGATGTGCACAAAGGCTAACATTACCCTGTTAGCATGGGTATTCTGACTAGCATACCATAGGCATATCTCATAATCAATCAAACATATCCATATCTCAAGGCTCAACTCATGGTATCAATCAAATGAGGAGCTATCAATTCACAAACAGATATAGGCTCATATCAAGAACGGATATTCAACAAATGATTATGCTTTATCGTATCAAGAATATAATCAAGGTATATATTATCAAAAAGCATAATCCAATTCATACTAGCAAATTCAAATATTTATACTATTTCTCATGCATATTAAATATTATCCACTCACCTGACTCAAAAGCAAATAAGGTTCAACAGCAGAGTGTTGACGAAATCTTACTGATGTCCCGCGGGTAGAAGATCGGGATTATCTGAATATATAAAAGAAGATATACTCAAGAAATGACTCAAAAGAAGTAAAATACCTTTAATAACATATCTAAGAGCTCAAATCATAATCCTATGTGTTTTTGAATCAACTATCCATTTCTTCGTAAAACCTAAATCAAAGGTTTCTTCCAAAATCTAATTCCAAATACCTAACTCATAAAATTGATAATAATCCATCAAATGAACTTCAATTATCCATCAAACCAATCTTAAATGCTATTATTTCACCTAGGGACCATTCTGAATTTTTCTCATTTTTTTAGGGCCAAATCGTAATTTTACCAAATTGAAGGACTAAATTGAACTCCTCTTAAATTCACAACTATACTGAAATTTCATCCATAATTCATCCTCAATTCTGTCCAGAATCTCGAATTTCATTCCAGGGACCAAACTGTAATTTTTCAAATTTCGGGGACCAAACTGTAATTTTCACAAAAAGGACCAAAATGCATTTTCGTCATCTTCAACCTCAACCCAGAATTTCCAGCAAGGGATTTCGAAATTTATCAACATTATTCACCATTTTTCTCAATATTTTCTTAAACCAAACATCTCAAAACTTCAAAATCATCTACAATCAAACTAATTAAACTATTACCCAACACATTCAACCCTTAACATCTCTCTTAATTCATCAATCAAACCCAAATAAAATTCTCAAACCCTAACAACCCATACAAGCAAAAATCATAGCTAATACATAATAAAACACACACATTACCTTAACAACTATTTCTCCTTCTTCTCCTCTTCTCTTTCCCTCTTTTCTCTTCTTCTTCTTCTTCTTCTTCTTCTTCCTTTCTCTCTTCCCGATTCTCTCTCTCAAATTTTCAGATTACTTCTTTCTTTCTTTTTTTTTTTTTTTTCTTTTCTTTTCTATTTATATTTACTAGCTTGTACAATTACTACAACACCCCTAACCTAATTCTAAGCCACTAAGGGCATACATGTATTTTCCTTTTAAAAATTTCAAGTCACTACAATCTCCCCACCTTATAAAAGTTTCGTCCTCGAAACTAAATAAATGTTTGAATACGTACCGAGATTATCAAAAAGATGAGGATATTCCTCACGCATCTTATCCTCAAGTTCCCATGTTGCTTCTTCAATTGAATGACCTTTCCACTTCACTTTCACCAAAGCTATATCCTTCGACCTTAGCTTTCTCACTTGTCGGTCCACTATAGTTTCTGGTTGCACCTCATAAGTCACATCATCTCCTAACTCAACTGGATGCACTTCTAACACATGAGATGGATCCGGTATATATTTCCTTAGCATAGAAACATGAAATACTGGATGTATGGCCGACAAATTTGGCGGTAAGGCCAACCTATAAGCAACTGCTCCAATTCTCTCCAAAACCTCATACGGTCCAATAAATCGAGGACTTAACTTGCCTTTCTTTCCAAACCTGAATACTTTTTTGGTCGGTGAGACCTTTAAGAACACACAATCACCCACTGAAAACTCTAAATCACGCCTTCTTTTATCCGCGTAACTTTTCTGCCTACTTTAATCTGTCTGAAGCTTCTTTCTGATCACCTCTATCTTCTCTGAGGTAATTTGAATCAAATCAAGTCCCATTAGCCTTTTCTCACCAACCTCAAACCAACAACTGGTGATCTATATTTTCGTCCGTACAAAGCCTCATAAGGTGCCATCTCTATGCTAGCCTGATAACTGTTGTTGTAAGCAATTCCACTAATGATAAGAACTTACTCCAACCAACCCTAAAATCCATAACACAGGCTCTCAACATATCCTCCAATATCTGAATTGTAGACTTTGAATAAACCAAAATATCATCAATAAAAACTATCACAAATTGATCAATAAACTGTTTAAACACTCTGTTCATGAAGTTCATAAAAGTTGTTGGCGCATTCGTTAATCCAAAAGACATCACCAAGAACTCATAGTGACCATACCGAGTTCTAAAGGTTGTTTTTTGGAATGTCTTCCTTCCTTATCCTCAACTGATGATACCCAGATCGAAGATCAATCTTAGAAAAGAATTGAGCTCCCTGCAACTGATCAAACAAGTCATCTATTCGATGGAGTGGGTATCTATTTCGAATTGTCACTCGATTTAGTTGTCTATAATCTATACATAACCTCAATGACCCATCTTTCTTCTTCACAAACAGCACTGGGGCTCCCTAAGGAGACACACTTGACCGAATGAACTTCTTATCTAATAAATCCTGCAATTGTTCCTTTAGCTCTCTCAATTCTGCTGGTGTCATTCTATATGGTGCCATTGATATTGGTTTGGTACCCGGAACCAAATCAATAGAAAAATCAATCTCCCTATACGGAGGCAATCCAGGTAACTCATCAGGAAATACATCAATGAACTCCTTAGCTATAGGAACTTGGTCCAAATGGGGAATTTCCTTATCTACATCCACTATGTGTGCTAGGTAACATTGTACCCTTTTTCGTGCCATTTTCCTCGTGATAGTCAACAACATAATTGATGAAGACACAATCTTATCTCCTCGAAACACTAACCTTGTTTCTCCATCTAATTCAAATACTACCTCCTTACCCCAACAATTTACTAAAGCCTTATGCTTTGACAACCAATCCATTCTCAAAATCACATCAAAATCAATCATATCTAAAACATTCAAGTCTCCCATAAGGATCTTATCTCCAATTTCTATCTCACAATTTTGATACACATACTTCACTAATATTAATTCCCAAAATCACATCAAAATCAATCATATCTAAAACATTCAAGTCTCCCATAAGGATCTTATCTCCAATTTCTATCTCACAATTTTGATACACATACTTCACTAATATTAATTCTCAAAATCACATCAAAATCAATCATATCTAAAACATTCAAGTCTCCCATAAGGATCTTATCTCCAATTTCTATCTCACAATTTTGATACACATACTTCACTAATATTAATTCCCAAAATCACATCAAAATCAATCATATCTAAGACATTCAAGTCACCCATAAAAATTCTATCTCCAATTTCTTCATCACAATTTGGATACACATACTTCACTAATATTAATTCTTCATCCACGGAAATATAAACAGAAATGAGAAATCCTAACAGAGTTAGTTGTCTTTCTAACCTCATGGCAATATATAAGGACATAAACAAAAGGGTTGCACCCGTATCAAACAAAACTTTTGATTCAAAAGTGCAAACAAAAAGAATATACTCAAGTGCGAATACATCACCCCTCCTATAAGGAATATACCTTGCATTTCTTAACTACACAATATGGACATCTTTCTGATCGTCACATACTCCAATA
This sequence comes from Salix brachista, assembly GCA_009078335.1. NCBI lineage: Eukaryota > Viridiplantae > Streptophyta > Magnoliopsida > Malpighiales > Salicaceae > Salix > Salix brachista. The sequence goes on along the minus strand of CM018574.1, from coordinate 14,072,588 downwards.
GTATTAGCTATATGTCTATTCCTCGACATATTCTAAAAGAAATAACACACTCTTGTCATTCTAGAACAATAGCACAATAGTTATCGAATAATTATCGGAAAGCATATCAATAGAAGACATAAGGAATCAAGAAGATATGCTTGATGAGAATTCAGAATTTCAAGGATAACAAACAAGACAAAACGAATCCTAATGCTCCACAATACGAATCCTAACTTTACTATTATTTCATGAATAACAAGCTTTGATACTAAGTCGTAACTACTACCCTTCTTTTTATCTTTTGTCACATACTCTTTTACTTTTATTCATTTATAAATTTTAGCTCTGATACCATCTCTGTCACGACCCGATTCCCGGATCCGTGACCGGCACATAGGCATGGTCCCCCTCCAAGGTTCCACACCTATGCGAACCCAAACTTACACACAAACTCATCATTCAACTTCAGAATTTAACGCAGCGGAAATAACAAATGGAAACTTTATAACATAATTCGATTGTCTTAATACAAGAGTTGCTTATATACAATTACAATTGTGGAGCACTAACTAGACATACGAACAAAATATCAAATACAACCAAAATAGCAGGTTCCAAGAGTTGGACAAAAATGACCTGCTAGCAAGCTATGACCCTGAAAATGATAAATAATGAGGGAGTGAGTTCAACAACTCAGTGAGTAGATAATATCCAATATACACATACGAGATAATATAGCAAAGAGAAGTATAATATCAAATCGGCTCAAGGTTCTTACAACAAATTTCTCAAATAGGTCATAACAAATATGTGATAGGTAAAGCTCGTCAGAAAATCAGAATGCAATGAGCATGAGGCTCCGTACTGTGGGATGATCAGTCCACACAGGTTGGTGACTCCCCCGACCAACTAGGGTTTCAGATACGATGTGCACAAAGGCTAACATTACCCTGTTAGCATGGGTATTCTGACTAGCATACCATAGGCATATCTCATAATCAATCAAACATATCCATATCTCAAGGCTCAACTCATGGTATCAATCAAATGAGGAGCTATCAATTCACAAACAGATATAGGCTCATATCAAGAACGGATATTCAACAAATGATTATGCTTTATCGTATCAAGAATATAATCAAGGTATATATTATCAAAAAGCATAATCCAATTCATACTAGCAAATTCAAATATTTATACTATTTCTCATGCATATTAAATATTATCCACTCACCTGACTCAAAAGCAAATAAGGTTCAACAGCAGAGTGTTGACGAAATCTTACTGATGTCCCGCGGGTAGAAGATCGGGATTATCTGAATATATAAAAGAAGATATACTCAAGAAATGACTCAAAAGAAGTAAAATACCTTTAATAACATATCTAAGAGCTCAAATCATAATCCTATGTGTTTTTGAATCAACTATCCATTTCTTCGTAAAACCTAAATCAAAGGTTTCTTCCAAAATCTAATTCCAAATACCTAACTCATAAAATTGATAATAATCCATCAAATGAACTTCAATTATCCATCAAACCAATCTTAAATGCTATTATTTCACCTAGGGACCATTCTGAATTTTTCTCATTTTTTTAGGGCCAAATCGTAATTTTACCAAATTGAAGGACTAAATTGAACTCCTCTTAAATTCACAACTATACTGAAATTTCATCCATAATTCATCCTCAATTCTGTCCAGAATCTCGAATTTCATTCCAGGGACCAAACTGTAATTTTTCAAATTTCGGGGACCAAACTGTAATTTTCACAAAAAGGACCAAAATGCATTTTCGTCATCTTCAACCTCAACCCAGAATTTCCAGCAAGGGATTTCGAAATTTATCAACATTATTCACCATTTTTCTCAATATTTTCTTAAACCAAACATCTCAAAACTTCAAAATCATCTACAATCAAACTAATTAAACTATTACCCAACACATTCAACCCTTAACATCTCTCTTAATTCATCAATCAAACCCAAATAAAATTCTCAAACCCTAACAACCCATACAAGCAAAAATCATAGCTAATACATAATAAAACACACACATTACCTTAACAACTATTTCTCCTTCTTCTCCTCTTCTCTTTCCCTCTTTTCTCTTCTTCTTCTTCTTCTTCTTCTTCTTCCTTTCTCTCTTCCCGATTCTCTCTCTCAAATTTTCAGATTACTTCTTTCTTTCTTTTTTTTTTTTTTTTCTTTTCTTTTCTATTTATATTTACTAGCTTGTACAATTACTACAACACCCCTAACCTAATTCTAAGCCACTAAGGGCATACATGTATTTTCCTTTTAAAAATTTCAAGTCACTACACCTATCCCTCTCTTTTTTTATACTTAGAGAATCGATTCCAACTAGCTTTTTAATTAAAATTTATAAAGCATGGTCAACGGGTTTAAACTAAGATTTTCTTATGATAATTCTAGACTTCAATGGCTACACAGCACGCCAGCAGGGTCTTAGTCTAGTGGTCTAGAAGGGCTTCTCCCTTCCTCTCATTCCAGGTTCAAGCCTTGCTAGGCACGCCTGTCACCCCCGCGGTGCTTTACATGTTTATTGGGCTTGCAGGATGTTTAGTGGACCCGGAGATTAGTTATGGTGCACACAAGCTGACCCGGACATCCCGGTTATAAAAAAAAAAAAAAATGTCTAGACACAGCACGTTTCATCATCAATATTTCAGATCAGTAGCCGAGATCTAGCTAATAATGACTTGATAGAGAGTTGGCCCTTTTTCTAGCTAAGCCGGAAGATCAACCCGGTAAGACTTTAGTTTAGACCCAATTGATTCGTCGATCCACGAACTGACCGGCTAACTCATAACCCAGCAAGATATTAAAATTATATATACCCTTTTTTTCCCATGAAATGTATAAATTTTCTTTCGCTATTTCAACTTCAATGTTCATGGAGGCTTACGTCCAACCTACTTGGTAAGTGGTATTCAAATCTTTAGAAAATACATTTTAGTGAAAGCAATCATTCAAGGTCGAACGATCTTGTAAAGATCCTTCAAAACGTAAGATACCATTATCATAAGAATCAGAAGAATAGGTGCCATGGGAATAAATACTAGATGGAGTGAGCAGAAAAGGAGAGGGGGCTGATTTTCCCTTGAATTTAGCACTAGAATTTTTACCCTCTTGCTCTACAAATCATTGAACAGGGTGGGGCGTTGCAATGACAGTGAGCCTCGTAAGATTAAAGATTCTAGTAACTGCAAGTCATGGAACTACAGATAGATAATTCACTACAGACATTGAATGAGAAAAGAACACTAACTAGCTACTACTCCTGATGATCACTAACTAGCTTGACTCCCCAATTCAGATCCTCGCAATATTTCAAATAAGGAAACAGAGAGCCAGCATTCATCTTCTTCTTTGTTCTGCAGTCATAAGTTGGTGGGAAATGAAAACAAGGTTCCATGGACAAGTCTCTTACACAAGATGGATTTCGGGTGTGTTCTTGCTCTACCTTGTACAGAACCCATGGTTTCAGACCCCCCAGACCTTGAGCCACATATCCAAAAGTAGACCATCCACTTGTCACCAGCACGTCACTCATACTTAGAAGATACATTTCAGCCCATGCCTTCATGTTGTGCATATTGTCTCCGAAGTGTTGAGTTTCATCGTGGCTTGGCTGGTAAACCCCTATGACCTCACCTGTCACGGTTGGTTTAGCCCAGTACGTGTTGCTTATGTTTTCGTAGAACTCGGTATACAGAGATGTTACAAGAATAGCTTTCGATCTTTGGTTTTTGGATGGAGCAGCTGCAGGATTCTGTGGATCCACTTGTGGCAACAGTTTTTCCTTCTGTGTGCATTTAAACAGTTCATCAAGAACAGTTTGGACTTTAGTTGTTTTGGTGTTGAATACTCTGATTTGGAGGCCAATCCTCTCGTCTGCATTCGCTAGGTATGCCTGATAGAACCTCATGATTCGCCCCCATGCCTCGTTTGAAGGGTGGAAAAGATAGCGACCCAGGTGATGGAAAACAGTTTCTTTCTCAGGGAACATTCTCTGCACTTCTTGATTGAAAGTTGGCGTCAGGAAGAAAGAGGGGGCAAAATATTGATCTGATATCAGAAACAACCACGGTACCTTTTGGAGAAGAGTTGGGTTTTGGTTGCAATAAAAACTTTGTCTGTCCAGATCATAATGACTATGGTCTAGATTGAGGAGTGTATAAGACGGAAGCGATTCCAACGACTCGTTTATAATGCCTTGCTTTAACTGGTTTCCATAGCCACGAGCATGTCTTTCGTCATGATTGCGAAACTCAACCTTATGGGAGAAGTTCTTGGGCAAAATCCATGAAGAGTTTGGAAATGGCTCGCAAAATAGACCAGACATGTCCTTTCCAAGCTCAGCGAGTAGGACTCGATCTGTGAGGAGGGCATAAAGAAAAGCTGAGGCCAAGCTTACCATCCTGTTTCCCAGACCATTGATAGGTATCCATACAAGGTAGTTACATCCTCCACTACTGCCATGGCCAGATTTGAGTCTCTTAAGGGCTTTTTTGTAGGATTTGGTACGAGGTCCACAGCGTTTATGGAGATCTTCGTACCTCCGTAGTTTTGAAAGGAGATGGGCAGAGGGCTTATGGGGTGAGATTTTGCGAAACAGGGAAGACCGATACCTACTTAAGCAAGACCTTTCATCAAATCCAGGAGCCAGAAGTGTTGGAAAATTTCCTGAAGAACAAACAACCACTGTTCAGATCACTGTCAGGATTTTGTGTCTGACGCAAAGAAACAAGCACTGTTCAAATCAGTGCTGAGAAACCAAGAATCTGCCCAGAATTTTCCCAGAAATTCTAAGGGCTAAAGAACAAATTCTTAACGAAAAATATTCAGAACAAGGGGCAGAATTTCTTATTAGATACTGCCATCCCTTCACTTTTATTTATAGAAGAAGATCAAAAATACAGGAATGGAAATTCAAACCTATTACAATCTCTTCTACTTAAAACAGGAAATAAATATGCGAAAATAAAGCAACAAGATATGATCAAATATAATTTGATCTTACTTAACTAAAACATGAACTCTTCAATTAAAACAAAATAAGAACAGTAAAGGAAAATTCTTGATGATCTTCGCAGCACCAGTTCTTCATGTCTGCAGGTTTGGAATCAGTTGACTTTGGTTGACTTTGATCATGCATTTTCAACAAGAAGTCCATCGAGCAATTTATCATCAGGCATTCTGGAACTCTGAGAGGAATCATTTCTTGAATCTGATTGTTTCAGAAATTCAGGTGCCGAAGTTCGATTGTCCTGCTTCTCGTCAGGCCTGCCAGCATTCAGCAAGTAATTATATTTTGAACTATTGCCATTTCCAAAGGATGAAAAATAATTTAATGAAATTATATCCCATAAGCCCGTCGTAACGGTCAATGTTGTAAGCTAGATAAATATAAAGAAATGGTGGTGGTGGAGACTTCATGGAAGTGTTTTAAGCTAGATAAATATAAAGAATTGTTTATGTTTCCATATATATGTTCTTGACTGAAATTGTCGAACTGAAATGGCTCACAAAACAGACCGGCAATTTCACGTCCGAATTCCACCAGTAGGACCCGGTTTGTGAGGAGAGCGTAAAGAAATGCTGAGGCAATGGTTTTGTTGTAGGAATTAGGCCCGAAGAGGTTATGATGAAGACTTTCATTGCTCCCAAGTTTGGAGAAGAGGTAGGGAGATGGCTTATGGGGTGAAAGTTTCCGGTAAAGGACGGATTCATACCGACTTAAGCAAGATCCTTTGTCATGTCCAGGAGCAAAAGGTTCGTCAACAAGTTGTTGAGATGTAACATTTCCTGAATCTGTAAGAACCAGGAAGGAATTCATAAACCAGCCATGACAAATTAGAGTAAACCAAAAGATGTTGGTCTTACCTGCAACTTCTGATTTCTCAGTTTGAGCAGCTCCTCCTCCTGCCAGGACATTAATTTCAGCATCTCCCCCGTTAACTTTGAATGTTTTGCTCCTCTGCTGAGCGATTAAGAACATTAATAGAATAGAGAAAACTATCAAAAAAGCAAATGGGATTTTGGAGCAATATCCATTTTTCTGCATTTTGAATTGAAAGCCTTTCCATTTCCAGGAAGTTTGATCTCTTATGGTGCTGATCATCCCTGAAAATTCATCTGAAACCATGCTAGACTTAGAGGTTATGATTCATTTCATGCCATGTTGCTCCTCGAGGAAACACACACACATTTATATTGAACTCTTAGACATAAAACAGAGAATGAAAGTGATTCTTTAGTCAGGAACTGGTAGCTAGATAGCTTGTTGTTTACAATAAAACTTTCATTGATCTTCAAAGAAATTTTGGACTGCCATCATAACTATATATTGACCACGGTTACACCTGAAGTATTGATGAAGGTTTCTTTCTAGTAGTCTAACTCTGTACCTGGGATAGAGTTCAACTTTCACTGGAGATTCAGATCTCAAGGAAGGGGAGTAATTTCGAAAGTACTCAAAATATGATTTCCCCGATGTGCATGCATTGAGAATGTCGACAAGAAAGAAAACTAGGAAGCAAGGTAGAGCAGCCCCATAAAAATAATAAATAAAACTAATAATTTAAATTACTTGCTGTACGTTCATATCTGTTTCAGATCCATGCATGTGTCCCGAGCCTTCATGTTAAATCAACCTTCTAGCTTTTCATAGACAAATACTTGGTGTGGAAGCCCATCTGTATTTTCATGCAAGTAATTAATCTATACTATAGAGAGCATAACAGCTTTACTGCAGTGGAAGCTCACTCGAACAAGCTGAGGCAACATATCCATACATTATATATATATATATATACTAGACCATGCCCCCGCGCTTCGCCGCGGGCGGCACAATTTTTTTTTTTCAATGTAAAAAATATTAATTGTGTGTTTTTTTTTTAGCTAAAATTTAGTTAAAATAATAAATCTGTGCAGAATTCATGTCAAGTGCAAGTTTTCTATAAAATATATGAATTTAAAATCGATATGAATTGTGAAAATACTCATAATAATAAAATTTTGAAAAAGAAGTTGTTAATTTTCTATCAATAAAAAGACGAAAATATAGATTGAAAATTCATCCTGATGTTATTGTCATTATCATTGCTATCAAAGCTTAAATTATTACTAACATTATTGTCAAAACAATTGAAATAATTAAATTGCCCTGGAAAAAAAAAGCAAAAGATTTTTATAAAGAAAACAATAAAAAAATAATAACTAAAATTATCATTATTATTGCATAAAGAATAAAATCATAAAAATCATATAATCTAAAGAACAAATAAAGAAACAGAGAACAAAAGAAAAACGAATAAAGGGAAAAATAGAGTAATATTACTTTTAAAATGATCACCGAAATGAAATAAAATTTAAGGAAAAAAAAAAGATTTTTTATAAAAAATAATCACTAAAATTATCATTATTATTGCGCAAATAATAAAATTCTAAAAATGATCTAATCCAAAGAACAAATAGAAATAAAAGAAAAAATCTAGCCATGGCACCCGCGCCTTGTCGCGGGCGGAATCATATTTTTTTGAACGTAAAAAACATATTTATTATGTATGAATTTTTTTATCATAGCATAAATTAAGAAAAAATAATAAATTTGTATATAATTTTTATGAAGTGCAAGTTTTGTATAAAATATATAAATTTTACATAAATATAAATTAATTGGCTTGAAAAAGAATTTAATTGCCTTGAAAAAAAAAAAAAAAAACAACAAAAGATTTAAAATTTACATAATATTTGTATAAAAAAAATTAAAAAATCAATTAATAAAAAATACAAACTAAACATTAAAAAAACATTAATTAATAACAAATAAAAAATTAAAAGAATAAATACCGAAATGAAAAATAAAATATATTAAATTAATTCCAATTGAAGGATAAAATTAAAGAAAAAAAATAATTGGAGGACCAAAAATAAATAATGATAACTACTACACTTTAAAAAAAATTAGAAGAAGAGGGACTGAAATCAAACTTTGTATATATTAGCAATTTCACTTGGAGGACCAAATCAAAGAAATTAAAACATCTGTACCGGAATAATTGAAGGAATAAAAAATAAATACAAAATCAAAAGTATAAGGACTGAAATAAAACTTTCTTATATAATCAGTTTTAATTGAAGGGCACAATTGAAAACAATAAAACGTTAATTTGAATAAATCAGTAATAAAAATGAAATAAAAACCTCAGGGACCAAAAGCAACTTCACACAAACATCAGGGACCTTATCTGAATTTGGGGGTGGGAGGAGAGAGAAAAGGGACACCGGAGAGAAACCCGGCCGCTGCGGCTTAACCGGTCATCGGAGGAGGGAACGCGCCGCGACGGAGGAGAGAGGACCTCCCGGCGCATACTCTGGAACGGCGGAAGTCAATTTTGTACGTCGGGAAGAAGACGCACGCGCCGCCAAGGAGGCGCGTAAGCGCTGAACGTCGCTGGCGCGGGACGGACACGCGCCAGTCGCCCGCGCTTAAAAATAATAAAATAATTGGAGAATTACCGATACGCCCCTGACCCCATTCATAATTACGGAAATACCTGACGGGAAAGGACGACCCTGTCCCCGGTTACTGTTCTATATTTTGTCGTGTAGCGGGCCCTTTTTCGTCTGCACACTGTGCAAAAAAATAAGAAAATCCGAGATAGCCCTGTCACTGTGCACTATTTTGTCCGTTTCGGGGGTCTTTATCGTCTGTGCACTGTGCAAATGGACTGTGAAAAACCGAGAAAGGCCCTCGTCACTGTGCATAATTTTGGCGTTTTACTGTGTAGATTTTTGGCGTTTTCAGGGGGCTAAATCGTGACTACACTGTTCACAAAACGAAAAAAAAAAAAATACTGTCGCAATCCACAGTGCACGCAGCTACAGTAAAACGTCGACGGGATTTATTGTTTAGTTAATATATATTTATCAGAGTTGCAGGAGTTAACCCAAATAAATGGATTCCTCTTTAAGCTTTTTTTGTGGGATGGAATCATGTAAGTAAACACCAGTTTTATGGCTGTAATAGGGTTGGTTTGTTTACGAGGTGTCACACACCTTGTAAATAAACACCCACATAATCACGTGCTGCTAGCTGTTGTTATCTAACTGTTAACCTAATTTTTGAGAAAAAAAATTAAAAATCAAAAATACCAGAAGAATTAAAAATAAAAAACAAGAGAAAAATTAATACTCTTTGTCCTCCTCACGGTACAATACTACCAATCCTCACCACCAAAGAGCTACCACTATAACATTAACCATCAGTCATTAGAAATCATTTAGTAAGTGATCTAATGGTCAGAGCTTGAGTTTAAGGGGTTTCTGTGATCTCAAGTTCAAGATAGTCACCGGAGGCTTACATGCTCTACTCTTAACTTTCCTTTTCACTCTCTTTATCTCTGCAGGATACCCAAAATGATCTTCGAAGAAGTACGCTGTTGGCTTTCAAAGGAGGGTGTTGATTCTCCATGCTCTAGTTTGTGACCTCGGCAATAATCTCTTCATTTTTCTTTATCCTTCTGTCTCATTTACATCATTAGTAATGGAAGGAAACCAAACCAGTTTGCACATAAGCAACTTCTGCATAAACACTAGATGGAGTGAGCAGAAAAGGAGAGGGGGCTGAGTTCCCCTTGAATTTGGCTCAGGAATATTTACCCTCTTGCTCTACGAATTATTGAACAGGCTGTGGCGTTTGAATCACAGTGAACCTCGTAAGATTAAAGATTCTAGTAACTGTAAGTCATGGAACTACAGATAATTAATTAACTACAGACAATGAATGAGAAAAGGTACACTGATATAACACAGTTGGAGACCAGTATGATGATCAGAACATTGACTTAAGCCTCTGTACAGTCTATAGCTACAACTCCTGATGATCACTAACCAGCTTGACTCCCCAATTCAGATCCTCGCAATATTTCAAATACGGAAACAGAGAGCCAGCATTCATCTTCTTCTTTCTTCTGCAGTCATAAGTTGGAGGGAAATGAAAACAAGGCTCCATGGACAAGTCTCTTACACAAGATGGATCTCGGGTGTGTTCTTGCTCTACCTTGTACAGAACCCATGGTTTCAGACCCCCTAGACCTTGAGCCACATATCCAAAAGTAGACCATCCACTTGTCACCAGCACGTCACTCATACTTAGAAGATACATTTCAGCCCATGCCTTCATGTTGTGCATATTGTCTCCGAAGTGTTGAGTTTCATCGTGGCTTGGCTGGTAAACCCCTATGACCTCACCTGTCACGGTTGGTTTAGCCCAGTACGTGTTGCTTATGTTTTCGTAGAACTCGGTATACAGAGATGTTACAAGAATAGCTTTCGATCTTTGGTTTTTGGATGGAGCAGCTGCAGGATTCTGTGGATCCACTTGTGGCAACAGTTTTTCCTTCTGTGTGCATTTAAACAGTTCATCAAGAACAGTTTGAACTTTAGTTGTTTTGGTGTTGAATACTCTGATTTGGAGGCCAATCCTCTCGTCTGCATTCGCTAGGTATGCCTGATAGAACCTCATGATTCGCCCCCATGCCTCGTTTGAAGGGTGGAAAAGATAGCGACCCAGGTGATGGAAAACAGTTTCTTTCTCAGGGAACATTCTCTGCACTTCTTGATTGAAAGTTGGCGTCAGGAAGAAAGAGGGGGCAAAATATTGATCTGATATCAGAAACAACCACGGTACCTTTTGGAGAAGAGTTGGGTTTTGGTTGCAATAAAAACTTTGTCTGTCCAGATCATAATGACTATGGTCTAGATTGAGGAGTGTATAAGACGGCAGCGATTCCAACGACTCGTTTATAATGCCTTGCTTTAACTGGTTTCCATAGCCACGAGCATGTCTCTCGTCAGGACTGCGAAACTCAACCTTATGGGGGAAGTTCTTTGGCAAAATCCATGAAGAGTTTGGAAATGGCTCGCAAAATAGACCAGACATGTCATTTCCAAGCTCAGCGAGTAGGACTCGATCTGTGAGGAGGGCATAAAGAAAAGCTGAGGCCAAGCTTATCATCCTGTTTCCCAGACCATTAATAGGTATCCATACAAGGTAGTTACATCCTCCACTACTGCCATGGCCAGATTTGAGTCTCTTAAAGGCTTTTTTGTAGGATTTGGTACGAGGTCCACAGCGTTTATGGAGATCTTCGTACCTCCGTAGTTTTGAAAGGAGATAGGAAGAGGGCTTATGGGGTGAGATTTTGCGAAACAGGGAAGACCGATACCTACTTAAGCAAGACCTTTCATCAAATCCAGGAGCCAGAAGTCCATCGAGCAATTTATCATCAGGCATTCTGGTACTCTGAGAGGATTCATTTCTTGAATCTGATTGTTTCAGAAATTCAGGTGCAGAAGTTCCATTGTCCATCTTCTCTCCAGGCCTGCCGGCATTCGGCAAGGAATTATATTTTGAACTATTTCCATTTCCAAAGGAATCATTTCTTGAGCTTGATTCTTTCCGAAATCCTGGAGTCGATGTACTGTTAAGCTGCTTCTCATTAGGCCAGCTGGTACGCGGCAAGGAATTATTTCTTGAACTTGTTACATTGCCGAAGGAATCATTTCTCGAGCCTGATTCTTTCCGAAATCTTCCAGGCAGGGTCTTGTTAAGCTGCTTCTCATCAGTCTCGCTGGTTTGCGGCCAGGAATTGTTTTCTGAACTAGTTCCATTGCCAAATCCAGGAGGCAAATGCCTATTACGCAGTCTTCCACCAGGAATGAAGGCAGGTGATGAAGAATCATTTTTTAAATCTGTAAACGGTGAAAGGAAAACAAAAGAATAGGCAATTCAGAACTAAATTGGGACAAATCTTAAGAAAAACGTGACTGCATCAGAACCAAGAACGCAATTATTGGAACTCAATTATGAATGAATGAATGAGTGTACTTGTCTTACCAACATTGATTACTGGAACATTTCCAGATTTCTCAGCCTTAGCAAATCCCTCAGTTAGATCAAATGATGGGTTCTGATACAGAATCAATATCATGAGAGACACAGGCAAAGCAATGGCACACACAAGTAATAATGTTGTGTATCTCTTGGGATTACACCCCAATTTATCCTTCACTACTTCAAAGATTTCCATGATTTCCTGTCTGAGCTTCACTTGTAATCCCCACCTGCATACAGAAGGTGCATTTTAAACGTTTAAAAGCTTGAGGTTTGATGTTGGAAAATTAGCTGTTCTTGACAAGTACTGTAAATAAGGTGCTCAAAAATCAAACTTCCTAAGAGTTAGTACGGGACCAAGAACATGGGTCTCATGACAAAATTCATTCTTGGCAAACAAAAAGTCTGAAAACAGCAGGTTATAGTGGTGCTATGTGCAGTGATAGACATGAAAATCGATCGAGTTCTACATTGGGAACTTGACTTCAAGGTTTTTCAACACCCTTCACATGTGGTAATTCATGTACTTTTAGGTGGTCTAGCTAGCAGACTTTTGCCATGAAGATACCAATCACGTTCTTGATCAGATTCAATTCTTCACAAGAACCCCCCTTGAAAAGAAAATGGAAAAAAAAAGAAGTTTCTGCAGAGGTGGAAAATCACAAAAAAAAAATCATAAATGAATTGTGCTCAACATGGGCAATTTTGAGACTTGAAATCATTTAATTTGCTAATAAAGCACAAGAATTAATCGAAATATTTCTTATAATTAATAAAAAAATAAACTAAATATTTCCATAAAAGAAAGAAGAATTTATTGAGAGAGGAAAAACACTGGAAAGTCATTAAAAGTCATTAAAAAACAAATATCATCCTTCAGAATTTGGTGAAAAAAACTATCTAGAAATAAATCAGTAGAAATATCCTGAGCTCCAGTGAGCAAAATAAAAGGGAAAAAATAATTAAAATTAAAAGAGCGAATAAAAATCTATTTTGGACCATCTGTTAGAAAATTGAATTGATGTAAGAAAACCCTCAACCTCTCACCTTTGTTCTTAATCTTTGAACAACCCAGCACCATTGTTTGCTTTGAGAAATTACAGAGCCATTTAGGAACGAGGGCCTGATATGGTTGCCCATAAATTACAATCTGGAGAATTTTAGCTATTTAAGTAACTGGAAAAACCTTCCTAATTCAAATTTCTTGCCTTAAACTTCTTTCTTTGGCTTGTCTGTTTAATTGTGTCAGCAAATCAATTTAATTAATTCAAGAAATCCCTTCTTTAAATAGAATTTAATCTAATAAATACCTGATCCCACATGGAGCTTATAGATGCACAAGGGAACAAAAATTTCCCAGATCTGTATACTCGGCGGCTCTTACATTTACAGGTCTAGATTATTATGAGGTGGAGACTTTAATAAAAAAATCTATGCTTTGTGTAAGTGAAGATGGGTCATGGTTATAATGCCATTGAATTTGGTGCTGTGAGTCTTTCACTGGAGAGCTCTAGATGGATAGTTCTTGCTTATAGACACCATGCTTATAGAAAATAATCAAAGGATTTAAAGTCCCCGCCTAGCTAGCAATGCCCTGAATCTATTTAGAAGTATGAGTGAGTTTATTTTTAAAAATGTTTATTATTCAGAAATATATTAAAATAATATTTTATTATTATTTAAAGTTATTTTTGACATCATAACATTAAAATAATTGAAACACTAAAAAAATTTAATTAAAATCAAAAAAATATACTTTAGAACACAATGTCACTTGTTTCTACTCTCAGACTTGAACTTGGTTGTGTGTTTGGTTAAGGGTGATAATGATAATAGAATGACTTAAAAAAAACATGTAGTGATTTTATAGTTTTTGAATTAAAATATTATAGATAAGATTATTAATGCATCATGAAATGAAGAATCCTTTATGAGGCATCCTTCAACATCAATACCTGGATCAATGATCAATTTCCGTAACCACCAATTCAAATTTATGCAATGAATGATAATTGTCCTTATTGTCAACGGGTGTGTGAACGAATATTACAAAATATTGGCACAAGAAAAGGCACATGCAGCAATATTATTATTTTTTAATGCAAGGAAACCTCACCCGAAAACACACTTTGTGAGCCCAGGTGAGCGAGTAAAATCCTGACTATCCCAGGTTTTACAAGGGATGCACACACTAATTCAAACTTGAAACCTGTTGTGCAGATCGCAAGCTCTCTGTCATCACGTCACGCCTCCAGGGACTCATGCAGCCATATGCTAAAACACAAATCAAGTCACCACTCATCGTTACAACTTACAAGTAGTTTCAGCTACAATCGTTTATGATCATTAAAAAGCTTCACTCCGGTATGCCGATCTGCACACTGCCTTACATAGGGAACGAGAGTGCCAGGATCAGTTATGTTCTTCGCCTTACATTCATACCTGGGAGCATAATGGAAACAGGGGTCCATGGATTTGTCTCGTCGACAAGCCGGATCTGGAACCATTTTATTCTTTGGTCTAATCAAAATCCATGGCTTCAGACCTCCTAGACCTTGTGCCGCATAGCCAAAGGTTGACCCGGCACTAGTGAGTAGAACATCACTCAAACTCAGCAGATAAATTTCAGCCCACGCCTTCATGTTGTGCAGGTTATCCCCTTTGTGTTGATATTCTTCGTGGCTTGGCTGGCAAACCCTGATCACTTCACCTGTGACAGTTGGTTTTGACTGGTACATGGCACTCATGTTCTCAAAGTAGTCTGAATACAAGGAAGTTATTAAAATAGTTTTAGATGAACTGTTCGGAGGAGAACGTACAGAGTTCTGGGTATCGACTTCTGGAAGAAGCTTTTTCTTCAGCATGCAGGATAATATTTGATCCATAACCACTTGAAATGGACTAGTCTTGCGGTTGAATACCCTTATTTGGAGGCCAATTCTCTGTTCTGCCTTCGCTAGATTAGTCTGATAGAACTTTGTAATCACTCCCCAAACCTGATTGGAGGGGTGGAAAAGATAGCGACCCAGTTGATGGAAAATGGTTTCTTTTTCTGGGAACAGCTTGCTTACCTCTTGCTTGAAAGATGGGCTCAGGAAGAAAGAAGGGGCAAAATATTGGTCGGACGATAGAATAAACCAAGGAACTCTTTCGAGAAGAGCTCTGCTCCGGTCACAAAGGAAAAGCTCGTCAAAATCATAAGAACCATGAGGTATATTAAAATATACAAATGATGGGGGCGACTCCTCTGATATATCTCTGAAACGAACATGTCTCTGTTTCAAGGTATGGAACTGTTTTTTAATGGGGAAGTCCATGGGCAATATCCATGACGTGTTGGGAAATGGCTCGCAAAAGAGGTGAGTCATGTCACTTCCATGATCAACAAGTAGGACACGATTTGCAAGGAGAGCATAAAGAAATGCAGAAGCCATGCTTATTATCCTGTTCCCCATCCCGTTAGAACCCAACCAGACAATGTAATTACACCCACCAGTACTCCTTGTATGGCTAGATTTGAGTCTCTTTGATGTTTCATTGTAAGATCTGGTGTGTGGTCCACAACGTTTATGAAGATCTTCATACTCGCGTAGCTTGGAAAGGAGATAGGGAGAGGGCTTGTGTTGAGAAGCTTTGCGGTATAGGAAAGAACGGTATCTACTCAAGCAGGATCTTTCATCAAACCCAGGGGATAGAAGCCCGTCAAGCAATTTATCATTAGACATTTTGGTAGATTGCGAGGAATCAGTATTCAAACCTGATTCTTCAACAAATCCAGGAGCCAACAGTTGACCGACCAGCTTGTCATTGGGTACGCTGGTAGGCTGAGAGGAAAGAGGCTTATCTTCAGGCTTTCTGGTAGGCTGAGTGGAAAGAGGTTTATCTTCAGGCTTGCTGGTAGGCTGAGAGGAAAGAGGTTTATCATCAGGCTTGCTGGTAGGCTGAGAGGAATTGTTTTTTGAACTTGATCCATCACCAGATCCAGGAGCCAAAAGTCCATTAACCGGTGAGTCATCAGGTATGCTGGTAGCCTGAGAAGACTCATTTTTTGAAATTGATCCGTTGCCAAATCTGGGTGGCAGCTGTTCATTAAGCACCTCTTGATCAGGCAAGCTAGTTGGTTGAGAGGAATCATTTATTGAGTCTGTAAAGAGGAGAAAAGGTGAGAAGATAAATCAACAGCTGATTAGTAAGTGAAGAAACCACGACAATGAACTTAGCATTCAAAGCCTTGAAGGAAGACTAATCAGATAATAGTATGATGAATCAATACATTTTTTCTCTGATAGCTAAGAGGCCCAGGAAAACAAAAGGACATGCCTAACCAATAGGAATCTATGGTGACATTTAACACTATCACGTTAGGGACATACAATCGAACCAGAAAAAAGAAATAGAAATATAAACTGAGCTCGCAACAGGATGCAACCATCAACACCTCCTGAAAGCAGGTAGCTTAAACGAAAAAAATGGATTAGAATTACATCAATTGTGCAGCTATGAAAAGCAAAAACTACAGTTACGTGAACAGAGAAACAAATTCCATCATTCTTTCCTATAATGGATGCATTACAAGGAGCTAAGAGCAATATGAAGGACTTAGCATAGCATGTATTATAAAAACCTTGACATTCGAAATTTGGAGGATGATAAATATAAATTATTTGAACATTTACGCAAATAAATTGTTTAGTTGAACAAACACAGAAACGAGTTCCAGATTGCTTGTTATCAAACAAACAGAGAGTACATAACAGACACAGAAAACTGAGATTTAAAATATTACTACTCTGAAAAAAAAAAAAACAGAAGTAGTTTAATCTCGAAAGCTGTAAATAACATGAATCTAAAACTCCTCTATAGCAGGAAAAATGGAATTAGCGATATGAAAAATATTTAAATTATGTAACAGTCTTACCAAAACCCAATGCTGCAACATCTTGAGTATTTGCTGGAGAAACCTTAGCATTAGCTAAACCCGCAATTAGATCAAATGCCGAGTCATGATACGAGACAAAGACCCTGACTAGCACAGGCAAAGCAATGAAAGACAAAACCAAGATTGTCGTGCACCTCCTGAAATTATATCCCAATCTTTCTTTTGCGACTTTAAAGATTTCCATCATTTATATACTGAGCATTGATTATAATATCAGCATGTAAACTTTAAGATGGAAGCAAGTATCTTCATGAAGATCAAAAATCATCATTTACTCCAGCAAATTGTCCTGACATCTCAGTTCAATTTAAGACTTCATGAGCATTTTAGAGCCTATAAATGATAAGAAAGGATAAAAAGCTTTTAGTAGAAGGTTGTTCAGAATTATCTTGTGGCTTCCTGTACCCAACAAACTTGTGACAAATGAGCTCTGGTTTAGCATGGCAGTCGATCTGTTCCAACTTGCGACCACGATCCCTCCCAAGTCCCGATAGGAAAAACTAACACGCATGCCAATTAATTTGCTGCATTCATGAACGAATGCACACCTAACAATCAATATGGCAGGATCTTTGTTGTCCCATAACAGATATTCAGCTGGCTGGTACAAGATTACTAGCTATAGCTAGCATGCACCATTAATCCGAATTGGGAACTATCTCCTTCCCTGAGAGGTAAATTTTACAAAATAATTCCTTGAATTCATAGCTAATTGCTTCAATTGTACAAAATTCATGAATTATCCCAAATTGCCTTAAAATTCAACACGGAACTTTAATTGATCTAATGTATACCTACTTGAAATAATTTACAGCATCAATTGTTTCAATTGATACCTAATGAAGAAAGATGGAAGAAAGAAAAATGAGGCAAGTACATTTAAATATAAAATTTGAGCTATTCGGAATAAAAGCCAACCACATCGCAAGCTATTAGGAACAATGTAATCTCTAGGTTGCGATATTCTGAATAGCAGATCCGATACTAAATCCCTTCCAGTCACCAACGCATCTATATTAAAATATGAGAAATAAAACTTTTACAGCCTACAATTCTTAGATTAGACCAACCAGCATAAATTAAAAACTCTACATTTCAAATCATTAAGACCACTAGCAATATGAAACTCGTCCGTTGAAGTTAAGAGGTGATTTCACCTAAGAAATAGGTCCGTTTTTCTCACAAATTTTCTCCATATTCAACTCAAATTAGCAATCATTGATAGGTTTCATCACTATCTAAGCTTAAATCCGTAACAAAATCATACAGAACTCACCGTTTCAGAGGATTCGAGTGAAGAATGGATTCGGTTTCGATGAACCAATAGTGTTTCAAGATGAAGCTTTTGTCGGTCCGCTTCTTGTAGCAACGACACGCTCGCCTGCGAAATTTAAAACTCTCTTTAATCCCTAACTGTTGAGCATGCGTGATTTTTTTTTATTAATGTGGATGTTGGGTTTCGGTTAGATTGCATGTATATTAACAATTATGATCTTACCTAGGGTCTGCGTGAGTGGTAATAGCGCTCTCGTCCTTAAAAGAGGTCAGGGTCCTTAAAAGAGGTCAGGGTTCAACCTCTTCTCTTGTATAGAGCCGGCCATTTGAGGAGCATTTTCACCCCTTCGAGACCAACCCGGTGCGAATGTGGATTAGTCTGGACTAGTGTCTAGGACATCGCGTGGTTTATACCAAAATAAAAAAACAATTATGATCTTCATATTAATAATCATTCAATTTAAATTAAAAAAAAAAAACTATTAATTCTAAGCTATTGACACTGGCCATGATATGGTTGGTATGTCTGACTTTAAACTATTATCGTTTTGGGTTTTGGGAATTTATAAATTGACCGACCAATAATTAATTGAAATTACAATTAATTATACTTTAGTCCCTGTAGTTTGTAAGCTATCATTGATTAGTTCCTAAGTTATCATAATTAAATAAACAATCTCTTGATCAGAATTGTGCTATAAAAAAATATTTTACCAGTTTATGTGTTCTTCTAGAAATAAAATAAGAACCAAATAAATCGGAAGATAATATGGGGTCTGCAATATATAATTTCTTAAAATATAAAGATTATTGTATAATTTCTAAAACTATAATAATTGATTTATTTATTGTGCTAACACAAGTCCTAAATTTTATAATTAACTCTAACAATCAAGAAAAACAAAGAAAATTGCAACAGAAGAAGAAGTCACAACCAAAGCAAAACTTTAGTTTTCAACACAAGCCGACGACGTATAGTAAAAGTTGCAGCCATTAGTTAGTTTTTCTTTTCTTAATTTTTTTTTTCATTGGGGTTAGAAATCAAGAACATGGTCCCGTAAATGCCAACAGATATAGTTCGTTGATTTCCCTTGAGTTTTGAGTTTCAACCTGCTTTGCCGCAGAATCTTGATTCAAGCCCTTGAAAAACGTAGCAGCACCACTAATGTTTTGATATTCATATTGTGTTGTTGAATCCAGTAAAATGATGAGAGCTCAAAACAAAATTGTAAGATGCAGAAAGCACATATGCAAAATCGGATTTTGATGGCAAAATATTGACAGAGATCGGGCTGTTACAAAATGAATCATAATTACAGCAGCTACTAAAGTTGCTAAGAATTAAACAGCTTTATTCCGTTGCTTGCATCCTCACACTGCCTGACATGAGGAACAGGGGAGCCAGTACCAGGTCGCTCTTTGGTACTCGGAATCCGGTAATAATCAGGCGGAAAATGAAAGCATGGCTCCATAGACTTGGCTCGTGGACAAGGTTCATCAGTTGGTCGGTTTCCGGCAGGCACGTATAGGATCCATGGCTTCAGTCCTCCTAGACCTTGAGCTACATAGCCGAAAGTGGACCACGAACTAGTCACCAGAACATCGCTCAAACTTAGGATGCTTATTTCAGCCCATGCCTTCAGATTGTGTATGTTGTTGCCATAATGCTGAACCTCTTCGTGACTTGGCTGATAAACACCGATAACATCTCCATTTACCGTTGGATTCATCCAATACATGCTCTTTATGCTCTCGTAGTATTCTGGGTATAATGAGGCTATGGTAACAGCTCTAGATGTCTTGTTTTTTGATGGGGAAGCTATAAGTTTTTGCTCATCTACCTGTGGCAGAAGTTTTTCCTTTTTGATGCAGCCTAGAATCTGCTCCTGAACAACACTGACCGGACTTGCTTTTCTGTTAAAAACCCTCACCTGAAGACCAATTTTCTGATCTGCACTGGCCAAGTAGGCCTGATAGAATCTGGTGATTAGTCCCCAGGCTTGATTTGAAGGGTGGAAAAGATAGCGAACCAGGTGGTGGAAAACAGCCTCCTTATCGGGAAACAGTTTGTCTAGTTCTTGCTGGAAAGATGGGATCAAGAAGAGGTAAGGCACGAAGTACTGGTCTGACTTCAGAATCAACCAAGGGACTTTCTGGAGAAAACCCTGATTTTGATCCTGGAAAAAAAGCTTATCATGTTTATCATAGTTGTAAGCTAAATAAAGATGCAGAAATGACGGCGCCTGTGACACGGTTGAGATGTCCATGTTGTTCATCTTTAGCAGGTGCCCGTAACTGTGAACATTTCCTGGTTGCAAGCTGTAGAATTGATTGGTGAGAGGGAAATCCATGGGCAATAGCCATGATGTGTTTGGAAACGGCTCGCAAAAGATACCAGCCATGTCGGTTCCATGATCGACTAGGAGGACTCTGTTTGTGAGGACCGCGTAGAGAAATGATGAGGCCATGCTGATTATCCTATTCCCCAAGCCATTAGAAGGCGTCCACACAATGTAATTGCAGTCTGTGGTGCCATTGGTGTGGCTAGAACTCAGTTTTTTCAAAGTTCTTCTGTAGGATTCGGTGTTAGGTCCGCAGCGCTTATGAAGTTCTTCATATTTACGCAGTTTCGAAACAAGATAGGCAGAGGGCTTGTGAGATGAAGTTTTGCGATACAGGGCCGCTTGGTACCTGCTTATGCAGGATTCTTCATCAAATCCTGTCGCCAGAAGCCCACCAAGGAACTTATCAGCAGCCATGCTTTCCGTTCCAGAGGAACGTTTATCTTCCGATTCTGAAACCCGGATGAACGGAAAAGTTAGGAAAATCAAGAACCCAGAATTCTATGGTTTCAAGAAATTATAGGATATGATGGTGTTGAAGTAATGGACTTACCTGTCTCAGAGCATCTGGTAACATTTTCTGTCACTTCTCCGGTGATATTATCTCTGGCAACCTCCCTGATTAGAACAGAAGTTGAGCTTCTGTAAAACATGGACGCAATGTATAACAGACAGAAAGCTATCAAAAATGAAACCACCGGTTTTCGAATCCTCTTCGAACCATGCCCCGATCTTTCCATTTGAAAAATATCCATGATTTCGATACGAAGTAACTAATCTCTTGCGCTACCAATCTCCCCCTATAGAACAATCAGCTGGACCACCAAATAAATGCCACACAGGGCTGGCTAGTGATCGCTCATCATTTTCAAGAATGTCAAGATAATTCCCTTATTGGTTGGCACTTGAAAGAAGATTCAAGAACAGGAAAACTTGAGAGGGATAAGAATGGAGAGATCAAACAAGAAATCTAGCAGTGAACTCTCCTGGTTTCGCCTCTTTGCATTCTCTCTTTTGAACAAAACAGGCAAGCCTCCCTTTGACAATTCAAAGTTCAACCGAGCCTCCCCTTGACAATTCAAAGTTCAACCGAGCCTCCCCCGCTAGTCTAGTAAGGTGGCGTCACAGTTTTAGACGAGGGCCCTTTGACTATTTAGCTAGCTAGGTTGCTGTTTTTGCCACATTAATAACCAATTAAATCATTTTTCTCGGGTTTTTTTCTTCGAGGAAGGAGCCACTATAGAACCGGCAAGCAATAAAATACACCAAAGATTTTAAGTTTGGACTTTCGATGGAGATGTGCTGATTATATGCGTCAATGATTAGGCAACACAGTTTTATCATATAGTTGGCTGGACATTATTCTATTAATAACAAGAACATGACATGCACAAATGACATACGAGATGCTAGCACAACCACCGGCCGATGAGTAAATTTCTCCAATTGGGTCTATCGAAGCTATAAATAATAGGGTTTTATTTGGTCCTTGATTGAAAGGGATTTGTTTTTTTCATAAATAATCTTTTTTTTTCTTCGCATGATTATGATTAAAGGGGTGTTTGTATTGTGTAGATTATTGTAAAAATTTATTGGTGTAAAAAAAAAAAATGATGGCAGTAAAGTGATAATATTGTGTTGTGATTATGAGGCAGTGGTGATGGGGGTTGGTGGGGTGGGGGTGGCGGTGGCGAAGATTGTGGTGATTAAAAAACAATTAATGATATTCTGAGTTGATAGAATGTAAGATATTTTATAAAATTCAATGAAATAAAAATAATTATATTTAATAATTAATAATAGAATATTATATATTGAATAGTTTTGTCATTTGTGTGAAATATATTCTATCATTTTTTTTATAGAAAACTATTAGAGATTATTGAATTAATAATTCAATTGGGTTGGTTCAATGCTTGGCTATGCATGACAAACATAACTTGAACCTGCAAACTATGGTAAATGAGGTGATTGTTGTGAAAAGACACATCTTTCTTAATAGAAAATTGCAATTTGAGGCTGCAATCTCTGCTGAAAATACCTACTTTATAGCTTGTTTAGGAACGTGCTTGTAATTGTTTTTGAAATTATTTTTGTTTAGAAATGCATTAAAATGATAAAATTTTTATTTTTAAAAAATTATTCCTGACATCAGCACATGAAAATTATTTTAAAACATTAAAAAAATAATTTAAATAAAAATAAAAATTTTATTTTTTTTCAAAAATATTTATAAAACACAATATCAAACGGTTTACCATCAATTATTTTATCATAGTCGTCAGGTATACAACGGGTGTATGTTTGTTAATGTGATATATAATATTTATATAAAAATAAGTCAAAATATTTTTTATTTTAACATAATTATATTAAAATCACTAAAAAGTACTAAAAAATATTAATTTAATGTTTTTAAAACAAGTTGAAAAACAAAAATTATTTCAATTCTAAGGACTCCATGATAAGACTTCCAATTTAAATAAGTACGTTTTTTTAGATAATTTATAAATAATAGATATGATATTGATATTATTGAATCCGACTCAAAATTCGATTCAAATTTTATATGAATATACATATAATTATTTTATTTTTTATTAATTTAAGTACAAGGAATTGAATGGATGATGTATGAATAAAAAAATTCAAATTCTAGCACCCATTATCATCCCTAGTAAAAATGCAAGAACCACTTGTCGACGTTTGTATTTGAGCCTTTGAAGAAAAAACCCATTCCAGAGAGGTTAACAGAATATATAACAAATTAAACAAAGACGATGTCTAAAAAAAAAAAAAGAAGAATTGCAGACGTCATGTAATTGTTTGGGATTGTTGTCGAGGTTATTTTAGAAATTAATTTTCATTTATAAATATATCAAAATAATATTTTATTATTTTTTAAAAATTATTTTTTATATTAGCACGTGAAAATGATCTAAAAAAATTAGAAATTAAATTAAAAAAAAATAATTTTTTTTTGGAAACACAATGTCAAATATTCCATATATAATCACGGGCATGAGAGGCGACTAACCATATAACAGGTGATTCAGTCATAAGAACTTGTTACTAAAGAGTTTGATTTTTTTATTGTTTCGGATTCAAGTCTTGTAATTATTAATATAATAATTATTAAAAAATTATATAATTATTAATTTCATAATAATAGAAAGAAAAAAAAAACAGAGAGACGACTTTCTGATGAGATGTGATGTAGTGGAAAGAAATATTATTGAAGAGAGGTGGAAAAGGGAATCTGAAACTCTGGCAGTTTCAAAATCAAGGGGAAAAGAGAGGCAGCAGCAGCGCACCTTCGCAGAGGAATGCGTTGAGGTTTTCTGTCTCTTGACGGCTGGATGAGAGTCGTGGATGGTAGTTGCTATCACTGATGAAAAAACTCTTTTTTTTCCCACGTGTTAAAATCCTTTGCCTCCCTTCCTCCAGTTTCGAGCATGGCTGGAAAACTCCTCCTTGTACAGGCATGCAGAAATAAATAACTTGGGGAAATAGTCATCTTCTTTTTTATATTTAATCATGTTAAATAATCATTTTATCTAAAATTTTCAGTTGTTAGGTGAAATCACAAGATATATGTTATTTTTCTGAAGTACCTCTCAATTGAAAAAAAATTGGGCTAGAAACTTGTGCATATATTCACATTACCTTATATTTATTTTTTATCAAACTTCAGTTGTTATGTAAGATCACATGAAATGATTTATATTATTTTATAATATTTTTTCTCGAGTGAAAGTTCTTTAGGCTTGAAACTTGCACACATATTCACACTATTTCATACTTATTTTTTATCAAATAGAATAGAGATGATGAGATTCACCGACCGGTATAGATTTTAATAGTAAGAATTTATTGGATTAATAGAGTGGATAGGCAGTTTGAAGCTCTACAACTTTATGCTAACTTGTCGCCGCTAACTATGGTAAGTGAATATTTATAATATAGGAGACCAAGAAAGAAAACTAACCGAAGTGGTTGTCGTGCAGATAACACCTGGCATTAGTTTAGTCTTACCGCCATCGATTACAGTATCACATCCTTCGACTAATGTTTTTGTCTAGTATGGTGATGTAATATATTTTAATTAAAAATTAAAAACTCTTATAAAATATAAGATGATATAAATTGGTCTATAGATGGAAAATTGATGTGCATCTCCACGTTATAATCTATTTAATTAATACTGTGTTAACGCTAGTTTTTTAAAATGTTTTTTATTTTGAAATATATTAAAATAATATATTTTTTAATTTTTTAGAATTTATATTTAATAGAAACACATCAAGATATTTAAAAATAAAATAAACATGCTTATAATTAAGAAAAAAATAAAGAAAAAACAACGGGGACAATGATTGCGATATGACACCAGTTTTATTCATTTTGGATGTGTCCACCTATATTTATCTATCCTACACGAAATCGTATATTAATCCATATGAAATAATTGCTATTAATTGACACCCGAATTGCTATAATAATTCATATTAAATCATTGCTCTACATCGAGAATCCAAGCATGCAAGTCTCCATGAGAGCCACCACCTTAGTTAGTTTCTATTTGGGATTGTGCCCCGGGTTCAAATTCATTTTTCTTGAATTATTTTTTATGTTTCTCTATTATTTTGATGTGTTTCATTTTAATAATGATTTAAAAAAAAATGTATTGTTTTAATATTCTTCTGAACAAAAAATATTTTGAAAAACAACTGTTATCATACTCTCATACATCATCACAATTACCATCATTATCATTATTGGCATTGTCACAATGAGGTATTGTCATTAAATATTACTAACACTATTAGTATTATTATTAACAGTATTGTTAGTGTCATTGTCACTGTTGTTGTTGTTATAAATATTATTATCATTGTTACTATTACAACAAAGTATTGTCATTACATATTACAATAATTATTATTAGTATTATTAACAATATTGTCATTATCATTATCACTACTACTATTGAAATAACAAAAATCATAAACTTGTTTTGAAGGATGAGATCAAGAACCATACAAACTTTGATAAAAAAAATCAAATTAAAAAAGAAAAGAAAAAGGGCCAAACTAATTTAAATATCATTACTATTGAACAAAAATCTATAAATATTTTTCAAACCATTATTATTAGCATTAATAATAATATTGTTAGTATTATTATCATCACTACCACACCCGCTATTATTATAACTACAACCACTACAATTACTATTATTACTATTACTATTATTATTGAAATAGCAAAAACCGTAAACTTGTTTTGAAGGGTGAAATCAAGAACCATAAAACCTTTGATAAAAAAAACAAATTAAAATAAATATCATTACTATTGAAAAAAACTCTAATTTTTTTTTAAGGATAAAACTCAAAATTATATATAAAAAAAACCTTGGCAAAAGAGATAAGAGAGATAATCAAAAATTAAAAGTGGAAGGACTGAATCGAGAATATCCTATACACAAATTAGAACATGATAACTAAATTAAAAACAAATAAAACTCTAATAAAGAGAAAATAATCAAAATCAAAACTAAAAGGATGGATTTTGAAACATCAACAAAAAATAAAGATTGATCTAGGAGGATTGAAACTATAGAAGAAGAAAAAGAAATTAAAAAATGAGGACTAAAATTAATAAATAGATAAACAAAATATATGAGAGATTGTAATTAAAGGGCAAAACTGGAAGAAAAAAAACTTTTATAAAAGGATCAAGGACATGATAGAAAATTTAAAGAACGATTACTAAAATTGAAAAACAACAAACAAAAAGGATAATTAGTTATTTTAACTGTCATAATAGAGAAAGAGAAAAAGAAAACAATTGATCAAGGGAAGCAATTCAACCACCATAAACCAACACGCTACATATTACGTGAAAGAAAATATGGTCGTGTATCATAAAGATACTGAATGACAAGATTTGACCATCAAGTGACATCAAACATGTGTTCTAAATGGTATTGACACCACTTACTTGCTATATCATGTCGAA
This sequence comes from Salix brachista, assembly GCA_009078335.1. Classification (NCBI taxonomy): domain Eukaryota; kingdom Viridiplantae; phylum Streptophyta; class Magnoliopsida; order Malpighiales; family Salicaceae; genus Salix; species Salix brachista. The sequence goes on along the minus strand of CM018574.1, from coordinate 14,046,106 downwards.
CATGTGCCAATAATTTTATGATTAAAAAAACATGAAAAATACCAAAATGTCCTTAGGGCATCTCCAGCGGGAGGAGCCATCCCGGGAGCCAAAGGCAAAAATTCAAATATTTGGCTTTTTTGGGTTAATTTTTGTCTCCAGCGGAAGGAGTAAAATGAAGAGCCAAAATGGCTTCTTCATCTTCGGGAGCCATTTCTACAGATGGTTTCTGCATAGGCAAATGAAAATGTTACCGTTGAAATGTTACCGTTGGCCATGCTATAATTAAAACACCCAGCAAGAAAGAAATCGAAACACACAACACACAACTCATTCAACAAAGCAACATCAACCCACAACAAAGCAACACCCATCAACACAGCAACCAACAAATTCAACAATTGAACACCCATCAACACAACAACCCATAAAATTAAAAAATTAAAAAAACACATAATATTTTGCATCCAATCCGAAGAAGAAAAGTTGGCGAGAAAATACCTTCATCAAAGTTATGAGAGAGGGACGGACGCAGGAGAGATCGCCATGAAAGAGGCGTGAGGGGAGCAGAGAGCAGTGAGGGACGGAGAAGGAGAGATGGCCATGAGAGAGGCGTGTGAGCTGCAATTATGGGGGGCGGCGCAAATGAGAAGTGAGTTAAAGTAGGGTTTCGGGGGGTAATTAAAATATATAGGAATAAATAATAATAATAATAATAATAATAATAATAATAATAATAATAATAATAATAATAATAATAATAATAATAATAATAATAATAATAATAATAATAATAATATTTAGGAGGAAAAAAAAGTGTAATTAATAATAATATTTAGTAAAAAAAATAATTATGAGAAATTGAAAATTTATGATTTTGTTGATCAATTAGCTTAATTACATGTTTAAATTTACAGTTAGATTTAAGAACTGTGTAAATGTAGTATTTTGAACTGTTGTGGAGGTGATTAATAATAATATTTAGGAGAGAAAAAAAAAGAGTAATTAATAATAATATTTAGTAAAAAAATAATTATGTGAAATTGAAAATTTACGATGTTGTTGATCAATTAGCTTAATTTATACAATGTATTTTTTAGCTTAATTTTGAAATTTGAAATTTGAAAAGTTGGTGGCAAATCAAATTTTGGGGGAATTTTTCAATATTTTAGAATTTCAAATTTAAATTATTGCGGGGTTTTTAATTTTAAATTAATTTTTTTTATTTCATATTAAATCTGAAAAATTAATAATTATATTGTTGGAGGGTTTTTTAAAAGTAATTATTTAATCATATAATTTACTCCTATTAATTGTATAATTAATTGCATAATTAAATTATTTACAAAGTAATTGAATTACATTAAAATAATAATATAAAAAAATGGCTCTCCAAAATGCCTTTTACCATTAAAGTGCACATCAATAAAAAAGATATATATACACTATTCAAACATCTATTTTAAAGATTTGGCTCTCCAAAATGCCTACTCCCACTGGAGATGCTCTTACGACCATGCTAATCACACAAAATACTCATGGTAATTTATTTATTTTTAAGGTTAGAAACATACTTTCACTCTGCATGAATAATTGAAAAACTTGAAACACTTTTTTTTCAGTAGCCCAATAATTTTATGATCTCCGGAGTAAAAAAAAAAATTTATTATTAAGAAGCTGGTGAAAAATCAAGAAAGTTCTTAATCATCAATTATAAATTTGTTAACTTTAGGATAAAAAAATATTCTTATCGTATTAAAAAAACTCTCACTCCTAAATAGTTTTTTAATAACTAACAAGTCAGTATGAGAAATTACATATATAGCTACAGAAAACACCCATATATTTTAGCTTTCTTTTAATAATGAGAAATTAATGCTGGGAATCAATATTCATCGAGTAACCTTAATTTTCTCTGATTATTGTACGACATGCTTCATTTTTTAAAAAATAATTATCTATAAATATAAATCCAGGAAGCTTTAGTTACATTTTTCGCGCTCTGCGCCCCGCCATCCCTGGTTTGGGGGGACAATGGCGCGCGGTGAAATGGGAGGTGTGTTTTATAGCCTCAAAATTACGACTATAATTATTAGGAGTCGCCACCTAGTATTAAGATAACTAGGAACCTATTGGCCTGCGAAAGTCTTGGGTAAAGGGACTTGTTGTGCAAGGGAAAGACGCATCACCTCAATGCACCCTGCCTAAGGCAAGTTGCATTGTTATTTGATTGTTTTTCTAAATTTGATTTTTTTGGTGTCGTTTCTAAAGTTTGACGTGGATCTCTCTTCGTGAGAGAATCTCTACCTCGCTAGTTGAAAGACTAACCAAAAGAATTTTATACTGTATTTTCAAAAAAGTTTTTTTTTGTCTGTGACTGTACTTTTCAATATAATTTTACACCGCAATAAAAAAAACTTTTTTTTAGTATCTGCAGGTGTACTTTAAAATGTAATTTTACACCGAGATAGCTAAAACAAAAATAATTTTTATTTTTATTGATATTTTGGCCAAATTCCAACGGATAATCATAGATTGGTTATGATATCCAATTTTTGTTCAAAATATGTGAAAGATACAACATATATTTTTTATGAAAAATATGTTTGTAAAAACCTTGAAATTCGGCCATATGCACGAAAACAACACATTTTTTATAGTATTTTTTTTAAATAATAAAAAATAAAAATTTAGGTGTTGGTGTTTAGAGTTTAGACTAGTTTATAAGTATTTTAACTAATTTTATAAATTCTAAATTAATAATCATGTAAATTATACAGTAATTATTATATTAATAAACTAAAACCACAAGAGAGAAAATCACTTAGTTACAGGATCGTAGCACCTATGGTTGGTGTGTCTGACTCTAAACTATTATAGGTTTTGGGTTTTGGGTTTTGGGAATTTATAAATTGACCGCCCAACAATTAATTAGAATAAACAGTCTCTTGATCAGAATTGTGCTAATAAAAAAATATTTTACCAGTTTATGTGTTCTTCTATAAATAAAATAAGAACAAAATAAATTGGAAGATAATATGGGGTCTGGAATATATAATTTCTTAAAATATAAAGAATATTGTATAATTTCTAAAACTATAATAATTTATTTATTTATTGTGCTAACACAAGTCCTAAATTTTAATAATTAACTCTAACAATCAAGAAAATTGCAACAGATGAAGAAGTCACAACCAAAGCAGAACTTCAGTTTTCAACACAAGCCGACGACGTATAGTAAAAGTTGCAGCCATTAGTTAGTTTTTCTTTTCTTAATTTTTTTTTTCATTGGGGTTAGAAATCAAGAACATGGTCCCGTAAATGCCAACAGATATAGTTTGTTGATTTCCCTTGAGTTTTGAGTTTCAACCTGCTTCGCCGTAGAATCTTGATTCAAGACCTTGAAAAATGTTTTGATATTCATATTGTGTTGTTGAATCCAGTAAAATGATGAGAGCTCAAAAGAAAATTGTAGCAGAAGAAGTTACAGCCAGATGGAGAGTAAGAGGCAGAAAACACATGCAAAATCGGATTTTGATGGCAAAATATTGACAGAGATCGGGTTATTACAAAATGAATCATAATTACAGCAGCTACTAAAGTTGCTTAGGATTAAACAGCTTTATTCCGTTGTATGCATCCTCACACTTCATGACATGAGGAACAGGGGAAACAGCATGAGGTCGCTCTCGGGTATTCGGAATCCGGTGATAATCAGGCGGCGAAAGAAAGCATGGCTCCATAGACTTGGCTCGTGGACAAGGTCTATCGGTTGTTTGGTTTCCGGCAGGCACGTACAGGATCCATGGCTTCAATCCTCCTAGACCTTGAGCTACATAGCCGAAAGTGGACCACGAACTAGTCACCAGAACATCGCTCAAACTTAGGATGCTTATTTCAGCCCATGCCTTCAGATTGTGAATGTTGTTGCCCCAATGCTGAACCTCTTCGTGACTTGGCTGATAAACACCGATAACATCTCCATTTACCGTTGCATTCATCCAATAAATGCTCTTTATGCTCTCGTAGTATTCTGGGTATAACGAGGCTATGGTAACAGCTCTAGATGTCTTGTTTTTTGATGGGGACGCTATAAGTTTTCGCTCATCTACTTGGGGCAGAAGTTTTTCCTTTTTAATGCAGCCTAGAATCTGCTTCTGAACAACCCTGACAGGGCTTGCTTTTCTGTTAAAAACTCTCACCTGAAGACCAATTTTCTGATCTGCACTGGCCAAGTAAGCCTGATAGAATCTGGTGATTAGTCCCCAGGCTTGATTTGAAGGGTGGAAAAGATAGCGAACCAGGTGGTGGAAAACAGCCTCCTTGTCGGGAAACAGTTTGCCTAGTTCTTGCTGGAAAGATGGGATCAAGAAGAGGTAAGGCACGAAGTATAGGTCTGACTTCAGAATCAACCAAGGGACTTTCTGGAGAAAACCCTGATTTTGATCCTGGAAAAAAAGCTTATCATGTTTATCGTAGTTGTAAGCTAAATAAAGATGCAGAAATGGTGGCGCCTGTGACACGGCTGAGATGTCCAAGTTGTTCATCTTCAGCAGGTGCCCGTAACTGTGAACATTTCCTGGTTGCAAGCTGTGTAATTGATCGGTGAGGGGGAAATCCATGGGCAATAGCCATGATGTGTCTGGAAACGGCTCGCAAAAGATACCAGCCATGTCGGTTCCATGATCGACAAGGAGGACTCTGTTTGTGAGGACCGCGTAAAGAAATGATGAGGCCATGCTGATTATCCTATTCCCCAAGCCATTAGAAGGCGTCCAGACAATGTAATTGCAGTCTGTGGTGCCATTGATGTGGCTAGAACTCAGTTTTTTCAAAGTTCTTCTGTAGGATTCGGTGTCAGGCCCGCAGCGCTTATGAAGTTCTTCATATTTACGCAGTTTCGAAACAAGATAGGCAGAGGGCTTGTGAGATGAAGTTTTGCGATACAGGGCCGCTTGGTACCTGCTTATGCAGGATTCTTCATCAAATCCTGTCGCCAGAAGCCCACCAAGGAATTTATCAACATACATGCTTTCCGTTCCAGAGGAACGTTTATCTTCCGATTCTGAAACCCGGATGAACGGAAAAGTTAGGAAAATCAAGAACCCAGAATTCTATGGTTTCAAGAAATTATAGGATATGATGGTGTTGAAGTAATGGACTTACCTGTCTCAGAGCATCTGGTAACATTTTCTGTCACTTCTCCTGTGATACTATCTCTGGCAACCTCCCCGATTAGAACAGAAGTTGAGCTTCTGTAAAACATGGACGCAAAGTATAACAGACAGAAAGCTATCAAAAATGAAATCACCGGTTTTGGAAATCTCTTCGAACCATTTCCCGATCTTTCCGTTTGAAAAACATCCATGATTTCGATACGAAGTAATTAATCTCTTGCGCTACCAATCTTCCCCTATAGAACAATCAGATGGTCCACTAAATACTACACAGGGCTGGCTAGTGACCGCTCATCATTTTCAAGAATGTCAAGATAATTCCCTTATTGGTCGGCACTTGAAATATTATTGTTGAAGAGATGTGGTATTAGAGAATAATATAAATCATATTATGATGCTTTACCTATCAGTTTAAGTTTTTAGGTGAAATGGTTCCTTAACATTTTATCAGAGCCTTGTTGACCCAGCGGTCACGAGTTCGAATCTCACCACCTCATTCCATTTGATAAAAATCAAGCACAAGGTAGTGTAGGTCTGTGCAAGTTTCAAGCCCAAAGAGCTTTCACTTGAGGGAAAATGTTAGAGAATACTATAAATTATATTATGGAACCTCAACTATCAACTTAAACTTTTAAATAAGATAATTTATTAATATATGGAAAAGGAAATCTGAAACTCTCTGGCAGTTTCAAAATCAAGGGGAAAAGAGAGGCAGTAGCAGCGCACCTTCGCAGAGGACTGCGTTGAGATTTTCTGTCTCTTGACGGATGGATGAGAGTCGTGGATGGTAGTTGCTATCACAGATGAAAAAACTCTTTTTTTTTCCACGTGTTAAAATCCCCTTCCTCCAGTTTCGAGCATGGCTGGAAAATTCCTCCTTGTACAGGCACGCAGAAATAAATCACTTGGGGGAAATAGTCATCTTCTTTTTAATATATAAAAAAAATCGTGGGATTTCCGTGGTTATTAATAATGTTAAATAATTATTTTATCTAAAATTTTCAGTTGTTGAGTGAGATAACAAGATATAATTTATGTTATTTTTTGACGTACTTCTCGAGTGAAAAAAATTTTGGCTTGAAACTTGAGCATAAATTCACACTATTTTATGTTTATTTTTTTTTTATCAAAATTCAGTTATTATGTGATCACAGGATATATTTTATATTATTTTATAATATTTTTCTTCGAGTGAAACTTTTGGGCTTGAAAAAAACTTAAGATTTTATAACATTATTAGTCAACACGGGGTGATATACTATAGTCACACAGCCTCTGATTTTTTCTAAAAAACATTTTAAAGATTTTAAAAAATTAATCATATGAATTTTTAATCGAGTTTTAAATTAATTAACCGACCGGTGTAGAATTTTAATAGGAAGAATTTATTGGATTAATAGAAAGGACAGCCAGTTCCCAGAGCAATTTAACGCTCTACAATTTTATGGTAACTTTTTTTTTTTGAATTAGCACCGGGTTTCCGGAGCCCTTGGGCCCCGACTAATCCCGGGGGTGCACAGGCCCTCGGCAAGGAGTTTCCCGCAAGTGCACCACGGTTGATTCATGGGCTTCGCCCAAGTCCGATGGCTCCAAGAAGTTGTTATTGTTCCCTCAGGTTTCGAACCCGGGACCTGGGAGGAGTACCCCCCGCAAGTCCCCAAGCTTCCACCGTTGGGCCAACTCCTTGGAGTTAATTTTATGGTAACTTGTTGCCGCTAATTATGGTAAATGAATATTTTAATAGTAAGAAATGAAAGATTGTAACTTTATATTTATATGAAATTCGGTTTGGGTTAATCAGTTTTTGCCTTACAAAACCGATACCGAAACGAACCGGACATTTTGTTTAAAAGATATAATCGGTTTAATCCGGTTTTTTATCGGTTCGGTTTTCTCGATTTTTTTTTTTTATTTTCTCGGTTTAATTAGTTGATCAGTTTTTTTCTCACCCAACAAGAAAGAAAAATAACTGAAGTGGTTGTCGTGCAGAGAACACCTGGCATTAGTTTAGTCTTACCGCCATCGATTAATGTTTTTGTCTAGTATGTTGATGTAATATATTTTAATTAAAAAGTAAAAATTCTTATAACATATAGGATGATATAAATTGTTCTATAGATGGGAAAAAGGATGTTAATCTCCACGTTATAATCTATTTAATTAATTACGTGTTAACGCCTCGTTTTTTAAAATATATATTTTTTGAAATATATTAAAATAATATTTTTTATTTTTTAAAAATTTATATTTAATAGCAACCCATCAAGATATTTAAAAACACTAAATAATAAAAATAAGCATGCTTGTAATTAAGAAAAAACAATGGGGACAATGATTGCGATATGACACCAGTTTTATTCATTTTGGATGTGTCCACCTATATTTATCTATCCTACACGAAATCGTATATTAATCCATATGAAATAATTGCTATTAATTGACAGCCGAAATGCTATAATAATTCATATTAAATCATTGCTCTACATCGAGAATCCAATCATGCAAGTCTCCATGAGAGCCACCACCTTAGTTAGTTTCTATCTGGGATTGTGCCCCGGGTTAAAATTCATTTTTCTTGAATTATTTTTTATGTTTCTCTATTATTTTGATGTGTTTCATTTTAATAGTGATTTAAAAAAAAATATAAAATGTATTGTTTTAATATTCTTCTGAACAAAAAATATTTTGAAAAACAACCGTTATCACACTCTCATACATCATCACAATTACCATCATTATCATTGTTGGCATTGTCACATTGAGGTATTGTCATTAAATATTACCAACACTATTAGTATTATTATTAATAGTATTGTTAGCGTCATTGTCACTGTTGTTGTTGTTGTTGTTGTTGTTGTTAGCGTATAGTGTCATTACTACAACCACCATAATTATCATTATCAATGTTATTGGTATCCTTGTCATTGTTCTTATTATAAATATTAACATCATAATTATTATCATTGTCACTATTACAACAAAGTATTATCATTACATATTACCGTCATTACTATTAGTATTATTAACAATATTGTCATTATCATTATCGCTACTATTACTATTATTACAACATTATTACTACTATTCCTATCAAAATAGCAAAAATCATAAAATTGTTTTGAAGGGTGAGATAAAGAACCATAAATTTTTTGACAAAAAAAAAACATATTAAAAAAAGAAAAGAAAAGAAAAAAGACCAAAGTAAAATAAATATCATTACTATTGAAAAAAAAATCTATAAATATTTTTTGAATTATTATTATTATTATTATTATTATTAATAGTGTCAATATTATTATCACCACTACCACTCTTGTTGTTGTTGTTGTTGTTGTTGTTGTTGTTATTATTATTATTATTATTATTACAACCACTACAAGTACTGTTACTACTACCATTACTATTATTGAAATAGCAAAAACCATAAACTTGTTTTGAAGGGTGAAATCAAGAACCATAAAAACTTTGATAAAAAAAACAAAGTAAATTAAATATCATTACTATTGAAAAAAAAAAATTTAAGGATAAAACTCAAATTTATATAAAAAAAAAACCTTGACAAAAAAGATAAAAAGAAAAAATCAAAAATTAAAAGTGGAAGGACTGAATCGAAGAATATCATATACACAAATTAGAATAGAATAACTAAATTTAAAATAAATAAAGCTCTAATAAAAGAGAAAGTAATCAAAATCAAAATCAAAACTAAAATGATAGATTATGAAACCTCAACATTGTAATTTAAGGAAAAATGAAAAAAAGTAAAAAGATCAAGAGCATAATAAACAAAAAAGATAATTAAGCGGGGGGGCAATTGATCAAGGGAAAGATGACATGGTAGGATAATGGATGATTAGATTTGATCATCAAGAAACATTACACATGTGTTTCTAAATGGTGTTGACACCACTCGCTCGCAAAATAGTGTGGAACATGTGCCAATGATTTTATGATTAAAAAAATATAAAAATACCAAAATATCCTTACGATCATGCCAATCACACAAAATACTAATAGAAAAAATAAAAAAATACCACTTAAAACAATGCTTGTTTTTTCTTTTTAAGGTCAGAAACGTACTTTTCACAATAATGGAAAAACTTGAAACACCCTTTTTGAGTACCCCAATAATTTTATGATCCTGGGAGTAAAAAAAAAATTCTTTACAATTAAGAAGCTGGTGAAAAATCAAGGAAGTTCTTGGTCATCAATTATAAATTTTGTTAATTTAGGATAAAATAATATTTTTATTGTGTTGGAAAAAACACTTAAATAGTTTTTTAATAACAAACAAGTAAGTACAAAAATACCCTAAACCCAAAAAATTAAATTTTCTCAACTACAAGATAAAACCATAATTTCATTATAGCAACTCACATGGAATTACGTATATAGCTACAGTAAACACCCACATATTTTAGCTTTCTTTTAATAATGAAAAATTAATGTTGAGAATCAATATTCATTGAGTAACCTTAATTTTCTCCTTTTCTTTTAAAAAATCATTATCTATACCTGTAAGAAAATAAATCCGGGAAGCCTTAGTTACATTTTTCTGGGTCCGTGAGAGTTTTTTTTTTTTTTTTTCAATTCAATTATATATAAAAAAAAAAGGATTCCAAACGGTTATAAAGTAATCTTGCAGTGGCATTTTTTATATATAGTTTTAGCGTCTGAGCATACAATTCTTTCCCGAAAAAAGACTGTGATCCAAAATGTGCAGCCCGCGGCTACAAAAGAGCCGGTGAGCCCGGCCCTGTATTCTTTGGACCCAAGCCCATTGACTCCAGTCTGAGAAATAGAAGATTGTAACAAAAAAGCAGTCATTATCATCGAATTGTTTTTAGCTGCAATTAATTTTGCACCTGCAATTTTTTTTTTTTTTTTACCGTTAGTCAAAATCACTATAAAGGGATAAAAAATATATGGATAATATTATAAATTTATTTTAAAAAATAAAAAAATATTGAACGATATTTTAGTAAAAATAAATGTAGCAATCCAATATTTTTTTAAAAAAATACAGTAACAGTGTTTAAATATCATTTTTCGAGCTGAAAAACAATTGACCAGGCCACAGAGCGTGTGCAAGTCATCGAAGGAATAATACACGCACACCAGCTTATATATGCATAACCCAAGAAACAGTTCCAGGCTTGCAGTTGCACGGCGACAATAAACACGGAAACTTGTCCTTCCTTAGTCGGCAAGAAAAAACAGAAACCCCCCCCCCCCCCTCCGCCAATGGTTCCTTCACCGCCTTCAAACCACCTGGCAATCCAACAATTCCTCTCCTCCGTCCTCTCTCAACGCGGCCCTTCCGCCCTTCCTTACTCCGAAGACACCAAATGGCTCATCCGCCAACACCTCCTTTCCCTCACCACCACTTCCCCTTCTCTCGAACCCAAAACCGCTACCTTCACACACAACGATGGTCGCACCGTCAATCTTCTCCAAGCTGACGGCACCGTTCCGATCGCTTTCGTATCTGTCACTTATAACATCCCGGTTATCATCTGGCTTACGGAATCTTACCCTCGCCACCCTCCTTGTGTTTACGTGAACCCCACTCGCGATATGATCATCAAAAGATCTCATCCTTTTGTTAATCCCTCGGGGCTCGTTTCGGTCCCTTATTTGCAGAATTGGATATACCCTAGTTCTAATTTGGTTGATTTGGCTCACGAGTTGAGCTCGGTTTTTGGGAGGGATCCTCCTCTGTTTTCGCAACGCACTAACCCGAATCCGAATTATCATCCAAATCAATCGAGTTTTGAATCAGCGGGTCACACGGGAGGTGGTAGTGGCGGGTATCCGAGACCGAGTGTTAGAACACCACAGCATCCGCCACCGTCGCCGTATGGTAGTGGTGGTGGTGTGGTGGCGGGGAAGGTGGAGGCGGAGGATGCAGCGGAGGTTTATAAAAGGAAAGTGATTAATATGCTTGTTGAGAATGTTAATGGGGATATGTTGCGGTTTAGGAAAACGAGGGAGGCGGAGATGGAAAACTGGTTTAGCGCACAAGCTGTGTTGAGGGGGAGGGAGGAGGAGGTTAATAAAGGGTTGAAAGAAATGAGAGATAAAATGGAAGGGTTGGAGTTGCATTTGCAGGTAGTTTTGATGAATACCGATGTTTTGGAAGCATGGGTTAGGGAAAATAAGGGGAAGTTGAAAGGGGGCTCGGAGCATATTGATGTGGATAATACTTTCGAGTGTGTGGATGTTTTGTCGAAGCAGATGCTGGAGTGTACGGCGGTGGATATGGCAATTGAGGACGTGGTTTATTCGTTGGAGAAAGCAGTGCAAGAAGGGGCAATGCCATTTGATCAATATTTGAGGACTGTGAGGTTGTTGTCCAGAGAGCAGTTTTTTAACAGAGCTACCGCAGCGAAAGTTAGGGCTGCACAAATGCAGGCTCAGGTTGCTGGTATGGCTGCTAGGGCACCACGTTATGCTACCTGAGTGATTGTTTTGATGGTGAATTTGATACGGGGTTGTAGCATTTATGGAGATGCTGCAAGGATCTGTATAGTTTGAGGTTAGGTTCTTGTAAAGAACTATCTTAGTTTTTTCTCTTTTTTGTGTTGATAGAAAAATAATAATCTTTTTTTGAATTAATGTGTGTTTTTCTTTACTAATGGACGTGGTATATAATTAAAACTCATTTTTCGAGAGTTATAGTATTATAAATACAAATTATGAATTGGGTCGTAGAAACCAGATGTCCCTGTTCTTCTATGATTGTTTACTTGTGGCCGGAAACCAGATGTATGCCTGTGTGTCCCTATATACATGTTGCATTATTAACTAATGATGACCTCCATGCAAGTTGGCAACTGACTACATTTGCAAATATATCGTCTTTCTAAAGTCGTGGCATCCTTTTGCTTATGATTTAAGAACCCAGTGCATCTGTTTGTGTCAATTTTCCATGTCTGTGATCATTTTTGCTGTCTTAAAGTAAATCGTGTTGTTGATCGCCAGATTCTTTTGGCATTCTCTTACATACGTGCACATGTTCATGTTTGTGCATTGCTGCAATGGTGTCAAGCAAGCACATATTGAGACAAATGATTCAGCTTTTCACATTCCTAACAAAAGTTACCTGTCAAGTGGAATTGAGAAACAATGATGAAAAATACAAGAATAAAAAAAAAACAGATAGAGGACGCGTCTTTGTATATTGCAATGGTTGCTTTTGCCTGAAACTTGAACCAGAAAGTTGCGGGATCTTGAATTTTTTAGTGACGAGGATTTTCTCAAAATTGTGTTATAATTTCAGCTTGAGTGAACTAAGAACGTGCGCATTCAGTGATGTGATCATAGTCTTTTCTAGTGCCAGGTCGACTGGTGTAGGCTTCAGCTGAATCAGGGGGCTTCAAGTTCCACATCCTCCAGCTGAAATCCAGATGACTTTTCTTTCTCTTTAGTCTTTCCTCAATCAAGCTTTCCATGTCTATTTGAGGAATGAAAGCAATGTCATATTTTAAGATTGCTAGATTCTTCATTTAATCGCCATTGTCCATAAGAGAAGCGCTTCTAAAAGGGAGGGGAGTTGCCTCCTATCTTCTATTCAGATGGTCAAGAACTCCTCTCCTTTGGTGTACACAACTCGTTTTATTGATGATGGTTCTTGCTGATATTGAGCGGAGGTTTTCCATCAAATTATTTTTCCTTCCTTATAGTCGGGCCTCAGCCCGGATACCCGGTGCTAATACAAAACAAAGAAAAAGGTTTTAGATGAGCTTCTTGTTTTTTGGACATGGGTTGCGCCTCCCCTATGATTTTTAAGTGAAGCTTTGCGTTTGGGGAAGGAGATAGAATAAAGTATTAATAATATCCTCACGACAGTTTTCTTTTCATTTAGCATTGAGTTTTTTTTAAAAAAACTGCATTAGTTAAAATGGCGTCAAAAGGTTGGACGAAACCAAGAAACTCTTAAAACTGAAAAAACATTTTTTAAAAGAATTTTTCAGTAACCCTAAGAATTTGTGAAAACATAATTATTACATTTAATATTAGAGCAAGAGAGTGCATGCATGCTTGTTTTAAGTGAAAGAAAAAACTGATTTGTAGTCATTAAGATTACAAATGTTCATAGATTTGTAGAAAAACTTAATATTATTTAAATTGATTGATTTATTCAAGGGAAAATGCTCCCTTAAAGTCTTCTTTCAAAAAGAGGATTAAAAAATATCTTGTGGATAGCAAACTCGTTCGCAACGGGAATGAATTGGCACCTCAAAGAATTGAACTTGATAATTCCATAGCTCATAGTGATTGAAAAGCTTCACCGACCCTCCACGGGCACTGAAACGAGCAAGAATGAGACCATAAGAAACTTGAGAGAAATGAGCTCACACCTATTGCCTTTCACTGCAACCCCGCCGCCGCAAATTCCCACCAAAGCAAGCCCACTTCCTCAGCACACCCTCTCTCAACGAACCCATATCCCATCTCATATATACAAGCACCCGGCCGCTATCCTCTTAGAACTCTGCACTTCCCCTAAAGAACTTAACCAAATCATCCCTCAAATCATTAAAAACGGGCTCTACAATGAAACCCTTTTTCAGACCAAGCTCATTAGTCTTTTTTGCAAGTATGGTAATTTAACTGAAGCTTCTCGTGTTTTTGAACCAATTGAGGATAAGTTTGATGCTCTTTATCATACTATGCTTAAAGGGTACGCGAAAAGTTCTTCTTTAGATAGTGCTTTGTCGTTTTTTTCTCGAATGAAGCACGAAAGTGTTAGGCCTGTTGTGTATAATTTTACTTATTTGTTGAAACTTTGTGGCGATAATTCTGATCTTAAGAGGGGTAAAGAGATTCATGGGAGTGTAATAACAAGTGGGTTTTCGTGGAATTTGTTTGCGATGACAGGGGTAGTGAATATGTATTCGAAATGTAGACAAATTAACGATGCGTATAACATGTTTGATAGAATGCCCGAGAGGGATTTGGTTTGTTGGAATACGATTATTTCTGGGTATGCGCAAAATGGGTTTGCGAAGGTTGCTTTGATGTTGGTTTTGAGGATGTCTGAAGAAGGGCACAGGCCGGACTCGGTTACCATTGTTTCTATTTTGCCTGCGGTAGCGGATATAGGGTTGTTGAGAATTGGCATGGCAGTTCATGGATATGTTTTGAGAGCTGGGTTTGAGCCACTTGTGAATGTTTCAACTGCTCTCTTGGATATGTATTCAAAATGTGGGTCAGTGAGGTTTGCCAGAGTGATCTTTGATGGGATGGATCATAGAACTGTTGTTTCGTGGAATTCCATGATTGATGGGTATGCGCAAAGTGGAGATGCTGAGGGAGCAATGTTGATATTTCAGAAAATGTTGGATGAAGGGGTTCAACCAACTAATGTTACTGTTATGGGAGCTTTGCGTGCTTGTGCTGATCTAGGTGATCTTGAGAGGGGAAAGTTTGTTCATAAATTAGTGGACCAATTGAAACTTGACTCTGATGTTTCGGTGATGAATTCTTTGATTTCCATGTATTCCAAGTGCAAGAGGGTTGATATTGCTGCTGATATATTTAAAAATTTGCAAAATAAAACACCTGTATCCTGGAATGCCATGATATTAGGCTATGCCCAAAATGGGTGTGTGAATGAGGCTTTAAATGCATTCTGTGAGATGCATTCTAGAAACATAAAGCCAGACTCTTTCACAATGGTGAGTGTGATTCCTGCTCTTGCAGAGTTATCGACTCCACGTCAGGCAAAGTGGATCCATGGACTTGTTATTCGAAGGTTTTTAGACAAGAACGTTTTTGTAATGACTGCTCTTGTTGATATGTATGCAAAGTGTGGAACCATTCACACAGCAAGAAAGCTCTTTGACATGATGAATGAAAGGCATGTGATTACATGGAATGCTATGATAGATGGATATGGAACTCATGGACTTGGAAAAACTGCTGTAGAACTGTTCAAGGAAATGAGGAAGGGGACCATCAAGCCAAATGATATTACATTTCTCTGTGCCCTTTCTGCTTGTAGCCACTCAGGTTTGGTAGAAGAAGGGCTCTGTTTCTTCGATAGCATGAAGAAAGATTATGGCATAGAGCCTACAATGGATCACTATGGAGCGATGGTTGACCTTCTTGGTCGAGCCGGTCGACTCAACCAGGCGTGGGATTTCATTCAAAAGATGCCTATTGATCCCGGAATAACTGTTTATGGCGCAATGCTTGGTGCTTGCAAAATTCATAAGAATGTTGACTTAGGGGAGAAGGCAGCATTTGAAATCTTCAAGTTAAACCCAGATGATGGCGGATACCACGTGTTGCTTGCCAACATATATGCCACAGCTTCAATGTGGGACAAATTGGCTAAAGTGAGAACAATAATGGAGAAGTCAGGGCTTCAAAAAACTCCAGGCTGGAGTTTAGTGGAAATAGGGAATGAGGTTCACAGTTTCCATTCTGGAACTACAAGCCATCCCCAATCCAGAAAGATCTATGATTATCTCGAAACACTTGTAGATGAGATCAGAGCTGCTGGTTATGTTCCCGACACCAATTCAATCCATGATGTGGAAGATGATGTTAAGGTGCAGTTGCTGAATACTCATAGTGAGAAGCTGGCTATTGCCTTTGGACTGCTAAACACGAGCACGGGCACTCCAATACACATCAGGAAAAATCTTCGAGTCTGCGGCGATTGCCACAATGCGACAAAATATATTTCACTTGTCACTAGGAGGGAAATTATAGTTCGTGATATGCATAGATTTCACCATTTCAAGGATGGAGTCTGTTCTTGTGGAGATTACTGGTAAATTTGAGCTGTTGTAGGAGCAGCCTTTTGAGATCATAATGGATGGTTTCTCGCAGGAAGGCATATAGTCGAGTGAGTGAATGGTCACAAATTGGCCTCGTTCGCGGAAGTCCCTTTTTTTTCCCCGGTATTTGGCAATGCTTTTTAAAAATATTTTTTTTATTATTTATTTTAAATTTTTTTTGGGAGGGTTTAAATATTTTCATGTATTTATATTAAAAATAATTTTTAAAAAATAAATAAATAAAAATTATTTTTTAAAACAACTGCAACCACATTTGAGGCTTAGCCAATTCATAACCCCGGAAATGAACCCACTTAAATGAAGTTCAACACGTTGGATGTAGGGCTGGTGTTTGAACCTGCCTATCTTTTGATTATTCTTTAGAAATAGCAGTTTTCAGCACGAAAATACAATAATTATTTCAATAATAAATATATTGAATTAAGGTTTAGATTAGCATTGACTACTTCCCATATATGATACCTCCAGACAGCACGGCCATGAAATTTATAATCCCCTGCAAATATATATTTACTTTTTTTTTTTCTATTAATGATGAGATAATCACATAGAATTAGAATGTCAGCTATTTTACTGTAGCTAGAGTAAATCTGTGAATTGCTACGGTAAATCAACGATTCTGCCTCCAGTGGCATCAAAATTTGGCAGGGGCAGTTCGGTCTTTTATGAATTGAACATTAGAAATATGGAAATGCTTTTGATTTATTGAGTATTATGTTTCACGATTTTTTCATGTGGTATTTCTAGTTTAATGGATTGGGTTTACGTGATTGAGAAGTTAACAAGGGTCAATGTTTTTTTTTAATATTTTTTTTCTAAAAATAAATGGGTTTATAATTTTCTTTTGTTTTTATTCCATCGGGCTATCCAGATGTCATTGCATGGCCTACAAGTTTTGCATCTTCATCAAGGTTGACTCACCTCCTATTTTCAAAACTATGTCTATTATACTATCTCAGATTGACTCGTACCAAGTTTTTTTTTTTATCAAATTTTATACTTCTGAATTTGGTTTTCAAGTTATCATGATAGTGTATTTTCTAAGATTCTATCAGCTTACTATTGACATCTACTTTTTTATTATCTAATTAAAATAAAATCTAACTCATTTAACTCAATAAGAGTTATAACCCGAACTATCATCACCTATACGGGGGCGTAACATAGTAGTTTACTTCTATAATATGATTTAGGTGACTTGAATTAGGAGGTTTCAGCTTGGCAACTCAACTGGCCACAGGACGAAGCACCCACCAGCATAAAGTCAAGTCCACAGGACGTCTTCGAATAATAGTGATGGCGAAGAAGAAACAATTCGAGGCTGCAACGTTAATACATTTCGTGGCAATGAATTAACACATTGAATTCCATAGTTCGGGGCAAAGATGAGTATTACAACAGCTATATTCAAAATTGAAAGCACAAACAGCAGCACCTAACCTCTGAAGAAGGGTACGGCGGGAGCTGATGATTTTGCACCTGCTGATCTAGCTTCACTCCAGAAGGGGACACAGAGAGACTGGTCAGTTTCTCTACAGTGCCAGCTTCTAGCTCTAACTTTTCACCCTGAGATCATCTGGTATCTGTACATTCACCTCCCAAAATCAATTAAGGTTTAATGTGCAAACATCCATCAATCTACAATTTTGTAAATGTACCCCCCAAAGTAGAGAGTCCTGAGTTTGGGTGCCACGGTCACTTCCACCACCAAAATTGTCGAAATAGATATATCCTTCTCATTCGGGTATTGTAAGTCATGAAGGCTCTGGCTTTGATGGGGTCAGCATTCAAATACTCAAAAGCATACATTTGTTTGGCCTCTTCCAACCCATCAATCTCCATCACAGCTTGCAATAATTCTGAGGGATTGATAGTGATTTTGCTTATCTCCATTGCATCAGCTAATCGCCTAACACTTGATGCCACAGCTAGCATTGCATCCTGAAGGGTCTCTGAACCATGAGCCTTTGGGAGTGGTCTGACAGGCTGGATCAGAGGATCTTGATTGCTGTCTGGCCTGTATTCTGGTTGTTCGGAATATGAGTCTGTTCCATCAGTCTCACTTGCATCTTCCGAACTTGGCGAGAGCATTGAAGCAGAATCTTCTGCAAAGTTCCTTGTTGGATGGCCTCCATCCTTTACCATAGCCCAACGACTAGGGGCTTGATAATTTCCGCAAACAATTTTTAGTTCATTGTACATGTCAATCTGCTTTCCTCGAATTCCTTTTGCATCAGGGTGTGCCTATTCAACAGATTTTCAATCCAAATATTGTCAAGAAAAATATGAAAAATCCAAAAGAAAAGACATAGCTCAGAAAATTATGCAATACTTACAGCAATATATCTCTTCCAAAGATCATCACTTTCACACTCAATCATCTTAGTGCTAGGATTCCACCTGAAACCATCTTGACTTAGCAAATCCCTAATAATCTTATACCTTTTCTTGATGGTCTTAAGACGATTAATGACCTTCTGATTGTTCAAGTTTAAGTTAAAACGGGAGTTCACAGCAATACAAGCAGCAGTGTAGGCATTTTCATTAAAGCATTTGTCTATCTTGTTTCCATTTCTAGCCTGAATAGCCAGAGCTTCAATTAGACATTTGTCCATTGCAATTGACCAAACAACATTTCTTCCTTTATGTTTCATCTCTCTTCTGTGAGCATGCAAGTCATAGTGGTCCATTTCCTAAAACAGGAGAAAGTAGCAGAATTAAACACACTTCTAAAAGGAAAATAACAGCATATTAACAAGAGTGAACAGTAGTAATATATGCTGCGCTAAACATTTCTCATCCAACATCCACTACATAAATTATAAAGGGAGCAGGGGATCACGATTGTAGTAGAATTCGATGGCAAATTCAACAGTAACATGCATTACATATCTCATTGATGGATAAATAGCCATCAACGGTACCCTGCACAAATGATGTCCCCATCAATCTTACTGTTTCATGCTTTACAAATGTTAAAGAACATCCTAAGGAGACTGGCCTGTAAGATATTCATATATTTTGGAATATTTCAAATAACAAAAGTAAGGTTGAAAACTGAAAAAACAAAAGTTAACTGCCTTAGCAATTTTCTTTAAAATTACAAAAATGGCAGAGAAAATATCTCTGATGCTAGTAAACTACCAGAGCCACCATATTAGTGACGCTAAGGAAAAGGGCACAAAACAGTAATTGCCATCCTAGAAAATTTGTATGGTTCCACCCCAGGCTTCCTGCTGGAAGCATGTTCTTGGGAAAGGAAACCATATGTGTGTGCTTGGAACAACAAAAAAAGTTTGCTGTTTTTTTATAAAAAAGGGGACAGGGTAAGTTTGTTTAGCTTTGTTTGCTGTTCCAATCAAAACAACTCTTGTTAAACAGAAAGACAACAAATTCATTCCCAGATATGAATGCCATAGGATCCAGGTGGGACCACGTTATCATGCAAGTGCAAGATCAATGGCTAGAATTTGAACTGGTATCTCCCCACATTATCATGCATTTGCCAGATGAATAATTTGTGTCTTTGCAACTACGTCCCCTAATCAATGCATCCAAATCTTGGTGAGGCAACGGAAACAGAGAATAAGGTTATGGACAAGCTGGCAAGGTACGAGGTAGAGACAGCTTGAGCAACAGGTTCAGTTAAGCACTGTCTTTCCAACTATGTCCCCTAACCAATGCATCTAAATCTCAGTTTCTTAAGCCAAACCTAATAATGCAATGGCATTATATGCCAAATACGATAACAAGCAGATAAATGTAAACTATCAATGGCCTCAAACATTAAATACTATCTCCGAGAAAAATGTTTGGCATTTTTTATTTATCAACATCTTAGAAATGAATTTCCAGTAAATTTAACACCATCCATTAACCTGATAATCCTCACATTCTCAGCTTAAGTAAAACAAATGTTCATTTGGTCATAAAAAATATCAGTCTCAGCACACATCTCTAATCCCCTTTTCTTTTCCTCTGGAAATCTCATGCTTTAGGAGATTCCACAGTAAGTAGCATCATTGCCGCACCCCACTTAGTCAATCATCTCCATCCATCACTCCAAAAAATATCAACAAACCCCACTAAAGGAGACCACACTCAAGCTTTCAACAAACGAATTCATTAGCCTCTGCATGCATAATAAAGTAACTTACTTTATACCTGCATAGATAGTTACTTATATACATATATCTCTACTACGATTCAAATCAGTCCCTTAAATTTTCAAAAGCTTCAGAGACAAGACAAATCATACAATCACTGCCAATCATTACCTTAATGATAAATTAGATCCAAAAATTAAGCTTCAGTTGTTATGATTTTAGTATCTAATTAGTCAAGTTCACCAATCATTAGCTGAAACAAATGCTTAGATACATATTCATGTATCGAGAGAGAAAGAGATGTACCAGTGATCTGTCAGCGATCGGAGGGATCGCCGGAAGAGGAACCGAAAAAGCTGCCAAGATGATGAAAGCGGAGTTGTTAGGGCTGCATTTTGGGAAGATTTGAAGGTAGGGTTAGGGTTTCGTTTCTCGAGAAAAAGCGAAGGGAACAGAAAAAGAAAAGGAAAAAACTAATTTTCCCGAGCTGTGTCACTTTCTCGAAAGCCAAACGCGTGTAGAGAAAAGTTGTAATTTTGCTAGTTATGATTTTTTGGTTGTAGGTGTTGAAAAATAATGTGAAGGACCTGTCAATTGTTGCCACGTATATACAGTTTAGAGGATAGTGTTATCTTATAGCAAGAAACAACTATTTTATAAACCGGATTAATTTAGTGCTGTGTTTTAAAGTATTTTTAAAAATAAATATTTTGTTTTTATTTTAGTTTTTATATATCATTTTGATTTTGATGTGTGTATATCAAAATAAATTTTAGTACCACAATTAAATATAAAAAACTATGGAGGTACTAAAATTATATAACTCGTGTTATTTTAAATTTGAGAATCAAAGTGTATTTTTTTTGTAAAATTTATAGCATATGATCCATGATTAATGTTTTTATACAAGGATGAAAATGCACCTCGATGTTTTTTTAGTTTTTCTTCGCCCACTCAAGTCCGTTGTTTTCTTCTCTTTTGCATTCATTTAGCATGTAAAACATGAGTTAATTCATGTATTGCCTTTTCTAGCTGTTGCATGCAAAAAGCTGCGTGAGCTGGACTATTAGCCCACCCATGTGGCTAGGCTAAGTCCAGCCCATCGTTATATAAAAAAGAGATTTTATCGGGGCTTTAGATGGCCCGACTCAGCCTGGTTGAGCTTGGTCCACGGGCCCAACTAGCCCAACCACAAGGGCAATGGTGTGTTTGAGGGAGAGATGTTAGGGTGTGTCCTGTAAACACACCCTAATGCATTCATTTGAGCTTTAATTTGTCATGTATTTGTGTGTAGTAGCTAAACTCCTTTAAAGTTTTTAAAAAAGTCTTAAAAAATCAGGGACTATTATGACATTATTTATGGGCCCTTCGTGTG
Organism: Salix brachista; assembly: GCA_009078335.1. Lineage (NCBI taxonomy): Eukaryota > Viridiplantae > Streptophyta > Magnoliopsida > Malpighiales > Salicaceae > Salix > Salix brachista. Next base: position 14,024,655 of record CM018574.1, on the reverse strand, counting down.
TTTTTCCAGCAATTAACAAATAACTAAAACAGAATGGTTAAATGAATAGTGAAAGTTATTGTGCACACACTCACATATTACTGTGGACGCGAGCTTTTTCATCCGTGTGTCGCGCGAGTTCGTCCACCCTATTTTTTTTTGTTTTTTCCGCCTGTGAACAGTACATTACCGATTAAAGCGCCGAAAAAGACAAAATAGTGCACAGTTGCATGGGCTCTCTCGGGTTTTCTCGCTTTTTTGGCATAGTGCGCTGACGAAAATGGGCACGGAAAACGACAAATTTGCTAACAGGAGACGGGGGCAGGGCCGTCCTTTCCCATCAGGTATTTTCGTAATTATGGGTGGGTACAGGGGCGTATCGGTAATTGACCCATTATTTTATTATATTTAGGCGCGGACGCCTGGCGCGTGTCCATCCTGCGCCAGCGAGGTTCCCCGCTTACGCACCATGTTGGCGGCGCGTGCGGTGTCGTTACGCCGTCAAAAATTGACTTCCTCCGTACCACAGGCTGCGCCGGGATGTCCTCTCTCTTCCGCCGCGGCGCGTTCCCGTCGTAGATGTCCGGTTAAGCGGCGCCGGACGGTTTTCTCACGGACGTCGCTTTTCTCTCTCCTGCCGCCCCCAAAGTCAGCTCTGGTCCCTCATGTTTGTGTAAAGTTTATGTTGGTCCCTGAAGTTTTGATTTCGTTGTTATTACTGATTTATTCAAATTAAAGTTTTATTGTTTTCGATTGTGCCCTTCAATTAAAACTGATTATATAAGAAAGTTTTATTTCAATCCTTATACTTTTGATTTTGTATTTATTTTTTATTCCTTCAATTATTCCGGTACGGAAGTTTTGATTTATTTGATTTGGTCCTCCAATTGAAATTGGTGAAATATACAAAGTTTGATTTCAGTCCCTCTTCTTCTGATTTTATTATTTCAGTCCCTCCCGTAGTTTGCATTATTTATTTTTGGTCCTCCAAATTTTGTTTTTTTAATTTTATCCTTCAATTTAATAAAAAAACAATCAGTTATATAAGTTTTGAATTCCTTCGATTGGGTCCTTCAATTGCAATTAGATAAATTTGTCTTCGAATTTTAATTTTGTATTTAACACAATAATAATAATAATAATAATAATAATAATAATTTAATTGTTTTTCTTGCTTGCTCTTTTGTTAATGTTTTTTTTTTCTCCGTATAATTTAATAATTTTTATTGTTTTGATAGTAATGACAATGATATTTATTTTTTTATGCTTTTGTTAAAGTTTCTATGATATTTTTAGTCTTTCATTAATTATATATTCTAATATTTATTGAATATTATCTCATAGGAATATATATAGGAAGAAGAAAACATGACCTGAGATTTTTTGAATAAAAAAAATTTAATATCAGTATTCTTAAATACATTTAATATAATCATATAATGAATAAATCGGATGACATAAAAAAAAATTTGTCTTCGAATTTTAATTTTGTACTTAACACAATAATAATAATAATAATAATAATAATAATAATAATAATTTAATTGTTTTTCTTGCTTGCTCTTTTGTTAATGTTTTTTTTTTCTCCGTATAATTTAATAATTTTTATTGTTTTGACAGTAATGACAATGATATTTTTTTTTTTTCGTTTCTTAAAGTTTCTAGGATATTTTTAGTCTTTCATTAATTATATGTTCTAATATTTATTGAATATTATCTCATAGGAATGTACATAGGAAGAAAAAAACATGACCTACGATTTTTAAATACATTTAATATAATGATATAATGAATAAATCGAATAACATAGAAAAAAATTGTCTTCGCATTTTAATTTTGTATTTAACACAATAATAATAATAATAATATAATAAATTTAATAATAATTAATATTATTATAATAATAATTTAATTGTTTCTCTTGCTTACTCTTCTGTTAATATTTTTTCCCCTCCGGATAATTTAAATTTTTTTATTGTTTTGACAGTAATAGCAATGCTAATTTTTATTTTTATTTTATTTTTTTGTTTTATCTTTTGTTAAAGTTTCTTAAATATTTTTACTCTATCATTAATTATATGTTCTAATATTTATTGAATATTATCGCATAGGAATATATATAGGGAGAAGAAAACATGACCTAGCATTTTTTTAATAAAAAAAATTGATATCAGTATTCTTAAATACATTTTATATAATAATATGATGAATTAATCGAATAACATAAAAAAAAAATTATTGAATATTATCGCCTATAGATATATAAAGAGAGGAGAAAAATGACCTTGGATTTTTTCCTTAAAAAAAATTAATATCAATATTCTTAAATACATTTAATGTAATAATATTATAAAAATAATATAAGTATTCTGAGATACATTTAATATAGTTATATAATAGTAGATGAACGGCCACACAATTACAAATAACCGATTAAAACACATTCACAAATTTAATTTTTTATATTTGTAGAATAATATCTACTTTTGTCCATGTATATATAAGTGTACTTAACACAATAATAATAACAATAATAATAACAACAATAATAACAATAATAATAATAATAATAATAAAAATAATAATAACAATTATTTCAATAATAATAATAATAACAATAATAATAATAACAATAATAACAATAATAATAATAACAATAATAACAATAATAATAACAATAATAATAATAATAATAACAATAATAATAATAACAATAATAATAATAATAATAACAATTATTTTTGTTAGTAACTCTTTTGTTAATATTTTTTTTGCTCTTCATAATTTAATAATTTCTATTGTTTTGACAGTAATGGTGTTAATTTTTTTTTATATAATTTTAGTCTTTTGCCTAAGAATATATATAGGAAAAAGAAAACATGACCTAGGATTTTTTTAAAATAAAAAATTAATATAAGTATTCTGAGATACATTTAATATAGTTATATAATAGTAGATGATCGGCCACACAATTACAAATAACCGATTAAAACACATTCACAAATTGATCAATAAACTACAACAAAAAAATATCACACCAAACAATCAAATAATTCACCATACAAATGGATACAAAAAATATTTCCATAACCAATAAACACAACTGAATAAAGAAAAATTAGATGATCGGCCACACAATTACAACAAAACCAACCACCAACAAATTCCCAATTGACTACAGCAAACAAAAATCTCTAATCAATATAATCTATTACATTTTTTCGACCAACTGATTATATAATTATCAATCCAATTAAAACACACCAGATAATCAAAACACTGCAATTTTGCAATCTATGAGTTAATTAAATCGACACACAATTCAAATCCAAACTGTGACTAAATTATTCTCCAAGCCAGTAAAATAATGTCAACAACCAACCAGATCAATGCAAACAAAAAATAATCTATCTTTAATAGATTTCAGCGATTACAATATTGCTATCAACCAGTTAAATGCTTAGTAACTGTTAAAAAATATTTAACCATCAACACATTCAGTTCAAAACAACAAAAAAACATCTTTCATTCATTTTATTGATTACAGATTTACATCAACCAATTAAATAACCATCAAAACAATTAATACATACTAAACAATTAATCAATTATGGTCTTGCAATACTCAAATTACAATTCGCTGATCTTTCATAAATTTTATCGCTTATAATTTTTAAATTTCGAAATTGAATTATTATCTGAGTATTTAAGCTTATAACAATAATCAACTAATTCAATACATAAAAAAAAATTATAGCATAATTTAAAATTTACAATTCTCTATTTATTAACTAAAAAATTCTTTGCTTACCACATAAATAATCAGTTTGCTATATTATATATAAAAAGCCCGGCGCAACGCGCGGGCTAACCAGCTCGTCTCACTCTATACTGGGTAATAAACTAATATTGTAAGATATAAATCCAATATTAAAAATATATATTTTTATAAAAAAATCAAAACCTAAAAAAAATACTTTTGTTTAAAAAACACAAAAATATGTTTTTTTTCAAGGAATTAATTAAAATCGGGATTGTAGACTTATACTGTAATATAGTAAATTGGTATTAAAAATACCTTATTTTCATCAAAAAATTCAAGAATTTCTAAATTGATTCCTCGTTCTTAATAGTACAAAAAATATGTTTTATTTGGTTTACATATGACCATGTTCTAAAACATTCATGCATACTTTATATAAAAAAATAAAAACTGTATTATCTGAAGAAATTCAATGACAGAAATTGAAGAAATAAATAATCAGTGAGAATTTCATATATATTCAGTTATCAATTTCATACATGCATTCTGTGATTTATACAAGTATAGATATGTTTAGGATCCTAATCTATTGCCTACAATTGAGCTGAATGTTACATAGGAAAGGAAAGCAATAAAACGGTAATATTTACAATAATTGAGATGGTTGACTACCAATTATGGTTTTCTATAGTTTTAACATTATCACTACGTTTTGAAGGGAAAAAATAGTCAAGTAGGTATCACACAATGCATTTAAAATTGACAAAATTTTCAAATAAAAACCTCAAACAAACTTTATTGGGTTTTAGAATTTCTAAATTTTAGCTCGACGAGACAATGATTTTCTTAGTAAAAAGAGTTTTTTTTCAAACTTTTGATAAACTAAAGAATAAAAACATAATTCAGAGTAAACAACAAAATAATTTATCAAAGGCAACGTGCATTGAGAATCATGCGTTCGTTCTTTACATAACTATTTTTTTTTATATCAGCTTTTGCAAACTATTAGATTTTTTAGTGATCATAATACTAGGTAATAAGTTTCTCTAGTCATTTTATAATTAAATCCAAAACTCATTTGATTTGACGAGACAACTTCACTATTCGAGGTCATGCACGATACAACAATTGATAATGAATTTTTTTATTTGTTGACATAAATTATTATTCATTTGTTTAATTAGATATTTTTGTAAGCCTTTTCATATACACTTAATATATGTTTATGTAAAAAAAAGATGTTGAAAAAGGTGTGTGTCATGATAGTTATTTTCAAACAATGTTTTTAATATTTTATCCTTATATGATATTTTTTTTATCTTTTATTTTATTTAATTAACTGTGTGTGTTTATTTTTATGTGCAAAGTCATCAAATACAATTATATCAAATTTCTAAGTGGTGAGGCTAAATATCTTAGTCTATGTAACTCTCAAAATTTTTTAATTTTTTAATTAATATATTATTTATTATTTTGTATCTATTTATTAACCAACATAATTCTTAATTTATTTTAGGAGATATATACATAAAAGTTTTAATTTTACTTGTTTTATAAAAAAAATAAACACGTTAAAATAATCTTATATATTTATTTATTTTTTAAAAAATAATCCACGGCTCTATTAACTAGTTATCAATCTAATAACAGGTAAAAACTACAGGGTTTTAGGGTTTTTGTCTACAAACTTGACACCGTCTTCCACAGTCCTTCCCTCCCTCTATCTGCAGAAAAAGTAGCAAAAACCATGACTGCCCAGACTCAAGAAGAGCTCCTTGCTGCTCAGCTTGAAGCTCAAAAGATTCTTGAAGTAATCTCTCTCCAGAAATGTTCTTAGATATTTGTATGAATGTATGTAGCGGGATCTAAAGTTGTTGATTCTCGATGTGTCCTTTCATTTTTTGGGCTCTATTGATTATTTTTTAGTAGATCTTTAATGGGTTTATGTTCTTTTTTTATTTTATTTGTTGTTTATGGTGTTTCTGTCTGTGCTAGATCTGATGTAATCTATATTAATTCTTCAACACTTTATGTAGATGATGGGACTTGCTGGGTATGTGCATGAAGTTTTGATGTTTTATTTAATGGGCGGGGGCGTGATATCAAGTTAAAATGTTACTGGGATTTGTTTCTTTGTGAACTGTTGTTGGGTATTGGTTAATTTGGGTGTGAATTTGTTGACAATAAACGATGATTTGACTAGGTCTCTTTAGTGATATTGAAGTTGTTTGTGAATAGAGTCATATGTGTTGAATGTAGCTTGCTTGAAAATTTTGATTTATAGTATGCTAATTAAAATGTGGAAACTATCTAAAACCTACCCCTCTCTCTCTGTTTTTGTGTGTAGGCTGATAAGCCTGAGGTCGAGGATGAAGAGGACGACGACGACGAAGATGACGATGACAAGGATGAGGATGAAGCTGAAGGTCGATTCTTGCTGTCTGAAATCTTACTGGTTTTACTTTGTTGCTCTATACTCTTTTATTTTTTTTTAATTGATTTTGGTGTTGTGGGTTTTACTTGCATTGGATTTTGCATATGTACATTTTTCATGCATATACTGGTGTGATTAATGATGCATGAAGTTTTGTGCATGTCTGCGTGTGAGTTGATGCGGTCCTTCTCTTAGGAGTTTAAAAGTCACTGGTTACTGGGGCTCTGTATTACCTGCAGTCTCTAATATTTCATCACCTTTCCTAGAATTTAGGCTGTATTATTGACAGGCAGTCATCCACTATGTCCAAATATTTTAACATCCTACAAGTATCTGGTATAATATGTGACGGCAAAATTGGTGTTATTATTATTAATACTTTTTTTTATTCTGGCTAGTATGACTTAAACATAACTTATTTCCTTGGTTATTTGAAGCATGAAACCATGAAATGGCTGGCACTAAGATTTAATGTGATTTTAATTTTTAGTTGTCACACCTGGTAGTGTTGAAATTTGATGTAACACATTGCTCTTGGAGAGGAAAAGGAAATGACAAGACTTGACTTATAGTCTGTTTGACATTGTCATAGCAGTTGCTTTTCAAAGTTCTTTTCGCTTGGAAATGTATCGAAATATTTTTTCATTTTTTTAAATTTATTTGACTTGAGCACATCAAAATGATTTGAAAACACAAAAAAATAATTTGAATCAAAGAAAAAAAAATCATTTTATTTTCAAAAGCACATTTGAAACGCAAAAACAAATGGTGTTTTAGCCTATAATGCTGTTAAGAGTGCACAAGAGGTTATGGAATTTACCAGTATTGATTTCCATTATTCAACTTTGTCAATTGTTATTTGATATCTAATCAGTTGATTTTCACGAATAGCATGTTTTCCTTGGCATATTTATTCACCTGAAAACAAATAAATGAAGAGGAAATGTTTCAAGGCACCTGCATCCACAAGGCCTTTTATTTAATGTATGTGTGACATCTGTTATGGGACCTGAACAAAAGTATCAAGAGGAAGAATAAAGATATGCCAAGGACTTCAGGTTTGGTTTGAGAAATGTTCAACGTTGTGCAATGAACAACCTTGGATTGTAATTCTTGATTAGTGTGTGACACAAATCTTGTGGTTTTGTATTATGTATGGACCCCTAAAATGGTTCGCTGCCTCTTCATTGCCTGCAATCTATTGTAGCATATTTCTTATGATGTTTTTTTATATCTGTACTAATGATTTTCCTCCTTTCTCTCTCTTTTTTGTTCACAGGACAACACGATGGAGATGAGGGTGGCAGATCAAAACAAAGCCGAAGTGAAAAGAAGAGTCGTAAAGCGATGTTGAAGCTTGGAATGAAACCTATCCCTGGTGTTAGTCGGGTTACAGTAAAAAAGAGCAAGAATGTAAGCTTTTCATTTTGATTGATTCATATTGCGTTCTGCTCATAAAAACTTTGCTTTTATATATTTTTCATTTGTTTGCTAGCTCCTGACATTGGATACCGCTTAAACCAGATCTTGTTTGTTATCTCTAAACCTGATGTTTTCAAGAGCCCAACATCTGACACATATGTGATCTTTGGAGAGGCTAAGATCGAGGACCTGAGTTCCCAACTACAAACTCAGGCAGCAGAGCAGTTCAAGGCTCCTGATCTGAGTCATGTCATTTCAAAACCTGAGACTTCAGCTATAGCTCAGGATGATGAAGAGGTAGATGAAACTGGAGTGGAGCCAAAGGATATTGAATTAGTGATGACCCAGGCAGGAGTCTCCAGGTCAAAGGCCGTGAAAGCTTTGAAGGCTGCAGATGGAGACATAGTATCTGCCATTATGGAGCTTACCAATTGATAGGTTCCATATCCAAAACGCGGTACAATAGAGAATCCATAGTGTCTGTAATAGAGAGAATCACACTGGCTTTCCCGGCTGTGGGTTTCAAAGACGGATATTTTCAATTTTGTTATCATGTGATTTCCATGGTGTTTTCTGTTGTGTTGTGTTTAATTAGTAAACAAGTCTGGAATGCATCTTTTGGCAAAGAGCTTTCATTTCCCACATGCCCAGTTTAACATATACAGGATCTTCCTCGGCCAGTTCAATGCTTCTACTAGGAAAGCGAAATTGCATGGTGAACAGGAAGAATCTTAGAGTACACAGTTGATTCGGATTCTCAGTCACCTATCAGATGGCATACTGATGAAACAGCCCCTTTAAAATTTCCTCATCAACAAACCTGAGGGAACATTTCTTGAACATCACAAAAGCGAAGCTTTTGATTCAAAACTGAATTTAATGTTATAAGAGAAAAATGAAGGCACTCCTAGAAAGAAACCAGCATCATAACAAGGTACCAGTTCGAATGGTTATTCTTCTATTCGTGCTGCTGCTATTGAAAGGACAACACTTTCATTTGAGTTCATTTGCTGCTTTTGAGTTGCAGCAATAGAAAGGATGACACTTTCTTTCCACAGGTGATCCCTTAAACCTGCTAGTACAAGGCATGTCGTTTTATGATTTCCCCCCTTTTCCACCAAATTTTCACATCTGAGATCAATTGCTGAAGCCCTAGATTCCAAAGTTAAGTTTCTCCACAACCATTGACACATCACCTAAAGGCTAACCCTATAGTATCCAGCATCAGTTACTACCCCAGGAGTAAACAAGCTATTGAATTGACGGGATGTCTGCCAATGCGTAGTGTCTCATTGGTTAAAACATAGATTCAAAACTACTGGTACAAAGAATAGTAATCAGATAAGAAACAATCAGGTGCTAAGAACTTGTAGTCTTTTAACAAAGAGAAACAGTTCATAAGTAGGAGTCCGTGCAATTTCAACTCAGCATCTACTAGAAAAGCCTCCATGGACATGATCATTACAAACTCCCAAACAATGATTTCTTTGCCTAACTGCAATACAAAATCCATGCATTTTTGTTTTACAACAAGCAGAAGGCAAAGATCTGCCTCTCCACAGTAAAAAGCAACATGATTTTGCAGCCACCCTTTCAAGTTTGTCAAAAACAATTGCGTGTTTGTAATTTCTTATACCAGAGAAACAGAGGTACTTGCCTAACATTTATAATATCTGGTTCCCCTCTTTCATGAAACCAAAGCCAGATGCGTGCCTGAATAATGAAATGTCCCATCATTTTCACTGCTCCTCATCACCATCTTCAGACATGCCAAGCTACTTTCATTCTCCTTCAAGTTTCATTGTGATCCAAAGGACAGTTCTCAGGTCATTCAAGCCCGCAAACCCCATTCTGATACCCATGAAGTGCTTTCCAACACAATCCTTCCATCAGTTCTGTACAAAGAAAGCTGATTTAGTTTTGGAGCTTATTATAATTTATTGCGAGTCATGATTATGGTCCATCAGAAAATGCATATTATTTGCAGGATACAAGTTCAAAAGGCATGCGACGATAATAGTTGGGATTTACTCCACCATTGACTTGTATGGGTTTCTGGGGCGAGATAAATCAACTGAATACTTTCTATGCCTAATATATTCACCAATATCAAGTGTATCAAATACACATTCAGCTTGATGCACGTTTATTTGTGAGCAAATTACACATTTTCACAAAGCAACCATTTTATCAAGAGATAATTATGCCAACTAGATATTTAAGACATGATGCGAAGAGTTTTTAAGCCTGGAACTTTTCAAAATCTCGTGTCAGCAATACACTCAACATTCAGTTGCTAGTGTTAGAAGGGCAATAAAAGATCTCACAAAGAACAACTCCACCTTGAGACAACTTTAAGAAACTACAAATGGAAAGGACACAACAATGAAACAACATATTCGATTGAGATTTAGCAATACAAACTTACTGCCATCTCCTACTGCTTGTGCAACGGCAAAAATGAACTTGCTTCATTTTCAGTCAAGTGACCATCTATTTTGTCTTGCCAGAACCACCATATATCTCTAGTAAACCTGGGACCTCATCCACATACTTGATGACATAATTCTTCAAGAATTTTTTCTCGCTTAATGACAACAAAGTACTAATCTTCTTACCTCTTTTAATCAGTTCTTTTGACTCCAAAACCTTGATAACGTTGTACCTTGGACGAATCCTTTTATCAATTGACATGCCAAGAAAATTGGGACTGTTTATTATGAATTGTCGTTCCAGCCCCATAGTGATGATAAAGAAATCCATAGCAATCCTGATTTTCTTCTCTGAGTATCCAAATAATGGCGGGTGTCGCTTAAAACTCCTCAAAACATCCTCTTCACTCCAGCCCAAACTCTTGATAACTTCAATTTTCTTCTTCCAAGCCGTTTCATTCAATTGTACCCTCACGCTAAGAGCCTGTATAAAGGGTTTATCCCCTGGCTGAAGTCCCAGGTTCTTAAGAGCATTTAATGCATGAACTATCCTATCAGGCTTATAGAGTATACTTCTTGGTTGCCAGATCAACAGTTTTGCAATCCTATCAGCAGGCACACCTTCCTTTACCAGCAAATCAATATTTAGTTGCATTGAATCCATGGAACCAAACGATAAATAAAACGGAGCACGCTTAAGAAGTTCTACAACGCCTTCACCACTCTGAACAAATGACTTAAGAAGCTTAAAGCAAGGCTCAATACGAGAACCCAAGTTCCTTGTCAAAATTACCGGATCTGAAACCAATAACTCAGGGAGAAGTCGACCCGCAAATCCATTCTTGATGAAGAAATCGAACTTGGGCTTCAAATTGTCTTTTGTGCTGCAATGAAGCAATCGGGGTCGCTTTTCGATCATTGTGGCAATGTGGGCATCCTTAAAATCGTGAGATTTCAAAAGTTGGATAACGGATAGGGGCTTTTGGAGATTGTTTTCATCGACTTGGAACTTTTTTGAAACTGAACGAGCTGACTGCAAGGAAAGCCCACATGAGGTAATGAGGTACTGAACAGTGAATGAAGGTGGCGATGGGGCAGTGGGTAGTGGTGGTGATGTATTCAAGAAACGTTTTTGAAGCAGAGAAAGCAGCAGGCTTCTCATGGCTATGTGTTGCTCATGTTCTTCAGAAGCAACGCATTGATTACTGAGAAATAGGGTTTTTGGATGCAAGAAACTGAGTTACGGCGGCTACCAGATCAACAGAAAATGTAAATTTGCTACTAATTTTTTGCCCTGTTTCCACCACCAGCATTTTCTGCAACTTAAAATTATAATATTATATTATAATTTTTATTTATAACAAAGTTTTATTTATTTTTTTATCATATATATTATCTATCTATGCAGCTAAACAATAACGCGGAAACACTGTTCAAGTCTACAGTGTTTTTTTTTTTTTTTTTCAGTTTCATTTTTTTTTCCTTTCTTTTTTTGTTTCTTTCCTTCGTTTTTTTTTCTAATTATTTTTTTCCCTGTTTCTTTTTTTTTGCTTTTTTTTTTTTTACGTTTCATTTTTTTTTCTTTTCTTTTGTTGTTTTTTTTTCTTTTTTTTTTCTAATTATTTTTTTTCATGAAATATTTTTTTTATTTTTTCGTTTCATTTTTTTTTCCTTTCTTTTTTTGTTTCTTTCCTTCTTCTTTTTTTTCGTTTTTTTTTCTAATTATTTTTTTCCCTGTTTTTTTTTTTTGCTTTTTTTTTGTTACGTTTCATTTTTTTTTCTTTCTTTTTTTGTTTCTTTCCTTTTGTTGTTTTTTTTTTTTTTTCTAATTATTTTTTTTCATGAAATATTTTTTTTACTGGTTATATTTTTTTTTTACTTATATATAATTTCATTTGTTTTTTTATAATCATGGTGTTTGTGCTAACTTAAGCACACCACAATTAATCCTCGATCTAATTTTTTTTATAGTTTTTTTCCCGTTTTTTCCTGTTTTTTTTTTAATTTTTTTCTGCTTATATTTTTTTTACATGAAATTTTTTTTTTCTGGTTATACTTTTTTTAATTTTTTTCCTTTTTCCACTTATATATATTTTTTTGTTTCTTATGATCGGGCTGTCCGGACTAGCTTAAGCGCACCATAATTAATCCCCGGATCCAATTTTTTTTATAACCAGGGTGTCCAGACGAGCTTATGCGTACCACGACTAATCCTCGAACCTATTTTTTTTGCTAAAGTGCTTTCCCGCTGATATATTTTTTTCCTTTTTTTTTTCTTATATTTTTGTTTTGTTCACTTATATATTTTTTTTACAACCAGGGTCTACGGGCCAGCTTAAGTACACCATGACTAATTCCCGGAACGAATTTGTTTTTAAAACAATATGGATTGCTACAGTGCTTTCACGTTTATTTTTTTTCGCTTTAACTTTTTTTTTTTTTATAACAATGGTCTCTGAGCCCTTTTTATTATTGTAATCACTGTTCAAGTCCACAGTGTTTCTCTTTTTTTTTCTTTTTTCATTTTTTTTACGTTTCATTTTTTTTCTTTCTTTTTTTTCTTTCTTTCCTTTTGTTGTTTTTTTGTTTTCGTTATTTTTTCTAATTATTTTTTTTTCTTTCTTTTTTTCTTTCTTTCCTTTTGTTGTTTTTTTTTTGTTTTTTTTTCTAATTATTTTTTTTTCATGAAATATTTTTTTTACTAGTTATATTTTTTTTCTTTTTCTACTTATATATAATTTCATTTGTTTTTTATAATCATGGTGTTTGTGCTAACTTAAGCACACCACAATTAATCCTCGATCTAATTTTTTTATAGTTTTTTTCCCGTTTTTTCCTGTTTTTTTTTTTCTGCTTATATTTTTTTTCCATGAATTTTTTTTTCTGGTTATACTTTTTTTAATTTTTTTCCTTTTTCCACTTATATATATTTTTTGGTTTTTTATGATCGGGGTGTCCGGACTAGCTTAGGCGCACCATAATTAATCCCCGGATCCAATTTTTTTTTATAACCAGGGTGTCCAGACGAGCTTATGCGTACCACGACTAATCCTCGGACCTATTTTTTTTTGCTAAAGTGCTTTCCCGCTGATATATTTTTTTCCTTTTTTTTTCTTATATTTTTGTTTTGTTCACTTATACATTTTTTTTACAACCAGAGTCTACGGGTCAGCTTAAGTACACCACGACTAATTCCAGGAACGAATTTGTTTTTAAACAATATGGATTGCTACAGTGCTTTCACGTTTATTTTTTTTCTCTTTAACTTTTTTTTTTTATATAACAATGGTCTCTGAGCCCTTTTTTTATTATTTTTTGCTTATATATTCTTTTTATAACCAGGATCTATGGGTCACCTTAAGCGCACCACGACTAATCCCCGGACCAAATTGGTTTTTGATAATCAGGGTGTTCAGGCCAGCTTGCGCGTATCACGACTATTCCCTGTACCAATTTATTATTTTTTTAATTTTTGTTCCTTATACTTTTTTTTTCACTTATATTTTTTTTTTCATTATGCCTTGACCAAAATTTTTTTTATAACTGGGGTCTCCGGGTCAGCTTAAGCACACCACGACTAATTCCTGGACCGATTTTTAAAAAAAAAAACAATATGGGTTGTAAATAGTGTGTGGAAAGCACTGTAGCTCCCCACACATAGCATTGTTGATTGCAACAATGCTTTTCCCGCTACAATGTTTTTTTCCCTGTTTTTTGCTTCTTCTTTTTTTGCCTTTTTTTTTCCTTATTATGTTTTTTTTTTCTTATTATATTTTTTTCCGTTTTTTCCCCAAAACATTTTTTTTCCTGTTATACTTTTTTATATTTTTTTATTTTTCCACTTATATTTATTTTTTTGTTTTTTTTTTATAATTAGGGTGTCCAAACTAGCTTAAGAGTACCACGATTAATCCCCAGATCTAATTTTTTTTGATGACCAGGGTGTCCATGCCAACTTATGCATACCACAACAATCCCTAGACCCATTTTTTTTTCTTAAGTGCCGCTGATACATTTTTTTCCTTTTTTTTTCTTATACTTTTGTTTTGTTCACTTATATATTTTTTTAATAACCGAGGTCTTCGGATCAGCTTAAGCACACCATGACTAATTCCTGAACCGAATTTTTCTAAAAACAATATGGATTGCTACAGTTCTTTCACACTTATACTCTTTTTTTTCACTTATATATTTTTTCCTTTTCAATGTTATTTTTGTGAAAAATAACTTTCGCGTCTTTTTTTTATGTATAGTATTTCATATCTCATGTCACGAAAAAAATATATACCAAACCACACATAGACAAGACAGGTAGAAAAATTATGTCAAATTACCTACAATAATAAATTAAAAAATTGGCCTGCATTTCGCCACGGACGACACCAAATTTTTTAACGTGTAACAAGATTGTTAATGGTCCTAAATTTTGATATATATATTATTTTTGAGACTTTTTCCTTAAAAAATAGGAGAGACTAATTATATATTGTGATATTTTTTTCATATTAACGTCTTAAAATATATGTAAATATTTGAACTGGTTTTTCTTTAAAAATCTCACATTAATTTAATCTTTGTGTTCTATTTTTTTTTATATAATAATATGAAGAAAAAATCTGAAAAAAATCATCTTTGATAAATTTTAGTTGTTGCATTTTTGCTATCTGTCAAATAAATTATTCGGCAAATAGTTAAAACATGCCAAACAAACAGTTAGTTTGTTGCAAGCAACAAATAATATATCTTTAATCAATTTGATCAATTGCGTTTTTGCTATCTACCAATTAAATTATTACCAAAGTAATTAAAACAAAATCATCAATAAAATTGTTTGTTGCATAAAACAAATCACTCATCTGTGTTAAAATTCAACGATTGTAATTTCACTATTTGCTAATAAAAGAATTCATGAAACAAATAAAACATACACAATAATCACATAATTTTTTCGATTCCAGTTGTACAATCTACCGATTAAATAATTATCAAAATAATTTTAATAGTTGCAACATTCAATCACTTTTAGGCAGGAAAAAAACATGTTTTTACTACATTCTATCAATTACAATTTTACTAATTAAATATTAAAATAACCATTTATAACACGTATAAAATCAATTAATTTTTAAAATAAAAAAAAGCCCAGCGCAGCGCGCGGGCAAATTCGCTCGTTATACACCTAAAAGATAACGAGGTTTTTAACAGTAAAACACTGTTCACCGTGACTCATAGTCACTATTCATGTGCAGTTTCGCCCGGTGCTTCGCGGGTGTATGTTCTTTTCTTTTTTTTTTGATTTAGAACAGTGTATTAACGAAATTAGCCCCCGAAAAAGACAAAAAACACCGTCATTTTCAGGGGCTGGACGGTCATTGACCGTTTTCGGTCCGGTTCGGCCAGCCGGTTCTTTTATTTTTAAATTATTCATTCAACAGTGCAATAACCGTTTTGTCCCTCGAAGAGGACAAAACACACGCCTGGGGGTGAGGGGCACTCCGGTAATTAGCCAATGTTTTATTTATTTTTCGTCTGACAGTTGTGTGGCCCGTCGCCGAACGCGCCGTTCATCTCAACGCTCACGCGTTTTTCGAACGGCGCGTTCCCTTCCTCCTGGTTCGGCGCGTGTGGCACTATGGTGTCCGGAGACGTGTCGGTGGTCGTTTGAATCCCCCCTAATTTCTCTCTCCTGCCTGTGCAAGATGACGTCAGCTAAGCTATTTTTTGTCAAATTTCATTTCAGTCCCTGAACGTTATAATTTGTTTTTCTGGCCCTTATTTCTATTAAATGAGTTTTGATTTGTTTCAATTTCGTCCTTCAATTGAAATTGATTATGTATTGAAGTTCCAGTTCGGTCCTCATGCTTTTAATTTTGCGGGTTGGGCTGGAATTCTAAATATTTTTGGTATCAAAGTTTTGATTAATTTCAATTTCATCCTTCCATGCAAATTTATTATAAATCCTTAATATTTTAGGTATCAAAAGTTTGATTTCTTTCAATTCTATCCTTCTATGCAAGTTAATTATGGATTTCAGTTTCATTTCAGTCCCAGTTCTTTTAATTTCCGGTTTTGTTTTGAATTATTTGATTTCAATGTTTGGGTTTACTTCAATTTTGTCTTTTAAATTAAAGATATTATTGAAAGTATATCAAATTATTTATATATTTGTATATTTATGTCAAATTAAAGTATGTAAAACTAATATTATGTTCAAATATTTATTGAATATTATCGCCTAAAAATATATAGAGGGAGAGGAAAAATGACCTAGGATTTTTTTAG
Organism: Salix brachista; assembly: GCA_009078335.1. Classification (NCBI taxonomy): domain Eukaryota; kingdom Viridiplantae; phylum Streptophyta; class Magnoliopsida; order Malpighiales; family Salicaceae; genus Salix; species Salix brachista. Next base: position 14,008,343 of record CM018574.1, on the reverse strand, counting down.
GGACAGAAATTCATATCAGTATTCTTAAATATATTTAATATAATAATACGATGAATAAATCTTATAAAATAAAATAAAAATTGGCTTCAAAATTAAATTTTGTGCTCTTTTGTTTAAGTTTATTTCTTGAAATGAATTTGCAGTGTTTTGACTTTTTAATTATATATTTGTGTATTTATGTCAAATTAAAATATGTGAAACCAATTATATGTTCTAATATTTATTGAATATTATCGCCTAAGAATATATAGAGAGAGAACAAAATAGCCTAAGATTATCCTTTAAATTAAATACATTATTGAAATTATGTCAAATTAATTATATATTTGTATATTTATGTCAAATTAAAATATGTAAAACTAATTATATGTTTGAATATTTATTGAATATTATCACCTAAAAATATATTGAGAGAGAGGAAAAATGACCTAGGATTTTTTGAAGGACAAAAATTCATATCATGTTTTCTTAAATATATTTAATATAATAATATGATTAATAAATCTTATATAAAAAAAAATATTGGCTTCAAAATTTAATTTTGTGCTCTTTTCTTTACAAGAATTTCCAATGTTTTCATTTTTAATATTTTAGATCTAATATTACTGGAAAAAAAAAACATCTCAAAAAAAAAATGTTGACAAATTTACCTGCATTATCTACAAGTCAAATTAAAAAATATACAAGTCACTTCCCGTTTCCATTAGACTGTTCTTTTTATACGGCAAATAAATAATTATACCACACAAAAAAATTAAGTTTATGTTTTAAAAACAAATTACAATATTTTTATTTCTAATATATCTGATATTTATTGAATATTATCGCCTAAAAATATATTGAGGGAGGAAAAATGACTTTGGATTTTTTTAAGGATAAAAATTCATATCAGTCTTCTTAAATATAATTATACTAACTAAATATTAAAATAATAAAATACAATACATATAAAAACAATCGATTTTCTACATAGATAAAAAAAACCCGCCGCATCGCGCGGGTATACCGCTCGTATAAACTATTACGAATATATATATATATATATATATATATATGAATAATAATAAACATCGTATCTTATTATATATTGTTCATAATGTATAAAATTTTATTTTTTTAATATCTTTAAATTAAAAATAAAAAAAGTATTAAATTTATATTAAATCAATACAAATAACTTATATTGAAATTTATATACTGGTCTTTGTCTTTTTAGTCGAGTACATTTATGTCATTTCAATTCTAAAATACCAACTAAACACAAGCCTAGAAAACTAGATTAACTGCTATTTTCAAAACAATAAAATGATAAATATAAATCAGACCATATATATAAAATAATAGAACTAACAATAAAGGTATTTATTTTTTTTGGTGTGCATTTGATATTGTGGTGGAAGATGTTTTTTTAAAATATATTTGAAGTATATTTTTTTCAGATTTTTTTTAACATCAACCCATCAAATCATCAAAAAAAAAGTAATAAATAAGTATTAATTTGATATTTTTCAAGATTAATACATTTTTAAAAAACATCTAAAAATATAAGTTATCGCATTCCCAAACATATATATATTTTATAATTCACCATATTTGTTCCACTAATAACAATATAAATTTATTTATTTTACTCAATTCAATCAATAAAAACATGACCCATGAATCTAGATCTTTTGAAATTACTATCAATAGAAACATAATGGAAAGTATCAAATGTTTGATTTAAAGTTATTCTCACCTTGTGTGTTTTGCTTAAGTCAATTTATTCAAGGTCTTTAAACCATAGATCCACCTTATTTATATATATATAAAAAAGAGTAATCACATCATTGATACAATTAGTAGATAAGAAAAAAGATTATCCTTTTGAATAATCTATACTCATGCTTCTACACAAAGTATTAACATTTGTTTATTTTTTTGAGCTCGCTATACATCTTTAATAGATTTTAAATATTTACCTCTAATTGTAATTTTTAATTCTTGACATGGATGAAATTTTTATTCAATTTGATTTAATGAAACAAAAGTGTGTAATTCTTACAAAGGAGTAACATCATATGTACAAGAACAAAACAACAACATAAAGGACAACCTCAGGTATTCTCAGGACAGCATTTTATTTTTTTATTTTTGAATCATTTTGATAAACTCTTTTTTTTAAAAAAATTATTTTGATGCTAAGTAAAAATTATTTTGAAAAACAATCTGCCACAATATTAAACGGCAGCACGATCAAGGACTCGTCTCCCGGAGTCCTAGGAGTTGAAGGGCCAAATTTGAATTGTACTTGATTTGAAGGATGGGAGGGCCGGCTAAGTGAGCACTGGTACTTGTCAAGCCTCTTGCCCACCAGAAGAGGTTTTCAGGATGTTCTTGCTCTTTAGTCGTGGGGTATCACAGCTCCAACTCAAAACAGCTTCAGTTTTTTGGCTACAACATCTGCAAACACATGCGATTAATGATAAAACACTCCCAGGAGAATAAAATAGTAATTGAATCAGGAAAAAGAATTAATTTAAAAATCAATGTATAAAGATGCCAGAAGTTAAATTACAATTACTCTTGATAATAAAGATTGCTGCTAAAAGAGGATTTGAAACGCTGCTGATAAATTCAATTCCAGTCTTAAACATCTTAGACCACCCAAATGATACAGCATTATTGCGCCAAGGGGGTCGTGTGGCACGAGAATGCTGCATCATTTGGCTCAGTTGGCAATTGTAAAATGACTATAAATGCAACTGGAAAGAACTCTGGACTAGAAATGGATAATTCCAAGTCACTAGCAATCGCATCATTATGCACTGCGCACATGTAACTATAGAAAAGAAAAGGTTGTCTTCCACCTTTGCTATTAGCTGAAAAATGTAAATTTAGCTCCGCAGCAAACATTCGATATAACGCAGCCATTGAAATACTCGTTCCGTTGTTTGTAAGTAAGCATGCAATCTGTGTCAAGTCTGGACGTTTAAACAACTGTTACGGTTAAATAAACATATGCATCTACACCATAGATATGAAGCCTATTTAGAAGAGGTCATGTGGAGGCTGCATCTACACCATAGATATGATGCCTATTTAGAAGAGGTCATGTGGAAGCTATACTCTACCGCCACTGAAATACAAAATGCAAAAAGCAGTCCGGACTGAAAAACCAAATTAGTGTCCTCACCCTTTTAGTTCTTATACATCTTTATCTTTATCATTTCCATCATGCAACTCGGTAAATCAAGCGTTTATCTGTATCTTTTCCATCAAGCAACTCGGTAAATCAAGGGTTTGTTATTCAATTATTATCTGTCAAAGGGTGCAGACCCGTAGGCTTTGATTAACAGAAAGCTTTGATATTAGTTTGATTACTAAGCTTCTCCACAAAAAGGGTGCAAAGCGGTACCAAATGACAATTTGCAATCCATGCATTCAATCATGCCTACAATCTAAAATATGCTTCTACCAAGTCCTAACTAAACTCAATGTTCGAGTCTATTGCTATCACCATCCAGGGTTAGTGTTAGTCAACACTACAGCTGGTATTTTATATATGCATGGGTAATAGGGGGGGTGGAGGGGTGCAGCCCCATAAAAGATTTTTTTTTCCAGCCCCCTTCAACAAATTATATTTTTAGCACTAAGAAAATAATAGTTTTGCCCCCCCTAATTTTCCCCTTAATTTGGCCCTCCCAAACTAAAATTCCTAGCTCTGCCCCTGACAAAGAGAACTAAAATCTTTCATATCTGACACCCTCTTCTATATTGAACGATAGCAAAATAGCCATTCAAACTCCTAGGAATTGAAGCTACAAGGTCTAAAGAAGTTTAGGGTATTTTTTGTATTTTCCTCTATCTATCGTCTTCTATCATTGAGCTTTAAACAGCAATTATTTACACAAGCATGTTTTATATAGCTGCTCTTACGTTTTAGTGCTCAAATTAAGATTCCCTATGTGAAATCTCTACCAAAAATGAAAATACTCGACCATTTTGCTTTGAAAAGAAATGGAAGAATTATACGATCACATAATTTTATCAGGACTTGGTTTTGTTTACTAAAGATTTCCCAGAAAATTCTAAGATTTACGCAGTAAATGATCTTCAACATGAACAAATGCTAGTAAAACAACACCAACAGAGGACTTGAAGAAAAATTATGTAAAATCACATGAAAATGAGGTCACGTTATTAAATCAATAGATTGAGAAATATAAATAAAAACAAGTCGACACAGTACCTTCATTGCTATCCGTTACCATCATTTTCCTTTGTCAATTCCCCCGTACATCTCCAGTAAACCAGGAACTTTATCCTCGTACTTGATAACACATCTCTCCATGAAATCCTTCTCGCTTAATTTTAGAAAAGTAGCAATGTTTGTGTCTCCTTTTATCAGCTTCTTTGACTTCAAAACCTTCAAAACGTTGCACCTCGGAAGAATCCTATTGCCAAAAGAGTATTTAAGAAGCGCAGGATTGGCAACTATTGTTTTCCGTTCCAACTTCATCTTGTTCAGAAAGAAATCCATCATGCTCCGGATTTTCTCCTCTGAACTTAATAATAGACAAGGGAATCGCTTAAAAGTCCATAAAACTTCCTCTTCAGTCCACCCAACACTCTTAAACATATCAATTTTCTTCCTCCAAGCAGATTCATTCATTCGCGCAAACACTGTAAGAGCATGTATATACATTCTCTTGTCAGGTTCGATGCCCAGTTGCTTGAGATAACTGACACCATAAACCATCCTTTCATTACTATGTTGTAAAGATCTGGGCTGCGACAATAGCAGTTTTGCGACCCTGTCTACTGTCACTCCCTGCTTTTTCAACAAGTCAAGGTTTGGTCGCACGGTAGCATTGAAACTAAAGGACATTAAAAAAGGAGCACGACTAAGGGCAGTTAAAATATTCTCGTTACTTTTAAGAAATCGTTTCAAAAGCTTAAAACATGGCTTGATATGAGCATCTAAGGAGGTTCTAAAAATTCTCGGATCCAATACGGCAAGCTGAGGCAGAAGCTGACCCACAAAGCCATTTGTTATGAAGAAGTCAAACTTAGGCTTGAGATTACCTTCTGTTCTGGAACGGAGGACAGCGGGCCACTTTTCGATCAATTTGGCAACGTGGGCATCCTGAAAATCGTAAGATTTCAAGAACTGGATGACGGATTGAGGCTTCTGAGTGTTATTTTCATCGATTTGGAACTTTTTAGAGACGGTAAGAGCAGATTGTTGAGGAAGCCCGCATGAGTTGACGAGGAATTGAACAGTAAAAGAAGACGAGGCATTGGGAGGTAGTGTAGTAGATGATGTTTTCAGGAAACGCTTTTGAATCAGAGAAAGCAGATTTCCCAATGGTATATTGCTATTCATATGGGTGCTCATATTTTAGTGGGAAGCAAAATGCTGAAAGATTGATGACAGAAGAAGAAGAAGGGTTTTCTTCAGGGTTTCTTCCCTGGCCGGCTGACGATCTGCTAGATATGAGTGGCCCAGATGGGCTTGTTTCAGGTGGCCCTTTTTTTCAGAGAGAAACTAGAGGGAGAGGATGACAGAGAACCTTTAAGTTAAACCCATTGAGAAGCGATTACAATGGAAGTTGAAGGCGGCTCCCTCTATTTTTTGCGTCTTTGAAGATATTTCGACACTGTTTATTATTGGGAGTAACCTGCTTTTTTAAATCTTTATTTTAAAAAAAAATGAATTAAATTAATATTTTTTATATATATATATATTACTTTTTTACCGGAGCACATCAAAGAATTAATAAATACTAAAAAAATATTAATTTAATTCATTTTTAATATATATATATATACAAATAAAAAATACTTTTAAAAGTGATATCTACAAAATTAAATTAGTTTATATGTTCACACTATGCTATAAAAACTTAGATTTTTTCAAACATAATAAAATTAAATTAATTAATTTTGTAATATTGTCACTAAACTTTAGAATACGATTATTTTGAATTTGTTTTATAAAAATATTTTTTTTTATTAATGTATCTATCATGTATCTTATCCAATACAATGTTTTAAATTGAAATTATTGTTTTTGTTTTTTAAAATACTTTATGATTTTTAAAACAAGTTAACAAAAAAAAATCAAAATAGACATTCCATATTTTGTGTGATTAAAATATAAAAATATTATAAATATAATAAAATCATTTTTAACACACAAAAGTATTATAAAACAATTAAATAATAAATTCAGATACTTCACTGTTTATATAATCAATAAACACCACAAGAAACCCTTTGTTTCTGAAGAGTGTAATTTAATTCCAATACTCCACACCCGCTTTGAATAAAAGCGCACTTAGAAGTACATATATTTTTTTTATGACCAATTTAAATTAAATAATATGCATGGATCATAAAAAAAAAAAAATACTATACATCTATTAAACAAATCACTTAAAAATAATATTTAAGAAATACATAAACTATCTTAGATATATTTCAAAAATTATAAATTATATATATATATAAAATTCAAGTGTATAAATTTATCAAGGCGAGAAAATTACTTCTAAGTTTACACCAGACTCGTTTGATAGTGTTGTAGAAATTATTTTTCAAACTTGATAAATGATTTTGTTTTTATTAATAACAACAAGTATAGTTTATGATTCGATCATTAAATCGAGCTCAAGTTTTGCTAGAACGTTCAGTATGTACTATGATCTGTTCATTTTTGTTTTGAACTTGTTATACATCAGAGGTAAGTTTGAAATATTTACCTTTATTGTTCGTTTTTAATTCTTAATATGGATGAGGTTTTTAATCAGTTTTGTTAACAAAAGAGTTCAATTCTTACAAATGAATCTCCACTTTAACAATATCTGTACAAGGTGAACAACAAGCAAAAAACAGCATAAAGGGCACCTTCATGTAGTCTTCAAAGGTTAAAAAGACCTGGAAGCACAATCAAGGCCCCAGCTCCAAGGAATCTTGAAAGTTGAAGGACCAAAATGCAACTGTCCTTGATTTGAAGGATGGGAGGCCAGGCAAAGTGTACACAGGTGCTTGTCAAGCCTTTTTGCTCACAGGAAAAGGTTTTCAGGCTGTTTTCTCTCTTAATTTCAGGCTGTCCTTTTTGTTCATTTTGGGCTTCAACATCTGCAGCCACATGTGAGCCAATCCTTTTTAATGATAAAACACTCTCAGGAGAATAATTTGGATTTTTTAATCAGGAAAAAACATGAATATAAAAATCACTGTATAAAGAAGCAGAAGTTAAATTACAATAACTCTTGATAATAAAGATTGCTGCTAAAAGAAGATTTGAAACGCTGCTGATAAATTCAATTCCAGTCTTAAACTTCTTACACCACCAAATGATACAGCATTATTGCGCCAAGGGGATCGTGCGGCACAAGAATGCTGCATCATTTTGCTCAGTTGGCAATTGCAAAATGACTATAAATGCAACTGGAAAGAACTCTGGACTAGAAATGGACAATTCCAAGTCAGCAGCAATCACATCATTATGCACTGAGCACATGTAACTATAGAACACAAAAGGTTGTCTTCCACCTTCGCTATTAGCTGAATAATGTAAATTTAGCTCCGTAGCAAACATTCAATATAACACAGCCATTGAAATACTTGTTCCGTTGTTTGTAAGTAAGCATGCAATCTGTGTCAAGTCTGGACGTTTAAACAACTGTTACTTGTGTCCACTGAAGTTTAGAAATGACATGCAAAAGTTACGGTTAAATAAACATATGCATCTTCACCATAGATATGATGCCTATTTAGAAGAGGTCATGTGGAAGTTATACTCTACCCCCCTGAAAAACAAACACAACTCGGTAAATCAAGGATTTGTAATTTGATTATTATCTGCCAAATAATGGCAAAAGAACCAACAAAAACACCATTAGATGGTGCACACCTGTACGCTTTGATTAAAAGAAAACTTCACCATCCAAGTTCCTATATGCAAAAGATATTAGTTTGTCAAGATTATCAAGTTTCTCGACAAAAAGGGTGCAAACCGGTAGCAAATGGCAATTTGCAATCCATGCATTCATTAATGCCTACAATCTAAAATATGCTTCCCCCAAGTCCTAACCAAACTCAATGTTAGAGTTCATTGCTATCACCTTCCACAGTTTGTCAACACTACAGCCGGTATTTTATATGCTTGAGTGATAACACTAAGAGCAGTGGCAGAAACAGGGGGTGGGGGGCTGGCCCCAGAAAGGAATTTTTTTTTCCAGCCCCCCTTGACAAATTATATCTTTAGCCCTAAAAAATTCAGTTTTGGCCCCCTTAAATTTTTTCCTTAATTTGGCCCTCCCAAACTAAAATTCCTAATTCCGCCCATGACAAAGAGGACTAAAATCTTTCATATCTGACAACCTCTTCTATATTGAACCATAGAAAAATTAGCCATTCCAACTCCTAGGAATTGAAGCTACAAGCTCTAAGGAATTTTAGGGTAGTTTTTGTATTTTCCTTTTCCTATCGTCTTCTATCATTGAACATAAATATGAACTTCAAACAGCAGTTATTTACACAAGAATCAGAACCCTTTTAGCTTATCAGCAAGTGAGGGAACCAATAACACAGCATGTTTTATACAGGTGCTCTTATGTTTTAGAGCTCAAATTGAGATTCCCGAAGCAAAAATGAAAATACTCGACCATTCAGTTTTGCTTGCAATGGAAGAATTATACGATCACATAATCAGGACTTAGTTTTGTTTACTAAAGATTTCCCAGAAAGTTCTAGGTTTTACGCAGCAAATGATCTTCAACATGAACAAATGCTAGTAAAAACAAACACCAATTGAGGACTTGAAGAAAAAATATGTAAAATCACATGAAAAGGAAGTCAAGTTATTCAATCAATAGATTGAGAAATATAAATAAAAACAAGTTGACACAGTACCTTCATTGCTATCCGTTACCATCTTTTCCTTTGTCAATTCCTCCGTACATCTCCAGTAAACCAGGAACTTTATCCTCATATTTGGTAACACATCTCTCCATGAAATCCTTCTCGCTTAATTTTAGAAAAGTAACAATGTTTGTGTCTCCTTTAATCAGCTTCTTTGACTTCAAAACCTTCAAAACATTGCACCTCGGAAGAACCCTATTGCTGAAAGACAACTTAAGAAGCACAGGATTGGCAACTATAGTTTGCCGTTCCAACTTCATCTTGTTCAGAAAGAAATCCATCATGCTCCGGATTTTCTCCTCTGAACTTAATAATAGACAAGGGTATCGCTTAAAAGCCCATAAAACCTCCTCTTCAGTCCACCCAACACTCTTAAACATATCAATTTTCTTCCTCCAAGCAGATTCATTCATTCGTGCAATCACTGTAAGAGCATGTATATACATTCTCTTGTCAGGTTCGATGCCCAGTTGCTTGAGATAACTGACAGCATAAACCATCCTGTCATTACTATGTTGTAAAGATCTAGGCTGCGACAATAGCAGTTTTGCGACCCTATCAGCGGTCACTCCCTCCTTTTTCAACAAGTCAAGGTTTGGTCGCACGGTAGCATTGAAACTAAAGGACATTAAAAAAGGAGCACGACTAAGGGCAGTTAAAATATTCTCGTTACTTTTAAGAAATCGTTTCAAAAGCTCAAAACATGGCTTGATATGAGCATCTAAGGAGGTTCTAAAAATTCTCGGATCCAATACGGCAAGCTGAGGCAGAAGCTGACCCACAAAGCCATTTGTTATGAAGAAGTCAAACTTAGGCTTGAGATTACCTTCTGTTCTGGAACGGAGGACAGCGGGCCACTTTTCGATCAATTTGACAACGTGGGCATCCTGAAAATCGTAAGATTTCAAGAATTGGATGACGGATTGAGGCTTCTGAGTGTTATTTTCATCGATTTGGAACTTTTTAGAGACGGAAAGAGCAGATTGTTGAGGAAGCCCGCATGAGTTGACGAGGTATTGAACAGTAAAAGAAGATGAGGCATTGGGAGGTAGTGTAGTAGATGATGTTTTCAGGAAACGCTTTTGAATCAGAGAAAGCAGATTTCCCAATGGTATATTGCTATTCGTATGGGTGGTCATGTTTTAGTGGGAAGCAAAATGCTGAAAGATTGATGACAGAAGAAGAAGAAGGGTTTTCTTCAGGGTTTGTTCCCTGGCTGGCTGGCGATCTGCTAGATATGAGTGGCCCAGATGGGCTTGTTTCAGGTGGCCCTTTTTTTCAGAGAGAAACTAGAGGGAGAGGATGACAGAGAACCTTTAAGTTAAACCCAGTGAGAAGCGATTACAATGGAAGTCGAAGGCGGCTCCCTCTATTTTTTGCGTCTTTGAAGATATTTCGACACTGTTTATTATTGGGGGTAACCTGCTTTTTTAAATCTTTATTTTTAAAAAAAATATGAATTAAATTAATATTTTTTATATATATATATATTACTTTTTTACCGGAGCACATCAAAGAATTAATAAATACTAAAAAAATATTAATTTAATTCATTTTTAATATATATATATATACAAATAAAAAATACTTTTAAAAGTGATATCTACAAAATTAAATTAGTTTATATGTTCACACTATGCTATAAAAACTTAGATTTTTTCAAACATAATAAAATTAAATTAATTAATTTTGTAATATTGTCACTAAACTTTAGAATACGATTATTTTGAATTTGTTTTATAAAAATATTTTTTTTTATTAATGTATCTATCATGTATCTTATCCAATACAATGTTTTAAATTGAAATTATTGTTTTTGTTTTTTAAAATACTTTATGATTTTTAAAACAAGTTAACAAAAAAAAATCAAAATAGACATTCCATATTTTGTGTGATTAAAATATAAAAATATTATAAATATAATAAAATCATTTTTAACACACAAAAGTATTATAAAACAAGTAAATAATAAATTCAGATACTTCACTGTTTATATAATCAATAAACACCACAAGAAACCCTTTGTTTCTGAAGAGTGTAATTTAATTCCAATACTCCACACCCGCTTTCAATAAAAGCGCACTTAGAAGTACATATTTATTTTTTTATGACCAATTTAAATTAAATAATATGCATGGATCATAAAAAAAAAAAAAATACTATACATCTATTAAACAAATCACTTAAAAATAATATTTAAGAAATACATAAACTATCTTAGATATATTTCAAAAATTATAAATTATATATATATATATAAAATTGAAGTGTATAAATTTATCAAGGCGAGAAAATTACTTCTAAGTTTACACCAGACTCGTTTGATAGTGTTGTAGAAATTATTTTTCAAACTTGATAAATGACTTTGTTTTTATTAATAACAACAAGTATAGTTTATGATTCGATCATTAAATCTAGCTCAAGTTTTGCTAGAACGTTCAGTATGTACTATGATCTGTTCATTTTTGTTTTGAACTTGTTATACATCAGAGGTAAGTTTGAAATATTTACCTTAATTGTTCGTTTTTAATTCTTAATATGGATGAGGTTTTTAATCAATTTTGTTAACAAAAGAGTTCGATTCTTACAAATGAATCTCCACTTTAACAATATCTGTACACGGTGAACAACAAGCAAAAAACAACATAAAGGGCACCTTCATGTAGTCTTCAAATGTTAAAAAGACCTGGAAGCACGATCAAGGCCCCAGCTCCAAGGAATCTTGAAAGTTGAAGGACCAAAATGCAACTGTCCTTGATTTGAAGGATGGGAGGCCAGGCAAAGTGTACACAGGTGCTTGTCAAGCCTTTTTGCTCACAGGAAAGGAAAAGGTTTTCAGGCTGTTTTCTCTCTTAATTTCAGGCTGTCCTTTTTGTTCATTTTGGGCTTCAACATCTGCAGCCACATGTGAGCCAATCCTTTTTAATGATAAAACACTCTCAGGAGAATAATTTGGATTTTTTAATCAGGAAAAAACATGAATATAAAAATCACTGTATAAAGAAGCAGAAGTTAAATTACAATAACTCTTGATAATAAAGATTGCTGCTAAAAGAGGATTTGAAACGCTGCTGATAAATTCAATTCCAGTCTTAAACATCTTACACCACCCAAATGATTCAGCATTATTGCGCCAAGGGGATCGTGCGGCACAAGAATGCTGCATCATTTTGCTAAGTTGGCAATTGCAAAATGACTATAAATGCAACTGGAAAGAACTCTGGACTAGAAATGGACAATTCCAAGTCAGCAGCAATCACATCATTATGCACTGAGCACATGTAACTATAGAACACAAAAGGTTGTCTTCCACCTTCGCTATTAGCTGAATAATGTAAATTTAGCTCCGTAGCAAACATTCAATATAACACAGCCATTGAAATACTTGTTCCGTTGTTTGTAAGTAAGCATGCAATCTGTGTCAAGTCTGGACGTTTAAACAACTGTTACATGTGTCCATTGAAGTTTAGAAGTGACATGCAAAAGTTACGGTTAAATAAACATATGCATCTTCATCATAGATATGATGCCTATTTAGAAGAGGTCATGTGGAAGTTATACTCTACCCCCCTGAAAAACAAACACAACTCGGTAAATCAAGGATTTGTAATTTGATTATTATCTGCCAAATAATGGCAAAAGAACCAACAAAAACACCATTAGATGGTGCACACCTGTACGCTTTGATTAAAAGAAAACTTCACCATCCAAGTTCCTATATGCAAAAGATATTAGTTTGTCAAGATTATCAAGTTTCTCGACAAAAAGGGTGCAAACCGGTAGCAAATGGCAATTTGCAATCCATGCATTCATTAATGCCTACAATCTAAAATATGCTTCCCCCAAGTCCTAACCAAACTCAATGTTAGAGTTCATTGCTATCACCTTCCACAGTTTGTCAACACTACAGCCGGTATTTTATATGCTTGAGTGATAACACTAAGAGCAGTGGCAGAAACAGGGGGTGGGGGGCTGGCCCCAGAAAGGAATTTTTTTATTCCAGCCCCCCTTGACAAATTATATCTTTAGCCCTAAAAAAATTCAGTTTTGGCCCCCCTAAATTTTTTCCTTAATTTGGCCCTCCCAAACTAAAATTCCTAATTCCGCCCATGACAAAGAGGACTAAAATCTTTCATATCTGACAACCTCTTCTATATTGAACCATAGAAAAATTAGCCATTCCAACTCCTAGGAATTGAAGCTACAAGCTCTAAGGAATTTTAGGGTAGTTTTTGTATTTTCCTTTTCCTATCGTCTTCTATCATTGAACATAAATATGAACTTCAAACAGCAGTTATTTACACAAGAATCAGAACCCTTTTAGCTTATCAGCAAGTGAGGGAACCAATAACACAGCATGTTTTATACAGGTGCTCTTATGTTTTAGAGCTCAAATTGAGATTCCCGAAGCAAAAATGAAAATACTCGACCATTCAGTTTTGCTTGCAATGGAAGAATTATACGATCACATAATCAGGACTTGGTTTTGTTTACTAAAGATTTCCCAGAAAGTTCTAGGTTTTACGCAGCAAATGATCTTCAACATGAACAAATGCTAGTAAAAACAAACACCAATTGAGGACTTGAAGAAAAAATATGTAAAATCACATGAAAAGGAAGTCAAGTTATTCAATCAATAGATTGAGAAATATAAATAAAAACAAGTTGACACAGTACCTTCATTGCTATCCGTTACCATCTTTTCCTTTGTCAATTCCTCCGTACATCTCCAGTAAACCAGGAACTTTATCCTCATACTTGGTAACACATCTCTCCATGAAATCCTTCTCGCTTAATTTTAGAAAAGTAGCAATGTTTGTGTCTCCTTTAATCAGCTTCTTTGACTTCAAAACCTTCAAAACATTGCACCTCGGAAGAACCCTATTGCCAAAAGAGTATTTAAGAAGTGCAGGATTGGCAACTATAGTTTGCCGTTCCAACTTCATCTTGTTCAGAAAGAAATCCATCATGCTCCGGATTTTCTCCTCTGAACTTAATAATAGACAAGGGTATCGCTTAAAAGCCCATAAAACCTCCTCTTCAGTCCACCCAACACTCTTAAACATATCAATTTTCTTCCTCCAAGCAGATTCATTCATTCGTGCAATCACTGTAAGAGCATGTATATACATTCTCTTGTCAGGTTCGATGCCCAGTTGCTTGAGATAACTGACAGCATAAACCATCCTGTCATTACTATGTTGTAAAGATCTAGGCTGCGACAATAGCAGTTTTGCGACCCTATCAGCGGTCACTCCCTCCTTTTTCAACAAGTCAAGGTTTGGTCGCACGGTAGCATTGAAACTAAAGGACATTAAAAAAGGAGCACGACTAAGAGCAGCCAAAATATTCTCGTTACTTTTAAGAAACCGTTTCAAAAGCTCAAAACATGGCTTGATAGAAGTATCTAAGGAGGTTCTAAAAATCACCGGATCTAATACGACAAGCTGAGGGAGAAGCTGACCCACAAAGCCATTTGTTATGAAGAAGTCAAACTTAGGCTTGAGATTATCTTCGGTTCTGGAACGGAGGACAGCGGGCCACTTTTCGATCAATTTGGCAATGTGGGTATCCTGAAAATCGTAAGATTTCAAGAATTGAATGACGGATTGAGGCTTCTGAAGGTTATTTTCATCGATTTGGATCTTTTTGGAGACGGAAAGGGCAGATTGCAGAGGAAGCCCGCATGAGTTGATGAGGTAGTGGACAGTAAAAGAAGACGGAGATGATGAGGCATTCGGAGGTTGTGAAGTAGATGATGTTTTCAGGAAACGCTTTTGAATCAGAGAAAGCAACAGATTTCTCAACGGTAAATTGCCATTAATAATGATGCCCATATTTAGTGGGAAGCAAAATGCTGAAATATTTGATGACAGGAGAAGATGAAGGGTTTTCGTTAGGGTTTCCCCACCGGCTGGCTGGCTGGCAATCGACGCCGGTTTATTTTGATGTTTTAAAAATAATTCTGAAAAGTTAAAAACAATTAAATTAATTGTTTTTAATTTTTGAGATGATCTCATATTAAAAATAAATAAAAAATAAAATGTTATTTCTATCAGTTATAAAAAAAAAAACTAATTGCTACAATATCTTTAAATATCAGTCACAAAGATGACATATTTCAACACTTCAGGCATCTCCAATGGGGAGAGGCATATGAGGAGACAAAGCTAAATTGTTGTCTTTTTAGCTATTTTCATTTTTTTCCAGCACTCCAACGGGGGAGGCATACTAGTAGCCAAAATGGCTTCTCTTTAGCTGAGAAGTCATTCCTACATGTTTTGAGAGAGAAGCCAAATGTTAAAAAAATTAAAAAAAATACACCCACATACCTTGATTTGGGGCTAGGGGGCTGCCGTGAGTGTTGTGTGTGTGAGTGGCTGCCGTGAGTACTGTGTGGGGGGGGGGTGCTAGCTGGATGGGGGTTGCTAGCTGGATGGGGGGCTGCAGGTGGGGGTGGGTTTGCTGGCTGTGTGGGGGTTGACGGCGTGGGGAGATGTAGGGTTTATTGGAGATGTAAATGGAGATGGCGTGGGGAGGGAGGGGAATTAAACGGGTTTGGTAGGGTTTTATTGGCTAATTATTATTATTAATTATCAATTAATAATAGTTAGTATAAAAAAATAATTATGCGATATTGTTTTTTAGTTTGCAGGTTTTTTATTTTAAATTCATTTTTTATATTTAAATATAATAAAAAAAATAATTATATTGTTGGAAGGTTTTTTAAAAATAATTATTTAATTATATAACTTATTCCTATTAATTGTATAATTAATTGCATAATTAAACTACATACAAAATAATTGCACTATATTTAAAATAATATATAAAAAAAATTGGCTCTCCAAAATGGCTTTTACCATTAAAGCATACATCAACAAAAAAAAGTCATATATACGCTATTCAAACATCCATTTTAAAGATTTGGCTCTCCAAAATCCCTACTCCCACTGGAGATGCTCTCACATCCACTTTGATTGAGCGGGCATTTAAGATTATAGTCGATATTGTCTTTTAATATATTTTTATTTAAAAATATATTTAAATAATAATTAAATATTTTTCTTAAAAAAATATATTTTTAATATCAGCACATGAAAATAATATAAAAATATCAGAAAATTTAATTTAATATAGAACATAAAGATAATAAAAAATCATTTCTTTTCAAAAACGTTTTTGAAACGCAATTCTAAACAGGGCATAAATGTTTTTTAATTAAATAATGTACATAGATCATAATAAATAAATAAAATATTTTATATTTAATAAATTATTAAAAAGACTACCTAAAATAATATTGAAAAAAACATAAATTTATTTTTTTAGAAATTATCAAAATATCTAATTTAGATTTCTTGTCTTCTTTTAAATAAACAAAGCTATTTTATCATAATCACCTCCATAAATGCAAATACTCTTGTTTTGTTTTTTGTTTTTTATCTAAAGTTCGAGAAACTATGTTATTTCTCCTAAACTTTATATACATGCTAGCATGTAACATCCTAGAAAAAACACTAATTTTTTTTTGATTATTTACAAGTTTTTCATCATATTCATTTTAATGACTAAAAAGTCATTGAATCATAAAAATAACAAAATTGTAATCTATAATTACAACAATATCATCCATAATTCCAAATTGTATCTATTTATCCCTAAAAAATTCTTCATACCAAAAAACCAAATATCTAACTTTTACCTTGAACCATCAACTAATTTGGCTTTCTTAATATGAAAAAAAAATTATTTTAAGTTTTAAGAATGAAGAAAATATTAGTAGATTTTACTTTTAAAATATTTATCAATGTTATATATCTATGATATTATATTTAAAATATATATTATATAGAATAAGCTATATATAAATATATATGATGTCATAAAAAATCACCATTACTTTTTTATATCTCTTTCTTTTCATTATAAGTGATCAAATAGTTATATTTAATATTTTATATATGTTAGATAAACTTGAAAAAAAAATATTAATAATTTATTTTTCAGCTTGTTATTTATGACATGGTAAAACACTAAAAACAATGATCCATTTTTTAGGAATTTATTTTCCATAGAAATCACTTTCCAAAAAAAGCAAATTCTAGAAAATGAGAAAGGCCTTATGTACTAAGTAAAGTGATATGACTTTTTTTAAAATAAATTTCTAATACATAGTCAGAATTCTTATTTTTTAAAATTAAAATAATATTAATTAATTAATCAAAATTAATTCGAGCATCGGTTGGTGTGCCAAGCCAGGTTTCCTACAATGCCTGAAACACTAACCAAGTAAATAGAAACACATCCAGATTGAAAGCACGGAAGAGTTGTTATTTACCTTTAGAGTTCGTTGTGAGCTGGTAACTTTTCTTGAGGCGGCGCCTCTTCATGCACATTACGCGTGCTCGTGCGCGTGTGTACACACACGCATGGAGCTAGTCATATGACAACGGAGGATCCCCACATTACACTGTATTTTTCTTTCTCCATATCGCGCAAGGATATCAAATCATGTAGCTCCACGGATTACAGATATGATTCCAATAACATATATATATATATATATATATATATATATATATATATATATATACACATGGAGCCAACCCTGTTAACTTGATAGTATTTGCACTGGCAAACAAAAATATAATTTGTTTTTAGGGTTTTGTGCACTTGGCTCTGGTCGAAATTGCTAGATCACCATTCACAATGGTATTTATATCAATCCATGAAGCCAGCGATTTAGGGTTTCAGTTTTTTATCAGTTTCTTTAGGTTTCTTGCTTAATGGTCAGACTTGTCGCAAACAGTTTTTTCCTGTTAAATTGATCTTTCGATCGGTGCACAATAATGGAGAGGTACTTGCTGGTTAAAGAACTCGGAGCGGGTGCCTTCGGCAGCGTCCGGCAAGCGATCAATCAAGAGACCGGTGAGGTTGTCGCCATTAAGCAGATCAGGAGACAATTCGATTCATGGGAAGAATGTCTGAATTTGAGAGAGGTCAAGTCCTTACAGAAGATGAACCATCCCAAGATTGTGAAGTTTAAAGAACTGATCCTCGCAAACAAACTTCTGTATTTTGTTTTCGAGTGCATGGACCAGAACCTTTATCAGATCATTGCAGACAGGAAAACCCTGTTCTCAGAAGCAGAGGTCAGGGGCTTGTGTCGCCAGGTCTTTCAGGGTCTTGCTTACATGCAGAAACAAGGTTATTTTCACCGTGACCTGAAGCCTGAGAACTTGCTGGTCACCGGAGGTGTTGTCAAGATTGCTGATTTCGGGCTCGCCAGAGAAACCAGTTCGAGACCGCCGTACACACAATATGTCTCCACTCGCTGGTATCGAGCGCCGGAAGTTATTCTACAATCAGATTTTTATAACTCTAAAGTTGATATGTGGGCAATGGGTGCCATCATGGCCGAGTTACTCACTCTCCGTCCGCTCTTTCCCGGTACCGGAGAAGCAAACCAGATGCACAGGATATGCAGCGTACTGGGCACTCCAACTATGGATTCATGGGCTGAAGGAATTCATCTGGCAAGAACAATCAATTACCAGTTTCCAGAATTTGATCATGGCGTCCCTCTCTCTGCACTGATACCATCTGCAAGCGAGGATGCAATCAGCCTTATTTCAATGCTCTGTTCTTGGAATCCTTGCGATAGGCCCACCGCGGAGGAGGCCTTGGATCATCCTTTCTTCAGGAGTTGCTTTTATATTCCTCCTTCCCTCCGCTTCAGGGACGCCGCAACAATTGTCGGAACAAGTGGAGAATTCGAGCAGGAATGTTTCAGGGGATATCCTGAAGCTTTATCTCATTCAAATCTCAGCCACAGCTTTCCTTCTCCCAGCAAGTTACACGCTTACTCGAGCACGCCTGTGCATTGCGACTTCCACAGGGCAAACCAGCATGTTTCGAGACCTTCCAGGCAATTCAGATTTGGACTGCAATCTATTAACATGGGCCGAATTGATGGGCCTGGAGTTTCAGATACAGATGACATATTGCCTCACATGACAAATGGCCCACGCAAGCAATTTCCTTTCAAAGCTGAGGTACAGGGAATTGCAGAATCTGCTGACATGTTTATCAGACCAGGCCATGAATCTCATCCTGCCACAATCTACACGAGGAAAGTTGCAGTGTGAATGATAACATGAGCTAGAAGAGACTATTATCCTTAGGTGTCTTGTTTTATTATCATTTTAAGAAATGTGTTGACTTTGAATTTTTATACTTAGTAACCTTTTGACACTGTGATTAAGGTTGTTTTTGAGATTGATTTTTGTCCAAGAATACATCAAAATAATATTTAAAAATATTTAAAAAATTAATTTAAAATAAAAAATAAAATAATTTTTGTTTTCAAAAACACTTGTAAAACACAGTGACAAACAAGAAATTAGTAGATTATAATAAGAATTTACAGTTCATTGGTCAATCAGAAAATTTAACACGTTATTTATTTGATCTATAGTTTTTGATGAAATTTAAGTTTCACCGAGCTATCCCTCATTAAAATGTCCCAGAATCAGTAGCTGTACAAGGTAATGCACTTGTCGGAAACCCATTTGATTCGCTTGAACCCTGACTTGCACAAAACATCATCATAAAGGGCACCTCCATGTAGTCTTCAAAGGTTTAAACTTAGAAGCACGATCGCGGACCAGCTCCAAGTAGTCTTGAAAGTTGAAGGGCCAAATTGCAACTTTCCTTGACTTGAAGGATGGGAGGTCAGGCAAAGTGTACACTGGTGTGCTAAACAAGCCTTTTGCTCACCAGAAAAGCTTTTCAGGATATCTCTGCTCTTAATTATGGGATATCAGAGTTCGAGCTCAAAACAGCTTCAGTTTTTGGCTTCAACATCTGCAACCACATGTGAGCCACGTCCTTTTTAATGATAAAACACACTCTGGAGATTAATATGGTATTTGAATCCAGTGAGAGCCTAAATTTAAAAATCACTGACTAGAGAAATCAGAAATTAAATTACAATTACTCTTGATAATAAAGCTAGCCGCTAAAAGAGGATTTAAAACACTACTGATGACTTCAATTCCAGTCTTAAAAACCACACAAATGATCCAGCATTTTTGCTCCTAGGAGATCATTTGGCACAAAAATGCTGAATCATTTAGCTCAGTTGCTAATTGCAAATGACTATGAACGCAACCACAGGGTATTGGAACTAGAAATGGAAAAACCCATGTCCCTGGCAATCAAATCATTATGCAGAGCATATATGCAACTATAGAAAGAAAAAAAAGGTGTCCTCCACCTTCATTATTAGCTGAATAATGTAAATTTAGCTCCATGGAAAAAATAGAATGTTTCACAATTGAAATATAACACAGCAATTGAAATACTTGTTCCCCTGTATGTAAATAAGCATGCAATCTATGCAAGTTTGGACGTTTAAACAATTGTAGCATGTGTCCAATGAAGTTTAGAAACGATCTACAAAAGTTACGGTTACATAAATATATAAGCATAGATATGATTGCCTATTTATATGAGGTCATGTGGAAGTTATACTCTACCATCCCTGAGAAACAGATACACTATGCAGTCCAAGCTGAAAAACAATTGCCTTCCCCCTTTTAGTTCTTATATATCTTTATCTCTTCCATCAAGCAATTCCATAAATCAAGGTTTGTTATTTGATTATTATCTGCCAAATAATGGAAAAAGAACCAATAAAAAACACCTGTAATGGGTGCAAACCTTTACACATTGTTTACAAGAAATCTTCACCATCCAAATTCCTAAACTCCAACCATGCAAAAGAAATACATTTGTTAAGATGATTAAGATCTCTACAACAAGCTTAATAAAACACTAGTGTACCAAATGGCAATTTGCAATCCATGCATTCAATCATGCCCGTGATATAAAATATGCTTCTCCCAAGTCCCAACCAAACTCAATGTGAGTCTGTTGATATCAATCACCTTCCTGTGTTTGTCAACAAGTAGCAAGTATTTTATATGCATGAATGATAAAACTGAGAGGACTCAATTTTTTCATATTTGACACCCTCCTCAATATTTTTTACCATAGCAAAATAGCCATTCAAACTGCTAACCATATTTCTGGTTCAGAGTTTGTAGGTATTGAAGCAACAGGGTAGAAGATTAGGGTAGTTTATGTTTTTTCCTTTACATATCAGTTTCCCTCATTTACCATTATAAATAGGAACTTTAAACAACAATTATTTACAGAAGCACCAGAACCCTTTTAGCTTATGAGCGCAAGTAAGGGAACCAATCACATAGTATGTTTCATACATCTGCTCTTATGTTTTAGTGCTTAGATTAAGATTCCCAAATAAAAAACATCTACCAAAAACGAAAATACTGGACCATCCAGGTTTACTCTGAAAAGCAACGGAAGAATTATGCAATCACACAATCTTATCAATATTATATGTGTTTACTAAAAAAATTCCCAGAAAATTCTAAGATTCATGCAAATTATCTGCTTGGACTTGTATATGCATCAAATGATAATCACAATGAACAAGTGATAGTAAAAACAAACACCAATAGATGACTTACAGAAAGAATATGTAAAATCACAAGAAATGCACTCCCAGTATCCAAGCATAGATTGAGCAATTTAAATAAAAACAAGTTGACGCGATACCTTCATTGCTATCCAGTATCATCTTTTTCCCTTGTCAGCTCCTCCGTACATCTCCAGTAAACCAGGAACTTTATCCTCGTACTTGGTAACACATCTCTCCATGAAATCCTTCTCGCTTAATTTTAGAAAAGTAGCGACGTTTTTCTCTCCTTTGATCAGCTTTTTTGACTTCAAAACCTTCAAAACATTGCACCTCGGAAGAACCCTATTGCTGAAAGACAACTTAAGAAGCACAGGATTGGCAACTATAGTTTGCCGTTCCAACTTCATCTTATTCACAAAGAAATCCATCATGCCCCGGATTTTCTCCTCTGAACTTAGTAATAGACAAGGGAATCGCTTAAAAACCCCTAACACCTCCTCTTCAGTCCACCCTACACTCTTGAACACGTCTATTTTCTTCCCCCAGGCAGATTCACTCATTCCTGTAATCACTGAAAGAGCATGTATATACATTTTCTTGTCTGGTCCGATGCCCAGTTGCTTAAGATAATTGACAGCATAAACAATCCTATCATTACTATGTTGTAAAGATCTTGGCTGCGACAATAGCAGTTTTGCAACCCTATCAACTGGCACTCCCTCCTTTTTCAGCAAGTCAATGTTTGGTCGCAGGGTGCCATTGAAACTAAAGGACATTAGAAAAGGACAACGTCTAAGAGCAGTTAAAATTTTCTCATTACTTTCAAGAAATGGTTTCAAAAGCTCAAAACATGGCTTGATTTGAGCGTCTAGTGACGTTTTAAAAATCATCGGATTCAATACGGCAAGCTGAGGCAGAAGCTGACCCACAAAGCCAATTTTTTTTAAGAAGTCAAACTTAGGCTTCAGAGTACCTTCTGTTTTGGAACGGAGGACAGCAGGCCACTTTTCGATCATTTTGGCAATGTGGGTATCCTGAAAACCGTGAGACTTCAAGAATTGGATGACGGATTGAGCATTCTGAAGGTTATTTTCATCGATTTGGAACTTTTTGGAGACGGAAAGAGCAGTTTGTAAAGGAAGCCCACATGAGTTGATGAGATATTGAACAGTAAAAGAAGATGAAGAGGGAGATGATGGGGCATTGGGGGGTCGTGTGGTAGATGATGTTTTCAAGAAACGTTTTCGAATCAGAGAAAGCAGCAGATTTCTCACTGGTAAATTGCTATTAATATTGTTGCCCATTTTTCGATGGAAGCAAAATGCCGAAAGACTGATGACAGAAGTAGAAGATGGGTTTTCGTTAGGGTTTCTCCCGTGGCTGGCTGACTGATGACAAAAATTGAGCAAGGACAAGATAAAAAAAAAAGGGATCAAAGTGAAAACTAATGAGCACCAATTACAAAAAAAATGCATAGAAAATTCCCCTTGGTCCTTATACTTTACAAGTTGTGATTATTCAGTCCCTCGAATTTCAAAAATACGATTTTGATTTGAAACTTCATTTTTCTTATTTTTATGTTCTTAGTTTGAGAGATGAGAGAAAGAGGCGGGGAAGAGAGTCTCAATTATATTCGAGAATTGAATTTGATTGTAATTGTTTTTTAAAATATTTTTTATTCAGAAAAATATTAAAATAATATTTTTTTATTTTTAAAAAATTATTTTTAATATTAACGTATTAAAATAATAATAAAACACTAAAAAAAACTTTATTTAAACTAAAATATAAAAATAAAAAATTATCGAAATTTGTCATAATCGTTTAATAGTCACTTAGTTCAGAATGCCAGCATCTCCGTCTGCTTTTCTTGCAACTGTAACCAGCTGAATCACAGCCCCGTTTAGCACGGAAGGTA
This sequence comes from Salix brachista, assembly GCA_009078335.1. Classification (NCBI taxonomy): domain Eukaryota; kingdom Viridiplantae; phylum Streptophyta; class Magnoliopsida; order Malpighiales; family Salicaceae; genus Salix; species Salix brachista. The sequence goes on along the minus strand of CM018574.1, from coordinate 13,985,001 downwards.
CTTTCCTTCTGGCAATAAGGTTTTACTTCTTGTAAGAACATCACAGTAGCAATCTCACTTGGCCATATCAGTTGTCCATAAACGTTACGCTCTCGATTTTCTATAAGTTGCAGGAATTGGTCGTCTATCAGACTCTAGCAATTCCATTTGAAAATTGAAACTGTTATCTAAACACGTTGGATAACGCTATCAGTTATCAGATTCGGAGGTATTGTGCAGTGCTTGTGGCCTGTAGACCTGTACAGATGAACTGGGAAATAAGTTGCAACCCACCAAGTTACTGTTTAAAAGTGTGGTTGAAGTTATTTTTAAAAATATTTTCATTCAGAAATGCATCAAAATAATGTTTTTTTTTAAATCATTTTTGACATCAGCAACATAAAAATTATCTAAATTAAAATAAAATAATTTCAGAGTTTTTCAAAAATACTCTTGAAACACAATATTAAACACCTCCTAAGCAAACGATCTTCCATCGTCGTAGGGAAGGTTTTCAAAGCTCCACCTTTCTGGGTATGGAACAGTTCGAGAGGTGTCTTAAGGGTGCAAACCTTTTTTCTTTGTTAGAAATCATGCTGTCCCATGCATAAGCTGGCTTCAAAAAAAGAACAAAAACGTCATGACTCTGTGTCTGCATATAACCTGCTGTAAATACGTTCTCTGTAACTTGTTCAATGTTAGTTGATATTGCAATAAATTCCCCAGAACTGTCTTCTTATATGTTCTGTTTTTTTCAGTATACTTTGGCAAAAATTCTGCAATTTTTCTTGTATTACAGAAACATGCAACCGGTTTTTTCTTTTGGTATTATGAGATTGTTTTCTTGAGATACCCGTCTCATTCTTGTCCAGTATGAGAAAACACATGTTTTACGAGCTGCCTTTCTTTACTCACGGTAAGAAATACAGTTAGCAAGCAGAGATTAATTCCTTAAACAAGGCATCCCTGTCCTGTTCTTCTTGTTCCTAGTCTGAGCCAGAAAGAAATGACAAAAAACTTAATTGAGAATACAACATTGTGATGTCAGAATAGCAGTTCTCAGTGGGAAATTATCGTGCTCTCTGCAATGAGATGATAGTGTTTTTTCTTTGCTGGTCAAGAGAAAAAAGTTTTGTAGATAGGAGTATAAGATCACCTTTTATTCTCTCTTTTTTTATCTAGCTGGAACTCTGCAACTTTCACCACCAGATATGGATGGTCCTGAATCCACGAGAGAATCAACATGAGTCACATGCCTATGTTTGGTAGTTTCATCTTCGAAAAATCATGCAGCTCCTTTGCTTCACTCAGTAAATGTTCCACCTGGAAGAGGTCAACGTCACCATTTATGGATAATGTAAAGTTGAGAGAAATCAAGGGATGCCAACCTTTGTTTTTGCGGGAAAGAAAAATGGAAAAACTCCCTACCTAAAAGAGAAGGAAGTGATGATTTTATGCCCAAAGCAATGTCATGACTATAAATAAAACGAGGGCCAGTCCAAAACAGAATCCAACAATTGTTATGAAAGCCTGAAACAGTAAAATGCGATGGTTACATGTATTCAAATGAATGAGAATGTTTCGGAAAGGCCAATCGTTAGATATGTACCTTCTCCTGAGACTCGAATTTAAACTTGCCAGTGAACCATGACAATCCTCTGTCTACAAAAGGTGCAAGAGCTAGGGCCCTGGGCAAGAGGTATTCCTTTAAGAAACGAATGCTCCAAAATATATAATGCACATACAAAATTAGGCTTAAAAGATTTAAAAAGAGAATATAAGAGCATTACTGTAGATGGGAATCATCCAATTCTAGATGCATAATGGTAGTTCAAGAACATCAGACAAAATCATAAACAGGACAAGGGGAACAAAAGACAGGTGGATAACTCATGATCTAGAAAAAAAATATTACCATGAAGCAACCCACCAGAAAACCGTCTTAGTTTTATATAAAACAAGCTCACAAGGTTCAACCACATCCATGTCCATGGGAAACAAATTCTTTGCAGAAGTTGAAAATAGGGTCTAAATGGCATTAACTTGACAGCAATTGTGCACCAGAACAGGAATTTATATCTCGAAATATTCTATGTTTTCTGGTTTATTCACTTAATTCAGACACTTTTGAGAGATGTTCCAGCTATGGTCATTACTCATTACAGTGTCCCAAGGCTTGAGGACCATCCGACCTCAGCAGCAAGCCAGCAACCCAAACAGCCCATAAACTATCCATTTATTAAGCCCCAGAAATAGAAGAAAAGCCAATGAAATTTATGAATTTTGAAATCTAGATTGAATCGACTTCAAGTGAACATGACCAGGGAAAAAAAAGAGTAGCAATACCAATTCCTGAACATCTCCTGGTTATTAAGGGCATGGAATCAATCATTACATTTAGACAAGTAACGTGAAGAAAGAAAAAAAGAGTTCTAGCAGCTCACCCTCCTGCTCTTACAAGCTTGGTAACTTGGCTCCCAGCCCACACCATTGCCATCACTTTGAGAAATCTGCAACATGTTAAATTTCCATGTTATTTTATAGCCCCATTGATGTTTAGAAAGATAAGTAATTTACCTCTCTGCAGCAGCGAAATAACCCATTTTTCCAGGTGCAGGAGCAACATAGAACCTAGCAAGCCAGTGAAGTGCGCTTAAATTTCAAAGACCCATAGAATATAAGCCCAAGACAGTTCACAAACAGCATTACTGTGAATCTGCCTTCAATTCAAAGATAAAAAATCAAATAAGTCACACCCAAACTTAGTTATAGCAGCAACTTGAATTATCAAATCAGCACCCCAACATCCTACTCCTATACGGTCTATCATGTCAAGGAATGAATTTGCGAGGGAGAAAAGAGAACACCGTACTTAATCCATTTATTCCAACTTTAAGTGGACACAATATTTCTCTCAATGAGAAGATCCAATAAGGCTCCCTAAAAGTAAGCTTCTTTTACTCATAATAGGGCTGTTGCTGGATTCTTCCATCAAACATGAATTTACCAGACTCATCTACAGAATGATGATGTTTCATGACCTGGAGATGTGACTACTCAAGGGTCTAGAGATAAAGCAACAGACACCACATTAAGAGCAGGTATAATTAGTCTTTGGTCACAAACTTCAAGCCCACAGCTTGCCAATTAGCATTGAAGATGTGCTGAACGATGTGAGTGACAGGCTGCCCATGCTAACCACAATACCAAACAGCACAGACCTCTCGAGTTTGTTGCACTATGGGGATTCATGCACGTCAAAAGAAACATAGACCAAATGATTCTTATAAAAGGTTGCTTCACTTACCACACCAAGAGAAAGGTTGTAAGGTAGTAAGCAGTATTCAAAAGCCCATAGGATAATATTCCAGAAATCCCATATCTCTTTAGATTCTTCAACACACTGGTGACAAGTTAGATAAATATAATAAAAAAAAGACTAAATCAGTACACATACAATTCAAACCCTGATGAACAAGAGAAGATATTCATGCATTTCTAACTTACATTTTCTTCTCTCCGTTTATAACAGTAGTAAAATCATACCACTCAGACAATACTCACTTCACATAAAGTAATCCAACGCATTAATTCAAAGCTATATATAGCTTCCGCTTATAAAATCATTCATCACAAAGGAAATCTCCATGCCTCTAATCAAAAAAGCAATTAGCAGAAAGAATATGGGAAATCTACTGTACATTCCTATGTATTATATTCAAGGGTAAGGAAGAAAGTAACAGCATTGCCATCATCATGCTATTAACAAACAAAAGAATGCCAGCACAATGAATAAGAAGAAAGTACTCATTCGAAGCTGGCGATCGACTCGTTTCATTCCTTTCCCTTGAACCTGGAAAACAAGGTAAGATGCCGGAAAATTTAGCTGGCAACATAATACATTCATCAAATTTTCAACACGATACTGTTGAAAGAACAATATATTGTTTTTGTTGATAACATAATATACCTTCATGGTCATGAATTTTTTTGTAAGAATCCGATGAACCAGAAACCTAACCTTGCACGACCAAAGACCAAAAAATAAAGGTTTTTAAACAAACTTTAATCATTTAAGAATATGGGATAGTAAGAATGTGTCTGATACTCACATTGTTGTCGCCAGTAACTGAGCAGAGACGTCGAAAGTGGGACAGGTTTGATGAGGGGCTCTTTGATTTCTGTAAGTGGTACCGAGTGGGAACCCTAAAGGTGTAAATGCGGGGAAGCTCCTTGAAACACTGGTAAGCAGATTTGAAACAGGGAATTACTTGGCCATATAAAAAGAGGAAAGAAGAAAAGGAGGAAGAAGAAGAATTACCAGGCGATGCAGGAGAGGTTTTGGTGAGAGAGACATGGCTGAAGAGAAACAAAGTACTGCCACAATATAGCCGGATGTTGTGTGTGTGTGTGTGTGTGTGTGTGTGTGTGATCCGTGCTCCGCCGCATACCATAATTTCTTAAAAAAAAAACAAATAGGATGAAAAAGTTATTTTGATGTGTTTTAAAATAAAAAAAATATAAAAACATCTAATTAAATAAATTGATAATAATAATAAAAAAATTGTTAACAGTAACAAAATTAGAAACTTAAAAAATAAAATATAAATTAAAATATTTAATCTCATGAAATAAGATATTTACTTGTCTGTATTTACTAAATATATTTATTATAATCATAAATAAAGATAAAGATGAAAATATATATGAAACACTTGAATTGGATCAAAGAAAAAAATATTATGCGATGTTGGACATATAAGAAATATTATTTCAAGATAATTTTTTTATATATAAAAAAAATAAAGCTTATTTGAATAAAATAATTAATTAAAAACTGAATACAAAAACAAGATGCTTTTTTTAAAAAAAAAACTTCAATTCATAAAAGCTTTGTAAAACCCATGTCTTAGAGCATGAGACTGGGATCCATTTGGATTTACTAAGTTTATTTGTTAAAATCAATAAAAGATAATAAAAACATAAATACATATGAAACTAAGTGAAACAAATAAAAAGAACAAAATATATGGCACGAGGCTGAATATATTATAAATATTATATTAAAATAAATATTCTTATATATAAAATAAAGCTTGCATGTACATAAAGCAATTGTTTAGAAATTAAATACAAAACAAATATTTTTTCTATAAAACAAAACTTCAATTAAAAAACAAGTTTGCACAACCTGTGGCTTAGACTATAAGACCGGGATAAATATTACAGTTCGTGTCCGCTAAATCTATTTATTAAAAACAATAAAACATTCTAGAAATATAAATGTATATGAAACTGAATGAATGAAATAAATAAAAAATCACACCTAGTCAAACATGCTATATCATTTACAAGAAGAATATTTTACAAATTAAAGCTTACTTGTACATAAATAAATAAAATCTTCAAGAATTAAATACAAAACAAATTTTATTTTTTAGAAAAAGAATTTGTCCGTGAAAGACAGCAAAACTCGTGACTTAAGTTACAAAATGAAGATCAATCAATAGAATATAACCATGAAACTAATTTTTTTTATAAAAAAAATAGTATGATAAAATATTTAATTGTATCAACTTTCAAAACTTGTATCTCGTGTTATTATACCGTAAGCATGTCAAATGAAAAAACCACAAAAATAAATCACAAAATGATAAAACAGAGGAAAATATATATCACACAAAAAATTGCAATTATAAAAATGATGATGATTTTTTTTTTATAAAAAAAACCATAAAAAAGCTAAATCATAGAGTTAAATTTTAAAAAAAGTCTAACAAAAATAAAAATAAAAAATTATCAAAAGAGTGAGGGGTAAATTGAATAAAACAAAACAACATAAATTATGATCGAAAAATAAAATTGAAAACATTGAAACTCTAACAAAAAATCCAAAGAAAAAAAAAATTCAAAAATCAATAGAACAATGTTATTTAAAATATATATATATATATGAAAAATTATAATAAAAGGACTAGATAAAAAAATAAAAACTTTTTTAAAAGAACTAAAAGACTGAAATAGACAATTAAAAAACAAAATGACCCGAAAGAAAAAAAAAGAACCCGAGTATTTTTTTATTAACATGGGTGTCCGAGTCTACTTACATACACCTCGATTAATCTCATATATTTTAAATTAATAATCATATAAAATTTTAATAATTATTATATTAACAAATATAAAAATTGAACCAAAAACAGAAAGTAAATTTTTTAGTATCAACCTCTCGTAAATGTAGCATCTAAATAGGATACTTTTGGTCATTGAATTGGGCATCACTTGGTACGGGTCCAGTCAAGTTTTTCAAATCAGGCATTTCATTGATTTTTTTATTTATTATTTTAATATGTTTGTTATAAAAATATTTATTTAATATCCACTCATGAATATGCAGTTGAAGACATGGGTCTTAGGTTCCCTGAAGAAGTCCCAAGTACAAGCTGGATAATGACGGGATAGATTTTTTGCTGGTGGCAACTTCTTGGGATCTACTTAAAAAGAATAAAGAGATATAATCATGCTTATAATTTTTTATAAATAATAGTTGAATGATAAAATCAATATAAATTCTTGCCATTTTTAATTTATTTAAGTAGATTAAATTTTAAAATAAAATAGTTTAATCAAATGTGCTGGAAAATATTATTAAATAGCCTCATCTCCTACTTATTGCTTGGTGAATCTAATGTTAAATGAATAGAGGTTTAGGGGGCTACGGCAGCGTGACAGTAATTAAATTTTTTAATAATTTTTGTTTAGAAATATATTAAAATAATTTATTTTTAATATTAACATATCAAAATGATTAAAAATAGTAGAAAAAATTTGAAAAAAAAAACTTATTAAAGCTCAATGTTAAGCACTGTTGTTTAGTAATGCAGTGCTTCGATAACATATTTTTTAATTAAAAATATGTTAAAATAAATTTTCTTACATCGAAAACATTAAAATTGAAAATATAAATTTAATATTTTAAATACTAAATAATTTTAAAAGAGCTAAAAAAATTTAAGCTCGTTTGCACACCAAAATTAATTTTAAAAAATAAATAAAATAAACGTGACGCGCTAGTTGGCAAGTGGACAAGTAAGCCCAGCCCATTAAGAATCCAACCCGTGAATCCAACCATCCATCTATAAAAACTCAAACGGAAGCAAAATCAGTAGCGAGAAAAGAACAGCCGCAAGCAGCCTCTTTTCCCCAGCTTTGCCATCACCCCTGCTTCGCGCCCGCCCCTCTCAAAAACCCTAATTCCTCATAATTGTCAGAATCCTAAAAAAACCCTAATTTATCACCGCGATCATATTTCCTCTCGATAAAGATAGCCCTCCCTTGGAGCTCACTCTCCAATAAACAAGCGAACACCTCAAACTCAGGTAACAACATCTGCTCTCATTTACTACCTGGTCGTTTTTTTCAGCTCTGATTGTTCACGTTTTGTGGTTTTTGTTGGTTCTTGAAATCCCCTTTTCCGATTTTAAGTGATCGATGTTTTGATCGTTTTCATGTGGTCTGATTTGGTATAAAGTCTAGTTCGTGGTTATTTCCCCATCAATTTTTCTTCTCCTTGTTATCTGCTTGGTTTCCTTTTGCTTTATGTGATTTATATACGTAAAAATTAGTTAACGTTCAGGCTTAAAGGATCATTTATGTTTAATGAGGTTAGAGAAGTTACATATTAGCCTTTTGATAGCTTATTTTGATTTACTAACTAAGGTCTTGTGTATAAGAATGGTGCTAATGCTGAAAAAGGGTTGATTTAGCTATCTATTTGATTTAATGTTGGATGAAATTTCCAAGTTTGCTAGCGATAGGGCCCCGTGTTTTAATCGTAACGTGAACTCATTGAAGTGTATTTACAAGGACATGAAGTCTGGGGAGCTTGTTGGAGGAAATCCAAGAACCCATGAGCGTAGTTGGGTAATGATTTTTGTGATTGAGGAGGAGTTGGATGAGGGCTGTAATTGTTCTTGAGAAGTTTTTTCAAACTTGTACTGGAGAAGCTTGGTGTCTTTTTTTTTTATATATGGTAATTTTAAGGGTAGATTTGGTGTGTTATTGATGGATTGTTTGTAGGTGATTTTTGAAAGTGAAATACTTGGCATGTTGTTGATTCCTACACTTTTCTGTGTGTTTATATATATATATTATAATTTAAAAATCATCATTTTTTAATGAAAAATAAATGTTGCATGCTGTCTACATGACATTTTTGTGCAATTGGATACAGGTGCATAGATAATTTTGCAAAGCCTAAAATTAATCCTGGATTATGCTGGTTTTCAGGTCTCTGGTTTGTTGGAGATTTGATCAGTAGAATGTTTGCTACTAGTGTGATGTGACTAATTCTACCTTATTATGTGCCAAGCACAAACGTAATGTCTCTTAGGTTTTCATAAGGACTTGGAATGTTATTCCTATTTTATTTAGAAATAAAGTATATTAACATTTGTGGCAGGGCATTAGAAAACTGGTCCTTTTCTGTGGACTTTTTATGCTAAGCTGGAGTTGATAAATATTGTTCCATTACAACTTAGAGCTTGATGGTCTTGAGATGGGTGTTCTAATATTTATATAAGCCTGTTCAAGTGGCTTAAAACAGCATGTGTACGCTTTATTGTTTTCTGCTTACTCGTGCTAGTCAATATATCTGTCCACTGGCATGTTCCACTGTTCCTGTACCATACAACATGCTGACCAAGTCACACTCCTTGGATTATCACTAAAAGTATTAACCCATGTACTCTCTTTTGCATGAATTTTACTGATTGAAGCTTTGTTCCAGTGCAGCTTGAAGATAGTTACAACACTGATAGTTGAACAGGGCTCTAAATTGAGGTGATCGTGGAGATTGATATCAGTAACGTCATGGCCATCCAAACTAGTTTTCTTCTTATTTCTTACTCACAAGAGCTTGTAGATGGACAGCCATTACATGTTTCTTCAAACAGCCATCCGTTCAAAGCATTGAAATTCGAACCAGCTGGGCATGCTTTTCACGCAGCTGCTTTAAAACTCCTTGGCTGGGAGGAGGAAGACATAGAGACTGAAGACCAGAAAGTGTCCAATGACAAACAACAATCATACATGCCATCATCTGAATCTTATAGCACCAAAGGTAAAAAGAAATCTGGATCTGGAGATACGCAACAGGATCACTATGCCTTGTTGGGTTTAGGCCATTTGAGATATCTTGCCACAGAAGAACAAATACGGAAAAGCTATCGCGAGGTTGCTTTGAAGTATCATCCAGACAAACAGGCTGCTATTCTTCTTGCCGAGGAAACTGAGTCTGCAAAACAAGCAAAAAAGGATGAAATAGAGAGCCACTTTAAAGCAATCCAAGAAGCATATGAAGCTTTGATTGATCCCGTGAAGAGAAGAATATATGACTCTACAGATGAGTTTGATGATGAAATTCCCACTGACTGTGCTCCTCAAGACTTCTTCAAGGTGTTTGGTCCTGCTTTTACGAGGAATGGGCGATGGTCAGTTAACCAAACACTCCCATCTTTAGGTGATGAGAAAACTTCTATAAAAGAAGTAGATAGCTTTTATAATTTTTGGTACAGCTTTAAAAGCTGGAGAGAGTTCCCTCATGCTGATGAATTTGATCTTGAGCAAGCTGAGTCTCGTGACCATAAGAGATGGATGGAGAGGCAGAATGCAAAGCTTTCAGAAAAGGCAAGAAGGGAAGACTATGCACGGATACGTACTCTTGTTGACAGTGCCTATAAGAGAGACCCAAGAATATCGAGGAGAAAGGAGGAGGAGAAAGCTGAGAAGCAAAGAAAGAAGGAAGCTAAATATTTGGCAAAAAGGTTGCAAGAAGAAGAAGCTGCAAGGGCTGCTGAAGAGGAGAAACGCCAGAAAGAAGTGGAGGAAAAACGTGTTGCTGAAGCTGCTTTACAGCAGAAAAAGTTAAAGGAGAAAGAGAAGAAGCTTTTGCGTAAAGAGCGGAGCCGCCTTCGAAATCTTTCAGGATCTGTTCTGTCACAGTGTTTGCTCAATCTTAGGGAGGCTGATGTGGAGGATCTTTGTATGTCACTGGGTATTGAGCAGCTTAGGAGTTTATGTGATAGGATTGAAGCCAAAGAAGTGCTAGAGCAAGCAAAAGTACTGAGAGATGCATGTGGATGTGATCATGATTCTGGGAGCAGTAAAAAGGAAGAGAAGAAGATACAGGAAGAGAAGAAGATTTCACAGCAGAATGGCTCTTTGAACTCCAATGGAAGTACCCCATTAAGCAGCTCTGTAAAGAAGGAGAAACCTTGGGGCCGAGAAGAAATTGAGCTTCTGAGAAAAGGAACACAGAAATATCCCAAAGGAACATCCCGGAGGTGGGAGGTTATTTCAGAGTTCATTGGTACAGGAAGATCTGTTGAAGAAATTTTAAAAGCAACAAAAACAGTCCTCCTTCAGAAACCTGACGCAGCTAAAGCTTTTGATTCTTTTCTTGAGAAGAGGAAACCTGCACAATCCATTGCATCTCCCCTTTCAACTAGAGATGACATAGAAGGGGTGTCAACTGTTCAAGCACTTGAAAGTAGTGCTCCAAAGATTACTCAAGAAGAGTCTTCAAGAGACACAGACAAGCAGAAATCTGATGATGTGGTCACTACAAATGGGGTCTCTTCAAGTGCTGACCAAGATGTGTGGTCTGCGGTGCAAGAAAGGGCACTGGTTCAGGCTCTGAAAACGTTCCCAAAAGAAACCAGTCAACGTTGGGAGAGGGTTGCTGCTGCTGTTCCTGGGAAAACTGTAAACCATTGCAAGAAAAAGTTTGCTTTGCTGAAGGAGAGCTTCAGAAACAAGAAAAACACAGCCTAGTTTGCTGTCGGCGTGGCTTTGAGGTAGTAAAAAAATTGCAGATGTGCATGAGGTAATATGAACCTTTATCCCTTTGAGATCCCATTCTTTCTCCCCCTAGACAAGAAGCAGTGAAGCAGCAATCGACAGCAATTTCTTTCCCGAGTTTTGACCCTTTGGCTTTTGCCATCATGCCTCGCATGTTTCGTTTAACATTTTCAGAGGGGGAGCCATTAGATGGAAATTTTTGAGTGTATTCATTATCAGCTGAAGCAGCTCCATGCCTTGAGACATAGTAGCATGTGCTTCGTTTTAGATCATGCCTTATTTACAGAATTTTAGTTGCATTATATTTTATCGGGAGCACGAGAACATCTGTATAAAAAAGTAAAAGAGCAATCCCACCTCCGAGTAGATTTATCGGGTGGATCTTTATCTAGGTGGGCTGGCCTACTCTCTTATTAAATTTTGATTTGTTTAAATAAAATGAAATCTGGAGATGTCTCGTAGCCGACCATCTTTTTGAGTGAGGATATTCCTGTTGGCTTTCCTGCCTTTTAATTGTCTTGCTAAAATGGCTGTTTTATGATCATTAGAGCTCTTCATTGTAGCTTGAAGATGTAGGAAAAATGCATGGAACAGGTTATGCAAGGCAGAACTTTTGGATTGCTTCCCAAAGGCATGGACAAATCACTTACGCTGTGTGAACGACTCATTATGAACAATCATGATGATTTATTTTTTCTACTCGATAAAGTCTTTTTATGGCCTAATTGTTGGCTAGTTGAGATAAATTTTCTAAGAAATAACAAGATTGAAAATTAGATGATTAGCGAAAAAGTTAACTTCGATTCCATAAATTTTTAACTGACAATATTTTGGTTCATTTTATTTATTTTTGAGCTTCTAATTTAAGAGAGAGACTAGCTAGATTATAGTTATAGAAAGAGAGTCATTGGCTGACATGATTTTAGCTACTAAAAATATTGATATTGATATCCACAGGTTTGATTTAATGAGGAAAGCTTATTTTGATTTTTTGTTCATTTTAAAATCACTTGAGAAGGTAAATCAAACCTCTGAAAGTTTTTGAGTTTAGAGTTGATCTTTTTTTTTTATCGAATTTTGGGTTGTTTAAAGAAAGTTTACAATTAATTTTTTTTTTATAAAAAAAATAACTATACATCCATAAATATTTTTTTAAAAATTATAGTAGGATAAAAAAATAATCACTTAAAGACTTTTTTTTAAAAAAAACATAGTTTTTTCCATAGATTTATTTAAATCTCATAATCTAGATTGAAAATTTAACAGTTTAACCAAGTTTATTTGAGTATTTTCTCTTTTTATTTTTTATTTATTTCTTACTTCAATGATGAGTTGGTTAAGAACTAACCTTTGTAGTCTTTATATTTGTTTTATAGAGAAACTTTGTTATTAAGAATTAGGTCGTGAGTTAAGTCTTTTCTCCTAGGCTTACCTGAATCATCTTTGTTATAGTTTTATTTTTTAATATTTGATTGATTGAAAACTTGAAATGATGGCTTTTAATTTGTTTGATTTATACTTTATAATATTATCACAATTTCATAACTTAAATAACAAGTTGATTTAGATTGATGTTTGTCTCGATTTTTTTTTTTAAATATCATATAAAAGATCATAATTTAAATATTTTAAAAGTATGCCTCCAATATACACTAGATTTTAGGCTACCCTACTCTTTTTATATTTTTTTACAGATTTGACCCCTGGTTTGCCACCGGTCAGAGAGATGGTTAATACCTATATTTCATTCAGCAATCAGAGATACTATTTGCGAGGCAAGACAGATTTTCTGGCACGTTCAAGGCAATCTTAATTGACCCTTGCTACTTTATTTTCTTAAAAAAGAATATGGGAGCTACCTCATGCTCCTAAAATGGCACGTCTATCAGAACCCCATCTAAATCAAAACTCAGAAAAGCTCTGCAGGAGGGGCAACTGGTTGTAGAATTGACGATTAAGGATTTTACAAGTCTTTGTTACTGGACTAGGCGATTGTCGGCATTCTCATTCACGCTTGGAATAAAAGGGCTTAACGGTAGAAAAAAGCAATCTAAAGTTAGTGGACGTGACGAAAGTAGAAAATGGTGTGACTGAGAACCACAAGCATAATGCAAATAAGAACATGTTTGCCAGCAAAGCAACAATGAAGTTTACAGGTAGAACACAGTTAAGCAGTGCTGATCAATGGTAAACTATACTGAATCATTACTAAGTCCACCTGACTGCATTTCATCTTCATGTGGTTAGAGAAAAGATGAACATGGAGGTCAACATACAAAATAAAAACCTGTACAAAGATGTATCAATATATCACTTGGAAATTCTAAAAGAGAAGAGATCGCGTGCAGAGAACACCTCTTTACTATGCTGTAGAAAAATAAGTTGAAACAGAGCCAAAACCATTCAAATCAATGGAAACAAAACAAGCTCATCCGATAACGAAAAATCATCGAGTTGAAGGTGCATATTATCCTACAAATTTGGCAAAAGCCATGATGAATTTGCATACCTTGTCTAAGTTTTGATATTGGCATACATGCATTGCCTTGTTCATCAAACAAGAAATGAAACAACCCTGACTGAAACATACCATACCACGAGTTTTACTCTAATTAAACTTTTCATAGTTAAAAAGGTACTCGGCCCTAGTGACTACCTAATCATAGAAATCATCAACATGACCTAAGCATTTGATGCTCATTCATTTGATAGATGGCAGACTTCAAGGGAGTTCAGACATTTGACAGACAGCAGGCATGTTGTTCCATGAACAGGAACCAGGTCCCCATCCATGACCTGTAGATGCTCCAGCATCCATCTGCTTGTACTCGCTACTCAAATCCATCTGCTTGTACTCACTACTCAAATCATCACCGAGAAGGGCTGCTATGGCTTCAGTCATGATGACCTGGTCCTTTCCATAACCAGAATCATGCTCAAGCCAATCCGAGTCAAGTAAGGCATCAGGGCGAGTAATATTCAAATGGGTATAGGATTCTTTTTCTCTATCCGGTGTCCAAGTGTGATCAACAGGTTCTGATTTCATATTGTATTCTGCAGAACATCCAAATTTATGTTTAGATCCTGTAATGGAAAACCAGATAACCATGTAAAGGACTTTTGAAAATGAGGACTTGAAGGAGAAGCTTGCAAATAACTAATAAATGTCAGATCAGGTTTGAGAATGAGAAATGTAGACAAATAACATATAAACCAGTTCCGCTCCCTCTCCTGTGTTGTTTGGAATTGCTTGAGTTTTGTGTTTTGCAAAATTCAAGATGGACAAATAGTAAAAGATGATTTTTTTTTTTTTTGGGGGGGGGGGGGGGGGGGGGGGGGGATTCATGTAAAACAGATGCATACCAGTAAGAGTCTCAGTAGGTGGTGATTCATCCAAAGAACTTCCACTGGCACTGATGGGTGTGCATTCTCTGAAAAGGGAAGTTACAGGATGACACAAAGGAGAAATGGGATCGCCATAGTCTTCCCATTCTGTCTCGCTAAAATTAAGGACAGAACAGTCTGCATCGTCACCAGGAGTAATGGTGGATGAATTTGAACTCTTATCAGATGATCGATTCTTTGCACTGCTTAGAGTTCTGGCCTCATAAAGTAAAGCATCCAATAGCCCACTATTACGTGGTGATGGAAAATTTGACTCAACTGTCCCAGTAGGAGGAGATTGGATAAAAGTATCAACAGACTCGATTAAAGGTGATGAGGAACAAGATGCCCCCCAGCCACCTAAATCGGTTTCTGCATATTGGAGTGAAGGGAGCTCTAACTTCACAGCCTCTGAAGTAGGCTTAGAAGCAGAGAAATTGCCATTAGCAAGGGTATGGCTACCCTGATTTTCACCAAAAATCTCTGGGTTCTTGGCGACAGAATCAGGATCAAATGGAAAAGATAGCCCAAAGTATTGAGCAGCTTTGTCACCATCCTGAAACTGGTCAAACACATGGAAATCATTTTTCATGCCACCACTGAAACTGGATTGTAAGGTTGTTGTCTCTCGAAGACGCTTCTGACGGTGCATTGTTGGTGACATGAAGCTTCCATGTTGAGAAGAGCACAAACCTTTCATCAGAACACTACTTGCACTAATATCAGGAAGTTCAGGGACATAAGGAAAGATGCTTTGGTTGGTCTTTAAATTGTCAAACATGACATCAGGTATCCCATAATTGTGGGTCTGCAAGACATCATGCTGACCCTTATTCCCACTGTCAATTCCGTTAATGTCCAGGCATTGTTGACTCCCCTGCGAAGCTTGCAAACAGACTTCAGGTGGATAAAGGGGTAAGCCAGCCCGTTGACGCCTCTTAATTCTGGTATTCCAGTAATTCTTTATCTCATTGTCTGTACGACCAGGCAACTGAGAGCAAAAGGAAGAATACATTAGACCCAGATTAGGATGCTACAGAATGAAACTTAGGAGATCTTGAAACCGACAACAACTACAATGGTTTCTCATATGCAAACTAGCCACAGATATGAAAGTTTTTCATCAGCAACATTATTGCAACAAGTCTACACACAACACATTCAGGCTTTAAACATGCATGGATGCTGAAAAATCCAGAAACCAGTTTAGGCCTAGACTCATGATTGTAGATTCATCAAAGTTGATCACCCAGAAGAAGAGCCCCTTGACATTCCTAGGACTTACAGATAGGTGTGTATGCATGCATTTTATTCTTCTTTTTTTGTTCGTGTGTTGAGGGTTGTTCAAATTGTCATAACTTTAGGAGAGCTGAAACCTTAGTGCAGCAGAAGTTTACATCTGAACTTTTTAAAATATGATAGCTTGCTATTGTGCATCCATCATGACAAGTAAATATTACAACAAAATCAATATGAAGTTACATAAAGGAGAAAAGGTACCCTCCATGAGAAAATGGGAAAATCAGTGAATAGAGGAATTTAGTCTCCGTATCTGCTAAACAAATTCCTAAAATCCTCAGTTATAAGCAGACTGTTAAGAAGTCAAAAGGGTAATCCTATCCCACAAAAGAGGCCACAAAGACAAATCCTTGGGAATTTTCATCTTCACAATTTAAAGCCCAAGCTGTGTGAAGAAAAAGATTAAACTGTCTGATCTTTAAGATGAGATTGTCAAGGGTGACTACAAACCCCTGGAGTATATGTGATTGTTTCAATTAGCAGTTTATAATTACAGTCCATGCAGTTTTTAGCCCATATTTCCCTGTTAATATTAATACAAAAGCCAATACAAAGACAAAAAGGAATGCAGTGCAACATGAATATCTAACAGCAACAAACTATACACTTACATGTGCAGCCATCCGTGCCCATTTGTTTCCCATCTTAGCATGAAGTTCAACGATTAGTTGCTCTTCTTCTTGAGTAAATGCTCCTTTCTTTAAATTAGGCCTTAGATGATTGGCCCATCGTAATCTGCAGCTTTTGCCACATCGCAAAAGCCCTGAGTGCTTCTGAACAGAATTCCAGTTCCCCTCCCCGTGCTTCTTCACATATTCTATCAAAATTGCATCTTCAGCAGAAGTCCATGGCCCTTTCTTAAGAACAACTCCATTTGTACATTCATCATAGCTGCCTTCCTCGCCCAATGGCAACTCAGTCTGATCCTTGGAGATCATGCCATCCTCACACTCACTTGTTGTGCGACTCATCTCCTTTTAATCACACAGACAATCCCTATTAAACAGCTCAGAACCATTCAATCAGCAAGAAGAGAAACAACCTAAACCAAAAAATATGTGGAAACAAAATGAACACAAATGACATAAAAGGCCGCCTTTTGCTCTCTAGTCTTTTATACCTTCACTCCATCTCCCAAAAACTCATTATTTTTCCAATATAATCCGGTTATCGCAACAAAACAACCAGCGGGTGAAAATAGTATGCTTCACACAGATAAAATCTAAACCAAGTCAAAGCATGTAGATTAACAAAGTTATTTAATGCTATGACAGAAGCAAAACAAAGGGGTATGCGGGCATGAGAATTAACATCCAGATGCTACCTCAAAATGGAATGCAGACAATGCAAAGAAAGGTCAAACAGTAGCACTAAGAACTCATGCAAAGAATAAAAAGGCTTAGCAGGCAAACAATATTTGAGTATCTAGTGATGATGAACCTTTAAAAAAATAAATCATAGAACCATAAAGTGAAGGGGGAAACATTTTATAATCTTCCCTGATTTCTCTATTTAATTAAATGTTTTTAACCAAAACTGGAAGCCAGCAAACGAACAATCGCTCAGCCATAAACTTGAACTGAATGCTAAGACAAAAACCATTTTCAAAATCATGAAAAAGTAAACAAACTCATTGTATACAACTCATTTCTGCTCACCAACTATAGAGTCCATAAGAGGAAACCCTATTGTCGTTTATTGCAGTATTACTCCATTAATTTCTATAACGATAAAATTAACTAAAAATCGAACCATGCCATACTCCATTTAACAGAATATAGTAATCTCCTGGACTATCAATACAAACAGTAAAAATTGAAACTTTTTCCTTGATTTACCCAAATCTAGCAAAAAAAAAAACAGAAGAATGTTACAAGAACATCAAATACCTGAATCAGACAGGATGCCAAACACAGCTTTTAGTTTCGAGTCACCAGAATTGGAGCTGTTAAAGGAGCTCAGAGATTATTCCGGAATGAAGTAAAAGCAGATGAAAGGGAAAAAATTGAATATCTGAAAAACACAACAATGAAAGAACCAAACTTCAATGCATTAATCAATCCCGGATTAAAAAAATATACACACGGCAATGAAAGAACCAAACTTCAATGCATCAATCAATACCCAGATGCCAATATAAACTGAATCGTAGCTAGAATCAGCTCAGAATGCTAAATTCCCACAATAAAACTTAGAATGGGATCCCCAAACCCTAACCAGTGGTATTTAAGCTCAAAATTTGATCTTTTTCTTTGTAAAATAAGCAGAAAGTAATCTCGATAAAAAAAAAATTAAAAAAGAAGAAGAAGAAGAAATGATCTTGACCTTAATTTGTGAAAGAGGACATATAAGATCTGTGCATAAAATGAGAAAAACATTGAGAGATGCAAATTTGAATCACAGACACAGGGAAATAAGAGAGAGAAAAAGCGCAAAATGGGAAACTTATAGAGAGAGAATTAAAAAAAAAAAAAAAGATTCCTAGAGAGTGAAATTGAGCTGAGAAATGGGTGGCAAAAGGAGAGGGAGATTAGGAGAGAGAAAGAAGGAGAAAGCCCCATCTAGAATTAATTATTATTCAATGATCTGAAACATTATTAATCATTACTACTCTTATTCAAGTAGATATCATATCATAATCATATAGCATGGCATGGCATGATTTATTAGTAGAAGCTTAAATTTATGGATTGTAACTTACTATTCTTGTTTCAGAAATTAAAAAATTAAAAAATTAAAAATAAATGAGGTTGAAGCTGGATTGATACAGAAAAATGAGTTGCATCTTCGCACTTACTTTATATAGAGAGGGAGAGGGAATGGCTTGACTTGATCAACAAAAACTTCTTCCTTTCTTTCCTGGGCTTTTTTTTTGTGCCTGCAATTAAACCATCATATATAGCTTCAGTGTATTCATTGTGCGTGTTTGTGTGCAGCTAAATACAGCGAGAATGCTACGGAGTAAAGGCAGCTCCTTTTATACATGGCACTTGATAATTACATAATTAATTAGATTTTTTTTAGTATGAAAAAAATTATTTGGGTATTATTAATATTTAAAAAAAATTATGAATATCTTTCGTCCGATTTTTTCATCTCAACTTAATCAAACTTTTAAAGGTAGATGCTAGATAATATATACATATAAAATGTTTGAATAATTGTTCAATAATTATTCACGTTATTAGAAGTTTATTTTCTTATATTATGTGGTGGATTGATAAAATTATTTCATTCAAGCACATATTTAAGATCATGTTTGTATTATATTTTAAAAGTGTTTTTGAAAAAAAAATATTTTTTATTTTAAATTAAAAATTTGGTGTTTTTAGATTATTTTCACGTGTTGATGTCAAAAATAATTATTTAAAAAAATATTATTTTGATGCATTTCTAAATAAAAATCACTTTAAAAAACAGCGTTAACCACATTTTCAAACGGACATTAAAAGCACAAACATGGTTATGGTTAGAACAGTTTTTTTATATTAAAAAAATTGTTTTTAGTTTATAATATAAATAATTTTTATTTGAAAATATAATTATAACTACATCTGCACCACGATCCTATGATACATACATGGGAGTCATGGTTATCATGCTCGATCCTATGATAAATTTAAAATAGAGTTTGGATACTGAATTACTAGGTTAACTTTGAAACATAGTTTTTATTAAAGATATTTTATTTTTGAAAATATGTTGAAATGATTTAATTTAATTCTGTCAACAAAATTATTAAAAATGTAATTAGATTAATTAGATTTTATCCAATTCAGATGTTTATTTGGAAATTCAAGATAGATCAAAGCTCCAGATCACAAATTTTCCGATTGAACCTGTTTGGGAGTGCGGTTGCGGTAGCTTTTTAAAGTGCTTTTTGTGCTGAAATACATTAAAATAATGTTTTTTTATTTTTTAAAAATTATTTTTGATATCATCACATTAAAATAATCTAAAAATATCAAACCGCCGGTTTTTAAAATGAAAAAAAAAATTATTTTTTTCTCTAAAGCCGGTTGCAACGCACTCCCAAACGGGGCTGAGGTGATTTTTACTCTCTAGTTGTTGGAGCGTGTTGTGCAACCAGGAGGCAGGGAGAGTGGAGTTGATTTCCGAAGAAGAGCGTGGAAGGATATTGAAGCCACATTCGATTGCCATATTAGGGGGAAAAACACACGAGAAATGAATGAATTGTCGATGCCTCGTGAGTTGCTACGGTGCGATCCGCTCCATCCTTATCCTGTGGACACGGGAGAGGGTAATATTGTCTTTTAGTCATTAACCACCACAGAAAACTTCCACCAATTTCAAGGCGAAACAGCCCAAAATAAAAATAAAAAAAATGTCACGAATGAGTTTAAGAGGAGTAAGATATTTATAAAGGTAAGAAATTCGTTTAAAAACTTTTCTTAAATTTTGAAAAATAAAAATTTAAAATTATTATTTGCAAAAAATAGAATCACTCATATTTCATGGAGAAAAAAATTAATCACAATACATAAAAATTACTCCAGAAATATTTTTACATGATAAATAAATAAATAAATTCCTGTTTGTGCCTCAACTTTCATCTCTAAATAAAGACACCAGAATAAATAATTAAATAAGCAATATAAGACGATGTATATTTTTTCAATTAAATTTGAACAAGATAAAAAAGAACTCATCATATTTCATAAAAATAAGTTACCAATAAAATATATTTTGTAAATATTTGGGGTGTGATATATTTTGTTTTTGGATATGTTTTAAATATGTGTTTTATTTGAAAACACATTAAATTAATGTATTTTTAGTATTTTTTTATTTTAATATGTTGATTTTAAAAATAAGAAAATATTTTTTAATATGTTTTATATAGAAAATAATTTTAAACAACACTGCACATCACGGTATCAACAATAGTTTTAGCTGTTAAAAAAACAGCCATTAACAAAGCAAAACAAGAGATAGTTTTACAAAATATGAATTGAGGTGAATATTGCTAATTTGTAAGACGACATCGTATTCAAATATCATATGGATATTGGTGGCCTTTTGGTTGTTTAATTTTGTTTTGGAATGGACCAGATCCGACACCAGGTTAAACAAGGTTACATGCAATTCATTATAGAATCTCTGTGCGGGCTCAGGGCAATTTCATGGCTTACGTCCTCTGGGCCCGCCATTCCTGCCATGTCCCGCCATTCCAGCGAGTCGTTTTTCATCTCTCCATCACACAAAATCCTCGACTTTTGCTAGTTATTTAAAAATTTGGAATAGTATTTGAAGTTGTTTTTTAAAATATTTTTTATTTATAAATATATTAAAAATATTTAAAAATATCAAAAATAATTTTTTTTAATTTAAAGTAAAAAATAAAAAAAATCATTTTTTTTTTCAAAAACACTTGAAATGCAATGTTAAATACAATGTTAATGTCTTGCAATAATCTTTAAAAAAATATTATTTTATTATAGTTTCAGAAGAAAAAAACATTTTAAAAAACAATATCAATATCAAATCTTGTATGTTAAATTATAATTGTTCAACCTATCCGGTTCTTCATCTAATAGCTCATGACTCCACTCCTAATTTTGGATGATTTTTAGAAGGAATCAAAAAAAGTATTAATTAGATAAAACTCAGTTTAATCAAGTTTTTAGTATCCTAGTTGATCCTACCATACTCTATTGGAAGCATTGGATATTTAAAAAAATATATATTATTATTTTAATTAAAAAAATTAATTTAAAATAAAAATTATTTAAAAACACTTTTTTTTGAAATGAAATGCAAATAAAAACTAGATTTGACAGTTACATATCAAATTACAGCGTCAAATCAGTCCGGTACTTAACTCAAAAAAATGTATTAAGATTTCGTGTTTGTTCTTATGATGACAAATATTTTTAATTTTTTTATTTAAAAATATATAAGAAATGTGTTTCTCTTAATTTAGTAGTCATGGGACAAATGGCATGCGTGGGAAGGTTCGATAGTGAACATTGCCGTAAAATAAATCCATGGTTGAGGCGGAGTTTTTCTTTCTTTTTTTCCTTCAAAAAAGCCACCCGTTGTTCTTTGTTCGAATACGTTGCATCCCCCTTTCCGGCTCACGTTTATTTTCATCCCTTGCCTGTTAATTTTAATTTTTTTTACATTTTTTTCTTTTAATTTTCATCTAATTTTTATGTTCTTGATGTAAAACGCCCATTTTCAACTGACTTTTAGATGTTTTTTTTTTGTTTTCAATAAAAGCTTATACACAAACGAATTGTCATTTTAAGAGATTGATTGAGGGGTTGGGCGAAGGAGTGATTGCGTGTAGGGGAGAAGAAAAGGGATTGAGATTTTAATGTGGTGTTTGACAATACATTTAAAAGTATTTTTGAAAACAAATATTTTTTATTTATTGATTTTTAGATCATTTTCATATACTAATGTCAAAAATAATTTGTAAAAATAAAAAATCATCATTTTAATATATTTTTGAACAAAAAATACATTAAAAAATAACTTCAACTATATTCTCAAACAGTAACTAAATTTTGATTGAGGGATATGTTTGTTTATTTACTTTTTTTGTATATATTCTCAAACATTATTTTAATACATTTTTAAATTAAAAAATATTTTAAAAAACAATCCCAACAACAATTATAAACATTCACTTGGCTAGTTTGGATGAAAAGAAGTTTTGGACAGTAGCCAGGAGTTTATTAAGGTTAGAAATTATTTTAAAAAAAAATTGACATTAACACATTAAAACAATATAAAAAAAAAATTCAAGTAAAAGATATAAAAAATAGTTTTTTTTAAATAATCTACAAACGCATTTATAAACATGATTTAAGTTTGAATCATTGTATTTGATAATTATGTAAATGAATGATGATTTATTTTGAATTCAAACCAGCACAATCCAATCCAATTTTATCAAAGTAATTCTCTATTAAAAATATATTGATTTTTTTTTTCCTTATCAAAATTATTAAAAATATTAAATTTTAACACTTTTCAAGTAACAAATATTTTGAAAAATACATTAAAACAAAAAACAACGCACTAATTGAATCATGCTAATTGATATTCTTCCAGCCATTTAATTTTAAATTAAAAAAAAAAAACGAAGGGACTTATAAATTCACCTTCGATGGGAAAAAGAGGTGAAGTAGAGGGATTGCACATGCCTTAATTATGATTTAGCGTGGAGGGAAGAAGAAAAAGATGGCTAGCTCTGGAGCTGCAATGCTCTATTATTCATTAGCTGGCCAGATCAACACGCCATCAGTAGAATCTGGTCTTCTTGTCAACTTGAACGATCCAATGACGTCACGTGTTCATAAAGGTTAGGTTTTGAAGAGGGAAATTTCTGAGGTTTCCACAGGTGTCTCTTTCTTTCAGCTTTCCCCATGAAATCATGGACCCTTTGGGCCTGTTTGGGAGGGTGGTAGCGGTTGCGGTTGTGGTTGAAAAAATGGAGTTTTAAAAATGGAGTTTTAAACTGTGGTTCAAAAAAAGCAGTTTAGTGTTTGGTTAAAACTGTGGTTGAGTTGAAGGTTGAAGAAAAAGGAGTTTTGGTGTTTGGTTTCCAAACTTTACAAACTGCTTTTAACTTGTGAAATTACTTAAAAGGATATATATATAATTTTTTTAAATATTGTAAATTTAATAATTATAATATAATATAATTAATAATTCAAGTAAATTTTAAAAATTATTTACGATATTAGTGTATCAAAATAATTTAAAAATATCAAAAAATTAATTTAAAATAAAAAATATTTTAAAAAAAAATCCAACTTTTTCAACGAAAAAGTATATACGAAAAAGTATCAGGACTCATATGGAGAAGCCTAGAATTTTATTCTCAACGAAAAGAAAAATGATTGAAAACAAAAAGGACGCCATCCGATTAAAATAAGAGTCCATCCAACGGCTCACATAAAATTCAAAGACCCTCCTCCTTAATTAATAGATAAACCTTTAACTCTATCTTCTCTTCTAGATAGTACTCATCTCCCCCCTCTTTCTGCTCCAAAACGAAAATGGCCACTGTAATCAAAACGTCGCCGTTCAGTGCGCCACGGATTATCAACATCAGCAGCATTTCCTTAAAACCTGCAAATCCCTTTTGCCTTTCTTTTAGCCACAACAACAGCAGAAGTATTCCTAATTTTTCCCTTACCAAACCTTCACTCCAGTTCCCCACCAAAGTTCACTCCTTTTTCTTCACAAGGAGAAACCGAAACAACCGAGACCGAGCAGACAATTCAAGAACCAGAAATTGAGGTATTGATATTATTTAATTACTGGTTTGTTTTTTTATTTCGCTGCTTTGCTTTTATTATTTTGGAGGCAATTCAGATTTGATTGAGTCCGTGGTCTATTTGAAAGCGCAGTTAAAATTGTTTTTTTTTTAAATGTATTATAATAATATTTTTTATATCAATATATATATATATTCAAAAATATTTTTGAAATTAAATAATCACTTAACTTTAAAAATTTAGAATTTAAAATCTCATGTAAAACAAGTTTTTAGTTGAATTGAACTAAACAATAATTTGACGAAAACTAGTTGAACTTGCTGGGTTTTATTGATGTAATTGAATAGCTAAATACTCCGATGTCAATATAATAAATATTTAAAAATAAAAATAAATTAAAGAATATCATGTTAATAAAAAATATTAATCCAGAAACTCATGAGTTGACGCGGTTTTTAAAAATATATTATTTTGATATATTTTTAAATAAAAAATATTTTGAAAAACATTGTCAACCACACTATAAAACTGTCTACGTCAATTTTGTGGAGCAATTATATGCAAGGGAGCAAGAACAATGATAGTAGCAAGAGACAGCTAGAGCAATGAACAATAAAAAGAAGAGAGAGAAACTGATGCATGCATGCGTGAATTATATATCCTTTGGACTTTTTCAGACAGTTGACATATATATGTAAGCTATACATAACTTGCCACAACGAAACAAAATGGCTAAGCTTCATGAATAGAAAGACAGAGAGAAAGGAAAGGCAAGGGGGGAAGCTTCATATTATTCATGACGACACTAGCTAGCACAGACGAGGAGGAACTTAAAAGGCAACTTCTTTAGCAATGACATGCAGCTTACTTGGCTTTGATCGATGAATTGATCCATATAGCAAGCTTCTCGTGATGAAAGTCCATACGTTTTAGTTTAATCTCCCAAGTAGTCCTCGAGAGCGTGGCATGATATTAGAAATTTTACGATTTGCACAATAATATGCAAATTTCAAGTTCAAATCGTGACGTATATTCCTTATAAAAGTCTAGAACAACTTCACCCAACCCATAAAGTATATTTTCTAAAAAATAGAGTTTTATATAAGCAAATGTCAGAGATGCATGCTCCTTCTAATGTGATGTTTTTAAGATGGTATTTGACATTGCGTTTCAAAAGTGATTTTGAAAAAAAGAATAAATTTTTATTTTTATTTTTTACTTTAAATTATTTTTTTGATGTTTTTAGATCATTTTGATGTGATGATATCAAAATTATTTTTTAAAAGATAAAAAAATATTATTTTAATATATTTTTAAATAAAAAATACTTTTAAAAACAAACTCAATCACAATTACAGACAAAGCGTTGTCACAAGTTGCAATTGTTGCGTACATATGTAGCCTCTCATTCAATATTGGAATGGAAGGAATATTTTGCTTTGTGACGTGTGTAGGCTCATGGATTCATGCACTTCCTTTTCTTTTAGAGTTCCTTGCATGAGCACCATCGTCGCATTTCTCATTCACTAGTTCATTGCAATTAATCACACGCATTTGAATTCTTGGGTAATATATAATTAGCTAGAGAGCTCGTTTCCACTTGAATCGGGATAAGTTTCTGCTCGGACCCTTGCCTGTTAATTTTAATTTAATGCGATATCACTACTAAAAAAATGGGATTTTTCATTGCAAAACATAATCTGTTGCTAAATCAACAACTACATTATTTCATTACTAAAACTCATTGCCCTATTTTTTAGCAGTGTATTTTACACAAAACAAACTCTCCTTCTATTAGATCAGGCTTATTAGTTAGATCATCGATGTCTCCAGTAGCCTAATTGTCACTTGAACTGATATATCTAACAATTTTGAATTGAGTTTGAAATATAAGAAAACTATGCAAGAAAGCTAGGTATAAGTTATGCCCACAGACTAGACAAAATCCATCTCAGTTTTCTATTTGGGAATGTAGTTGTTTGTGAGTTTGGTTAAAATTGTTTTTAAAATTGTTTTTCATTCAGAAATGCATCAAAATAATGAATTTTTATTTTTAAAAAATTATTTTTAACATTAGCATATTAAAATGATCTAAAAATATCATTTTCAAGTGATAGGTTTCATTGAATTCAGAAAAAAAAGATATGTACAGAGAGAGACACAAATGGGCTGGTTGTTGGGCTATGGCAAGATCTAGTAGCCCATTGTGTTTTAAAATATTAAAACATGTATTCAAACTTGCAATTGATGTTAAATCAAAATCCTAGCATGCGTATGATAATAATAAAAAATTATGTTTGAATGAAAATAAAGAAGGATACTAACTTGTTATGGCCTTTTAAGGTAATTTTTGTATTGGTGATGAATTTTTTGTTCTAAAACTTTAATGCTCGTCACTTTTGTGCAACCACAATATTTGCAATGTATCTTACGAATAAAAAAATTAAAACTAAAGTGAGGAAGAATTAGTAGAATTTTGAAAAAAACTTGTGTTAAACTCTTCATTCACCTTTTTTTTATAATAAATTTTATAAGCTAACTGGTAAAAACAATCATGGCAAAAATCAGAATTAATTCTCATCATTCTCTTGATTAGCCACCATAATGAAGAATTAAATTTGAACATGGTGGCTATAAGTTTATTTTTTCTAAACTATTTTTTTTTCATATTTGCAACAAACAATTCTTAAATATATTAAAACTAAAGTGAGGAAGAACAAGTAGAATTTTGAAAAAAACTTGTGTTAAACTCTCCATTCACCTTTTTTTTTTTACAAATTTTATAAGCTAACAAGTAAAAACAATTATGGCAAAAATCAGAATTAATTCTCATCATCCTCACTCCACATAAGAATTGCAGGAAAAAAACATATCCAAAAACCTAAAATGGCATTGCATCCTAGTAAAAAGAGTTTATTTTTAAGAACATTTAAGTAATTATAATGCATAAAAAATATGAAAAACTCGAAAAGTCCTAAATAAAAAAGAACCTTGTTTGGTAATGTAATACATGATACCACTAACTTATGTCTGATAGACATGATTGATTATTATGTATGGTAAACATGTTTAAGAATTTTCATGATTTCACTATGAATTTTTATGAAATAAAAAGAAAAGGTAATTCATAAAAGACTTTGTTATTGTGATGGTTAATGATAAATGATTATGGTTGTGTTTTGCTAGGAAGTTCAATCTAATTTTTGTTAGAATTTATTTATTTTTTCTTAAAATGATTGATAAATTTATCATTTTTTTTAACTAAAATATTTTTATAAAACGCACCACAAAGCAAAAGCTATCATACTAAGTGCCCGTTTGGGACGGCAGTACAACCGCCGTTTTCTCAAATTTGGTTTTTTTTTTTTTCATTTTAAATGAATTTTTTTGGTATTTTTAAATCATTTTGATGTGCTGATGTCAAATTTTTTTTTAAAAAAATAAAAAAATATCATTTTGATGTATTTCTAAATGAAAAACACTTTCAAAAACAACCGCAACCGCCCTCCCAAACAGAACCTAAATCAAAGGACTTAAAAACAAAGGTTATTATACTATTGTTTTATGTTTTATTTATCTTTATAATGTGATTACGCTTTTTAAGAGATTGTTTTATATATATATATATATTTTTTTTAAGCTCTTAAATTGTTTTAATATATTAATATTAAAAATATATTTTTTTTTAAAATAAAAGTATACTTTTAATATATTTAATAATAAAAATATTTTAAAATAAATCTCCTATCACAATATAAATCACAAACTTATACATAAAACTAAAAAAAGAAAAAAAGAAAAACTAAAAAAGAAAAGAAAATACAAAGCGAGAAACAAGAAGTCTCCTCGCCATTGGAGAACCCCCCTTCCCCAACAAAAAGCTAAGCCAAACAAAAAATAAAAATTCGGATTCTCCGTTCGATCCCCTCTCCATCATAAGAAAATATCAACAAAAACATCAATTCCCTTACTCAAACACCTTTTTGTAGATCTCAGACTCATCAGGTAATCTCAAATGTTCTATCTCTTTCTGTTCACTTGTCTCCTTTTTCATGTCCTACTCTGAATTTCTTCTTTTCCTCTTCAAATCGCTTTTTTCACTGATCAATCAAACCCTAACTCAACTATCTTTTCCTCCTAATCAAACAGTTTATCGACTCTTCATTTCAGCGATTAATGATTTTTTTTTAAATTTTGGAATAGTTAATGCGATTATGTTTTAATGATGATGATGAAGGTTAGGGTCTGGTTTTATCGATGGAGAGTTTAGCGCAGCTAGAAGCATTGTGCGAGAGGTTATATAACTCGCAAGATTCTGCAGAGAGAGCACACGCTGAGAATACATTGAAATGCTTTTCAGTTAATACAGATTACATCTCGCAATGTCAGTACATTCTTGACAATGCATCTACGCCGTACTCGCTGATGCTCGCCAGTTCTAGTTTGTTGAAGCAAGTCACTGATCACAGCCTTTCCTTGCAGCTCCGTCTTGATATCAGTAATATATTTTAGTTTGTTTTTGTTTTGATAATTTTTTTTTTTTATTTTTTTTTTATTATTATTATTAGGATTGAATTTGAATGTGTTTGTTTTGTGGTAGGGAATTACTTGATCAACTATTTGGCTACGAGAGGACCGTTGCCACATTTTGTTAACGCGTCTTTGATCCTTCTTCTCTGTCGTGTTACGAAGTTTGGATGGTTTGATGATGATAGGTTTAGAGAAGTAGTTAAGGAGGCTACTGATTTCTTGAGTCAGGTTGGATGCTATGCGTTTCCGTGTGTAATTGCGCTCTCACGTTTTTCATGTATATGGATGTTATCATTTTTTTTGGGAAGTTCTGGAGATATGGATGATATCAATGCGAGTTTTTTGTTGGTTTATATATATATATATATATTTGTTCATATTTGCAACAAACAATTCTTAAATATATTAAAACTAAAGTGAGGAAGAACAAGTAGAATTTTGAAAAAAACTTGTGTTAAACTCTCCATTCACCTTTTTTTTTTTACAAATTTTATAAGCTAACAAGTAAAAACAATTATGGCAAAAATCAGAATTAATTCTCATCATCCTCACTCCACATAAGAATTGCAGGAAAAAAACATATCCAAAAACCTAAAATGGCATTGCATCCTAGTAAAAAGAGTTTATTTTTAAGAACATTTAAGTAATTATAATGCATAAAAAATATGAAAAACTCGAAAAGTCCTAAATAAAAAAGAACCTTGTTTGGTAATGTAATACATGATACCACTAACTTATGTCTGATAGACATGATTGATTATTATGTATGGTAAACATGTTTAAGAATTTTCATGATTTCACTATGAATTTTTATGAAATAAAAAGAAAAGGTAATTCATAAAAGACTTTGTTATTGTGATGGTTAATGATAATTGATTATGGTTGTGTTTTGCTAGGAAGTTCAATCTAATTTTTGTTAGAATTTATTTATTTTTTCTTAAAATGATTGATAAATTTATCATTTTTTTTAACTAAAATATTTTTATAAAACGCACCACAAAGCAAAAGCTATCATACTAAGTGCCCGTTTGGGACGGCAGTACAACCGCCGTTTTCTCAAATTTGGTTTTTTTTTTTTCATTTTAAATGAATTTTTTTGGTATTTTTAAATCATTTTGATGTGCTGATGTCAATTTTTTTTTTAAAAAATAAAAAAAATATCATTTTGATGTATTTCTAAATGAAAAACACTTTCAAAAACAACCGCAACCGCCCTCCCAAACAGAACCTAAATCAAAGGACTTAAAAACAAAGGTTATTATACTATTGTTTTATGTTTTATTTATCTTTATAATGTGATTACGCTTTTTAAGAGATTGTTTTATATATATATATATATATATATATTTTTAAGCTCTTAAATTGTTTTAATATATTAATATTAAAAATATATATTTTTTTAAAATAAAAGTATACTTTTAATATATTTAATAATAAAAATATTTTAAAATAAATCTCCTATCACAATATAAATCACAAACTTATACATAAAACTAAAAAAAGAAAAAAAGAAAAACTAAAAAAGAAAAGAAAATACAAAGCGAGAACACAAGAAGTCTCCTCGCCATTGGAGAACCCCCCTTCCCCAACAAAAAGCTAAGCCAAACAAAAAATAAAAATTCGGATTCTCCGTTCGATCCCCTCTCCATCATAAGAAAATATCAACAAAAACATCAATTCCCTTACTCAAACACCTTTTTGTAGATCTCAGACTCATCAGGTAATCTCAAAAGTTCTATCTCTTTCTGTTCACTTGTCTCCTTTTTCATGTCCTACTCTGAATTTCTTCTTTTCCTCTTCAAATCGCTTTTTTCACTGATCAATCAAACCCTATCTCAACTATCTTTTCCTCCTAATCAAACAGTTTATCGACTCTTCATTTCAGCGATTAATGATTTTTTTTTTAAATTTTGGAATAGTTAATGGGATTATGTTTTAATGATGATGATGAAGGTTAGGGTCTGGTTTTATCGATGGAGAGTTTAGCGCAGCTAGAAGCATTGTGCGAGAGGTTATATAACTCGCAAGATTCTGCAGAGAGAGCACACGCTGAGAATACATTGAAATGCTTTTCAGTTAATACAGATTACATCTCGCAATGTCAGTACATTCTTGACAATGCATCTACGCCTTACTCGCTGATGCTCGCCAGTTCTAGTTTGTTGAAGCAAGTCACTGATCACAGCCTTTCCTTGCAGCTCCGTCTTGATATCAGTAATATATTTTAGTTTGTTTTTGTTTTGATAATTTTTTATTTTTTTTTATTTTTTATTATTATTATTATTATTAGGATTGAATTTGAATGTGTTTGTTTTGTGGTAGGGAATTACTTGATCAACTATTTGGCTACGAGAGGACCGTTGCCACATTTTGTTAACGCGTCTTTGATCCTTCTTCTCTGTCGTGTTACGAAGTTTGGATGGTTTGATGATGATAGGTTTAGAGAAGTAGTTAAGGAGGCTACTGATTTCTTGAGTCAGGTTGGATGCTATGCGTTTCCGTGTGTAATTGCGCCCTCACGTTTTTCATGTATATGGATGTTATCATTTTTTTTGGGAAGTTCTGGAGATATGGATGATATCAATGCGAGTTTTTTGTTGGTTTATATATATATATATATATTTGTGTACCTACTCATGTTGGAAGTATTAATGAAGCAAAACCAGATTGTAGCTTTGGCCTTGCTGAGGTGTTTTCTATGATAATTTTGTTGCTCTTAAATTGACATGTAATAAGCAAAACCAACTCATAGCCTTACCCTTGTCGATGTTTTGCTATGATAATTTCCTTGCCTCTAAAATTGTATGTAATAAGTGAAACCAACTCGTTGCTTTACCTTGCCAAGATGCTGCTGCTTTTGATATATTGGCTCATAAAATGGCAAGTAATTTAAGATGAAATCATTATTTCATTTTTAATTCAATTGTTATACGTGCAATTGCAGAATATGTATTGCTGAGATGTTTGCACATTGGTTTTCTTCACATTTTAGTTTGTATGGTTTTGTGTCTCTTAAAGGATCATTATGGCTTTTTTTTTTATATTTTCATAGAATGCTAGGGGTGTGGATGATACCTTTGCAATTCTTTCGTTGTTATGTTTATTTAATTATTGTTTTCCTTTTTTGAATTTTGATGTGTATTTACTCATTTTGATAGTATTGAAGATCTAAAACCATCTCATAGCCTTAGCCATGATGAGGTGGTGTTCTGATAACATCTTTGCTCTTAGATTGACAAGTAATTTAAGTCTAAATCAAATTCATATATTTTTTTTGTGAGATGAACCTCAACTCAAATGGTATAATTAAGAAACTTTCAAATTGTAGGACTGAAATTTAAAGTTTCTAAAATTTTGGGGGTTTCCATGGTCCATTCATGTTAAAGCATAGTTGCTTCTCTGATTCTAATCTTTTTATTTTTATTTCTATTTCAGTGAGCTTGTTCGAAATGGCCATCTTCAGTGTTATGGAAAAGATGAAGAATAAATATTAGAACAAATATTTTAGTGAGCATGTTCGCAATGGCCATCTTTAGTGTTAAGGAAAAGATGAAGAAAAAATATTAGGAGCTGATTAGATAATTTCTTTTTCTAAAAGCAAGCATAAGTCCTAGTACTTTAATTGGTTAATTTCTCCTTTGCTGTTCAAATAAATTTTTCTCATCCTATCCTTTACTGGATTGCCGTTTCTTTCTTAATTAACATCACCCCTTAAATTTCCATGTGCCACTCTTCCATCTAGCAAACTAAGTTTTACATACTGCTTATGATATTTCAAAGTGTTTCATTATAGTTTTTCTTATACTACATTATTGATTCTTTTGTCCTTTGTCATGCATTACTTTTTTTTTGTGACCTGCAGTTATTAATTGTGTCATTTGGAAGTACGCTGTTATTGATGAGTCGTGTCTGTAAACATTTATTATTATTGTTGTTATTATTATTTACTTCTCTCCTTTGTACAGGCATCACCTGATCACTATGAAATTGGTTTGAAGATACTAAATCAACTTGTGTCTGAAATGAATCAGGTTGGTTTCTTGCACTTGTCAAAGTTTCTCAATAGTATGGTGCTAGTTGCTGTCTAGTACATAACAATTAAATGTACTTTCTGCTCTTGTGATGATTCCTAGAAATAATTTATTTATGATGGTCAAAACTATTTACGATATTATCTTTCTATTTCCTTTTTTATGAGAAGCAACTGCGAATGCTTTGCCTAAAAGGTGAACTCAAATTGAGTGCATATTTTCTAAAATTATGTAATTCACCCGCTCAACTGCCACATGATGGGTTCTTAAAGGTGAACTCAAATTGATATGCAAGCATGGGAATCCAAAGTGCCTTTTATACCCATATGTAAAGGAGGCAATGCCTTTTAGAAATTTTGCATTAGCCATGCAAGTGAGAAATGAAATGCATTGGGAAGTTTGAATGGCTTATAAGCTTCTTGTTGAGTATGAATCATGCTTCGACTGGTATATTTGTTTGAGATTCCTTGTGACATCTTTGTTTCACTTTTGATTCGTAAGCTTTTGGAAATTGGATGGGATTTCTTGTGCTATATTGAGGATATGAGAAGAGATCATTGGTTAGGGGCTTGCTGCTGGTCTAAGAGTGTAATGGGATGGGTCTTGGTTATTTAGCTCAAAAGAAAATTAGGATTTGGCAGTCAAGAGTGCGATTCTCCATGGAACAAGGTTATTTATGAATACAAGCTTCACTCAATTAATGTGGATCTAAGGCTAAAATATGAATCACTCGTAACGAGTTTGGAAATTCCCTCGTTAGTACCTTTCTTTTCTTTTTCCTCAAGTGAAATATAATGTTTGCAAATGAGAGAACCAATAGGAAATAGAATCTTATTCTATATTTGGTGCTTGTCTATATTGCCCTTTTTGGATTGCATGATGCTTATGTAGAATGCATAAAACTTCTTGTAGGCAATTTTTATGAAAATGAATGGTCCTATATCACGTGGTTTGCGCGCTCATAAATATGAGTGATATTTGGATCTCCTTATTTGACTTCGTATCTCCAATTCTCTCTTTTTTTTCCTCTTGTTCAAACAATGGGTTAGATTCTAGACATTTAAAAAAAAAAACTATTTTCCCTCCATCTAGCTTGGATACCTATTGTATTGGTCCTATTTTTGTCAACTATGCCCAACTAGCAAAGGCAGGTCAAGGCATTTTCAAACTACATAGGCTCCATAGTACTTTGCTAAGGGTCACTTAAAGTTTAATGATTCATTGGATATAAGGGTAGCCATAAACCTTATAAGCTTCCAACATCTTTAATAAAAATATGAGGGTAAGGTTCAAAAATAAATAAATAAAAGAAGGAATACGATGGTAAGTTTTAGTACCTTGCATCATGTATCAAAACACAACTTCATGTTCATTCTCATGGTTAAGAATACAAAAAATTGTAACTATATTTTGTCATTGAAATACTCCATGCATCATTGTTTCTTATTCTTGTACCTAAGAGATCCCATTCATTCATTGTAAAATGCCTTTCTACAATATGCTACATGAAAGGTTAAGGTTTCATATAGATCACCTATACCACCATTACAAGACATAAATAACTTGTGTTTGCAGTTTGAATGTGACTTCTCACTCTACCATCATTTAGTTGTTAGTATCACCCACCACCACCATAATTGTTGCTGTTGTCCGATGACTGACATTTGCTTGTGCATTTCTTGATGCTTAAATTCTCAGCCAAATACAGGGTTGCCTCCAACACATCATCGAAGGGTAGCCTGCTCCTTCAGGGATCAATCACTTTTTCAAATATTCCAAATTTCTTTAACATCATTGAGTCAACTGAAAAATGATGGTAATGGTTTAATGTTCTTATCTCGCACCCACCATCTGTGTGCTTGTTGCTATTTCTTTATTATTCATTCTGATATTTTACAATATGTCTAGTACAGTTACAGGTCGATTGCAAGAGTTGGCACTTTCTCTCTCGCTAAAGTGTTTATCTTTTGATTTTGTTGGGACATCAATTGATGAAAGTTCAGAGGAGTTTGGTACTATTCAGGTTTTGGTTACTTATTCTAGTAATGTATGATCTTTATTTAATTGTAAAATTTCCTAACAGCTGAATGTGCAATATATGTTATTAATGGATTTTATTGTTACAAGCAAACATGTCTAATTTTGTAGATTCCATCATCCTGGAGGTCTGTTTTAGAGGATCCATCTACATTGCAAATCTTTTTTGATTATTATGCTATTACGACATCTCCTTGTTCAAAAGAGGTTAGTTAATGTGTCGCTTATGATCACACACTATAAATTTTTATGATTTACCATGGCGGTATTGACCATGCTCCTTAAAGCTCCTGTAATATTTTTCCTCACCTGCTTAATTATATGCTGGCATGCATGCTTTAACTATTAGTCTACAACAAAATTTTAAAATCTTGGTACATTGAATCTATCTTTGTGATGAAGATCTTGAATTTGTTAATATGTGCATTTTGAAGCTTAAGATAAGGTAGGATATAGGTATAAGGGAAGAGAGTTAGGTAGGGATGGAAGAGCTCTACTGTGCTCACTCCTCCCTACTAAGAAAAAGAAAGCAAGGCATGCAAGCATGAGAAGGATTTGCTGCTTTATGACTCTTTTAACACATTAAAAAACATTATTTATCCCCTCCTTACCAGTCAAGTTCAATTCCATTGAGCCTACCTTTTGAACTCTGGTTTTCTGCTCTTCAAGTTAGAGAAAGACCTGCATCAATCGGGGACTGGCTTCATTAGACCATTTTGGTCCGCACTTGAGAACTTGTCTTTAAAATCTTTTGGGCCTGGTTTCTTTTGGGTTATAGTGGTGTAAATTGAGATGGAGATCGTTATATTTTTGTTGATGCTCTACTCAAAAAAGATATTTTGGGGTGCATTCTTTTGGCTGTTCTTGTTGACAGAAATAGAATATTTGTTTTTGAGGTGAATTTTGGTTAGGATGGTGGATTTGTTGACAATTTCCTTGTGGCTTGGAGGAAGATTTTAAGTTTCTATCGTGTGGATTTGCCTCTTGTGTTTGGATGGATAGGAATGCTAGAATTGAAGGATTGGTTTTGTTCCTTGCATCCTTGTGATTTAGCACTTGAGGTGACTTAATGGGTGTTGTTCTTGCTAGTATTTAGCAAGATTGGTGTCTCTTCTATATTGAGTTTGGTTTCTTCATCGTCTTTGTTGCTTCAAAGAATTTCTTATTTATTAGCTCATCGCATCCTTCACATGCCAATAATACGTTCTCTTATGAAATATATCTTTGCTGAGGAAAGCAAAGGAGATTCGAGGGAAGAATCTTTTCTTACATCTTATACATCTTTGAAAGATGTTTGGTCTTAAGCCTATAAATTGTTGGCAAACATGGCAACTTTTACTAATTAGGAGGACATCTTAACTATGCTGACTGTTTTTGTATAATAGTTCAGCTCATCCTAAATAATAGTGGTACCTGTCTTGTATAGTAGTGGTACTTTTAGTGATTTTTCAATGCAAATTTACACTTCCAATGTTAACAAAATGTTGGATGCAGTGCTATTGTCTTAGGAAAGCTATCAGGAAAAGCACCTATCCAAAAAAATAAGAAACTGATAAATATTGTCATGTATGTAATGTAAATTAATAATGGAGAATTTGTTTTACCTTATATGTAGGCTTGTTTTTGTTGGATGTTGAAATTCAGACTTAAACTTTTGTCCATTTGTTATTTTTCTGTTTGAGATGTGGATTTATGTGTCTCTTTGCTGCGTTATTCTTCATTGCTGGGTTTTCTTATTAGGCACTGGAATGCTTGGTCCGATTAGCATCAGTAAGACGCTCTTTGTTCACAAATGACGCTGCTCGTTCCAAGTTTTTGGCCCATTTGATGACAGGAACCAAGGAAATTCTTCAAACAGGACGGGGTGCTGTTACCTTCTTCTTTTTCCATGCAGTATATGGTTATGTGATTATACCCTGTGATTATTCAAATACAATGCACATGCATTTCTTCTGTTTTTTGTTTTGGTTCTTTGCTGTTTACCTTCCTTTTCTTTTCTTTGGAGGATTCTTATTCTCCTTCAAGATTTTGTATTTCTTCCAAGGATATCCTAATATAATAAATTTTATCTTAAAAGAAATTCAAATAAAATGCACTTGCATTTTTGTGCGGGTTCTTATTTTTAAATTGTTTCTCGTATTCAATCATTATGGTCACTTTCTTCATATTTTTGTTTTCTCCCTTTTGCTTCTTCATAATGAGTTTGAGCGTAGACAATAGATCAATGTTAAAGGTGCAGCCACTAGTAGTTCATTGTGTAAACTTACAGGAACGGACCAATGAGATGTGAAGTTGTATTAGTTCCAAGTTAAAGTATGCTTAAAATGGCATGGAGTTAAAGCTCTGTAATTAATGTTGGTGTTAAGTGGTTGCAACCTGTTTGTTTAGAGATTTTAATCATGCTTACTCAGTTAATACTTCTTGTTAGACAGTTTCATATTTTTTTTCTGCTTTCATTTCAATTCTGATATGGGGTTTTGGAGGCCCCTGAATCAATGTGTCAATTAAGAAGTGTGTACATTCTAAATGAACGTGGCAATTTAGTTGTATTCTATTAATGTCTATCCTGTTTTGGGTTCTGCAATCTCCACTTAATCTTTTTTTTTTAATCTTTTAAAATTGTTGCGCTACCCCCCAATTTGCTTCTCATTTACTGATTTAGTGGGACTTGGTCATTATTAGGTCTTGCTGATCATGACAATTACCATGAGTATTGTCGCCTTCTTGGACGCTTCAGAGTGAATTATCAGGTAGTTTATTGTATAATCACATTTTTTACACCAATCTTTTACTTGCTCTGTGTTTTGTTTTCTTGCTACATTTTTCTGTGCTATTGATTTTCAACTTACAGCTTCATTTGCATGGACCTATTCACATGTCTGACTGCCACTTGATTTATATAACCGCAAACTTGTGAATGTGCATGGGTAGCGTTGCTGCTGCTTTTAATTATTTTAATTAATTTTACTCTTTGTAACCCCATTTTAATTCCTCTTTATAAAAATGCTTTTCTTTTACGGAAAAATGTGTCAGTGGCATATATTCATACCATTGCATGATGCTTTTTAATCACATGCTACTACAAACTTGACTCCTTTTGAAACACAAAATTTACTTCAGTTGTCAGAGCTCGTGAATGTGGAAGGCTACAGTGATTGGATACAGTTGGTGGCAGAGTTCACTTTAAAGTCTTTGCAGTCCTGGCAGGTGGGTTGGTGTTTATTTTCCTATTGTGATTTTAAAAACTTGTCATATCTGGCCTTCATGATAAATAACTGCATCTATGTTTATTAAAAAACAAGTATTTCATGCTTAAGTGCTTGAAACAACATGCTTTGGATCTGTACTGCATTTTTGCAACTTATCTGCTGATTAAGTTCATGTCTTACCAGTGGGCCAGCAGCAGTGTATACTATCTACTAGGGCTGTGGTCCAGATTGGTGACATCTGTACCATATTTGAAGGGAGAGGCACCAAGTTTGCTTGATGAATTTGTGCCTAAAATTACTGAAGGCTTTATAACATCAAGATTTAATTCTGTGCAGGTCTGCTTTGTCTTTAGGATCAATTTTCTCTTTAAATTATACATAAAATGTTGAATTCCTATTTGGTTCTCCTTTTTCATGTAGGCTGGATTCGCTGATGACGAAGATCCATTAGATAATGTCGAGCTTCTTCAAGATCAGCTAGATTGCTTTCCTTATCTTTGCAGATTCCAGGTCTAGTTTCTATATATAATATGCGATAGCCTCCCTGTTACCTTTCCAGCCTGGAGTTTTCTAGATTTAGAAGTCCCTGATACTAATTTTAGTTTCCTGAATTACACGTGTGCCAAACTTGTGATTGTATCATCCCATTAAGGCTTGGAGTTTGTTATGATCATTCTTAATTCTTTTTTTTTTTTGCAGTATCAAACAAGTAGTTTATATATAATAACCACAATGGAGCCTATTCTGCAAGCATACACAGTACGATAAGTGTATTGGATTATGTGTTCTTTGGATGTTGAATATTTGTGGACTCTCAATATGATAGAAAAAAAATTAAAAATTATTTTTGGAATACACAGGAAAGAGCACTACTACAGGCTGCTGATAACAGTGAGCTTGCTGTTATTGAGGCAAAACTTTCTTGGATTGTTCATATCATTGCTGCTATTCTTAAAATAAAACAATCCACTGGCTGTAGGTAATATTTTTTATTTTCATTTTTTTTGTGCATTTTGTTATAGGAACAGCATGCATATATTCTTGCAATTATCAATGTATTCGTTATGTTATCTCATGCAGCGTGGAGTCTCAAGAAGTGCTTGATGCAGAACTTTCAGCTCGTGTTTTGCAATTAATAAATGTTACTGACAGTGGGACACATAGCCAGGTATACCAACAGTAATGGCCTGTAATGTAAAATGGAATATAGTGTCCGATTGCTCATCTTTTTTCTCATTTTCCTTTTAAACAGTATATTAGATATGCTGTGAGTCTTTTCTGCATTCATACAGCATTGATATGTGATCTTTAATTATTTCTGCATAATGCTATCAATTTGAATATCAACTTATTTCCTTGTCTGTGTGACCATCTTCTTGTTTAAATCATTTGAATTTATGTTTATGAATTTGCAAATATAATTTTGATTATCCATCTTATTTGCTCTTTTATGGCTTGTGCATGTAATTTTTTTTGATTCAGTTAGTTGGAGCTTTGTTTCTGAGATGCTAGAGAATTGTATTTAGTTATTGTTAATTGAGGTGATTTGAAATGTCATGTAGCTAGAAGTAAGTTGGTTGGAGCTTTGTTTTTTAGATGCAAGGGAATTCTACGTAATTATTGTTATTTGAGTTGATTTGAAGTGACATTTATGCTAGAAGCAATGTGACCCACATCTTATCTTTTAGTTTTTGAGATTTATTGCTGCATCAGAACTTGGTAGCTTCATGGACGTTGACATGTTAGGTTCTTCAGCATAGGTCTACTGGGCATAACATCTTATAAACCAGCAGAAGTCTACATTGGTAGGATAGATTCTGGGGAAAAAAGCATCATTGGATGTTGACATCTTTTAACTTTTTTTTTTAAAAAAAAATCTTGACTCACTTTTGGTTTCTAAAAAAGTGAATTGGTCACTAGGAGCTCAAAAATATGATGTGAACTGGTCACCAGGAGCTAAAAAATATGATGTGAACAGGATGATGCTCTGACCCATTCTCATATTTTGCTTCTATAAAATTTCTGAGGCATATTTTTAGAAGAGATTTACATCACAGACCAATTTATTGACGATAAGAGCGCTAATACACTGACATTTATCAACTCTTCTTACAAGCAACTGGTAATCTCTTCCTCGACTTCTTTAAACCTTGCTTGGCACCCTTTTCGGCTTGACTTGAATCTCACCTTTTCCCTTTTTCCTCTTAATGTGCTCATGAAATTACATTCATTGCATTTAAGTTTAATGCTTTTCGACATGCTAGAAAAGTGCTTTGGCATAGATAATGTTCTCTTATTGTCAAAATTTTCCCTCTGGAATTTTGTCTTGAAGCCTGAAATTTTTGCATTTCTTCATATCAGAGATCTCATGTTACAATTTGATGCTATAGCATATTGGAGGTTTAAAAAACATCGTTATTGTCTATACTGGCGTTTCAATTTGTTATTTTTTTTGCTGTCATGTAGTTTGGGCATATGGAAAGATGGGTTATTGTAGTATTATTATACAATTACTCTGGCCTGTTTAACAGTTGGGAGATTGGAAAAACTCTTTTGCACATGTTCTCAAAGAGGTTATGAAATATAGATAACAAGGTTCACCACTTATTTGATGAACCTTGGCAACAATATTTCGAGCTCAAAGTTAATACTGAATGGCTTTGTTTTATCACTTTAGGTTAATGCAGGGGAGTTATTGTAGATGTTGAATATACTGTTATGTTTATCCATTTGGGTTATCATTTGCTTACTAAAACTTGATATGCTGAAGCTTTTCTTTGTAACTCTTGGTACTTGCACTCATATAATTTGCATAGCTTTGTATTTGCCTTTTCATTTACTTTTGTTCTTATAAGAGAAGGGTCTTTGCCCCCCCACCCCCCCCAAAGGCTTTGAACAAACATGCTTATGTAACTGTTGCTCTAAAAAATTACCCCCCCTCTCTCTGTGGTCATGCTTTTTATTGTTCCATTATATCTGAACTAAGTTAAACCGTTTCTCAATAACAACTTTGGCACTTATTTTATTAGCATATTCACTGCCCTTGTATTTAACAGAGGTATGGTGAATTAAGCAAGCAAAGACTTGATCGGGCAATTCTTACCTTCTTTCAGCATTTCCGTAAGTCTTATGTTGGCGATCAGGCTGTGCACTCATCTAAGGTAATGAGTTTTTTTTTTTTGTCTTCATTATAAGATTTGCTTGTGTCAGTACTCTTATGTCTTTCTCTTTGTGCTGCAGCAGCTATATGCTCGTTTGTCTGAACTTCTGGGGCTCGGAGATCATCTACTATTATTGAACGTGATTGTTTCAAAAATCGCTACAAATTTAAAGTGTTATACAGAGGTGAGTTCTTCATTCTGGATTGTTCCTTGATTCGTTTTCAGTATGTTTTTCAGAAACTTGTTGTCATACCTTCATTTGTGCTTGGTTTAGAGTGAGGAGGTCATTAATCATACATTAAGCTTGTTCTTGGAGCTGGCATCCGGGTTAGTAGTATACTGCTTCCTTTTTTGGCATAAAGTAGAATAGCTTATTGTTATGTTTTCACAAAGTTTAATT
Source organism: Salix brachista (assembly GCA_009078335.1). Lineage (NCBI taxonomy): Eukaryota > Viridiplantae > Streptophyta > Magnoliopsida > Malpighiales > Salicaceae > Salix > Salix brachista. The sequence continues at coordinate 13,943,856 of CM018574.1, read as the reverse complement.
TAATCCACAATGATTGCTTGTCTGATCGATCACTTTTCATTTATTTATATGGTAAATTTTTTTTTTTTTTAGATACATGACTGGAAAGCTGCTCCTGAAGCTGGATGCTGTCAAATTTATAGTCGCTAACCATACTGTAATTACAATGCTGGCACAAATTGTTTGCTTACCTGTTCTTCTTTAGTTTGTTCTTTAAAATAATGATGTGTTATTAATATAAGTTTTCTTTTTGAATTTTTAGAGGGAGCACTTTCCTTTCTTAGAAGAATATAGAAGCTCTCGTAGCAGAACAACCTTCTATTATACTATTGGCTGGTTAATATTCATGGAGGACAGTCCTGTGAAATTCAAGTCTTCGATGGAACCACTTTTACAAGTACTCTCCTGCACCCGCTCAGAAGGAAAGAAGCTTTTTCGTAGAATTTCATTGATTACCTGAATAACATTTATGGTGTCTTAGGTGTTTGTAAGGCTGGAATCAACTCCTGATTCGATGTTTCGGACTGATGCGGTGAAGTATGCGCTAATTGGGTTAATGAGGGATCTTAGAGGAATTGCTATGGCCACAAACAGGTTAGTATAGATTTTTGGTAAGAGGTTGTTTATTTATGAACTGTTAGGTTTCATGCCCTCTTTTTAACCATATTTCAGTCGAAGAACATATGGGCTTTTATTTGACTGGATGTATCCTGCTCACATGCCGCTTCTCTTGAAAGGCATTTCACATTGGACGGACACACCAGAGGTATGGACATATGAGAGGGATTCAAAATCTTAGGAGCCATGTTTTATTTGATTTTCAACTAAAAGAGTATTGTTTAGAACCTTGTAATGGAACCTTTTGTGCTGCTTCCATTTAGATTTTAGTCAAAATTGTAATATGTTTTCTGAGACACTGGCTACTTCTCTTCTGCAATAATGTTCTGAAAGAGAGCAAATGAAATGTGACTTTACCAATCTTAACCATGTACTATAGATCATTGGTCTAATTTGTTCGGTTCCCAATATAGAGACATCATTAATTGATTTGGTGCTGCAGGTCACCACCCCTTTATTAAAATTCACTGCTGAATTTGTGTCGAACAAGGCCCAACGTTTAACTTTTGATTCGTCGTCTCCTAATGGCATTCTTCTTTTCCGGGAAGTCAGCAAATTAATTGTAGCCTATGGAACAAGGATATTATCTCTTCCAAATGTTGCTGATATATATGGCTACAAATACAAGGGGATATGGATTTGCCTAACTATTCTGTCAAGAGGTTAATATAAGACACCCATATTTTTTTTAATTGATGGATTTGTATGTGGAGATTGTTGAAAGTTGATTGAATTAACTTGCTTTTTACCATAAGTTTGTTGCTGGTCATTTGTATTTTACCTGATGAATATTAATATACAAACCATTCTTGGAGAAGTTTTCAAGGTCTGTTGGGCTGAAGAATTATACATGCACATGCCTAAAAACATGTTTATTGAAACAAGAGAAGAATTATACATGCACATGCCTAAAGACATGTTTATTGAAACAAGAGAAGAATTATACATGCACACGCCTAAAAACATGTTTATTGAAACAAGGCAAACGATCATTTGCTTGAAATAACTCTTCTAACTATCAAACTGCATCCTATCAGGTTAATTTAGTTGTATAAAGAAATTAGGTGAATTTGTACAAGTAATCTTACTTTGATTCATTTGCTTATTGCTTATATTCTTTGTTGCAAGTTTCTTTCTTACATTTGAATAGTAGGGATGGCAGCAAGTTGAGTCACCAACCCTATGCTTTTAATCTGTTTCCTTGCTGGTCCAATGGTCACTGAATATCAACTTTATAATTAGTATATATCTTATGTGTTGTTGTTCTTTTATTTTCCACTTATTGGCAGCTCTTGCGGGAAACTATGTCAACTTTGGTGTGTTTGAACTGTATGGTGATAGAGCACTCTCTGATGTACTTGATATTGCTCTGAAGATGACACTGTCAATTCCTCTGGCTGATATTTTGGCATTTCGAAAGGTATTTTGGACTTCTTGGCTTTCAGTCACATTCCATTAATCTTCAAGGTTTAATCTATTATACGCTATATTTTGTGTGTTTGCATGCCTTTTTTTTAAGGACTTGAGGGCGTAGTTTTAAAACCCGACCTAGCAAGGCCCGGGTCATGAGGGTCAACTTGGGTTGACCAAATTAACCTAAAAGTTTTTTGCATATATTATATTACAAGTTACTTAAAGTCTTGTTTTTTTAGAAAAAGTAAATTGGAAGTAACCCACCCTGAAAATAACCCAAATATTCCCACTTTGAAACCACACCAATCCAAACTCAAATAAATAAGCAGGTAGCAGGCAACAAAATTCGTTTTACCTACCCAGTCATCTCCACTCCCAAAAATACTATATAAAAAACATAAATAATGATTTCTTCATTTAAATTCACACTGTATTTCCATTTGCAGTCTCAAAATCCAAATTTCCTTTTTTCATTTTCATTATGCTTCTTTTCTTTTCCTTCCCTACATGTATTTCTCTCTTTACTACAAAAATGGTCACAGTAGAGGAATCAGTGGCTAACACGAAAATCTCACCACCAAATTCTTATTATGCTGTGGTTCTTTGTGGAACTTTTGAGGAATTAAGATGAGACGTCGAGTCTATTAATACATATGCTTGTAGTGCTTTGCTTTTAGAAAGAGTTTATGAATTAATCTCCCAGGCATTATGCTTTATTGTAGGTGTGACTCCTAAGAACCCTAGGCTTGATACTGTCCTTCCAGGGTGTGGTTCCTAGAAACCATGCTAGTGTGACTCTATTGTGCCCATGTGGACATGCTTTCATTTTTCCTTTTTTTTCAAAACTCGTCATATTTTATTTTTTGTTATCTAAATATTATGCTTTATCTACCAATTTTGGCTGATGCATGATGTGTAGCTCACCATTTGGTGTTTGGTTGGTTCTCGTGTCAATTTGGCTGCTGTTATGTTTTTACACTAATAATGGCAAGTTTGTGTCTATGTTTCTTTGCAGCTTACAAGGGCTTACTTTGCATTCTTGGAGGTTCTATTCAGCAGTCACATTGTGTTCATATTGAATATGGATACAAACACCTTCATGCATATTGTTGGTTCCCTGGAATCAGGTCTTAAAGGTCTGGATACAAATATCTCATCACAGGTATGTCATGCCAATACTGCAGATCACTTCACTCTTCTCACTAACTTCCCTTTTCATTTATGCATGGTGATATGTCATGCCAAGCTCACCTGGCATATCTGAATGTGATACCATATAAATTTGATTTGTTTTGCTGATTCCCTGTATTTAAAATAGAAAGCTGAACTTTTCAGTGTGCATCTGCTGTCGACAATTTGGCTGCTTTCTATTTCAACAACATTACAATGGGGGAGCCACCCACTTCACCTGCTGCAATTAATCTTGCTCGTCATATTGCAGATTGCCCCAATTTGTTTCCTGAGGTTAGGCAGACTATTTTTATTATAGCACACCTCCCTAATATTATTTGTAAGTCTTGTATGGCTAAAAATGTTGCACATAAAGTTTCTTCTTAAGTGTTCTTGATGGTAGAGTACCCTCCCTTCAGGTATCTCTATTTGGTGAATTTTAGATGTTGATTTCTGAGTTTTCCTTTTCTTGAGAAGAAATATTTTAAATGTTGATTGTGCAAAGAGCATAGAAGCAACAGTTTTCCTTTTCCTGCTGTTATAAGAGTTTGCTCTTATAGATTTATAAGGATGGAAAGGGTGGATGATTAGCTATTAACTCTTTTGGATGCAAGGAAGAGTGGAAAACAAATAATAAGAGATTCCTTCGAGAATGTTTTTTTGTTTTCCTTAAAAAATAAGGTGGACAGGTCAGAGAAAACGGCTTTCTGAATTATTACCTTATATTACTTTAGTTTCAAATGGATCATAGGTTAACTTACTATGAGATCAGTATCTTGTATTTTTCTTTTAGTTTCAGAAAACCACTTTCTTTTTTTCCTTTTCATTAATTCTATGGAATAAATAGTTTGTTTTCTATTTTGAGGTTTTTGGCTCCTTTTTTCCTTATCGCTTTCTTACACAACTTCCAGAGTACTTTTTACTAATTACCCAGGTTTGCATGACTTGTGGGTTGTTGAGACTCTTAGTGCTCTTGCTTGGTTATTGCTTTGCTGTTGTTTTGACCATAGCAACTGATACGTGCATTGATTAGAGATTTTTTATTATTTGCTACCTTGTGTTCTTTCTTAATTGCATATCCAAGCGATAAACACCCAACATCTGACATATTTCCTAAGCTGAATCATCTGTTATATTTCAATGACTTTTCAGTGAGAACTCCCTTTTGCATGTTTTGGCCATCTTTTTAGTGTTGTGGCCATTGTGGTTGCTGGTGAACATAGGATGGCTAGATGATGGTGATTAGCATAGTACAGGATTTATCAGTGGAAATAGAAAGGCTTTAGCCATCTCTTCAAACTTGGGAATTTTTTTTTTTTTTATTTGACTTAGTCTCCTGAGTTGCATGAAACCAGGGGAAAATATGTTCCCTTAAAGCTGTTTACCATGAACAAGGAGAAATAATAGATGACTGTGGCGGGGCTCACTTATTTCAAATTTGTGGATAGGCAAAGGGGTTTGAATAATTAGCTTTTTCTTAGGTTTTATGAATGAGCTACTAGATGGGGTGATTTATCAAAAATTGCTTGCTTGGCATTCCAGATTTGCTCTCATACTCAACGCCAACTCAGCAATGCTAAACTTGCAAAATGAAAGTTGATTTTGTGGGTCACTTGCCTTCAGGCCTTACATCTCATCATAATGGTTGATGTCCTAGATCAAATATGTGTCACTTTCTTGTGAACTAAATCCTTAGGATGTATTCCATTGTCTTACTGGAAATAAGTTAGCGCCTATATCTTGGTTTCTAAATTGGTTCAATGCATTGTTATGATGAGTTATCTTGTGAGCATGTGAATCAAAGCACATTTTTTTTTAATTGTTTACCATGTTCTCTGATACCAATTTTTAGAACTTTCTTGACATGCACTGTCTTTTAGAGATTTGTTTTGATTTTATTATTTTTTACCATTTTAGATTTTATTTTCATGCTGTCATTTTTGTTTTGATGTATACTTGGTAACTTGAATTGTTTCCCTGCATTCACAGATACTGAAGACTTTGTTTGAGATTGTTTTATTTGAGGACTGTGGCAACCAGTGGAGTCTAAGCAGACCCATGTTGAGCTTAGCTATTATCAGTGAGCAGGTAACGGGTCTATGGCAGTTGTCTTCGGTGTGCTCAATTTCTGAGTAACAACTTTAATTTTATGTTTGCTTATTACTTGAGAATAGTAAGTTAACATGGCTGTTGTAATTCAATATTTGATTTGGATCACTTTGGATCTTCCTTTGAGTTGCTTGTTCAGTAATTTTGTTTCTGCTGTCCTTTTTTAATATTTGTCTGAGTTAAGTACTGTTCACTTGCAGATATTCTCTGATTTGAAAGCTCAAATTTTGGCTTCACAGGTAAAATATCTACTTTATTCACTGTCATGACCATCCTTTTCCTTTTGATTTTTAAACAAAACGCAGTTAATGTCTACCTGGTTATATAACTATTTATTTAGAGAGTGATGTTATTTGTTAAGAAAATTGTACAAGTTTCAAGAATACACGTAGTTATTTGATTTGTAGTTTCCACCTTTGGTCCCAAATTAAGATCATAATCCAACGACTCAAAATTTTCTTGAAGCTTATTCCTCTATTTTAAAGAGGGGAGATTTTGTTTTAAGTTTGTATTTGTTACGGTTATACTGTGTTTTATTTAAAGCTTGTTCAACTCCATTTGGGTAGAACTAAAATAATGCTGAAATTAATGAAATGGGGTGTGTTTGATCAGACTAGCTGGCAAATGTTCTCAAAGGCACTCCATAAGAAAAGGTTGGTCGTTGTTTGATGATGGTTCTTAATGTTATTCTATTAGTGCTGTCTGCCGTTGAGGTCATGCGTCAAAGAGACATTTTACTTGGACACAATTATAGGATATAGTCTTTAAACATTCATTTTCTTGCCCTTTATGTCATTTCCTTTGTGCTAATACAAAATTGGCTGACATAATTGCATTTGGTACACTACTTGATGAACAACCTTGTGACATTTCCATTTGAGGTAAAAACTGCTGGTACAGTTCAGGAAATGGGTGCCACAAATTGTAGCCTCCTGAGATCGAGTTATTTGACATTTGTTCTGAACATGAATTTTATTTTAACTTTTTTTTCTGGAAATCAAGAGATAAAGCAGATTGAACTTTGAAGTCAATTTGCTGTTTTACTTGCATCACTTTGGAAGTTGGGTGATTCACTCATTAGCTATACTGGATTTTGATTGTGCGAAGTGCAAGTTATGCTATACATAAATTGTAAAACCTACTATTCTGTCAAAGTAGTTCACATCCTAAGGAACTAGTTTCTCTAAAATTTTCATGTACCCTAGTGTTTCTCCATAGTCCTGCTCTTTGATGTGCATTCGTCAAACAGATGAAATTGCTCAACGAAACCCCATGCAATATAAATTTTTTTCTGGGAAGGTAAACAAGTTGACAGGGAATTAGATTCCAAATAGCTTTGCTGTTATGTATATGTAATTTGTTATAGATCAAATTTATACTGAAAATTGTCACCTGAAGTAGCAGAAATGGAGAAGATTTACTCTTGGCACTTCAGTTAGTAATTTGCTTTGGTGCATTCTCTGTTAATTAAACATTCAAATTATGTTTGAAGTCTTAGAAGCTGGTAAAACCCCTCTTATTACTTCTGTGCAGTTTTGATTTTCGTTTTTGACCAATGATTACCTGTCAGCCACAACTCTTCATAGTTTCTGGTGATCAGGTGTTGATTGATAGTCATTTAATGAACTCGCATATTGTAAACATAACTGAAAAAAGAAAAGAAAAGAAAATCACGGTTTACATGATGTTTTTTAGCTTCATAGAACTCATGCAACCCCAGAGTTGTCTATCATGAGTAATTTGGAGGTTGCATTTTGTTTTGGGGTTTGAGCTTGAACAGTTGAAACTACTGTAAATTATTGGTGCTTTTCTAGCACCCATTATGCCTCCTCCTGTTTCTAAAATGTGATCCCTATGCTTACTCTTTCTTTCCATCGTCTTGCAGCCTGTGGATCAACATCAGCGGCTTGCCCTTTGCTTTGACAAACTGATGGAAAATGTAACTCGAAGCTTGGATTCAAAGAACAGAGATAAATTTACTCAGAATCTGACTGTTTTCAGGCATGAATTTCGTGTCAAATAGCTCCGATTTCTTGCTTGCTGCTGCTTTGCTTTGGGAACTGAATTACGTCTGCAGAAGATTTTCATTTGAAGACTTTCCTTCCACATACTTCATACAGTTGTACACAGAAACAAGTGGTTTTGTTGTTTATCGACAAGCGATGTTACCTCTGCAGTGCTTAGACTTTGTCGTCCAAATCATGTGAAGCAAATATTTTGTAAAACCAAATATCTGCTGCGAAGGTGGAGTATGAATTTTTTTTGTACAGGCCCTGCCTCCATCTCAAAAAGTTTTTAAGGGGGATGTTACTGAAAATTAAGATAGAGTACCATGCTAAGTGGGTTATCAAAGGTGTGCAGAAGGTGGTGGTGGTTTGGTAGATAATTTTAGGGTATTGATTCTTTTTAGAACAAAGATGTAAATCATTCATGAGGTTTACATGGTGTTTTTGGAGGTGGGTCAGTTGGAATTAATATTTTTTGTACATTAACCCCTACATATTCGTTGTATTTGTTGATAATAGAATGGAAAATGGTTTGAAATTTCAGTCATTCTTGGTTTCCCTTCCTATCATAGAAGTTGTCTATCAAGAGAAGTCATAGTAAGCCTGGTAAGGTACTGATTTTCAAGATTTCAATATTTTGTGATTCTGCCATATATGTATATTGTTACTATGGCGCAGGGTTCAAGCTCAGGAAATGTGTTCAGCATCCAGTCTGTCATGGCTTGCTTGCTGATTTGCACTATGTAATTGCTGCAGTGGAAGACAATTTGCTGCTTTTCGTTTTCGTTTTTTAATTTCTTGTACTTGCAATTTTGAGTTGTCACATCGCCTGGTAATTAATGTAAACCCTCCCTGAGGGTGCATTCTTGTGGCGAAAAATATTATGGATGCTAATTAATAATGATGGCTCCGTTATGCTGTTCTGTTAGATCATAGGTGGTTTATGTTACCATCTTGAGATGGAATCCAATCAGTCACGGGAGTCGTGATCCAAATGAAAATTGGAGACCCTGGGCCGTCAACCTAAAGAGCATCATGCATTTACACATGGTTTCCCCCCTCCCTCTCTCGGTTATAACAGATCTAAAAAGCAATTTTACAAGACTCGGGCCTGAAACAGGGGCTACATGAGTGAAAAAAACTGATTTCATTTTTTAAGAAAAAAAAGTCAATTTTATTTATTTTTAAAGCAAGCTGGTCAAAGCTCAACATCCATGCAAAACGAAAGGGGGGAAATCATGTATAAAAAATCCAAGCATGATCTCCAAGGAGAAAGAGCTTGACAAAGAATTTGTGATCTATGCAAGAAATCTCGAGTTCGAGTCAAAATATACTCTCTATAAAATCCTGGAACAATTAGAATTTTATTTACTTAACTGGATCCACAAATAAACTTTTCAGGTTGAGATTTCCTCCAAATGCATGCAAGACTTTCCAGAGCTGAGCAGTCCAGGATGTGCATGACTAGAAATTATTACGAACCGTACAGGACAAACAAAGCTCAGCATGTTACTCAGACCCAGTGCTTTAAGTTTTGATGAGTCATGAATGATATTTATGTTACCATAGATAAAGAATGGGTTGATAGTTTATGATAGCGTTGGCAAATGTTGTTGGCAGTAGAACAAAGCCTGTTAAATTTAGGTTTGAGTTATGTAGTTAAATTTTCGAAGCACAAACAAGAAATTTGAGTTCAATGGAAGTCCATAAATCTGGTTTGAGTACAAAAGTGTATTCCACAAGAATAACAGTAAAAGCCCTAGCAAGTTATTTTTGTTCACAAGGAAAAATATATGTATACAAGTTTAGCATAGAGTGGAAGAACCATATTCGCACTTCAGAATCAGTTATCACCATAAGGCAAATTGTGCATGAATTCGTATGAAGACCACATGCAGGTAACAGTAAGACTTACAGGCACTACTTGAGTGATACTAAATCCAAGTAGGGTACATTTGGAAAAGAAATGACGTGGACACCACCCATGCTCCAAGGGATTAGGCCTGCCCCTAACATCGCCTCTCCTCGCAAAGCTTTCGTATCTACAGATGCTTGCTATTGTTCTCGAATGTGCTTGTTACAAATGAAGTTAACTTTGCATATATACAGAAAAAAAAATTCTATGTGTGTTGATTGATTCTCTTCTGCAGGATATAGGACTAGAGAAAGTTCAATCAGATGTTCTCCGTGAGTTGATTTTTAAGAAATTCCAGCACGGAAAGGCGCTGCAATTAGAATCTAATTATCAGTCATTTGCTTAGGATTTAGATTCCAGATAATTAGGATAGTTGACAGTTTACTTCGAAAGCATACCCGTTGCTCAAGACCAGCTTCTTCTGGTTTTAATGTCAAGGATTCCAATATTTTTATGGCCTCATGAAATCTATCACGTGCAGCATCCTCGTTACCTACACTCCTGTCCGCATCGGCAACTTTTGCAAGGGAAACAGCCACATCCAGGGTCTGTAATTGAAAGATAAATAAAGAACGTTAATTGCAGAGGAAGCCTGGAAATATACTGAGCTTCTCAAACAGGCATGATCACAAATATTGTTTATCACATTGTGCATCAAATAGAGAAAGGGAGACAAGTACAAGGTGCTATGTTGGAGAAAATCAGAAGCATTTAAAAATAAATAAATCAATACTAGCTTAAAAATAAATAATTTATTCCCCCCCTACCAAGCCTCATTTCCTATTTTTTTTTTTTAAGAAGGCCAGCATGCAGAGAAAAATGCTCTTTATAGTATCATGCAAACATGGTCATGGAAATCCTCAAAACTGGGAAGCCGTGGCCCCTCATTGCTATACAAGAGGTAACAGAACGTATCACGAGTACATCTATACCTAAAGTCATAGAGCATGTGAAATGACAACACCAAGAGCAATGGCATGTGCTGGAAAAAAGAGAGGATGCTGACCTGGGATGGAACACTGGGATGACGTTCGATGGCATCACGTCGCACATTGAGAGAACGCATATAGTAAGATCTTGCAGCCTCCAGATCTCCGTCATAATATTTGAGATCTCCAATTTTATTAAGTGAAACAGAAAGCGTATGCGTGATCTGCAGGGGAAGAATATGAAAATTTAGATGGCATGGTAAAATCACACAGAGAATAAAAGGCAGCAATACTTGTAAAATTTTAACCTCCAGATCAGCTGCAGACAATTTTGATAGGAATTCTACACTCTCTTCAAAGTATGTAACTGCAGAACCAGCATCCCCCACTGCTCGACTGCAATAGACATAACATGTAGAGATTTTAGTAAAGTTGTCAGGACTCAAAATCAATTACTTTGAAAGAAGACAATGAACCCATAAGAATGTTTCAAGAAATTACCAGTTTTAGAATAGATAGCCTCTAATATCTAGATTGCACATCCTTAAAGCTATTCTTTAAGACATAGCTTCCTTTGTCTATACTTAAGGATGTGAGAATCTTTTGAGTGTGATTAAGATATTCAAAACTACCAATTTCTAGTTCATTGGTGCAAACAATGCTGCTGCTGTTATTCCAGCAACGTGCCAGCAACCTCAACAATTTCATCAATGCAAACCATGGTGCAAAGTGGCATTGCAATAATATTTCAGAAACCCTAATCATTTTTTTCATCACATGTTTCTGAAAAATGAAAAGGCACTGTTTGATGAAATAAAGTTAGCTCCTTAGGAATACTTCGATAACAGCTCTGTGACCTGGTTGACAGCATAACCGGTGGAAGGAAACTGGTAGTAAATGTAAATCGCTCAATCACTCCATCCTCTATTGAAAGTGCATGGGTTCCTCAACTTCTTTTGAGGAAAATGAGATAAATGGTTTTCAGAAGCATGTTTTCATCATGTGAAGAATGTCCTTGCGTAGATATCTTTTCTAAAAACAATATCTTAATCTAAATAGTTAGATGCTTATTAAGAAAACACAATCTAAATAAATATATGATCATGCTAAAAAAAAAATACTTGTTTTCACCAGCCCCATTTCTTTTTCAATTTGTCCACTCAGTTCAACTACATCTTAATACCAAAGCAGAATTATTTTTCCTTTAAATTTGTCCCAGACTAGCTGGAGTTGCCTAATGGAATACTTTATCTCAATTTACTAGCCAAATTCATATTGTTTCTGTTTAATCTTTTCATTCTACCATTATCCTCGGATCATTGCAAGGTTGCGAAAGAAAAAGGGAGATAACAGACCAGCAGTCCCCGAGCATTCCCAGCACTGCTCCAAGCTGCGAACACAATTCCGAAGTGTTGCCCACTGTTTCTATTCGACCTCGGATGTCTTCTGCACAGAGACCAAGTCTTGATTTTGCACTTTCCACGTTCTGGGCACGGAATGCCTGCAATTGAAATGCCAAAAACAAAAGAGAACAATCAACTACAAATTGCAACAACTTAGTAGACACCAAGCAAGCACATAAAAGATAGTTAAGATTAAGTTGAAAAAAAGAAGATGAAAACAAATGAGAAGTTTACGAGAAGCTTTGTACTAGTATAGAATTCCTTGAAAATTTTGGTGAGATAATCATAGCCAAGACAAAATAACAACGTTGGTCTAGAAACGACATTCATCAAAAGAAAAATAGAAACACAGCAATGTCATGAAAAATAAACTAAACTTACCCGCATGGCTTGTTGCACCAAGAAAGCACCCCTCTCCAAAGAAACATCCTCGTATATCACCTTTTTATTCTCACTTACTTCCCCCTCTTTATCCATGTCAACATGAGACCTCTTGATTCTAGCATGACCATCAATGAACCGATCAACTACACTCTGTAAATCCGTATCGGCTTCAATCTTCTCAACATCAGCTCCACACAGCGGACAGTCCTTAAATCGCGAAATACACACTCTAATCCAACAAAAACAAACCAATTCACAAACTGCCTTAGAGAACCAAACAAGAGCAAACAAGTTAACATGGTATCATAGATTTGGATTCTACCATCTCCTTACTTGCAATACACATGAGAACACGGCACGCATTTGCTACAATCAAATAGAAGAGCTTGGCATATCATACAACTAAGAGGTCCCAATTTAAATGTCTGAGAATCATATCCAAAAGGGCATTTCGGCGAAACGGTAGCAGATTCACCGCTATACTCTTTCTTAGCCCTTCCTCCTCCTTCATGCTCGGCCCCGTGTTTAATCGGACAATCCCCTGGTTTTCTTGATGACCCATCATCAGGTCTTGAAGCTTTCACAAATGGGCAAACTGGGGTCATCGTGGTAAATCGAAATCTGCATGACATTCACAGAAACAAAACAGGGCTCTCATCCAAACATCTAAAAACTTGACAACTTTCTTTAAATATTTAATCAGAATGAGGAGATTTTTGCAAATTTTGAAGAAAAATAAAGGGAAAGAAGGAAAGAGAAATCACATACTAGAATTAAAACACCAGAGCTTATTTCATCTTTGTGCTCTTATCTCTTTCTCTCTCTCTTTCACGCACCGCAGAAATGTACCTGGTCGAACAGGAATGGAAGATGTCAGCTTCATTTATCTATTTTATGTAAAGCCAAACTACGGATCAGTATTTAAATATTGGACATTGTTATGCTTTACTTTAAGAACTTTCAAACATTACAGTTATACCATCAACATCTTCTGATTAACACTGTAACCATGTTTGGCTAGGATTTATGTAACTTAGGCTCATGTCCTTTTCTTTTTACACATTACACAAAAAGAGTGTTTATGAAAATCAACATGAGATAATATCACTGTACATTAATGTTTTGCGTTTCAAAAGCTTGAAAAAAATTGAATTTTGTTTTTTTATGTTTTAAATTAATTTGTTTTTAGTGTTTTTGAATAATTTCGAAGTGTTGATATTAAAAATAATTTAAAAAAAATAAAAAATATTTTAATATATCTTAAACAAAAAAACCTTTTAAAACATTACTACTACACTCTTAAATACCCCTATAAAACACAACCCTTATTAAGGGTGAGCAAAAAAACCAAAAAATCAATTAAATCCAAAATACCTATTATTAGGGGTGAGCATTTTTTATTCGGTTTTTTTTTCTTTCCTGTTTGATTGTTTTTATTGATAAAAACATAATCAAACTGAAAATGATCACCCCTAGCCCTTATACTAAACAACTATTATCCTCTTTTATCTTTTCAAGTTATTTAACAACCTAGTAATTCTCATTGGTTTCAAGAACACATTGGATTAACATGGAATTTATATAGAAAGGAAAAACTCGGGATGATAACACTCTTGAAACAATTTATTGAGACTAATTAACAAAACCTAAAATCAAAACTATGGTTTCTAAAAATGAATTTTTTTATGTAATTTAGGAGAAGTTGTGTACATATCAAGTCGAGTAAGGTTTGAGAGCAATCATATCTCATCTCCAGCGGTGTTTTTTCACAAATGAATGGAGATAAGGATTATATTGTTTGGTCATAGAATGATAAGCTGTGCGGATTAAGGACCGAATAGGAGTAATGCTTATAGTTTGAGACTAACTTGTAACTATACCCAATTTCAAGATATTCCCATTTCTGGCCCAAGTAATGGTTAGAAAAGCATTATTGTCCCTTATTTTATAGTTAATTTCATCAAATCAAACTTTTCACTGCAGATTTTGCCAAACAAAACCCTGTATATCCAATAAAAAGAAATTTGAGCACTTTCATCAAAACTTGTGATCAGCCGGGTGATATTATTGTGATGATATAAGTGCGAGGATCGTTAATGGAAGGGAAAAAACAGTTCAATTGACCCAATTTAGAAAAAAAATGATTCATTTGATCAGATTTTCAAAGTAGAGGCATCACATTCACACTTGAATTTTAGTCATTCTGTAGGGACACGTGTCTGCCCAAGGAAAAGAGTATAGTGGTTTCCTGGTTACAGCAAGAATACGGTTTAAAATGTGTTTGCGAGGTGCCAAGCAGTATACCTCATGAAAGCATGAAATACATGGGTGTCGCGCCTCACAGACAAACACGCCATTAGGAAGTGTGACCACCAATGACACTCGTCTGTTATCGTCATATGTGCTCGTTAATCCGAGGAGTGATAAATGCGCCACATGGCATCTCACATAGGTTGGTTTGGGCCGTGAGTGATGCAGGCCGGGCTATTTTGTAGTTAGTCCGCCTCGAGGAGTTTTACTTTGATGGGCCCAAAATGTTTCTCAAGTAAAATGCACTCTTAAAACACACAAGAACACAGAAGCTACCGAACTCACAAAAAATCACACTTGTGTTTGTTATTGAAGTGTGTTTGAGAGTATGGTCGGACCATGTTTTTGATAATTTTTTATTTTTTAAAATTATTGTTTTTATGTTCTTGGATAATTTTGATATGCTAATATCAGATTATAAATTTTAAAAATATAAAAATTATTATTGTAATGTATTTACGAGTAAAAAATATTTTAAAAACAATTTCTACTTCGATCTAAAAAAACCCCAATGTACACATTCTCCTTACAAATATTTCTTATTTTTTTCACATATTTTTGAAAAACACAATAAAAAGATATCAAGAATAAAAACGTAAATCAATTTATTGCGTGACATACGGCTAAAAGGCAATGTTCATATGTTTTAACCGAGCCAGGAGGTCAGGGATGGTCCGACAAACCAACCATCCGCCCCGACAAGACCGATCCTGGATAAGCTTTACCCATAACCTGGAGGTACGAACCGCTCCGACCCAATCCCATATCTTGCCCTGATTCATGGCTGCTACTCAGAGATACAACGTGCCCATCTCAGTCCACCCGTGACCCGAGTCCACGAGAGCAATATTTCTTGCCACCTCAAGCGGTGCTCAGCCGGAAAAGCAAGTATTTATTGGAGGCGACTGATGTCTGCCATGGAGTATAGCCCGGACCTTCTGGTTAAACTTCTCTTACTAATAAAATTAAAGATTATAATGGTTACCGTGAGTTTAATTTCTTGATATTTGTACTCTAATTTATTATTTATTGCTATTGATTATTCATTAATCATTACAAGATAAAATAAAATAACTAATATATCGTAAAGAAAAAGATGAAAAAGGGAGAGGGAATAAAGAGGAAGAGGAGCACATGGCTGCAATTGGGGTCTTGGCCTAGCGGTTGAAGGGATTTGTTTCTTTCCTCTGTACCAGGGTTCAAGTCTCACTATGCACGTCTGTAACCCCTGCGGTACCTTAAATGCTCACTGAGTTTACAGGATGTTCAATGAATCCGGGGATTAGTTGTGGTACGCGTAAGCTGGTCCGGACACCCCGATTATAAAAAAAAAATAACACATGGCAGCTGCGGGGTAAATACGGTGGATTGGAATGATTACTTGTATTAGAAGTATATGATTCGCTTTTCTCATCACCCTAAACAATAAAAAAACTAAAATAATATGTGGGGAGCTAATGGACTGGAGTGCGGTGAAATTATGTTTTACTTCTATTTTTTTATATAATTTTAATGTAATAATATAAAAAAAAACAAAATATTTCACGCTTTGCTAGGGTTTCTCTCTCCCTCTCTCTTTTTTAATTCCCATTTGTCATGGAATTAAGAGACAAAAATTGTCTTTTGCAATCCCAACTTGTAAAAATTAGCTGTCTATTCTTCATCATATACATCGAGCTAGACAAAATAAATGCTTTTAAAAAGTTACAAACTAGCTGGCACAATTGTTCCACTCGTGAACTACAAAATAATTGTGGTAATTCAAATCACATGGATCAAAACTATGTGATTAATTAATTGATATGGTGCACTCCAAAACCATATACGGTCAACCAAATTTCTTCTAATATACAAATATTTAAATAGTGATAGAGCTTTTGAAAAATAAAAATAAAAATAAGATCCAAGTCATTGATTTGACTGAATCCAAACAGGCGCAGTGATAAATAAATAGTAAAGATTAATACCATATTCAAGAGAAGTTTAAGAACAACTTGTGGTCATAACTCATAAACATACCGGATTTTTGGATGTGATTAAACTTTATTTTCTAGAAAGTATACGTTATAGATTTATATAAATAAATAAAATCTTAATTGTTTTAATTTTTTATAAAAAATAAATATTTTGATTTATACTTGAAATCTGCTATATGAATCGGTACGCTTCATCAATATATCATTCCAATCTATAATACAATGGGTTTATTTTAATCATATTTGGTTTACATGCAACTAATCTATGTAATAATTTATTAAAATAATATAAATAACATATTTTAGTGTTTTTTTGGTTATGAATTCATTTTAAAACTGTCTCAACATCAATTCACATAATCAAATAGATTTTTATATTTTCTATTTATTATATGATAGTAATAAAATCCAAGTATAAAGATGTGGTGGGAGAGACTGCATGGGTTGCAAATTCGCAAACCGTACGTGACAATTTTCCTGGAACAATATAATACATGCGTGTAAACCATCCACTCTGCCTCTCAATAATTGTTAGATGCATGGTTTTGTTTTTTTGTTTCTTAATTATTTGTGTTGAAACCTAGGATTTCTGGGTTTTTTTTTTTGTTGTTGTTGATCAGAGACATTGCTGGCCTACCATGCACCCTTCGCCTGTGAAGCTTTATTATGAGTTGGTTGGTTATACATAAAAAGAAAACAAATAACATTTATAATTAAATCGAAAAGTAAAAAATAATCCCATCTATATATAATATAATAAAATGCATAGAGAATTCATGAGAGAGCAATAAAGATGGGTTAAGAAACAATCTTACCTAAAAATTTAAGTTGTTAGTTGAGATTACTGAATATGATTTATATTATTCTCTAATACATCTCTTTAAGTGAAAATCTTTTGAACTTGAAACTTGCACAGACCCATACTATTTTTGTGTTTAATTTTTATCAAATAGAATAGAGATGGTAAGATTTGGACCCATAACCACTAATCAACAAAGCTTTAATGTCATATAATGAAAACATCTCAACTAAAAAATTAAATTAATAGACAAGAAATTATAATATAATTTATATTATTCCAAGATGCTGTTACACCTCTCCCTGCAAGTTTCCTCCAGCGAAAAAGCTACCGCTCTCACATTTAGCCTACAAACGGGTGGTGGGATATGCCACTCTTTTCATTTTTCCTGCAATCCCATCTTTCATGGCTTCTCTTCTGCATCATCTCTTCTCTCTCTCTCTACTCATCATCAGCTCCACTGCATCGAACCAGCTCCCTCAGGTAATTTCACGGATCGATCGCATATACTTCTCAAATGAGTGACCCGTTTTATGTTTTCACAAGCGATAATCCATGCTCTTCGAGTCTTATCAGCATTATGTGGTTTATATGGGGAGTTCATCGAGTGGAGAAGCTCCTGGGATTGCAGAATCAGATCATTTGCAGCTGTTGTCCTCGATTATACCAAGGTTACCGTATCTCATTATTATAATCCATTGTTATTTGTAGCTGTTAGAAAATAATATAAATCATAGTGTCCTATAAATTTTAAGTATTTAGGTGAGATGATTATTTAGTATGGTATCAAAGCTTTATTAACTCGGTAGTCACGAGTTCGAATCTTACCACTCCATTTTATTTGATAAAAATCAAGCACAAGATAGCGTGGTCTGTGCAAGTTTCAAGTCCAAAGAGTTTTCACTTGAGGAGCATGTTAAAGAATAATATGAATCATGTTCTGGGGTCTCGTCTAATAGCTTAAGCTTTTAAATGAGATGATTTTTTAACGGTAGCCATGCTTTCAAGGGTTTGACAGTTGGATTTTAATGTGCCTCTTGGCAGTCATGAGAGTGAAAGAATATCGCTAATCCACCATTATAGCCATGTTTTCAAGGGCTTCTCAGCCATGCTTACAGAGAATGAAGCCTCTGCATTAGCTGGTAATCAGTTCTGTCTTGTTTTGTTTCTTTGTTCTATTTGACAGTCTGTCTCGTGTTTAGCCTAGAGCTTATGCATGTCTTTTATGCTTCAAAAAATAACAACACTACTAATAAATTAAAACAAAAAATAAAACCCTTCGATCCTAGAACATGTTTGTGGTCCAAAAAGCATAATTGCTTTGAAAATAAAATCAGCAGTGAATTTCTTAATTTTCTTACACCTAGATTTTCAACCGAATTCTCTTCTTTGCAAATATTGATTTCACGAGGAATCCGATTAGCATTTGGTTAGCTGATTATTCAGTTATTGGATAATCCGTCAACTCAGGTGATTTTCTTTTTATAAAATAACTTTTTTTTTTCTTTTAGATTAATTTTTACATAATTATAAGAAACAGTCTTTGAAAAAATTATCTGATTCACAGGTTTGACATGTTAGCTTGGATTACTTAGCTCATAAGTTTAATAGGTTTATCTATTGACTAAATATGTTTTTTTTTTTAATAATTTTTAATAGTTTTTCTTAATATATATTTCAGTATTGGATCGATAAAGAAATAAATTGTATGGTTTTTTCCATTTCTTTAGGGTCATCATTGTCTCTAATAAAGTTCTTTTAGGTTGATGCTTAATTTGGTGATTATATGTTTTTATCATGTAATTAAAAAAACTCTTATAAAAAATAAATTATTAACTCGAAGAAGCCCATGACACGGTTTGCTTGAGAAATGTGGTCGATCTAATATGTAATTATCTCAATAATTTTAGTAAAAACTACTATTAGCTTAAAGTTTGTTAAAATTAAACTATGTTTTTATTAATTATTAAAATTGTATTTTGATTTATAATTCAAGTTAATTTAAGTTAACTGGTTCGCGATTTAGTTTATAATTCAAGATAGATAAAAAGTTACAATGTGAGATTCAAAATATACCGATTAAATTAAATTTAATAACATAGTCAAATTCTTCTTTATACTCTTAAAATAATTTTTTATATTTTAAAAAAATATCCGTCCCGTGACGGATCGCGGGTCAATAGTCTTAGAATATATAAAGTCAATTTTTTATTTTTATTTTTATATATATATATATTGGGCTTGAGAGAAGAAATTCCGAACGGGCTCTAAATACGGTTGACAACCTTATGGAACTCCACTGGTTCATCAACACAAAACCCTCCTCTACTTTCAGTAAACCCTTTACCCGCCATTAATACACCAGCCACCCCCTCTCCCCCTGTCCCTTTTCCTCTCTGAATCTCATCTTTGCTTCGAAGTTCCAACAAAAAAGTGAAAACGATGGCCACGAATATTTTCTCCACAAAAAACCTCGTTTCTTTTGTACAAAAACGTTTTCTATTAACATCATCCGCATCGACAACTCACTTTCTCCCAACTCTCCACTACCCACTACTACTACTACTAGTAATAGTAGTGGGTATTCTTATTCGTATTTTAGGGCTCAATTCCTCGTCAATTGATGCGGGTTTTCTCTGCAATCTGCACTTTCAATCTGCCAGAGCTCATTTTATCAAATTCTCATATTTTAAGAAGGGGTTTCGATTCTCAAATTAAACCATGTTTCGAGTTTTTAAAGTCTGTTCTTGGTTGTAATGAGAACGTTTTGGTGGCTCTTAAGCATTCTTCTTGGCTGTTGACGTTGCGTATAGACTGAACAGAGATCAATTGTTTTCTGAAAACAGGCCATGATGGTATAGTATCCATCTTCCGGGATCCAATTCTTCATCTTCATACTACACGATCATGGGATTTTCTGGAGGCAGCATCAGGCATGCAATACAAGCACAAGCATCCTCCTATGTCAAGTGATGTTATAATTGGGATGATAGACACAGGTAACTGCAATTCACTTATGTTTCTCATACTACCTGGTTCAATGGCCCTGCATGAATGAAAGCCGCCTTGAGAACTTGCCTCAGATTTCAGTTGCTTTCACATGCACACACATGTTTATTCCAGAAATATGTCAATATGATTCATTTTTTTATTTGTGCTAACTTCGTATCACAAAAATCTTAACTCACTCTTGTAGCGCACACACAAAAAAAAGAATGGTTGGTAACATGAACCATTCTTTTGATGGACTACTTTGATGAAAGTCACCTTATATATTTACTCATTGAGTTTATATTTCAAATGTCTTTTGTGACTGAACCCCCAGGACGCCGTTATTTTCCACTTCAGCATCAATAAGAATGGTGACTTTGTGGGGGAAGGGCACCTTCCATATTATAACTAAAAGCTCAATGGTCCTCCATGTAAACAAAACATGGTTTTTATTTTTTTAACGGTTCGGGATTTTGAGGATTGAAAGTCCAAGGACTTCAACTTTTAAAACCTCACTTCATGCCTTGCTCCTTTACGTGGGGCTGATTTTGAGTTCAAATCTTTTTGAGGGTGTGTATCAATTTTGAAAGAGGGAAGGCTACAAAATCCAGTGAGCCTTTCGATGAATTGGAAAAGCATTATAAAAGGATATAAGTTCGATTCTAAGTTGAACATTTAAATTGTATGTCAGCACAAGCTATAGGAATAATTAGAAGTTTTCTGTTAACTCGAAATAATTTGTTTCCCATCATTTTGTACAAATTTTTTGTTGTGTCTTGCTGCGATTGAGTCTTATCCAAGGGCATGTTGTTAGACTTCAGAAATTTTTTAGAATATTACGTGTTCTTTGCTTTAGGGATATGGCCTGAGTCGCCAAGTTTCAATGACGATGGAATTGGGGAAATCCCTTCAAGATGGAAAGGAGTTTGCATGGAAGGATATGACTTCAAGAAATCCAATTGCAATAGGTGATTGTATTTTTCGTTATGAAGTAAGAAAAGTACAATATGCATGTATGCCTCTATTAATATAATAGCTTTTATCTATATTGTATACTCATCCAGTTTTGTTATATCAGGAGCAATTACTCTTTTCATAAACATTCGTAGCAATATGCTTCAAGTCTAAAATCTTCATCTAAACACACACCCTGAGACAAGCCGAAGTGATGATTTCTGCTTGCTGTTGAATTTAATCTATGGCGCAGAATTCTTATTTTCTGGTCTGTATGTCTGTAGGAAGTTGATAGGAGCAAGATACTATGGCTCCATCCAAAGGACATACAGTAATAACAAGACCCACATGGCCAAACCAGATGACTCACCAAGGGACTTTGATGGCCATGGTACTCACACCACATCCATTGCAGCTGGTGCTAAAGTTGCTAATGTTAGTTACCATAACTTAGCTGGAGGCACAGCTAGGGGTGGCTCACCTTCATCTAGAATAGCAATATACAAAGCATGCACATTAGATGGTTGCTCTGGTTCCACCATATTGAAGGCAATTGATGATGCAATTAAGGATGGAGTTGATATAATCTCTATTTCTATTGGGATGAGCTCACTCTTTCAATCTGATTACCTAAATGACCCCATAGCAATTGGTTCATTTCATGCACAACAAATGGATATCATGGTAGTGTGCTCTGGAGGAAATGACGGGCCTGATCTTTACAGTATTGTCAATTCAGCTCCTTGGATCTTTACAGTTGCAGCTTCTAATATTGATAGAGATTTCCAATCTTCTGTGCTGCTTGGAAATGGGAAGACTTTCCAAGTAAGCTATTCATTTGTTGATTATTTTAATGTTTATATTAGGTTCTATTTTCATTCTTCTTCTTTCTCTTCCTCTCTATTCTTTTTGGAATGAACTCGTGTCCTTATAATCCTTTTGCTTAAGGGGTCTGCCATCAGTTTCTCAAACCTCAATCGCTCAAGATATTATCCTCTCGCATTTGGAGAGGATGTTGCTGCTAAGTTCACTCCAATATCAGAATCTAGGTATTGTCAAGAAGTGATACTGATGATAATGATTAAAGTCATGTATTGGATAGAGTGAATTAATTTTCACTAAAATGCAGGAACTGCTACCCAGGATCATTAGATACACAGAAAGTTGCGGGAAAGATTGTTGTATGCACAGATAATGATTTAAATATTCCACGGCAAATCAAGAAATTAGTCGTGGAAGATACTAGAGCCAAAGGGTTGATTTTAGTCAGTGAGGATGAGAAAATTATCCCTTTTGATTCAGGCACGTTTCCATTTGCAGAAGTTGGAAATCTTTCAGGGTTGCAGATTATTAAATACATCTACGATACCAAGTAAGCATCACTGATATAAATTTCCAATTTTGTACGTTGTTTAGTCTATTCTATTTCAGCTTGGATGCATGATAAGGAACAAGGTTTTGGTTCTTAACGCTCGCTATCCTAAATGTTTAGAAGATTTGATATTGTCTTCTGTGATAACACAAAATAACTACCAAAACATCAACTAAAGTAGCTGAAACTGACATTGCCTCTCTCTTCCTTATTCTCCATTATTACGTGTCTTTAATATGATCACCAAGTGCTGTGCAGGAAACATGCATCCCATATAGATCCCTTTCTTCTGGTCATGCCTTTCTAACCAGGGCAACATATTATGGATAAGATCTGCTCATCACCTGAAAAGGATCCCTTTTTCTGGAGATCCGACCTCTCTGTCTACTGGCTCTTGCTGATGGTGATTTATTTTTATTGCATATGGAGCAAAATAAATCCTTAATTTATTCCTACTTTGTTCTTGTCTTATCCAGCCACTTCTATTAATAAATCAAAGATAGTGCTTTCAGTAACAGACATAATAGTACCTAGTTTTCTTTTAACACTCTTCAACATATACAAAAACTTTAGAAACAATTACTTTTTGTGAGATTCTTAACATCCTAAAAAGTTTAGTGAGGCGTATGCCCTCCATACCAGTTAAGAAACTTGTCCAGGAACTTCATAGATGGATTTGATCTCTTCTCTGTCCCTGTACAGAAACCCTACTGCAACCATCCTTCCTGCTCGTGATGTTCCTCGATATAGACCAGCTCCAACTGTTGCATATTTCTCTTCCAGAGGGCCTGGACAATACACAGAAAACATTCTGAAGGTTAGCTTTCATCATACATTAGAATTCAGGAGCTGTATTATTAGCTAACGACTTGGTTTATCATTGACACTGATCGGGACTTCAGCCCGATATAATGGCTCCGGGAGTTACCATTTTGGCTGCCATGATACCTGAAAAAGAAGCAGGGAGTGTTCCTCTTGGAAATAAGCCATCTGGATACGCCATAAAGTCTGGTACATCAATGGCTTGCCCTCATGTGACAGGGGCTGCAGCATTCATTAAGTCTTTTCATCAAAGGTGGAGTACTTCTATGATCAAATCAGCACTTATGACAACAGGTACTTTTGAAGGTTGAATTTCATGAAGATGAACACACACTCAAACTCACACCCACACACTCACAGTTTGTAACTAAGGCCTGGGAATACAGAAGGGAATTTTAGCTTGACAGCACCCCATGGTAAAAATAAATAAATTCTACTGTATGAATTTGGTATTAGATACTTTATATTTTTTAGTGGGGAGGGGATTGAATGATGCTTTTGATTGTACAGGCTTTCCCTTTCATGTTATTATCGTTTAATATCTGAATGGTCCTGTGTTAGTATATTAACTTCCATTATAATGCACTACAAGTGCTCGCATTGATCTCCTCCTCTGTTCTCTTTGCAGCAACCATTTATGATAACACAGGGAAACCCTTACAGAACAGCTCACATCACTTTGCAAATCCCCATGAAGTAGGGGTTGGAGAAATAAACCCACACAAAGCTCTTAATCCAGGATTAGTTTTTGAAACAACGACGGAAGATTATTTGCAATTCCTTTGTTATTATGGTTATTCAGGGAAAAACATAAGATCTATGTCCAAGACAAACTTCAACTGCCCCAGAATCAATATTGACAGACTCATCTCCAATATCAACTATCCATCGATCTCCATCAGTAACCTTGATCGACATAAGCCTGCTCAGACTATCAAAAGAACTGTGACTAATGTGGGATGTCCAAATGCCACATACATTTCCAGAGTGCATGCTCCTGTGGGATTAGAGGTGAAGGTTTTCCCAAACAAGCTTGCTTTTATCGAAGGTTTAACAAGGGTTTCCTTCAAAGTCTTATTCGATGGCAAGGAGGCTTCCAATGGCTACAATTTTGGGTCCGTAACATGGTTTAATGGTCGACATTCTGTCCGTCTATCATTTGCGGTGAATGTAGAATAACATAACGTACTTTCACTGAACTAAGGTACCATTCAATTTGAAGTTAATGCGCACACGACACACTCACAAGGTTGTAGACACATTGATTTTCTTACTGCATGTTTTGTCCAACTCTGGAACCCTTGTTGTATGGTTGGAGTTATTACTGTAAACCACCAGAATAGGAACATTCATCAATTAATGTTTGTCCAAAACATTTATTCTTTGAACATCATAGCATGTACAAATATTATTACCCATTGTGTGCTATATGGACTACGGTTGCTTGTGCAATAATAGTCATATTTACTTCAATTTATACGTACTAAATAAAAGTATACCCCATGTTTAATGCATCTTAGAAGCAATGATTTCCGGTTCATGTGGTTGCTGCTCCACTATTCCATTTTTTTAGCAAGGCCTAAAATATTGACCATGTGTGGGAATGCGTCTGTATTTCATAGATTAGGCTTAGAGGTCCTTGATCAACTAAGACAACATTGTTTTGTTTCTATCTTTGATAAGTACATGCAGATGATCAGATAGCGAGAGCATCAATTCAATGCGTGGGAATGCTCATCTTTGCCTCTAGATTTCCTTCTGATTGGATTAAGTAGATTACAGGTTGATTTACTTAGGTTATATTGAATAATTATGTCTCGGTTATTCCCCACAAATATTCTATTCTCCTGTATCATGCTCCTTTCCCTCTTTCATAGCTCAACAAGGGAAAGCCTGCCTGCACTAGAACACTCCAAACCATTTCACATCTCCAAGTAAGCTCCATTTTCTAAACCCATGGAACAAGAAAGGGAAAAAAACAGAAGGATTGCAGTGATCACAATATCATGCTAGCAAGCATGCCAAAATTAGGTACTGCTTGGTTGAAAGCCCTCACCTTCGAAGATGTAAACCGCGATCCAAAGACAGTCCCTTGTTCACTACCTCGCCTCATGAACCGGATCTTTACTAGAAAAACCACAGCCCAAATCTTGAATTTCCTCCTCCAAGAATTTTTGCTTGTCCCACTCATTACAGAAGATATCATAACTGAGGTTGTCTTGTCCGAGGCTGCGAGCCTGTGTTTCCTTTACTTCCTTCCTTCCTGTCCAATAAGAAAATATATTTTGCAATTCTAAGATTTCTATTTTGACTTCCCTGGGGTTCGTAAATCCGATTTAATTCCATGAAGTTCATAATATATATTATCTGCAGAACATGAGGTGTTGCATTTCCTGTTTTTAATGGAAATTAAGGTTTTTTGATAATGAGTAGTAACTAGACATGTATTGTTGGGAGAGAGAGATTTATTGGCAGCTTTGACAATCTCAGGAAAAAAGAAGTGAACAAAAATGGAGCCCATCCTTCTGGGGTCTCAAATAGCTCCTTCAGGAAAGGAGAGGTGGGTGGCTGACAATTTCTTGAAGATAGTAGAGGAAAAGCTAGGTGGATCTCATTTCGGATCTCATTATTGATAATTTAATATGTATAATTGTTTTTTTTTTTTTTTAAATTCACACAAATTTTTACCTTATATAAAATAAGGGATAAATTTTTCAAAAAATAAAATGAGGCCAGACGCTCTACTCACGGATCTACATGAGTAGTCCCAAGAGCAGGGGCCTTTATTTAAAGTCAATAATAGATATGTGGTACGTGGCCAGCGCAGCATTGCCGACCGTGTCTCTCTCTCTCTCTATTTTATTTTATTATTATTATAAAAATAATGAAATTATAAATGGGTTTAAAACTTGTACAAAATGTTAAATAGAGTAACAGTGGTGATAATTAAATAAGTAATTTTACTGTAAAAAATCTCCTTCACCTTTAGGTTTTTCTAATGACAGTAATAATAATAGTAATAATAATCTAAATAGTGATAGAAATAATGATAATATTAGTAAAAATAAAAATAAAAATAAAAATAAAAATGATAGTAAAAATTGTAAATAATAACGACCAACAATAATAATAATATTAATAATAAACCACTAATAATAATAATAATGATAATGATAATATTAAAAGTTAAGGTTGTCAAAAATATATTTTTGTAGTCAAACCACATTGTTCACATGACTTTTTCTTGTGGTCCAAGAGGATTGATGACGTGGTTAGTAAGGACCCGTGACTTCACGAAGGACGAAGTAGACAAGAAATGAATGCCTATGCCGGAAAAACATACGACTCCATGATCAGAAAAAAACAAAGAGGTCGGGAAAGTGATATTGATAATTCAAAAAACATGCTCTAATAATTCAACGAAGACAGGTATAATTCAGCAGGTCCAGCACGAAGAAATTACTGATAATTAAATTTAATATGTATAAGTGTTTAGCTAAAAACACAAATGAATCACACCAAACTCTTTATATATATATATATATATATATATATATATATATATATATATATATAAACTTAAACCTTAACCAAATAGCTAGGATTTTGACTCTTAATTTGGAAAATCAAATTAAAAATCCATAGAAATAAATTTTAAACAACTAGTAAAGTAAATAAATTGTTAACATGATTACAGTAAATCAATCATAATTAACGTAACAAGTAAAGGAGATCAGTTAATAATTGTAGATGAATGCTCAGTTTTTTTAGTTAATTAATTATTAGATGTGTTAATTATAGAGAGGATCTTCTTCTCATGATCATGGAGTGACCCACCCCGAGATCCCCTCCTCCCTCAGCATTGCCACTGTATTAGTATGCTCCACCGTGCATTATTACGTTACTGAAATTCAAGTTCTTATATAAAATAAAAAATCAGTTAAGTTTTGATTGGATTAAGTAGATTAAGGTTGATTTACTTAGGTTAGGATGTCTGGTTGAGTGAATTCCTATCCATTTTTCTTAAACTCGACTCCTGTCAATCCCGAAATGACCTGCGAGATCCACCCAGCTTTCTTCTACAATCTTCAAGAGATTTTCAGCCATTGAAGGACTCATAATTTTTCCGGTTAAGAAAGTTGAGATTGTTAATTTGATGAATTGTAATTGTATTAATTCAATTGATGTATGCTGTACACACAATCATATATATAGTATTACAGTGATGACAGTAACGGGTTGATGAATTTAATTGACATAAATTACATTGCTTGTTTCCGTTACTGTATCTTGTGAATTGATGACAGTAACGGGTTCCTTGCATTCATGAGAGTCTTGATCTTCATGTTTCAGTTCGGCTGCTGTTACGTGATCTTCCAGTTCCTCACTCTTCAGTTTAGTTGTAATTAAGGCTGCATTATCTTCATGTAATTCATTGAGTTCAGCTGCCGTTACCTGTTCTTCTACACCCACCTGAAGGAACTATTTGGGAGCCCAGAAGAACGGGCTCCATTTTTGTTCACTTCTTTTTTCCTGATATTGTCAAAGCTGCACAGCCTTGTCTTATTTCTTCAATAATATTCCCCTTCCTTTTCTTCATTGCCGGTGAAAGGAATTCCCAATAATTAACTCAGCCATTTTTTCAAAAACATTGCCGGCCGGCAGTGTGATTTTTTTAATATTATCAAAATAAGAAAAAATTATATATTAAGATATCTTCACATACAAGAACACGAGGGAATTCAGGACAAAGCACCCCATAGATTCGGGCTTTGTTGAGATGTTTTGAAGGTTAAGTTACTGTGTTCAGAGTATGATATAATTGTTTTTTAAAGTGTTTTTTGTTTTAAAATATATTAAAATAATATTTTTTTATTTTTTAAAAATTATTTTTGACATTAGCACATGAGAATGATCTAAAAACACTAAAAAATTTAATTTAAAGTAAAAATAAAAACAATTTTTTAATTTTTTTTAAAATTATTTTTGAAATGAAGTGTCAAACACCTCTAAATCAGTTCCACCTACTTTATTTTTGTTTTCTTATTTCTTTAATAAAAAAGTTCTGCCCACATGTTTTTCGTTCTCTTAAACGGGTTAGGTTTAGAGAGTCACCCAAGCTACTGTCTGACCTGTTTTTACCCTTTATTTTTTATTCCTTTTAAGTGTCATTAAAATTAGTTATTTGAAAATACATTAGAGATATTATTTTATGAAATAATTAAAAATATATTTGAGATGTTGATAGTAAAAATACCATTCAATTTGTGCTTTGTGTAGGAATAATATCATGATATTCTTTTTAAAATATATTATCAATTGTTTTTTTTAAATAATATCTTGATTTCTCTTTTATGAAAATTTTAGAGTTGTGTACTTACAAGTGTCAATTTTTTTTTATTACCATAGAATTAAAAAAAAAAACTAAAAAGAATAGAGTTATTTAAATAAATAGGCTCCATGACTTCAATTGATATATTTACATGGTCAATTCAAATTAATCTTAGACGTTTCAATATCTAAAAAATAATGGTTTATGACTTGATGAATCCTATATATATATATATATATATTTTTTATGGATAATCTTTCTCTATAATAGGAGTAACATCCAAATTAAACTGAAAGCGCTTGTTCAGCAATTCGATCCTCCGCAAGTGAGCTAATTAACCGCACCACATTCAGCAGAGGGATTGTTTTCAAAGCTAAAAAAAATAACATGAATTAATAGACAATATATGTCTATTAATTGATCTCTTTTAATTACTATGAATTTTTTTTTATAAGATTGATTGAGGGTAATAATATAATTTTTAATTTATTTTTTAACATTAAATTAATTAGAAAGCTAGACCCTCTCTATAATACTGTTTGTTGTAGGGGTGAGTAAAAAAACTCAAAACCCGATTGAACCGAAAAAAAATAACCGAGAAAAACCGAACAATTAAAAAACCTGATTAAATAGAATATAATTTTTTTAAAAACTTCCGTTCTGGTTTGATTTTTATTTCTTTAAAGAAAAAACCGGTAAACTGAAACCATACCGAACCAGTTCAAATTAAAAAATGCTATAATTTTTTTTTATTCTCCCATTTCAGTTTAAATTTTTTGGTTTGCTTCTATTTTGTTTAAATGAGAGAAGGAAAAACTTAGTTAAAGTAACAAAAAGTTTAAAAAAGCCAGAAATATTTTTCAGTTTTTTAGTTTAAAAAATCGAACCGAAACCAGTCGCTTTAAACCGGTCCAATCTGGTTTCAGTTTTTTTTTTGTATATAGTTTGGTGTTATTTATGTTGATAAAAACCGATCCGCACATGTTCTTTGTTATCCACCTGATTCGGCTGTATAAATGCATGGAGAGCTGGCTTGCTTTATTGCCATTGAGCTCTTTTGTACCATCCCCCCTTCTTACCACACCTTTTCTCCTTCGTTATCTTCATGGAGACGACCACAATCTCTTCAAACGGAGAAAACGTGCCGACAAATGAGATTCAAGGTTTGGTTGCTGGCTGCCCTAGTGAGAAAAACTGGGATGGATCTCCCCTTTATTTCTATAAAGGGGTCTGGTATCCATTTTTCGCCATTAGAGGGGCTCTTTCCTTTCAGCAGCATTTCATTGCACGAGACACCGATATAATACTAGCAAGCATGCCAAAATCAGGCACCACTTGGTTAAAAGCTCTCGCGTTCTCTGTTGTTAACCGCAACATTTACAGTCCCACGGAGAGTCCCTTACTCACCACCCCATCTCATGACCTCGTTCGTTTCTTCGAGATTGACCTCTACTCAAAAAGTCAGCTCCCAGATCTCGAACAGCTTCCTTCCCCGAGAATTTTCAGTTCTCACTGCCATTATGAAGCCATGCCACAGTCCATTAGAGGTTCTGGTTGCAAGATCGTTTACATATGCAGGAATCCTTTGGATCAACTTGTCTCTTATTTTCATTTTTCTCGCAAGTTCAAACGAGAGAATGTCAAGCCTTTATCATCAATTGATGAGGGTTTCGAAAACGTTTGTAGAGGTATACAGAGTCAAGGACCCTTTTGGGATAGTGTGTTGGTGTAACAGACCAAGCCATGAGAGGGGAGAAGAAGAGAGCAACAAGAAGGGAAGAGCAGCCGAGATGGGAGGAGCAGCCGAGAGAAAGGAAGCTGTCGAAGAAGACATTGAAATGAAAGGCCTTGAACCGAGAAGCTTCCTTAGCAAGCCTACCTGCACGGGAAACAAGGTAACATCAGCGTGTATGGCTGAGATGGAGGAGAGAAGTACTTACGTGGACGGTCCGGATGAAACGCAAGGGACAGCGCCAGATGATCAACGCGTGGCCAAAGAGATAAGACAAGTCAGCGATGAGCAACACGTGGCAATAGAGACAAATGAGATAGGAAACGGCACCGTATAATCAACAGATAATAGAAAGGGAGCGTAGACAGGTGTGACTAAAATACATACAAGAAGAGACGTATGCTACGACAAACAATTCCTAAAGACTATAAAAGAGAAGAGAGGGACAGATACGAGGGCACGAGGGAAATTGCTTTGAAGCAAATCACATAACCAAGGAGGCCCGGGCTACCTCGAATCTGCCCAGAAATTGATTCCTAGTTATTAGCTGAATTCCTTAATTTTCCTTTTAGAATAGTTTCTTTCAGTATTCACAAAAACCCAAAAAGAATTGTTCTTCAATATTTTGTTTTTCTTTAATTATATAAAAGCTCGAGAGAATTATTCTCTCACAAAAAGAATTTATTTCAAGTTTGTTCCAAGTGGTATCAGAGCCGGTCAATCCTCGATATGGCCGAAGGCACCAGAGTTTCTCAACTTATAGAAACAGTAACCGGGATGAAACAGCAACAAGAAATACAGCAACAAAATCAGCAGGGTCAACAACAAGTATTGGAAGATATAGTTCAACAGCTCAGAAATATGTCTGCCCGACTGGATCAGTTGGCCAAATCACAAGGGAAAAGGCCTATGATTTCACCCCCCGATTCCCCCAACCGGGCCCTTCAAAGCGAGCCCAGACATGAGATAGTCCCACAGGAAGGAAATCAGCAGGTCCAAATTAAGTCCATCAGGCTAGAGTTCCCTCGCTTTAATGGGGACGACCCAATTGGATGGGTCTACAAGGCCAATCAATTTTTTAACTTCCACAACACCCCAGCCCAGCACAGGCTATTCATAGCCAGTTTTCACATGGAGGGAAAGGCCATTACATGGTACCAAGAGCTAGAAGACACTGGAATCATCACGAGTTGGGAGGCCTTTATCACGGCTCTCAACACTAGGTTTGGGGCATCTTCCTACGATGACCCCATGGAAGCTCTCATAAATATCAAACAGACGTCCACTGTTGAGACTTACAAAACCAGGTTTGAGCTACTGTCAAATCGAGTTCGGGGGCTTTCCGACTCACACAAGCTCAGCTGTTTTTTGGGAGGGCTAAGAGAAGAAATAAGGATGGGAGTTCGGATGCTGAACCCCCAGAACCTGACTTCAGCCTATGGGCTGGCCAGGATGCAAGAAGAAAACTTGTCCATCATGAGAAGGGCGTGGAGGCCCAACCCAGTAGGGCCGCAAGGCCGAAATCATGCTCCAGCCCAACAGAGGGTAGAGGGCCTAGAAGGAAGATCGATGCCCATACATAGACTCTCACCAGCCCAGATGAAGGAGAAGAGAGATAAGGGCCTCTGTTTTAAATGTGACAGTAAGTGGGGGCCGGGCCATCGATGTGGAGGGCCAAAATTATTCCTGATTGAAGATGCTGAGGAAGGCGATACAGATGAATCCTATTTTATTTTTTTATGGATAATCTTTCTCTATAATTATCTCTATAATAGGAGTAACATCCAAATTAAACTGAAAGCGCTTATTCAGCAATTCGATCCTCCGCAAGTGAGCTAATTAACCGCACCACATTCAGCAGAGGGATTGTTTTCAAAGCTAAAAAAAATAACATGAATTAATAGACAATATATGTCTATTATTTGATCTCTTTTAATTACTATGATTTTTTTTTATAAGATTGATTGAGGGTAATAATATAATTTTTAATTTATTTTTAACATTAAATTAATTAGAAAGCTAGACCCTCTCTATAATACTGTTTGTTGTAGGGGTGAGTAAAAAAACTCAAAACCCGATTGAACCGAAAAAAAATAACCGAGAAAAACCGAACAATTAAAAACCCGATTAAATAGAATATGATTTTTTAAAAAGCTTTTGTTCCGGTTTGATTTTTATTTCTTTAAAGAAAAAACCGGTAAACTGAAACCATACCGAACCGGTTCAAATTAAAAAATACTATAATTTTTTTTTATTCTCTCTTTTCAGTTTAAATTTTTTGGTTTCCTTCTATTTTGTTTAAATGAGATAAGGGAAACTTAGTTAAAGTAAATTTTTCTTAAGAAAAACCAGAAATATCTTTCAGATTTTTAGTTTAAAAAATCGAACCGAAACCAGTCGCTTTAAACCGGTCCAATCTGGTTTCAGTTTTTTTTTTGTATATAGTTTGGTGTTATTTATGTTGATAAAAACCGATCCGCACATGTTCTTTGTTATCCACCTGATTCGGCTGTATAAATGCATGGAGAGCTGGCTTGCTTTATTGCCATTGAGCTCTTTTGTACCATCCCCCCTTCTTACCACACCTTTTCTCCTTCGTTATCTTCATGGAGACGACCACAATCTCTTCAAACGGAGAAAACGTGCCGACAAATGAGATTCAAGGTTTGGTTGCTGGCTGCCCTAGTGAGAAAAACTGGGATGGATCTCCCCTTTATTTCTATAAAGGGGTCTGGTATCCATTTTTCTCCATTAGAGGGGTTCTTTCCTTTCAGCAGCATTTCATTGCACGAGACACCGATATAATACTAGCAAGCATGCCAAAATCAGGCACCACTTGGTTAAAAGCTCTCGCGTTCTCTGTTGTAAACCGCAGTATTTACAGTCCCACTGAGAGTCCCTTACTCACCACCCCACCCCATGACCTCATTCATTTCTTCGAGATGGACCTCTACTCAAAACACAAACTCCCAGATCTCGAACAGCTTCCTTCCCCAAGAATTTTCAGTTCTCACTCCCATTATGAAGCCATGCCACAGTCCATTAGAGGTTCTGGTTGCAAGATCGTTTACATATGCAGGAATCCCTTGGATCAACTTGTCTCTTATTTTCATTTTTCTCGCAAGTTCAAACGAGAGAATGTCAAGCCTTTATCATCAATTGATGAGGGTTTCGACAACGTTTGTAGAGGTATACAGAGTCAAGGACCCTTTTGGGATAGTGTGTTGGGGTATTGGAAAGCAAGCTTAGAAAGACCAGACAAGGTGTTATTTTTGAAGTATGAAGATTTGAAAGATGATATAACCTTTAATTTGAAGAAACTGGCAGAGTTCCTGGGATTGCCTTTCTCTGAGAAAGAAGAGAAAGAAGGGGTCATTGAAGAAATATCAAGGCTGTGCAGCTTTGACAATCTCAGGAATTTAGAAGTGAACAGAACTGGTGTTCGTCCTTCGGGGACTCCAAATAGTGCCTTCTTTAGGAAAGCAAAGGTGGGAGACTGGTGCAATGATCTAACGCCTTCCATGGCAGAACGTTTTTTGAAGATAGTGGAAGAAAAGTTGGCTGGCTCAGGCTTATCCTTCAAAGTATCTGAATAATCTTGCAAACTGCCATCTATGGCCGATTCAGCAGCTTGCTTCTCTGTTATTCATTATGATTTTTATTGTAATTTTTGTCGCTCTAAAAATAAAGGATAATCTATTTGTGCAAGTTTTAAACCCATATATAATTTTATTCTTTTTATAATAATTTTATTGTTTAGTGAACCCTCCGTGGTGTGTTGTGTTTATTTATTTATATATTAGATCCACGATTCATGGAACATGTGATGATGTAGAGGGCTGTTCCCATTGAAACAAAAGTAAAGAGGTGAGAAAAACCAAGTCAGATCAGTGGGCAAGAGTCTGCTTCGTCACATTAATTTGGAGTGGCCTGCCTCGAGATCCTCGGCGTTGCCATTATATTATGCTCAGCGGTGCATTTCTGCTTTTGAAAGGTGCTGTTATCGATTGGCCATTATTTATGCTCAACAGTAAGCATTGAAGGATGAAACTTAAAAACATAATTAAAAAAAGCTCAAGAAATAATTCAAGTCGATGTTAATTTATTAAATCCACATCTCGAGTCATAAAACCCGAGATATTAAAATAAAATTAATAATAATAAAATTAATAATCAGATCTTATTCACGTGATTTTGGAGGGACCCTCCCCAGGATCTCCTCCTACGTCAACATTGCTATTATATTATGCTCAATAGTGCATTTTTTTTTAATAACCAGAGTGTCCGGGCCAGCTTGCACGTACCACAACTAAATCCCCGGGCCCACTGAATATCCTGTAAATTCAATGAGCATGTAAGGCATCGCGAGGGTGACAGGCGTGCTTAGCAAGGCTTGAACCTGGAATGAGAGGAAGGAAGAAGCCCTTCATGACCACCAGACCAAGACCCTGCTGGCTCAATAGTGCATTTCTATATTATTGAAATCAAAGCTATTACATTTTATCCGGTTATCACGTGGGTGGGTTTATTTAAGTTGCTGTATCAATTCAAAATAGTATTTTTTAATAATAATAATAAATTAATATAATATATTTTTTTTAAAATCAAATCATATTTTAATCGGATGGACTAGAGCACTAGAACTCGTGCTAATTTTTCAGTATTATTTTATTACAAATATGTCCTTATTGACTATAATATGATGATAAAAATGCCCCCCTCTAAAATTATATCAATAACACTTTTTGACAATTTATTTTGCTCCATAAGGTTTTATTTTAGACAATTTGATCATAAATCAAGGCCAAATGCTTTTAATTTCTTAGTCTGAAGGTGAAGTTGGAGAGTATAGGCTAGAATAAAAAAGATATCAGACATGGGTGGCATGCTCAAAATATCAGGAAATATACACTTTGGTTCTCTAACTTTAAAAACAATACAAATTATACAATTTTGTTGCCTCATTCTTTCAAATTCAATTTTAGTACAAGAGTTTTTTTTAATCCTTGATTAAGCGATGAGAGAGAGGTCGCTGAATTCCATTATTAAAGAGAAAAATAATGTTGACATGGATTTAGACGATCAAAATAATAAATGTTTGTATCAAATGGTTCCATTTAATGAGTGAAGTTTATATTATATGTTTTTTTTACCTTTAAAACTTAAGAATAAAGTTTATATTCTTGCATCCTAGATCGAGTTTTAGTTTCTGGTTTATTTTTGTTTTCGAGTTGTTGTTTTTTTAGATCATAGATAAATTTATCACGGTTTTCTAATGTGTTTTAGGTGAGAACGAGCGAATTTGCCCGCGCGATGCGCTGGGCTTTTTTATCTATGTTGGAAACTGATTGATTTTATATGTATTGTATTTTGTTTTTTTAATATTAAATTAATAAAATTATAATTGATAAAATCTGCTAAAAATGGTTTTTTTTTTCCAGTAAAAAGTGATAATATATATTAAATCTCTAATATTAAATAAATATCAAAATATATAATTATTCTGATATATTTAAAAGAAAATAAAACTTAAAAATAATAATAATTATTATTTTGAATGTTTTATCTATAATAATTAGAAAATTCAATACCTAACAATATTAACAAAAATTAAATATTATTAGATTTAAAGAAATTATTTAACTTGAAAAATACAAAAAGAAAAATAATAACAAACATTATTTTTTAAATGATGACCAACACAAATTAAAATTTAAATATTAAAAACAAATCTTAATAATAGTGGAATAAAAAAAAAGGAAACAAAAACTAAGAGCATGTACATATAAACATGGACAGAAATAAGAATTATGTAAGCAATATATAAAAAAAGAAAATTTTTTTCAAAGAGTAATGAAAAGTGAAAACCACAGTTGAAATAACTATTCATTACTGTTTGAAATTGTGATCTCCTTTAGCCATTCTATAAAATAATAGTCGTGGTACCCGTAAGCTGACCCGTACACCCCAGTTATAGAAGAAAAAATTATAAGTGGGAAAAAAAATATAAAAAAAATGTTAAAAAAAAGTGGCTCCGGGGATTATTCATGGTGTGCGTAAGCTGTCATGGACATCCCGGTTATAAGAAAAATGTATACGTGGAAAAAAATCGTGGTGCACGTAAGCTGGCTCGAACACCACAGTTATAAAAAAACAAAAAAAAATGTATAAATGAGAGAAGAAAAAAAGGAAAAAATGTAAAAAAAAAAGTGGATGCAGAGATAAAAAAATATATATGTGGGAAAAAAAATCGTGGTGCTCGTAAGCTGGTCTGGACACTCCGATTATAAAAAAAACACCAAAAAAATATATAAGTGAAAAAAAAACAGGAAAAAAATGTATGAAAAAAGTGGGTCCAGAAATTAATCGTGGTATCTGTAAGCTAGCCCGGATACCCCGTTATAAAACAAACAGAAGCCCGGTTTAAAAAAAAATCACTTTTTCAAACAGTAATGAGAAAAAAAATTGTGGTGCGCGTAAATTGATAGGGACACCCTGGTCATGGATAAAAAACATTAAAAAAAAAACACTTTTTCAAACAGTAATGAGAAAAAAATTGCAGTGCGCGTAAATTGATAGGGACACCCTGGTCATGGAAAAAAAACAAAAAAAATATATAAGTGGAAAAAAAAAAACAGGAAAAAAAATGTAAAAAAAAATTGGATCCGGAGATTAGTCGTGGTGCACGTAAGCTGCCACGGATACCATGGTTAAAGAAAACACAACAAAAGAAGCCCGGTTAAAAAAAAAAGCTAACCTGGATACCCTGGTTATAAAAAAATAGATTTTTTTTAAAGAAGGTCCCCGTTTATTTAAAAAACAAACAAAAAATACCTAGTTATAAAAAAAGTGCAAGGGAAAGCATCTTTTTAAACAGTAATGAGAAAAAAATATTATGGTGCGTGTAAACTAACCTGGACACCCCGGTCATGAAAAAAAAAGTATAAGTGGTAATAAAAAATAGGGAAAAAAAATGGATCCAGAGATTAGTCGATGCGCATAAGCTGCAACGGATACTCCGGTTTAAAAAAACAAATAAAAAGCCCGGTTAAAATAAAAAAAACGGAAAACACATTTTCAAACAGTATTGAACAGTGAAAATTACTATTAAAAAAAAAAGAAGCACGGTTATAAAAAAAGATGCAAGGGGAAAGCACCTTTTTAAAGAGTAATGAGAAAAAAAATCGTGGTGCGCATAAATTAACTCGAACACCCCGGTCATGGAAAAAATTGTATAAGCGGAAACAAAAAAAGGGAAAAAATGGATCCAAAAGAAGCCCGGTTAAAAAAAAAAAAACTGACCTGGACACTCTGGTTATAAAAAAATGGATTTTTTTTAAAAGGTCACAAACAAAAAATGCCCAGTGATAAAAAAAGTGCAAGGGGAAAGCATCTTTTAAAACAGTAATGTGAAAAAAAATCATGATGCGCGTAAGCTAACCCGGACACCTCGATCATGAAAAAAAGAAGTATAAGTGGTAATAAAAAGTAGGGAAAATAATAATAATAATAATAATAATAATAATAATAATAATAATAATAATAATAATAATAATAATAATAAAATGGATTAACTAATTAGTCGGTGCGCATAAGCTGCAACGGATACTCCGGTTTAAAAAAACAAATAAAAAGCCCGGTTAAAAGAAAAAAATAGAAAACACCTCTTCAAACAATATTGAACAGTGAAAATTACTATTAAAAAAAAAGCACGGTTGTAAAAAAAAATGCAAGGAGAATACACTTTTTTAAACAGTAATGAGGAAAAAAATCATGGTGCGCATAAATTAACCCGGACACCCCGGTCATGGGGAAAAAATATATAAGTGGAAACAAAAAAAGGGAAAAAAATGTAGAAGTGGAAACAAAAAAAAAAAATAGATCCGGAGATTAATCGTGATACGCGTAAGCTGTCATTGATATCCTAGTTAAAAAAACAAACAAATGAAAAGCAACTTTTACAGAGTAATTTTCCAAAATCAGGATTTAAAAAAAAATCCAAAAAAAAAAAAACAAACGAAAAGCAAAGAGGCAGATGAACTCCCCAAAATCAGGATTTATTTAAAAAGAAAAAGAAAATCCAAAAAAATAAAAAAGAAAAAAAAATCCAAAAAAAAAAAAACGAAAAGCAAAGAGGCAGATGAACTCCCGCGAAGTACAAATCGAAAATGGCCACTCCACAGTACAATTGAGTCTTCCACTACAGCAATTGTCCGAGCGCCTTTAGATATATGTAATGAATCGAGAAACAAGTTTTCATGTCAAAAACTTAAACGCTGATTATTTGGTCATTATAATCTAGGCAAATAAAACAATAAGTCATCTGCTTGCTATGTCGTCTAAATTGTTTCATAAAAGAGTGTTGTGTAGATGACCCCATTTGCTATTAGGAAAAAATTAAGATATTATCAAGGTTGACATTTCCTTTTTTCTATTGGTACATAATATTTTGGTTTTGGAGCGTTTCGGCGTGCTATTTCAGGGTTGTACTGTTCATATATAATTAATTAATTATATATATGAAAAAAATAAAATAAAATAAAATAAATTTTTTATTTTTTATAAAATCAAAGTTGACGCAATAGTATTATTTTTTTATAATATAATTTTTTAAAGTTTTTATTGTTTTGATTTTAGTTCTTGCATTTTTAATATTTTCATAAACAATAATATATATATATATATATATTTTTTTTTTCTGGTCTGTATGTCTGTAGGAAGTTGATAGGAGCAAGATACTATGGCTCCATCCAAAGGACATACAGTAATAACAAGACCTACATGACCAAACTGTTAGGATTGAGAAAGTTTGCAGCTAATTGAAAAGGAAAGAATGAGTTTAGAGATGGGAAGAGGGAGAAGAGAGAAAAGAGAGGGAGATTGAAATTTGAATATTTGTTGTATTGATATTCTGTTTTTGCATTCCTTTGTTATGTGTGCACTTCTCTATTTATATACATTTCTCATACCTTCTTCATACTCTAGATTACAAATAAAATATTCTAGAATATATCTTTTATACTCTAACATCCCCCCTCAAGCTCATGCTTTGATGAACCAAGCATGAGATTGCAACAATGAAGAAGAAATACATGAGTACTTAACCCTGTTTAATAGAAATCAGTTTGGAAAATAGAAAGAAGAGAATAGAAAGATGAATTTGAATTTAATTGAGAAGATTTTGAGAATTTGAGAGATTGATGAGAAGAAAAAGAAGAATGCTCAAATGGCAAAGAAGATAGAAGAGAGAGAGAAGACATTTCATATGTCTATTTCTTAATTGAAATTTCATTTGTCTACTTCAGTTTTTCTGAAGATTTTTCATTTGTTGATGATTTTGAGAAGAGAGGGATGAGAAAAAAGAAATGGGAGGTAAGAGAGGGGATAAAATTTGTTTGAATTTCATTTGTCTACTTCAGTTTTTTTCTGAAGTTTTTTCTTTGTTGATGAATTTCTTAATCTGTGTAAGAATTCATTTGTCTATTTTAGTTTTTCTGAATTTTTTTTTTTTTATGATGAATTTCTTAATCTGTGTAAGAATTCATTTTCTACTTCTCAATGATGAATTTCTTAATCTATGTAGGAGGCTCCGTTTTTGTCCACTTCTTTTTGAAATTAATTCCCAATAATTAACTCAGCCATCTTTTCATGTTACAGAATTTAATAGATTTGTGGTCCGTGGCCAGCGCAGCATTGCCGACCATGTCATTTTTTTATTATTATAAAAATAATGAAATTATATATGGGTTTAAAACGTGTACAAATTGTTAAATAGAATAACAGTAGTGATAATTTAATATTTGATACAGCTATGAATGCTCAAAAAATGGTTCAGAATTCTTTGAATCCAAGGAGGCAAAGGAGGATTTGAGTGAATGAAACAACTGTGAATTTCTGTACAATGTGTATTCCCTCTAGAAAGAAAAATAGCCTTAATTTTTCATTTCTGTCCCTGTCAATTTTTTAAAATACCAAAACGAAAAGCACAGCTCTTTTCAGAGTTTGGAAATTAATTGAAAACATCCTTCTTTCTTTTCAATTTCCCCCCTTCCAAATTATATCTCGCCAGTGACGAAACAGAACGACATCGTAGATGCTTTCATTTTCTCTGCAATTGAAAAGAATCATGCAGAAACTCATCCTGATAAGAAGCCATTTTTTCAAGATTTTAAGAATGCTCCCTGGTTTATCGTTAATATAGTAGCGTCAACACCATTTTCTTACCACTACCACACAGGAATTACATTTCCATATTTTTTATTTGATTTAAAATTAAAAAAAACCCATCAAATTTCACCCTTTTGTTATCAAACAATTGTTTTTTCTATCTCTATCGCAAGATTATTCAGATGCTTTGAATGATAAGCCAGAGCTACCCCACTTTTCTTCCAAGCTTTAATTAATATACAACTAACTTGTTTTGGTTTGCTTTCTCCGTTTGAAGAGATTTTGGCGGACTCCATGAACACAGAGAAGGAAAAATTGTGTGGTGAGCAGCATGGAAGAAAAGAGTCCACTGCGAGAAATCTCCCCACCAAGTTTATTGCACAGCAATTTAACTTCGTCACTCTTATTCTTCCATTATGATCAAGAGTCGGTGAAAATTCAAAAAAGTTTTGCTCTTTAAAATTAAGCTAAGATTACCAAATTCAGCGGAATGATTATTTTCAGAGCAGAAAAAGAAAAAGAAAACATGATGAATAAGCAGTTTGCGAGATTATTCAGATACTTTGAAGGATAAGCCAGAGCCAGCCAACTTTTCTTCCACTATCTTCAAAAAACGTTCGGCCATGGAAGGAGTTAGATCATTGCACCAGTCTCCCACCTTTGCTTTCCTAAAGAAGTTACTATTTGAAGGTCCAGTGTTTTGATAGAAACCAGTTCTGTTCACTTCCAAATTCCTGAGATTGTCAAAGCTGCACAGGCTTGATATTTCTTGAATGACCCCATCTTTTTCTTCTTTTTCGGTGAAAGGAATC
The DNA here is from genome assembly GCA_009078335.1 of Salix brachista. Lineage (NCBI taxonomy): Eukaryota > Viridiplantae > Streptophyta > Magnoliopsida > Malpighiales > Salicaceae > Salix > Salix brachista. The sequence goes on along the minus strand of CM018574.1, from coordinate 13,902,663 downwards.
CCCAGGAACTCAGCCAGTTTCTTCAAGTTAAAGGTTATATCCTCCTTCAAGTCTTCATATTTCAAAAACAGCACCTTCTCTGGTCTTTCCAAACTTGCTTTCCAATACCCCAACACATTATCCCAAAAGGGCCCATAACTCTGGATACCACGACTAACGTTTTCGAAAACTTCATCAATTGAAGATAAACGCTTGCCATTCTCTCCTTTGAACTTGCGAACAAAATGAAAATAAGAGACAAGTTGATCCAAAGGATTCCTGCATATGTAAACAATCTTGCAACCAGAACCTCTAATGGACTGTGGCAAGGTTTCATAGTGGGAGTGAGAACTGAAAATTCTCGGGGAAGGAAGCTGTTCGAGATCGGGGAGCTGACTTTTTAAGTAGAGGTCCATCTCGAAGAAACGAACGAGGTCATGAGGAGGGGTAGTGAGTAAGGGAGTCTCTTTGGGACTGTAAATGCTGCGGTTGACAACAGAGAATGCGAGAGCTTTTAACCAAGTGGTGCCTGATTTTGGCATGCTTGCTAGTATTATATCGGTGTCTCGTGCAATGAAATGCTGCTGAAAGGAAATAGCCCCTCTAATTGCGAAAGCTGGATACCAGACCCCTTTATAGAAATGAAGAGGTACTCCATCCCAGTTTGTCTCCCCAGGAAAGCCAGCAACCAAACCTTGAATCTCATCTCTCGGCACGTTTTCTCGGTTTGAAGAGATTGTGGTCGTCTCCATGAAGATAACGAAGGAGAAAAGGCGTGGTAAGCAGGGGGGATGGGACAAAAGAGCTCAGTGCAATAAAGCTAGCTAGCTCTCCATGCATTTATGCAGCCGAATCAGATGTACACAGCACACAGTACAAGCTACTTGGCACTCATGGAAACTCCATTATTGATCTCAAGAATAACTGTACCACTAACTCAAGAAGGGGTCAGTGAAGAAATATCAAAGCTGTGCAGCTTTGACAATCTCAAGGATTTAGAAGTGAACAGAACTGGTTTCTTTGAAATCTCTGGAGCTCCAAGTAGTTCCTTTTTTAGGAAAGCAAAGGTGGGAGACTCACTACTAGAAAAGAGGTGTGTTTGCAACGGCAAAAATCCGTTGCAAAGTTGACCGTTGCAAATTAAATTTGCAACGGCGAATCCGTTGCTAAACCAATTCCAGAAAAAAAAAAAAAAAACATGGTTTGCAACGGATTGGCCGTTGCAAATGTCATTTGCAACGGATAATTTTGCAACGGATAATCCGTTGCAAATTAAATTTGCAACGGATTCTCCGTTGCTAAACCAATTCCAGAAAGAAAAAAAAAACATGGTTTGCAACGGCATTTCCGTTGCAAATTTAATTTGCAACGGAAATGCCGTTGCAAATGAAAATTAATTTTCATCACCCCGCAAGAATTGTTATTTTTTTTTTAAAAAAAAAAACTTAAATATATATATTTAATACCCGCACCACCCCGTTTTTTTTTCCAAATGTAATTAATATCCATTCTTCTTCTCTCTCGTTCTCTCATTTATTCAGAATAAAAGCAAACACTCATTTATTCAAATGTAATTAATATCCATTCTTCTTAATTCTCTCTCGTTCTCTCATTTATTCAGAACAACTCTCCATCTCCGCTTCCCGATCTCCACCTTGCAGGCTAAAAACTTCTTTTTTGCCACTAGGCCTAGAAGCCGGTGTTCTGCCATAGCAATCGATGCCCCATCTTCTTTAACTGACGTTGCCGGGATCCGGTGGGGTTCTACAAGCTTGCAGGGCCCACGTGAAGAGATGGAGGATGATATCATAATGAAAAAAAAATAAAATTAAATCAAAGAATAAAAAAGCCTAAAAACTATAACAAAAGAGCCAACAAAATAAATGATAAAAAAAATATTAGCTGGAAAAAAATTATTTGACTTGAAAATAAAATAAAAAAACTAAAAGAAAGGACAAAGAAAAAAATATAAGAAATATCAATTTTCAAATGATCATAAACACAAACTAAAATCTAAGAACAAAATTTTTCAAAAAGTTACCACCTTAACAAATAAGAAAATAATAAAAATTAAAAATCAAAACTAAGAGCACACATATATAAATATAGACAAAAATAAGGTGTGCGTCAGGTCGAATATTGTCGGCGGGCGTGTCAGATGCGTACATAATATTCGCAGAAAAGAATAATAAAAAATGATAAATTAACATAGCACCCCTACATTCAACTCTTCAATCTTGTCTTATCATGGGTAAAAGAGTTATTTTACCGTGCAATAGGATGTGAAATCACTGTGACACCTCCTCCGTTAACTCTTAGTTTTTATCTTATATCAGGATAGAATAGTTATTTTACTATAAAAATATAAAAAAATCTCAAAAAAATTATATATTTTAATATAAAACATCAAAAAATTACAAAAAAAATGCAAGAAACAATTTTGAAGCATAAAATCAAATAATTCATCACCAGCGCATGCACGTGTGCTTGCTCTGTCAGGTTCTAAGCAATATATCTAACTTAAATCTCATGAGGACCAGCCACAAAAACATGTTTTCATTTTCATTTCAAAACCTTTAATTATGGATAATCCGACCTCATCCGAACTCTCTAACCCAACTTCACCTCCTTCAACTACTCCGAATCTGGCTCAACATCTTTGTAAGAGCAAGTTCAATGGCAAGATCCATTTTGAAGATTCAAATCTTGAAAATGGCTCTTTGAATAATGTATATTTGATTTTTTTATTGATATGTATTCCAATGGTAAAAGATATTTTGAAGAGCTATTTTTTATATTATTTAAAATATAATGCAATTATTTTGAATTTAGTTTAATTATGCAATTAATAGGAGTAAATTATACAATTAAATATAATTAAAAGATCCGCAATATTTGAAATTTGAAATTTAAGCTACTTATTGTATGTTTTTAAAGTAATTTGTATGTTTTTTTTTTATGGTTGTTGTATTTGAAGTTAATTAATGTTACTTATTGTCTTTGAGTGCTAGAAAAACTTAAGAAAATAAAATGAACACATTAATAAATAACCAATAAGTTCAAACATAATTAATTAAAATACATTCCATTACAAATAATTTAATCAAATTAATTACAAATTAATACTCCTATTTTTTATGTTAACTATTATTATAATAATAATAATAATTATAATATAATAATAATAATAATTAATTATTATATTATAATAATTAATAATTATTATAATAATTAATTATATTAATTAATAACTATTATTATTATAATTAAAACCCACCCCACCCGTCCGTTCCCTCGTCTCAAAGTTAAAAGTTAAAAAACCCTAGCTACTACCCCATTCTTATCTTCTCCCCTTGGCCGCCCCCTAGCTCCTCTCGATTCTTCTCTTCCTCTCTCGTTCGTCTGCCTCATTTATGCTCCATTTTTCCAATTGCGCCGCCCCCCTCCCTCGCCAGCCCCCACTCCCTCTCCAGCCTCCCTCGCCAGCCCCCTCCCTCTCCAGCCCCCCTCCCTCGCCACCCTCCCTCCCTCGACAGCCAGCCACTTCCTTTTTTTATATATTTATCTACCTCTCTGATATTCCCTTTTCTCCAAACAAAAATGGCCGATCAGCTCACCGACGACCAGATCTCCGAGTTCAAGGAAGCTTTCAGCCTATTCGATAAGGACGGAGATGGTCTCCTCTTAGATCTCTCTTTATTTCCTCGCCTCTTTATTTCTTAGATCTGGCTCCTCTGTTATTTTCTCGTTTTATTGCATTTATTTTTCAGTTTTTAGCATGATCTGTCTCTGTTCCGCGTTTTACCTACATCAATTGGTTGTTTTGCTGCTTTTTTTTTCATTTCCTTAAAGATCTGCTGTGAAATGTTTTATTGCATTCATCTTTGTACAAGTTATATTAGAGATTCCTCAGTTGCTGTCATTGTATTTGACGTTGCAAGTATGAAGTATTTCAAGTGTCATTTATCCATTTTAAATTAATTGGTGCCTCAAGAGATCCAAGTGAAATCACTTATTTTGTTGATAATTCCCTGATTGGCGTGTTGGTTTTCTGAAGTCATAAACGTGTTTGGTTATGTTCTCTTATTGCAATCCAGACTCATTGGCCTTTTTTTTTCTTTTATACTCATTAAAAAAACTTTCAAACTAGTTGTGTGGAAAAAGTTATCCATGTCTCGCGGATGTTTCCTAACTTGATAGTTCATGTGTCAGGTCGGCAATCCTTCCTGAACACTTCGAAATGGATTGAAGAGGTTCGCACTGAGAGGGGCAGTGATGTCATCATTGTCCTTGTTGGGAACAAAACTGACCTTGTGGAGAAAAGGTAAATGCTTAATGACAAGCATTACCATGATCAGTGTTTGGTGTTTCTGATGCTTTCAGCTGAATGAAAAATCAGTTGCAGGTCTATTGAATGTCTTTTTCCATTTTCAATTTATGGAGAGTAGATTATGGGTATGATATTTTTTGTCATTCACTGTGTGATCATGGGAGCCTCCATGGGTGGCGATTTCTTCCGAGATTTTGACATCACTTGGGGTGATCAGCGCGCTAAGATACTGAACGGTGGCCAACTTCTCACGCTGTCTCTTGACAAGGATTCTGGTTCTGGCTTCCGATCCAAGAATGAGTACTTATTTGGCCGAATCGACATGCAAATCAAGCTAGTATCAATTTAAGGATAACACAATTGGAAAGAACTAAGACATGCCCCGTTGCATGTGATTCTTGGAATTGATTTTCAGAATAGAGAAGACGATAGCAACAACTAATCGAAGGATTGAGCAAATGGAACTGGCCATGAAGACCAAAGAGGATCGGTGTATTTTTTTAAACACTTCAAAATATGTATTTTTTAATTCCATGTTGATTTACTTCTATATGTAAATGTAACCGAATCTATGTTGTATTATAAATTTTTATTTATGAAAATTTTATTTTAACAATATTTAGTTCTCAATATTAAGAATATATCAATAATATTTATGAAAATATTTATTCATAATTAATTAAAAAATAAATATATTTTCATTGGATTTTAAAAATTAATTAGCAGTTGCAACGGAAAATCCGTTGCAACTGCTATTGCAACTACTTAATTTGCATCAGCTTCCGTTGCAATTGCAACGGACCAGCCAACAGAACAGCTGTTGCAATTGCAACGGAACGGCCATTGCAATTGCAACGGACCCAACGGAACGGCAACAGAACAGCCGTTGCAATTGCAACGGAACGGCCGTTGCAATTGCAACGGCATATCCGTTGCAAACTGTGTATTTGCAACGGGAGAAATTGCAACGGATTAGCCGTTGCAAATTATTTTGCAACGGGTAATCCGTTGCAAACGAAATTTGCATCGACGTGGTTCCAACGGATTGTGTCCGTTGCAAATGCCGTTGCAAATTAATATTTGCAACGGATTTCTTTGTAATTTGCAACGGATCAAGCCGTTGCAAAACGCCCCCTTTTTTTGTAGTGACTGGTGCAATGATCTAACTCCTTCCATGGCAGAACGTTTTTTGAAGATTGTGGAAGAAAAGTTGGCTGGCTTTGGCTTATCCTTCAAATTATCTGAATAATCTTGCAAACTGCTCAGTGATCTCTCCTGTGTTATCTAATTTTGGGTTATTCTCTAAATTTATTTAAAAATAATAAAAAATAAAATAAAAAGAATTGGTATCGGTAAAAATTTTGGATATTTTTGAGATTTCGTATCTTTTTGTGTTCAAAAATATAAAAAAAATATAGATTCAAGATAATTTTTTTTAAATATTCAGTAAAATTATTTGAACTTGAGGTGAAAATATTTAAGTCATTGAAACATGGATATCGACATATTTAAGTGTAATGATGTAATTTATTATTTAATTATTATTTTTTCAGCTGAAAAAGCTACTAACATGTGGGAGACATCGCACACTTTGGCGACACGTGCAATGTCTACTATTGATGGAAAACATGCTTCTATTTTCTTTTCTTTTTTGGTTTTTTGCCGTGTCCTCTTCCTTGATGAGTGGCTTATGCCATCTAAAAGTGTCGGGTTTATCGTCGTGACCCTTGCTTCTGTTCCCCCTTTATTTTCTCTCTTACAATGGAAAAAATAAATTTGATGCTCATTGTTATTGGTGTTTCGAATTCTATCATTTTATTTTTATTTTGGTCCTTTTTTTTGTCAAAGCCTTATTTATTTTCAATTTAATCCTTTAATTTTTTTTTAATTTTATCTTTTAAATCAAATTTATGGTTTTTGTAATTTCAATAATAGTGGTGGTGATAGTAGTGGTAATGATATTGATACTAGAAATATTACAAATAATACTTTTAGTAGTGATAATAATACTAGTAATTGTTTATTGTGATAGTAATAATGGTAATGATGACTTTAATAATAATAATAATAATAATAAAAATAATGAGAACAATAGTAGCGGTAGCAGTAGCCAAAACAATGATAATAATACTAGTGGCGGTGATATAAATTAAAATTAATAATAGTAGTGGTAGAAATACTTATAAAGATTATAAAATGATAATAGTAAAACTAACAATCATACTAATAATAACAATAATAGTTATAATGATGATATCAATGATAATGGATAATAATAATAATTGTGATTATAACTTTATTAATTATGAAAAACATCAATTCAAAAAGAAAAAACCAAGCAAGCTCAATAAACATATTTATATTTAATAAATATAATTTACAACAATGTTCTTGAGCACCCTTGAAAATCACAATAAAAAACAATGTAAAATGTCAAAAAAAGTTATCAAGTGAGAATTTTGTTAGTTCTGTCTTATAAGAAAAGAAAGTAATTACATTATTATGAAAAAAATGAAAATTTAAAAATATCCTTTAGTAGAAGGTATTATATTATTTTATTTTAGCTTTAAATTAGTAATTTTAATATAAAAAACAAAATCACCAATCTAACCTTATAGAACTAACAATCATAATTAAAAAATAATAATGCCCAGCCTCATTTGAACCTTTTTTGTATGTTAACAGAGGAGAGAGGCTATGTTGACCATATACGAAAGCAGAGGTTCTCTCTCGCCTTCTGAACAAGGAACAGCAAGAATTGCCGTGGAATTAGTTATTTTGTATGTAAATTAGCTCGAACACTCATGTTAATTAAAAAAAAAACCAAGTAATCAAAGCTATCAAAAGAAAGCAATCCGATCCTCCACAAGTGATCTAATTAACAGCACCAAATTCAGCAGAGTGATTATTTTCAGTGAATAGGGACGCTAAATTAAAATAATGAGGCTTGCAAGAATGTTAACGTAACAAGTAAAGGAGATCAGTTAATAATTGTAGATGAATGCTCAGTTTTTTTAGTTAATTAATTATTAGATGTGTTAATTATAGAGAGGATCTTCTTCTCATGATCTTGGAGTGACCCACCCCGAGATCCCCTCCTCCCTCAGCACTGCCACTGCATTAGTATGCTCCACCGTGCATTATTACGTTACTGAAATTCAAGTTCTTAAATAAAATAAAAAATCAGTTAAGTTTTGATTGGATTAAGTAGATTAAGGTTGATTTACTTAGGTTAGGATGTTTGGTTGAGTGAATTCCTATCCATTTTTCTTAAACTCGACTCCTGTCAATCCCGAAATGACCTGCGAGATCCACCCAGCTTTCTTCTACAATCTTCAAGAAATTTTCAGCCATTGAAGGACTCATAATTTTTCCGGTCACCCACCTGAAGGAACTATTTGGGAGCCCAGAAGAACGGGCTCCATTTTTGTTCACTTCTTTTTTCCTGATATTGTCAAAGCTGCACAGCCTTGTCTTATTTCTTCAATAATATTCCCCTTCCTTTTCTTCATTGCCGGTGAAAGGAATTCCCAATAATTAACTCAGCCATTTTTTTCAAAAACATTGCCGGCCGGCAGTGTGATTTTTTTAATATTATCATAATAAGAAAAAAATTATATATTAAGATATCTTCACTTACAAGAACACGAGGGAATTCAGGACAAAGCACCCCATAGATTCGGGCTTTATTGAGATGTTTTGAAGGTTAAGTTACTGTGTTCAGAGTATATTATAATTGTTTTTTAAAGTGTTTTTTTGTTTAAAAATATATTAAAATAATATTTTTTTATTTTTTGAAAATTATTTTTGACATTAGCACATGAGAATGATCTAAAAACACCAAGAAATTTAATTTAAAGTAAAAATAAAAATAATTTTTATTTTTTTTTAAATATTTTTAAAATGATGAGTTCCACCCTACTTTATTTTTGTTTTCTTATTTCTTTAATAAAAAAGTTCTGCCCACATGTTTTTCGTTCTCTTAAACGGGTTAGGTTTAGAGAGTCACCCAAGCTACTGTCTGACCTGTTTTTACCCTTTATTTTTTATTCCTTTTAAGTGTCATTAAAATTAGTTATTTGAAAATACATTAGAGATATTATTTTATGAAATAATTAAAAATATATTTGAGATGTTGATAGTAAAAATACCATTCAATTTGTGCTTTGTGTAGGAATAATATCATGATATTCTTTTTAAAATATATTATCAATTGTTTTTTTAAAATAATATCTTGATTTCTCTTTTATGAAAATTTTAGAGTTGTGTACTTACAAGTGTCCATTTTTTTTTATTACCATAGAATTAAAAAAAAAAACTAAAAAGAATAGAGTTATTTAAATAAATAGGCTCCATGACTTCAATTGATATATTTACATGGTCAATTCAAATTAATCTTAGACGTTTCAATATCTAAAAAATAATGGTTTATGACTTGATGAATCCTATATATATATATATATATATATTTTTTATGGATAATCTTTCTCTATAATAGGAGTAACATCCAAATTAAACTGAAAGCGCTTGTTCAGCAATTCGATCCTCCGCAAGTGAGCTAATTAACCGCACCACATTCAGCAGAGGGATTGTTTTCAAAGCTAAAAAAAATAACATGAATTAATAGACAATATATGTCTATTAATTGATCTCTTTTAATTACTATGAATTTTTTTTTATAAGATTGATTGAGGGTAATAATATAATTTTTAATTTATTTTTTAACATTAAATTAATTAGAAAGCTAGACCCTCTCTATAATACTGTTTGTTGTAGGGGTGAGTAAAAAAACTCAAAACCCGATTGAACCGAAAAAAAATAACCGAGAAAAACCGAACAATTAAAAAACCTGATTAAATAGAATATAATTTTTTTAAAAACTTCCATTCTGGTTTGATTTTTATTTCTTTAAAGAAAAAACCGGTAAACTGAAACCATACCGAACCAGTTCAAATTAAAAAATGCTATAATTTTTTTTTATTCTCCCATTTCAGTTTAAATTTTTTGGTTTGCTTCTATTTTGTTTAAATGAGAGAAGGAAAAACTTATTTAAAGTAACAAAAAGTTTAAAAAAGCCAGAAATATTTTTCAGTTTTTTAGTTTAAAAAATCGAACCGAAACCAGTCGCTTTAAACCGGTCCAATCTGGTTTCAGTTTTTTTTTTGTATATAGTTTGGTGTTATTTATGTTGATAAAAACCGATCCGCACATGTTCTTTGTTATCCACCTGATTCGGCTGTATAAATGCATGGAGAGCTGGCTTGCTTTATTGCCATTGAGCTCTTTTGTACCATCCCCCCTTCTTACCACACCTTTTCTCCTTCGTTATCTTCATGGAGACGACCACAATCTCTTCAAACGGAGAAAACGTGCCGACAAATGAGATTCAAGGTTTGGTTGCTGGCTGCCCTAGTGAGAAAAAACTGGGATGGATCTCCCCTTTATTTCTATAAAGGGGTCTGGTATCCATTTTTCGCCATTAGAGGGGCTCTTTCCTTTCAGCAGCATTTCATTGCACGAGACACCGATATAATACTAGCAAGCATGCCAAAATCAGGCACCACTTGGTTAAAAGCTCTCGCGTTCTCTGTTGTAAACCGCAGTATTTACAGTCCCACTGAGAGTCCCTTACTCACCACCCCACCCCATGACCTCATTCATTTCTTCGAGATGGACCTCTACTCAAAACACAAACTCCCAGATCTCGAACAGCTTCCTTCCCCAAGAATTTTCAGTTCTCACTCCCATTATGAAGCCATGCCACAGTCCATTAGAGGTTCTGGTTGCAAGATCGTTTACATATGCAGGAATCCTTTGGATCAACTTGTCTCTTATTTTCATTTTTCTCGCAAGTTCAAACGAGAGAATGTCAAGCCTTTATCATCAATTGATGAGGGTTTCGAAAACGTTTGTAGAGGTATACAGAGTCAAGGACCCTTTTGGGATAGTGTGTTGGTGTAACAGACCAAGCCATGAGAGGGGAGAAGAAGAGAGCAACAACAAGGGAAGAGCAGCCGAGATGGGAGGAGCAGCCGAGAGAAAGGAAGCTGTCGAAGAAGACATTGAAATGAAAGGCCTTGAACAGAGAAGCTTCCTTAGCAAGCCTACCTGCACGGGAAACAAGGTAACATCAGCGTGTATGGCTGAGATGGAGGAGAGAAGTACTTACGTGGACGGTCCGGATGAAACGCAAGGGACAGCGCCAGATGATCAACGCGTGGCCAAAGAGATAAGACAAGTCAGCGATGAGCAACACGTGGCAATAGAGACAAATGAGATAGGAAACGGCACCGTATAATCAACAGATAATAGAAAGGGAGCGTAGACAGTTGTGACTAAAATACATACAAGAAGAGACGTATGCTACGACAAACAATTCCTAAAGACTATAAGAGAGAAGAGAGGGACAGATATGAGGGCACGAGGGAAATTGCTTTGAAGCAAATCACATAACCAAGGAGGCCCGGGCTACCTCGAATCTGCCCAGAAATTGATTCCTAGTTATTAGCTGAATTCCTTAATTTTCCTTTTAGAATAGTTTCTTTCAGTATTCACAAAAACCCAAAAAGAATTGTTCTTCAATATTTTGTTTTTCTTTAATTATATAAAAGCTCGAGAGAATTATTCTCTCACAAAAAGAATTTATTTGAAGTTTGTTCCAAGTGGTATCAGAGCCGGTCAATCCTCGATATGGCCGAAGGCACCAGAGTTTCTCAACTTATAGAAACAGTAACCGGGATGAAACAGCAACAAGAAATACAGCAACAAAATCAGCAGGGTCAACAACAAGTATTGGAAGATATAGTTCAACAGCTCAGAAATATGTCTGCCCGACTGGATCAGTTGGCCAAATCACAAGGGAAAAGGCCTATGATTTCACCCCCCGATTCCCCCAACCGGGCCCTTCAAAGCGAGCCCAGACATGAGATAGTCCCACAGGAAGGAAATCAGCAGGTCCAAATTAAGTCCATCAGGCTAGAGTTCCCTCGCTTTAATGGGGACGACCCAATTGGATGGGTCTACAAGGCCAATCAATTTTTTAACTTCCACAACACCCCAGCCCAGCACAGGCTATTCATAGCCAGTTTTCACATGGAGGGAAAGGCCATTACATGGTACCAAGAGCTAGAAGACACTGGAATCATCACGAGTTGGGAGGCCTTTATCACGGCTCTCAACACTAGGTTTGGGGCATCTTCCTACGATGACCCCATGGAAGCTCTCATAAATATCAAACAGACGTCCACTGTTGAGACTTACAAAACCAGGTTTGAGCTACTGTCAAATCGAGTTCGGGGGCTTTCCGACTCACACAAGCTCAGCTGTTTTTTGGGAGGGCTAAGAGAAGAAATAAGGATGGGAGTTCGGATGCTGAACCCCCAGAACCTGACTTCAGCCTATGGGCTGGCCAGGATGCAAGAAGAAAACTTGTCCATCATGAGAAGGGCGTGGAGGCCCAACCCAGTAGGGCCGCAAGGCCGAAATCATGCTCCAGCCCAACAGAGGGTAGAGGGCCTAGAAGGAAGATCGATGCCCATACATAGACTCTCACCAGCCCAGATGAAGGAGAAGAGAGATAAGGGCCTCTGTTTTAAATGTGACAGTAAGTGGGGGCCGGGCCATCGATGTGGAGGGCCAAAATTATTCCTGATTGAAGATGCTGAGGAAGGCGATACAGATGAATCCTATTTTATTTTTTTATGGATAATCTTTCTCTATAATTATCTCTATAATAGGAGTAACATCCAAATTAAACTGAAAGCGCTTATTCAGCAATTCGATCCTCCGCAAGTGAGCTAATTAACCGCACCACATTCAGCAGAGGGATTGTTTTCAAAGCTAAAAAAAATAACATGAATTAATAGACAATATATGTCTATTATTTGATCTCTTTTAATTACTATGATTTTTTTTTTATAAGATTGATTGAGGGTAATAATATAATTTTTAATTTATTTTTAACATTAAATTAATTAGAAAGCTAGACCCTCTCTATAATACTGTTTGTTGTAGGGGTGAGTAAAAAAACTCAAAACCCGATTGAACCGAAAAAAAATAACCGAGAAAAACCGAACAATTAAAAACCCGATTAAATAGAATATGATTTTTTAAAAAGCTTTTGTTCCGGTTTGATTTTTATTTCTTTAAAGAAAAAACCGGTAAACTGAAACCATACCGAACTGGTTCAAATTAAAAAATACTATAATTTTTTTTTATTCTCCCGTTTCAGTTTAAATTTTTTGGTTTCCTTCCATTTTGTTTAAATGAGATAAGGGAAACTTAGTTAAAGTAATTTATTTTTTTAAGAAACCAGAAATATTTTTCAGTTTTTTAGTTTAAAAAACCGAACCGAAACCAGTCGCTTTAAACTGGTCCAATCTGGATTCATTTTTTTTTTTATATAGTTTGGTGTTGTTTATGTTGATAAAAACCGAGCCGCACATGTTCTTTGTTATCCACCTGATTCGGCTGTATAAATGCATGGAGAGCTGGCTTGCTTTATTGCCATTGAGCTCTTTTGTACCATCCCCCCTTCTTACCACACCTTTTCTCCTTCGTTATCTTCATGGAGACGACCACAATCTCTTCAAACGGAGAAAACGTGCCGACAAATGAGATTCAAGGTTTGGTTGCTGGCTGCCCTAGTGAGAAAAACTGGGATGGATCTCCCCTTTATTTCTATAAAGGGGTCTGGTATCCATTTTTCGCCATTAGAGGGGCTCTTTCCTTTCAGCAGCATTTCATTGCACGAGACACCGATATAATACTAGCAAGCATGCCAAAATCAGGCACCACTTGGTTAAAAGCTCTCGCGTTCTCTGTTGTTAACCGCAACATTTACAGTCCCACGGAGAGTCCCTTACTCACCACCCCATCTCATGACCTCGTTCGTTTCTTCGAGATTGACCTCTACTCAAAAAGTCAGCTCCCAGATCTCGAACAGCTTCCTTCCCCGAGAATTTTCAGTTCTCACTGCCATTATGAAACCTTGCCACAGTCCATTAGAAGTCCTGGTTGCAAGATCGTTTACATATGCAGGAATCCTTTGGATCAACTTGTCTCTTATTTTCATTTTTCTCGCAAGTTCAAACGAGAGAATGTCAAGCCTTTATCATCAATTGATGAGGGTTTCGAAAACGTTTGTAGAGGTATACAGAGTCAAGGACCCTTTTGGGATAGTGCGTTGGGGTATTGGAAAGCAAGCTTAGAAAGACCAGACAAGGTGTTATTTTTGAAGTATGAAGATTTGAAAGATGATATAACCTTTAATTTGAAGAAACTGGCAGAGTTCCTGGGATTGCCTTTCTCTGAGAAAGAAGAGAAAGAAGGGGTCATTGAAGAAATATCAAGGCTGTGCAGCTTTGACAATCTCAGGAATTTAGAAGTGAACAGAACTGGTGCTCGTCCTTTGGGGACTCCAAATAGTGCCTTCTTTAGGAAAGCAAAGGTGGGAGACTGGTGCAATGATCTAACGCCTTCCATGGCAGAACGTTTCTTGAAGATAGTGGAAGAAAAGTTAGCTGGCTCAGGCTTATCCTTCAAAGTATCTGAATAATCTTGCAAACTGCCATCTATGGCCGATTCAGCAGCTTGCTTCTCTGTTATTCATTATGATTTTTATTGTAATTTTTGTCGCTCTAAAAATAAAGGATAATATATTTGTTCGTGCAAGTCTTAAACCCATATATAATTTTATTCTTTTTATAATAATTTTATTGTTTAGTGAACCCTCCGTGGCGTGTTGTGTTTATTTATTTATATATTAGATCCACGATTCATGGAACATGTGATGATGTAGAGGGCTGTTCCCATTGAAACAAAAGTAAAGAGGTGAGAAAAACCAAGTCAGATCAGTGGGCAAGAGTCTGCAGTGATTATATATACAGAGTGTGTTCGTCACATTAATTTGGAGTGGCCTGCCTCGAGATCCTCGGCGTTGCCATTATATTATGCTCAGCGGTGCATTTCTGCTTTTGAAAGGTGCTGTTATCGGATGGCCATTATTTATGCTCAACAGTAAGCATTGAAGGATGAAACTTAAAAACATAATTAAAAAAAGCTCAAGAAATAATTCAAGTCAATGTTAATTTATTAAATCCACATCTCGAGTCATAAAACCCGAGATATTAAAAATAAAATTAATAATAATAAAATTAATAATCAGATCTTATTCACGTGATTTTGGAGGGACCCTCCCCAGGATCTCCTCCTACGTCAACATTGCTATTATATTATGCTCAATAGTGCATTTCTATATTATTGAAATCAAAGCTATTACATTTTATCCGGTTATCACGTGGGTGGGTTTATTTAAGTTGCTGTATCAATTCAAAATAGTATTTTTTAAATAATAATAATAAATTAATATGATATTTCTTTTTAAAATCAAATCATATTTTAATCGGATGGACTAGAGCACTAGAACTCGTGCTAATTTTTCAGTATTATTTTATTACAAATATGTCCTTATTGACTATAACATGATGATAAAAATGCCCCCCTCTAAAATTATATCAATAACACTTTTTGACAATTTATTTTGCTCCTTAAGGTTTTATTTTAGACAATTTGATCATAAATCAAGGCCAAATGCTTTTAATTTCGTAGTCTGAAGGTGAAGCTGGAGAGTATAGGCTAAAATAAAAAAAAAAGATATCAGACATGGGTGGCATGCTAAAAATATCAGGAAATATACACTTTGGTTCTCTAACTTTAAAAACAATACAAATTATACAATTTTGTTGCCTCATTCTTTCAAATTCAATTTTAGTACAAGAGTTTTTTTTAATCCTTGATTAAGCGATGAGAGAGAGGTCGCTGAATTCCATTATTAAAGAGAAAAATAATGTTGACATGGATTGAGACGATCAAAATAATAAATGTTTGTATCAAATGGTTCCATTTAATGAGTGAAGTTTATATTATATGTTTTTTTACCTTTAAAACTTAAGAATAAAGTTTATATTCTTGCATCCTAGATCGAGTTTTAGTTTCTGGTTTATTTTTGTTTTCGAGTTGTTTTTTTTTTAGATCATAGATAAATTTATCACGGTTTTCTAATGTGTTTTAGGTGAGAACGAGCGAATTTGCCCGCGCGATGCGCTGGGCTTTTTTATCTATGTTGGAAACTGATTGATTTTATATGTATTGTATTTTGTTTTTTTAATATTAAATTAATAAAATTATAATTGATAAAATCTGCTAAAAATGGTTTTTTTTTCCAGTAAAAAGTGATAATATATATTAAATCTCTAATATTAAATAAATATCAAAATATATAATTATTCTGATATATTTTTAAAAGAAAATAAAACTTAAAAATAATAATTATTATTATTTTGAATGTTTTATCTATAATAATTAGAAAATTCAATACCTAACAATATTAACAAAAATTAAATATTATTAGATTTAAAGAAATTATTTAACTTGAAAAATACAAAAAGAAAAATAATAACAAACATTATTTTTTAAATGATGACCAACACAAATTAAAATTTAAATATTAAAAACAAATCTTAATAATAGTGGAATAAAAAAAAAAGGAAACAAAAACTAAGAGCATGTACATATAAACATAGACAAAAATAAGAATTATGTAAGCAATATATAAAAAAAGAAAATTTTTTTCAAAGAGTAATGAAAAGTGAAAACCACAGTTGAAATAACTATTCATTACTGTTTGAAATTGTGATCTCCTTTAGCCATTCTATAAAATAATAGTCGTGATACCCGTAAGCTGACCCGTACACCCCAGTTATAGAAGAAAAAATTATAAGTGGGAAAAAAAATATAAAAAAAAATGTTAAAAAAAAGTGGCTCCGGGGATTATTCATGGTGTGCGTAAGCTGTCATGGACATCCCGGTTATAAGAAAAATGTATACGTGGAAAAAAATCGTGGTGCACGTAAGCTGGCTCGAACACCACAGTTATAAAAAAACAAAAAAAAAATGTATAAATGAGAGAAGAAAAAAAGGAAAAAATGTAAAAAAAAAGTGGATGCAGAGATAAAAAAAAAATATATGTGGGAAAAAAAATCGTGGTGCTCGTAAGCTGGTCTGGACACTCCGATTATAAAAAAAACACCAAAAAAAAATATAAGTGAAAAAAAAACAGGAAAAAAATGTATGAAAAAAGTGGGTCCAGAAATTAATCGTGGTATCTGTAAGCTAGCCCGGATACCCCGTTATAAAACAAACAGAAGCCCGGTTTAAAAAAAAATCACTTTTTCAAACAGTAATGAGAAAAAAAATTGTGGTGCGCGTAAATTGATAGGGACACCCTGGTCATGGATAAAAAACATTAAAAAAAAAACACTTTTTCAAACAGTAATGAGAAAAAAATTGCAGTGCGCGTAAATTGATAGGGACACCCTGGTCATGGAAAAAAAACAAAAAAAATATATAAGTGGAAAAAAAAAAACAGGAAAAAAAATGTAAAAAAAAATTGGATCCGGAGATTAGTCGTGGTGCACGTAAGCTGCCACGGATACCATGGTTAAAGAAAACACAACAAAAGAAGCCCGGTTAAAAAAAAAAGCTAACCTGGATACCCTGGTTATAAAAAAATAGATTTTTTTTAAAGAAGGTCCCCGTTTATTTAAAAAACAAACAAAAAATACCTAGTTATAAAAAAAGTGCAAGGGAAAGCATCTTTTTAAACAGTAATGAGAAAAAAATATTATGGTGCGTGTAAACTAACCTGGACACCCCGGTCATGAAAAAAAAAGTATAAGTGGTAATAAAAAATAGGGAAAAAAAATGGATCCAGAGATTAGTCGATGCGCATAAGCTGCAACGGATACTCCGGTTTAAAAAAACAAATAAAAAGCCCGGTTAAAATAAAAAAAACGGAAAACACATTTTCAAACAGTATTGAACAGTGAAAATTACTATTAAAAAAAAAAGAAGCACGGTTATAAAAAAAGATGCAAGGGGAAAGCACCTTTTTAAAGAGTAATGAGAAAAAAAATCATGGTGCGCATAAATTAACTCGAACACCCCGGTCATGGAAAAAATTGTATAAGCGGAAACAAAAAAAGGGAAAAAATGGATCCAAAAGAAGCCCGGTTAAAAAAAAAAAAACTGACCTGGACACTCTGGTTATAAAAAAATGGATTTTTTTTAAAAGGTCACAAACAAAAAATGCCCAGTGATAAAAAAAGTGCAAGGGGAAAGCATCTTTTAAAACAGTAATGTGAAAAAAAATCATGATGCGCGTAAGCTAACCCGGACACCTCGATCATGAAAAAAAGAAGTATAAGTGGTAATAAAAAGTAGGGAAAATAATAATAATAATAATAATAATAATAATAATAATAATAATAATAATAATAATAATAATAATAATAATAATAATAAAATGGATTAACTAATTAGTCGGTGCGCATAAGCTGCAACGGATACTCCGGTTTAAAAAAACAAATAAAAAGCCCGGTTAAAAGAAAAAAATAGAAAACACCTCTTCAAACAATATTGAACAGTGAAAATTACTATTAAAAAAAAAGCACGGTTGTAAAAAAAAATGCAAGGAGAATACACTTTTTTAAACAGTAATGAGGAAAAAAATCATGGTGCGCATAAATTAACCCGGACACCCCGGTCATGGGGAAAAAATATATAAGTGGAAACAAAAAAAGGGAAAAAAATGTAGAAGTGGAAACAAAAAAAAAAAATAGATCCGGAGATTAATCGTGATACGCGTAAGCTGTCATTGATATCCTAGTTAAAAAAACAAACAAATGAAAAGCAACTTTTACAGAGTAATTTTCCAAAATCAGGATTTAAAAAAAAATCCAAAAAAAAAAAAACAAACGAAAAGCAAAGAGGCAGATGAACTCCCCAAAATCAGGATTTATTTAAAAAGAAAAAGAAAATCCAAAAAAATAAAAAAGAAAAAAAAATCCAAAAAAAAAAAAACGAAAAGCAAAGAGGCAGATGAACTCCCGCGAAGTACAAATCGAAAATGGCCACTCCACAGTACAATTGAGTCTTCCACTACAGCAATTGTCCGAGCGCCTTTAGATATATGTAATGAATCGAGAAACAAGTTTTCATGTCAAAAACTTAAACGCTGATTATTTGGTCATTATAATCTAGGCAAATAAAACAATAAGTCATCTTCTATGTCGTCTAAATTGTTTCTTAAAAGAGTGTTCTGTAGATGACCCCATTTGCTATTAGGAAAAAAATTAAGATATTATCAAGGTTGACATTTCCTTTTTTCTATTGGTACATAATATTTTGGTTTTGGAGCGTTTCGGCGTGCTATTTCAGGGTTGTACTGTTCATATATAATTAATTAATTATATATATGAAAAAAATAAAATAAAATAAAATAAATTTTTTATTTTTTATAAAATCAAAGTTGACGCAATAATTTTATTTTTTTATAATATAATTTTTTAAAGTTTTTATTGTTTTGATTTTAGTTCTTGCATTTTTAATATTTTCATAAACAATAATATATATATATATATATATATATATATATATATATATATATATATATATATATATATATATATATATTTCTTTTTTTTTTCTTTCTGGTCTGTATGTCTGTAGGAAGTTGATAGGAGCAAGATACTATGGCTCCATCCAAAGGACATACAGTAATAACAAGACCTACATGACCAAACTGTTAGGATTGAGAAAGTTTGCAGATAATTGAAAAGGAAAGAATGAGTTTAGAGATGGGAAGAGGGAGAAGAGAGACAAGAGAGGGAGACTGAAATTTGAATATTTGTTGTATTGATATTCTGTTTTTGCATACCTTTGTTATGTGTGCACTTCTCTATTTATATACATTTCTCATACCTTCTTTCATACTCTAGATTACAAATACAATATTCTAGAATATATCTTTTATACTTTAACATCCCCCTCAAGCTCATGCTTTGATGAACCAAGCATGAGATTGCAACAATGAAGAAGAAATACATGAGTACTTAACCCTGTTTAATAGAAATCAATTTGGAAAATAGAAAGAAGAGAATAGAAAGATGAATTTGAATTTGATTGAGAAGATTTTGAGAATTTGAGAGATTGAGAAGAAAGAGAAGAATACTCAAATGGCAAAGAAGATAGAAGAGAGAGAGAAGACATTTCATATGTCTATTTCTTAATTGAAATTTCATTTGTCTACTTCAGTTTTTCTGAAGATTTTTCATTTGTTGATGATTTTGAGAAGAGAGGGATGAGAAAAAAGAAATGGGAGGTAAGAGAGGGGATAAAATTTGTTTGAATTTCATTTGTCTACTTCAGTTTTTTTCTGAAGTTTTTTCTTTGTTGATGAATTTCTTAATCTGTGTAAGAATTCATTTGTCTATTTTAGTTTTTCTGATTTTTTTTTTTTTTATGATGAATTTCTTAATCTGTGTAAGAATTCATTTTCTACTTCTCAATGATGAATTTCTTAATCTATGTAGGAGGCTCCGTTTTTGTCCACTTCTTTTTGAAATTAATTCCCAATAATTAACTCAGCCATCTTTTCATGTTACAGAATTTAATAGATTTGTGGTCCGTGGCCAGCGCAGCATTGCCGACCATGTCATTTTTTTATTATTATAAAAATAATGAAATTATATATGGGTTTAAAACGTGTACAAATTGTTAAATAGAATAACAGTAGTGATAATTTAATATTTGATACAGCTATGAATGCTCAAAAAATGGTTCAGAATTCTTTGAATCCAAGGAGGCAAAGGAGGATTTGAGTGAATGAAACAACTGTGAATTTCTGTACAATGTGTATTCCCTCTAGAAAGAAAAATAGCCTTAATTTTTCATTTCTGTCCCTGTCAATTTTTTAAAATACCAAAACGAAAAGCACAGCTCTTTTCAGAGTTTGGAAATTAATTGAAAACATCCTTCTTTCTTTTCAATTTCCCCCCTTCCAAATTATATCTCGCCAGTGACGAAACAGAACGACATCGTAGATGCTTTCATTTTCTCTGCAATTGAAAAGAATCATGCAGAAACTCATCCTGATAAGAAGCCATTTTTTCAAGATTTTAAGAATGCTCCCTGGTTTATCGTTAATATAGTAGCGTCAACACCATTTTCTTACCACTACCACACAGGAATTACATTTCCATATTTTTTATTTGATTTAAAATTAAAAAAAACCCATCAAATTTCACCCTTTTGTTATCAAACAATTGTTTTTTCTATCTCTATCGCAAGATTATTCAGATGCTTTGAATGATAAGCCAGAGCTACCCCACTTTTCTTCCAAGCTTTAATTAATATACAACTAACTTGTTTTGGTTTGCTTTCTCCGTTTGAAGAGATTTTGGCGGACTCCATGAACACAGAGAAGGAAAAATTGTGTGGTGAGCAGCATGGAAGAAAAGAGTCCACTGCGAGAAATCTCCCCACCAAGTTTATTGCACAGCAATTTAACTTCGTCACTCTTATTCTTCCATTATGATCAAGAGTCGGTGAAAATTCAAAAAAGTTTTGCTCTTTAAAATTAAGCTAAGATTACCAAATTCAGCGGAATGATTATTTTCAGAGCAGAAAAAGAAAAAGAAAACATGATGAATAAGCAGTTTGCGAGATTATTCAGATACTTTGAAGGATAAGCCAGAGCCAGCCAACTTTTCTTCCACTATCTTCAAAAAACGTTCGGCCATGGAAGGAGTTAGATCATTGCACCAGTCTCCCACCTTTGCTTTCCTAAAGAAGTTACTATTTGAAGGTCCAGTGTTTTGATAGAAACCAGTTCTGTTCACTTCCAAATTCCTGAGATTGTCAAAGCTGCACAGGCTTGATATTTCTTGAATGACCCCATCTTTTTCTTCTTTTTCGGTGAAAGGAATCCCCAGGAACTCAGCCAGTTTCTTCAAGTTAAAGGTTATATCCTCCTTCAAGTCTTCATATTTCAAAAACAGCACCTTCTCTGGTCTTTCCAAACTTGCTTTCCAATACCCCAACACATTATCCCAAAAGGGCCCATAACTCTGGATACCACGACTAACGTTTTCGAAAACTTCATCAATTGAAGATAAACGCTTGCCATTCTCTCCTTTGAACTTGCGAACAAAATGAAAATAAGAGACAAGTTGATCCAAAGGATTCCTGCATATGTAAACAATCTTGCAACCAGAACCTCTAATGGACTGTGGCAAGGTTTCATAGTGGGAGTGAGAACTGAAAATTCTCGGGGAAGGAAGCTGTTCGAGATCGGGGAGCTGACTTTTTAAGTAGAGGTCCATCTCGAAGAAACGAACGAGGTCATGAGGAGGGGTAGTGAGTAAGGGAGTCTCTTTGGGACTGTAAATGCTGCGGTTGACAACAGAGAATGCGAGAGCTTTTAACCAAGTGGTGCCTGATTTTGGCATGCTTGCTAGTATTATATCGGTGTCTCGTGCAATGAAATGCTGCTGAAAGGAAATAGCCCCTCTAATTGCGAAAGCTGGATACCAGACCCCTTTATAGAAATGAAGAGGTACTCCATCCCAGTTTGTCTCCCCAGGAAAGCCAGCAACCAAACCTTGAATCTCATCTCTCGGCACGTTTTCTCGGTTTGAAGAGATTGTGGTCGTCTCCATGAAGATAACGAAGGAGAAAAGGCGTGGTAAGCAGGGGGGATGGGACAAAAGAGCTCAGTGCAATAAAGCTAGCTAGCTCTTCATGCATTTATGCAGCCGAATCAGATGTACAGCACACAGTACAAGCTACTTGGCACTCATGGAAACTCCATTATTGATCTCAAGAATAACTGTACCACTAATTTTATAGCGTTTAAATTGTCACGTTTCTTGTAGATGATTGCTCAGTTTTTTTAGTTAATTAATTATTAGATATGTTAATTATATATAGAGAGGGTCTAGCTCTTCTTCACATGATCTCGGAGTGACCCACCTCAAGATCCCCTTCTACCTCAGCATAGCCACTATATTATTATGCTTCACTATGCATGCATTATTACTATTAGAACATGTAAATTATGTTTATTATTTTATCATGTATTGATTTGATAGTCTAGGCTAATTAGTCATAGCCAACGGCTATTTTAGCCAAAATGGCGCTTCTTCTCTGTATTTAATCAAACATTCAAAATGAATAAGATTAAGGGAGTCAGAATTCTTTCATGGTATCAGAGCACTAACCCTAGCTGCCGTTTCCTCCTTCTCAATCCCCATCTTTTCTACCTTCTTCTTCTTCTGCAATATCTGCAGCAACCTCCAATTCTTCACACCATGGCAGACCAATCAATATCTGCAGCAACCTCTCCTTCTTCTCCTCCAAAATCTCATCCATCACACCCAGCTCTTGCAGTATCAAACATCAACACATTCATCAAAATCACGTTAGATATTGAAAAGGGTCAATATATCACATGGTCAGAATTATTTAAAATTCATGCTAGAGCTTACCAAGTTCTTGACCACATTCTTCCTCCCTCGGCAGACCAACTGAAGATTGATTCGTCCCCTACAGACCCAGCTCTCTGGTCACGGGTCGACGCCATTGTGCTCCAATGGATCTATGGAACCATCTCCGAAGACCTCCTCAACACCATTCTTGAGAGAGACTCCACTGCTGCCCTTGCTTGGGCACGCCTAAGAGACATTTTCTCCGACAACAAAACCTCCAGGGCACTCTACCTGGAACAGGAGTTCTCCAACGTTCAGATGGAAGATTTTGGGGATGCATCTTCATACTGTCAACACCTCAAATCTCTCTCCGATCAGCTGTCCAATGTCGGCGCCCCTGTCTCCAACGAGCGTCTTGTTCTACAGCTCCTCTCCGGCTTGACAGACGCCTATGCCGGGGTGGGTTCTCAAATTCGCCATGGCGACACTCTTCCCCTCTTCTACAAAGCCCGGTCGATGCTGGTTCTGGAGGAGACGGCGAGGACGAAGAAGGCAGCCCAAAATCCCTCAACCTCTGCCTTCTTCGTGGCTCCCGTGGACAACCACAGTGTCCATCGACACACCCACAACCTCAATCGAACCCCCAACCACCGTAATGGCCGTGGTGGTGGTGGTGGTGCTCGTGGTGGCAGACACAGGGGACGCACGTCGGGTGGCCGTGGCAATCATCCATCTTCTTCTTCCCGTGGGTCATGGTGGCAGACACAGGGGACTCCCCATTTTGGAAGAAACGGGCCGCCCTTTATTGGCAGCCATGGGCCGCAGCAGCCATGGGCTGCTAGCCATGGGCCGCAGCAGCCATGGGCTGCTAGCCATGGGCCGCAGCAGCCATGGGCTGCCTCACCTTGGACCGGGCCTTGGCCATCTTGGGCCACGCCTCCATGCCCTTATCCAACAGCCCAGCAGCCCACTCATCCTCGCCAGCCCGGCTTGCTTGGGCCTCGGCCCCCACAGGCCCATATGGCAGCCACACCATCGCTGGCCCAAAATTCATATGCTCCGACTGACATTCAAGCAGCTATGCACACTCTCTCCATGGCTCCTCCGGATGATCAATGGTACATGGACACCGGGGCTACCTCTCACATGACCGCGCACGGAGGTAATCTTACGTCTTATTTCAATATGAGCAAAAATCGTCGTAATATTACTGTTGGTAGTGGCCATGAAATTCCTATTATAGGTTGTGGAAATGCATTATTACCTAACCCTAATTCTTCCCTCACTTTAAACAATGTCTTGCATGCTCCTAAATTAATTAAAAATCTTGTGTCTGTGCGAAAATTCACAGTTGACAATAATGCATCTGTTGAATTTGATCCTTTCGGTTTTTCTGTGAAGGATTTTCCAACGGGGATGCCTTTAATGAGATGTGACAGCTCCAGTGACCTGTATCCAGTTATCACCAGTCCTCCCATTGAATTTTCACCACAGTCTGTTTTTACTGCTTTTTCTCCTGAATTATGGCATAGTCGTTTAGGACATCCAGGAGCCCCTGTTTTAAGCTCCCTTCGTAAGAACAATTTAATTGTTTTCAACAATTTTCCGGATAACTTTCTATGTCAGTCCTGTACTCTTGGAAAGCAAGTTAAATTACCATTTTATGATTCTCTATCTTGCACTTTATTTCCTTTTGATATTGTGCATAGTGATCTTTGGACCTCACCTACACTTAGTTCTGGTGGTCATCGATATTATGTGTTATTTCTTGATGATTTCACGAATTTTCTATGGACTTCTCCCATTGCCACAAAATCTCAAGTGCATTCCATTTTTCTCACCTTTCGCAATCATATTCAAACTCAATTCGAACGAAAAATAAAATGTTTCCAATGTGACAATGGAACCGAATATGACAATGGACTATTTCACAAATTTTGTCAACATAATGGAATGAGTTTTCGATTCTCTTGCCCTCATACATCATCTCAAAATGGAAAAGCCGAAAGAAAAATTCGTACCATCAATAACATCATTCGCACTCTTCTCGCCCATGCCTCCCTCCCACCCTCTTTTTGGCATCATGCTCTTCAAATGGCCACTTATCTCCTTAACATTCTCCCAAACAAAAAGCTTGCTTTCCAAACACCCACTAAAATCCTATACCAAAAAGACCCGTCATACTCTCATCTTCGTGTCTTTGGGTGTTTATGTTATCCTCTTCTTCCCTCCACGTCTAGAAATAAATTGCAAGCTCGGTCCACACCATGTGTTTTTCTAGGATATCCATCAAATCATAGAGGGTATAAATGCTATGATTTATCGGGTCGTAAAATTCTTGTTTCACGGCATGTGATTTTTGATGAAACTGTTTTCCCCTTCTCAAAATTACATGATCCTACACCTTCCTCTTATGATTTTCTGGATACAGGTCTTATACCCATTCCTCCCTCACCTACTCCGTACACTCCTCCTAATCCTCCAGTCTCTCATACCGAACAATCCCCTCTCCTCAACCAATCTTCTCCGACTATTTCAAGTCCCCTCTCTCCAGCTCGGTCACCCTTACCTATCCTCTCCGTTTCCAACACCGAACATACCACTTCTCCCAACCCCTCTCCACACATGGAAACATCCCACACTCTTCCAATTGCTCCTCCACCTCACTCTCCACAAATGACAACTAGATCCCAACATGGTATTTTTAAGCCCCGTCAGCTTCTCAACCTCCATACTTCAACTGCAAACTGCATCTCTCCCTTACCCACTAATCCCATTAATGCTTTACATGATCATAATTGGAAAATGGCAATGAAAGACGAATACGATGCTCTTATTGAAAATAAGACGTGGGACTTAGTCCCCCGTCCGTCTCATGCTAATATCATTCGCAGTTTATGGATTTTCAGGCATAAGAAGAAATCTGATGGATCTTTTGAGCGGTATAAAGCTCGTCTTGTCGGTGATGGTGCCGGTCAGCAAACAGGTGTTGATTGTGGGGAAACTTTTAGTCCGGTGGTCAAACCCGCTACCATCCGCACGGTACTCAGTATTGCTTTATCGAAATCTTGGTGTCTTCATCAATTAGATGTAAAAAATGCTTTTTTGCATGGGAATCTTGATGAAACAGTCTACATGCATCAACCTCCAGGCTTCCGACATCCAGAACACCCAAATTATGTTTGCTTGCTAAAGAAGTCTCTTTATGGACTTAAGCAAGCCCCTCGTGCTTGGTACCAACGATTTGCGGATTATGTTGCTATTTTGGGGTTTTCTCACAGTATTTCAGATCATTCCTTATTCATTTATCGTCAGGGAAATGATATGGCCTATATTCTGCTTTATGTTGATGACATAATTCTTACTGCTTCTTCAGCTGCTCTTCGCCAATCCATTATGTCTAAGCTTGGCTCGGAGTTTGCTATGAAAGATTTGGGGCCTCTCAGTTATTTTCTAGGAATCTCAGTTACCCGACATTCAGGTGGTATTTTTCTGTCTCAACAGAAGTATGCAAAAGAAATAATTGAGCGGGCCGGTATGTCCTCTTGTAAACCATCTTCTACACCAGTGGACACAAAAGCCAAACTCAGTTTGTCATCAGGAAATCCTTATCATGATCCCACTGAGTATCGCAGTCTTGCTGGTGCTCTCCAATATCTGACTTTTACCAGACCAGATATTTCTTATGCGGTTCAGCAAATATGTCTTTTTATGCATGATCCCCGATCTCAACACATGACTGCCTTGAAGCGTATCATTCGTTACATTAAGGGTACTAGTGCTTTTGGTCTTCATCTATACCCCTCTTCGATTCATGATCTTCTTTCCTATACTGATGCCGATTGGGGTGGTTGTCCAGATACACGACGGTCGACGTCTGGATATTGTGTATATCTTGGGGATAACTTAATATCTTGGTCTGCAAAAAGACAGCCTACTTTGTCACGGTCTAGTGCTGAGGCTGAGTACCGCGGAGTGGCTAATGTTGTTTCTGAATCATGTTGGCTCCGAAATTTACTTTTGGAGTTACATTGTCCTGTTTCGAAAGCCACTTTAGTTTATTGTGACAATGTTAGTGCAGTATATCTCTCGGGCAATCCGGTTCAACATCAGCGCACTAAGCACATTGAAATGGATATTCACTTTGTCCGAGAGAAAGTCGCTCGTGGTCAAGTTCGGGTTTTACATGTTCCTTCGCGTTATCAGATTGCTGACATCTTCACCAAGGGTCTTCCGCTGCAACTCTTTGATGATTTTCGGGATAGTCTCAACGTTCGACAACCTCCAGTTTCGACTACGGGGGTGTATTAGAACATGTAAATTATGTTTATTATTTTATCATGTATTGATTTGATAGTCTAGGCTAATTAGTCATAGCCAACGGCTATTTTAGCCAAAATGGCGCTTCTTCTCTGTATTTAATCAAACATTCAAAATGAATAAGATTAAGGGAGTCAGAATTCTTTCAATTACGTTACTGAAATTCAAGTTATTAAATAAAAAAATCAGTTAGGTTTTGATTGGATTAAGTAGATTACAGGTTGATTTACTTAGGTTATGATGTTTGATTGAGTCAATTCCTTTCCATTTTTCTTAAACTCAACTCCTGTCAATCCCGAAATGACCTCCGAGATCCTGATTAGAGGTTGATTTTCTTAGAAGATGATGTTTGAAACCATATTTTGAATTTATTGGACTGCTAAATTAGTTTTGCATGTTCCATGTTTTTGGCTTTAAATAAGTTGAAAGGTTTGGTGGGTTCAAAACTCTTGGCCCTAATTTTCTAGGAACTTGAGGGTGGTTGGAATCTAAGCTGAAAGATGACGTGTCGTCTGCCTTGACGAGTGATATTTTGTTTCTATATTTCTTCTTCAAAAATAAAAAAGGTCACTCTTCTCTTTAAAAGAGGAAAAAGGCCCGGACATGTGGATCTTAACTTAAATGCATAATGCACCTATCTTCTTATAACCCATTTTCTTACATACAAATTTATAGACAAAAAAAAACCCGTTAGTTTCTTGATCATAATTGCGAGTTTGACTAGTTAAGCTATAATATCAAATCTATCTTTTAATGTGCTTTTTTCATTACTCGATTGTTTTTTTAAAAGCAATTTCATCCTTAATTATCGATAATATATTTTTTATTTGATTTAAAATTAAAAAACATTTTATGTCACCCTTTTGTTATCAAAAATTTGTTTTTTCTATCTCAATCTCAAGATAATTCAGGTCATTTGAATTATAAGCCAGAACTACCCCATTTTCTTCCAAGCTTTAATTTATTAAAAACTATCTTGTTTTGGCTTGCTTACTCTGTTTATAGAGATTTCGGCCGTCTCCATGAACACAACGAAGGAGAAATTGTGTGGTGAGCAACATGGAAGAAAAGAGCCCAATGTAAAAAAGCTCCCCACCAATTTATTGCATGCCTTTTATTTAGAAATATATTATAATAATATTTTTTAGTTTTTAGAAATTATTTTTGATTTTAGATTAAAATGATTTAAAACACATAAAAATAAATTTAAAATATTTTTTTTTCAGGTTTTATAAAGTATTTTTAAAACGTAATGTCAAACAATATTTATTCTTTCATTATGATCAAGAGTAGGGGAAATTCAAAAAAGTTTTGTTTTTTAATCTAAGCTAAGTTTACATATGAGTCTTCAACCTTTTCGACTTTTGTAGTTTCATCCTAATCTTGTAATTTACAGAAAAATAATAAAATCTATTGTTATAATGACTCTCAATACACTAACAAATGCATTCTATGCGGAAATATTTTCATATTTATACGTTTTTATGACTCCATTTCCCAATTTTTTTCCAAAAAATAGTAAATTGATCATAAGAATAATAATAAAAGATATATTTTAATATCAAAAGTCTATATTCTAATTAATTTAATGTTAAAGAATAAAATTAAAATTATTACCCTCCATCAATCTCACATATATAAAAAATTATAGTAAGTAAAAACTATATTATTACCCTCAATCAATCTTGTCCACTTGGCCGATAAAGAAGAGATGGATGACACAGCAGATTCGTCTCAATCAATATTACTTGGTTTTTTTTTAAAACGTTTTTCCAGAAAAAAATATTATAAGATTGATTGAGGGCACAAATATTTTTAAATTTAGCTTGGATTCACGTGGAAAACATCTCGTTATGTGCCCAGTGGACAGTTTCCATAGCCAAACACACATTATTTATCGATAATTGATGTGAATTTTGTAGCTTTGTGGAAACTTGTCTCATAGTTAAGTTTCCAGCACCAAACACAAGTGGGAAAATTTAGGTGGCATGTCAAGGAAGACGAAGGAATAAAATATAGATGTCATGTTTATGCGCGAGGGGAAGGAAGGAAAGGAATAGCAGAGATAAGATCAATTTAATTAAAATATAAATTAGTGGTACAGTTATTCTTGAGATCAATAATGGAGTTTTCGTGGGTGCTAATTAGGATGTACTGTTTGTTGTACACCTGATTCGGCTGTATAAATGCATGGAGAGCTAGCTTTATAGGCGCCATTGAGCTCTTTGGTACCATCCACCCTGTTTACCACGCCTTTTCTCCTTCGTTATCTTCATGGTGACGACCACAATCTCTACAAACGGAGAAAGCGTGCCGAGAGATGAGATTCAAGGTTTGGTTGCTGGCTTTCCTAGTGAGGAAAACTGGGATGGATCTCCCCTTTATTTCTATAAAGGGGTCTGGTATCCAGCTTTCGCCATTAGAGGGGCTATTTCCTTTCAGCAGCATTTCATTGCACGAGACACCGATGTAATACTAGCAAGCATGCCGAAATCAGGCACCACTTGGTTGAAAGCTCTCGCATTCTCTGTTGTTAACCGCAACATTTACAGTCCCACTGAGAGTCCCTTACTCACCACCCTACCCCATGACCTCGTTCGTTTCTTTGAGGTGGACCTCTACGCAAAACACCAGCTCCCAGATCTCGAACAGCTTCCTTCCCCAAGAATTTTCAGTTCTCACTCCCATTATGAAGCCATGCCACCGTCCATTAGAGGTTCTGGTTGCAAGATCGTTTACATATGCAGGAATCCTTTGGATCAACTTGTCTCTGCTTTTCATTTTTTTCGCAAGTTCAAACGAGAGAATGTCAAGCCTTTATCATCAATAGATGACGATTTCGACAACGTTTGTCGTGGTATCCGGAGTTTTGGACCCTTTTGGGATAGTGTGTTGGGGTATTGGAAAGCAAGCTTGGAAAGACCAGACAAGGTGCTGTTTTTGAAATATGAAGACTTGAAGGATGATATAACCTTCAACTTGAAGAAACTGGCTGAGTTCCTGGGGATTCCTTTCACCGACAAAGAAGAGAAAGATGGGGTCATTGAGGAAATATCAAAGCTGTGCAGCTTTGACAATCTCAGGAATTTGGAAGTGAACAGAACTGGTGTTCGTCCTTTGGGGACTCCAAATAGTGCTTTCTTTAGGAAAGCAAAGGTGGGAGACTGGTGCAATGATCTAACTCCTTCCATGGCCGAACGCTTTTTGAAGATAGTGGAAGAAAAGTTAGCTGGCTCTGGCTTATCCTTCAAAGTATCTGAATAATCTTGCAACTGCTTAGTGATCTCTCCCATCTTTGGCCAATTAAGCAGCTTGCTTCTCTGTTATTCATTATGATTTGTTTTTTTTCTTGCGCTCTGAAAATAATCCTTCCTCTAAATTCAACCTTTTTTATACATAAACACACGGTTTTGAATTGATTCAGGTTACTCAGTTGAATCCATAACTATACTGAAATTAATAATTTTGATCTCAACAACGTAGAAATGCACGTTATCCATGGCTGAGAATTTCTTGATGATTGTAGAAGAAAAGTTTGGTGGATCTGGAGGTCATTTCGGGATTGACAGGATTTGAGTTTAAGAAAAATGGATAGGATTTACTCAATCAAAGATGATTAACTAAGTAAATCAACCTGTAATCTACTTAATCCGATCAAAACCTATTTTTTTCCGGTCACCCACCTGAAGGAACTATTTGGGACCCAGAAGAACGGGCTCCTTTTTTGTTCACTTCTTTTTTACGGATATTGTCAAAGCTGCACAGCCTTGTATTATTTTTCTAGTTACAGATTATAATAGATTAGTGGCAGGTGACCAGCGCAACATTGCCGACAGTGTGAATCTTTTTTTTTTTAATTATTATTATTATAATAAGAAAAATAATTTCATATTAAAATAGCTTCAATTACAAGAACACGACGGAATTAAGGACAATGCATCATTTGCTTTGCTATTTTGTTTTCATATTTCATTAATAAAAAAACTTCAGGCCCACATGTTTGTCTTCTTTTGTAATCGGGTTAGGTTTGTATTCACCCAAGCCCGCATGTTAAACCTGTTTTCACCCTTTATTTTTTATTCTCTTTTAAATGTCATTAAAACTAGTTATTTAAAAATACATTAGAGTTATTATTTTATGAAATAATTAAAAATATATTTGAGATGTTTATAGTAAAATACCATTCAATTTGTGCTTTGTTTAGGAATAAGATTAAGATATTCTTTTTAAAATATATTATCAGTTGTTCTTTATATATAACCCATCTTGATTTCTCTTTTATGAAATTTTTAAAGTTGCGTACTTACAAGTGTCTATTGTTTTTATTATCTTGGAATTAAAAAATAATAATGAAAAAAAATAGAGTTATTTAAGCAAATAGGCTTCATGACTTCGATTGATATATTTACATCGTTAATCAAAATTAATCTAAGACGTTTTCGTTTCAATATCTAAAAAAATAATGGTGTTTTTACTTGATGAATCCTATTTTTTTATGGAAACATCTTTCTCTATAATTATCTTGTTGTTGCTTTCTTTTCTCAATGATACCTTTTCGTAAAATAAAATAAAAATGTTATATTTTTTATGAGTTTTAAACAATAATTATTCAAGTAATTCGATCCTCCGCAAGTGAACAAATTAACCGCACCAAATTTAGCTGAGGGATTGTTTTCAAAGCTAAAAAAAATAACAATAAAAATCATAATGAATAACAGAGAAGCAAGTTGCTGAATCGGCCAAAAGATGGGAGAGATCACTAATTTGCAGGATTATTCAGTTACTTTGAAGGATAAGCCAGAGCCAGCCAACTTTTCTTCCACTATCTTCAAGAAACGTTCTGCCATGGAAGGAGGTAGATCATTGCACCAGTCTCCCACCTTTGCTTTCCTAAAGAAGGCACTATTTGGAGTCCCAGAAGGATGAGCACCACTTCTGTTAACTTCCAAATTCCTGAGATTGTCAAAGCTGCACAGACTTGATATTTCTTCAATAACCCCATCTTTTTCTTCTTTTTCGGTGAAAGGAATCCCCAGGAACTCAGCCAGTTTCTTCAAGTTGAAGGTTATATCCTCCTTCAAGTCTTCATATTTCAAAAACAGCACCTTGTCTGGTCTTTCCAAACTTGCTTTCCAATACCCCAACACACTATCCCAAAAGGGTCCAAAAGTCCGGATACCAAGACAAACGTTGTCTAAACCCTCATCAATTGATGATAAGGGCTTGACATTCTCTCCTTTCAACTTGCGAACAAAATGAAAAGCAGAGACAAGTTGATCCAAAGGATTCCTGCATATGTAAACGATCTTGCAACCAGAACCTCTAATGGACTGTGGCATGGCTTCATAATGGGAGTGAGAACTGAAAATTCTTGGGGAAGGAAGCTGTTCGAGATCTGGGAGTTGGTGTTTTGAGTAGAGGTCCACCTCGAAGAAACGAACGAGGTCATGGGGTGGGGTGGTGAGTAAGGGACTCTCAGTGGGGCTGTAAATGCTGCGGTTTAGAACAGAGAACGCGAGAGCTTTTAACCAAGTGGTGCCTGATTTTGGCATGCTTGCTAGTATTATATCGGTGTCTCGTGCAATGAAATGTTGGCGAAAGGAAATAGCCCCTCTAATGGCGGAAGGTGGATACCAGACCCCTTTATAGAAATAAAGGGGAGATCCATCCCAGTTTTTCTCCCCAGGAAGGCCAGCAACCAAATCTTGAACCTCATCTCTCGGCACGCTTTCTCCGTTTGAAGAGAATGTGGTCGTCTCCATGAAGATAACGAAGGAGAAAAGGCGCGGTAAGCAGGGGGTGGTATAAAAGAGCGCAATGCCAATAAAGCTAGCTAGAGATGTTAATTATATAGCCGAAGCATTCCTTGAGTGCAGAAATCTAATGCAGTCAGTAAAGGAGATCAATTAATACACAATATTTTTAATTAATTATTAGATATATTAATTATAGAGAGGGTCTAGCTCTTCTTCACATGATCTCGGAGTGACCTACCCCGAGATGCCCTCCTACCTCAGCATTGCCACTATATTATTATGCTCCACCGTGCATTATTACGTTACTGAAATTCAAGTTATTAAATAAATAATAAATAAGCAGTTAGGTTTTGATTGGATTAAGTAGATTACAGGTTGATTTACTCATTTGATGATTTTTGAAACCATTTTTTGGATTTATTGGATTGCTAATTAGTTTTGGGTTCTATGATTGCTCTTTGGGTGTTTTTGGTTTTAAATAAGTTACAAAAAGGGTTTGGGGAGTTTAAAACTCATAGATCTAGTTTTCCTGGCACTGCGAGGGTGGTTGGAATCTGAGCTAAAAATGACGTATCGTTTGAAGAGATTCTGGCCGTCTCTATGAACACAGCGAAGGAGAACTTGTGTGGTGAGCAGCATGGAGGAAAAGAGCCCAATGTAAGAAAGCTCCCCGCCAATCTATGGCATGTTTTTTATTAAGAAATATATTTTAATAATTTGTTTTTAGTTTTTTAATTTTTTTATATTAGTACATCAAAATTATTTACAACCATTTAAAATAAAAAATAAAAATAAAAAATATGCAAATTGAGCATATGAATAAACAAAAGAGGTATTCTAATATTAAAAGTCTATCTGATTAATTTAATATTAAAGAATAAAATATTTCATTACCCTCAATCAATGTTATAAAAAAAATCATAGTAAGTAAAAGAGATCAATTAATAGACATACATTGTCACGTTTCTTGTAGATGAATGCTCAGTTTTTTTAGTTAATTAATTATTAGATGTGTTAATTATAGAGACGGTCTAGCACTTCTTCACATGATCTCGGAGTGACCTACCCCGAGATGCCCTCCTACCTCAGCATTGGCACTATATTATTATGCTACTCGGCATCTACAACATCATATGAAGAAGATACCCTCTCTATAATTCATGTATATTAATTAATTAATTGATCATCTAAAAGAAACGAGGCAATGCTGAGGTAGGAGGGGATCTCGAATATAATTT
Organism: Salix brachista; assembly: GCA_009078335.1. Taxonomy (NCBI): domain Eukaryota; kingdom Viridiplantae; phylum Streptophyta; class Magnoliopsida; order Malpighiales; family Salicaceae; genus Salix; species Salix brachista. Next base: position 13,868,714 of record CM018574.1, on the reverse strand, counting down.
TGATTCAATTATAGGATGTTAAGATAATTTTTCTATTAAAATAATATTATTATAATTAATTTAAATTAACCCGAGTTAATATTTGGAATACAGAAGGATGGTTTCAACCAATGAATTCATTAATCAGTACTGTCATGAATTCATTAATAGCAATTTCTCAGTTGATGTGCTCCTTTCCATTTTCTTCCTCGTATCCATCTCTTCTACCCTGTCATTTACGCGTAGCATTTTTCAGTTGATGATCTTCGATCGTTTCGTTTTGGCACAAGTGAATACGGGCTTCCTCTTGTGGCATCATTGTCTTGAACTGTAAGATGAGGCAAAAGTGTCAGATCTCTTCAAACTATATTTGGCTTGTTTCACATCTTCACAAACTGCTGCCACCCCTTGAGTCCTGGCATTGAGTGCTCCTTGTGACCACTTTCATGGATAGCCCTAGCCATAGCTCCATTTTTTGTTTTTGCCAAGTTATGAGGCATAGAATGGCCTAATTTCAAAGTCTTGAAGGCATGCTCTGAGACATTAATTTTCGTGACAAAGTTGTAGAGAATGGAATCGTTGCTCTTTTTTATCCATTTCAAGGTTGATGGAACGGGGGAGTGGGAATTTTTCTTCTTGATTTGGATGCTCTGGGGTGGGATGCGATTCTATTTAGAGCTTGCAAAATATGATACTGAATCGCTGGACTAGAAAGATTCAACAGCGAGAACATATGCTGGGCTATATATATCTGCTGCCATTCATAGTTGCACTACTGCTACTGAACTAGAGAAAAGAGTTCACGGTGAATGAGACATTGATGTATGTAGATACTGGACTACAATGGAGCTCGCAATCTATCAATTAAATGTTACTATTTGAAGGTCCAGTGTTTTGATAGAAACCACTTCTGTTCACTTGCAAATTCCTGAGATTGTCAAAGCTGCACAGCTTTGATATTTCCTCAATGACCCCTTCTTTCTCTTCTTTCTCAGTGAAAGGCAATCCCAGGAACTCTGCCAGTTTCTTCGAGTTAAAGGTTCTATCCTCTTTCAAGTCTTCATATTTCAAAAACAGCACCTTGTCTGGTCTTTCCAAACTTGCTTTCCGATACCCCAACACAGTATCCCAAAAGGGCCCAAAACTCCGGATACCAAGACAAACGTTGTCGAAAACTTCATCAATTGATGTTAAAGGCTTGACATTCTCTCGTTTGAACTTGCGAGCAAAATGAAAATAAGAGACAAGTTGATCCAAAGGATTCCTGCATATGTAAACGTTCTTGCAACCAGAACCTCTAATGGACTTTGGCAAGGTTTCACAATGCATGTGAGAACTGAAAATTCTCGGGGCAGGAAATGTTCGAGGTCTATGAGCTGACTTTTTGAGTAGAGACCCCTCTAGTACTGGCGAAAGCTGGATACCAGACCCCTTTATAGAAACAAAGGGGAGCCCCATCCCAGCTTTTCTCCCCAGGAAGGCCAGTAACCAAATCTTGAATCTCATCTGTCGGCACGCTTTGATCTCCGTTTGAAGAGATTGTAGTCGTCTCCATGAAGATAACGAAGGAGAAAAGGCGTGGGTGGTAAGGAGGGGATGGAACAAAAGAGCTCAGTGCAATAAAGCTAGCTAGCTCTCCATGCATTTATATAGCCGAATCAGGTGTACACCAAACAGTAAGTAAAAGGGGTCAATTAATATGCATATATTGTCTCGTTTATTTTAGATGAATGCTCAGTTTTTTTTAGTTAATTAATTATTAGATATGCTAATTAGGGAAAGTCACGTATTCTAAAAAAATAATTTGATCTTGTGGAGTATATGGCAGAAGATATAAGAAAATGGCTTCTATCATCAATAATTTCTTCGTGTTGGATCTACTGAATTATAGCTGTCTTCGGTGAATTCTTTCCCCACTTCTTTGATTGCTATTAATAACATAATTAGTATTATAATTATTATTGTTGCTATTATTATTTTTATTATTCCTATTAATATTATTATCACAATTATCATTATAATTACTATCATAGCCAAATGATTGCTATCACTATCACTATGATCATCATATATTGTTATAATTATTACTATCATCGCTACTATTACTATTATCATTATTATTATCACTATTAATATTATTATTTGTTAATAATAATATTGTCTTAGTTTTTAAGAGTTAAAAGTGTGAGAATATATATTTATCATGGAAAATCACTGGAAAACTTGAAATTTAAAAAAATCAATATATATTTAATATTGAGTTTATGTTTACGTGAAAGTGAAAGCATTAAGTATGATTTCCTTGTATTGTTTCTAGCTATGACTAATTTCATTATGGTGAATTACCCGACGTCTTCTTCACTTTTATTCTCTCCTTTCACTTCTGTTTTCATTCAAGAAAACATCTCTCTAGTCAAAATGCTTTTCAGTCTCCTCATCTTACAATTTCCCCATCTCAATCCCTTTTGTTTTGTAGTACTCTGGAGAAAGAAAAAGAGAAGACAGATGGAGATCTATCTGTGATTTCGACAAACAAAGCTCTTTAAGATCTTCCAACTTCGCTTACTGGTATTTCTAATCTGATTCATGGACCTTAATTACATGCAAGCACCAAGTGAAGTCCAAGATTGAGGGTGCCTTTTAAATTACGAGAATAATCCTCTTTAACAGCAGTAAGATGAGTGTCACCTGGTGCTTGCATGAACTGGCAGACTTGATCAACGGCATAAGAGATGTCTGGACTCGTGAGAGTGAGGTATTGTATTCTTCGGTGAATTCTTTCCCCACTTCCTTGTTTTTTTTCATGGAATTAAATGTTTTTCCGACATAGCTTTTAATTTCTTGTCTACTTCCTCCTGTATTCCACTCTTGAAGTCAGATTCCTAACTAGTCATGTCATCAATCCTCGTACACAACAAGAAAAAGTCATGTAAACAACGTGGTTAAATAAAATTGACTTTGATAATTCAAAATTATATTTTTGAGAGCCTTAACTTTTATTATTATTATTTTTATATTATTATCATTATTAGTTGAGATTAGTAAAGCCAATCAAATGAGTTTTCTCCTCTTTTTTAAGTATCAAAGTATCTTTTTAGCCGTTTTTACCAAAGTATCTATTAACAAGTCTTCTTGAATACATTATATTTGGCCTCATTGTTGTCAAAGACATCAATCTCTCTATAATTTGCTTATAAAGTGTTTCATCAACTTTCTTTCCTTTATGATCCTTATATATCTTCAACATATTTTGTTTGAGAAATAAATATTATATTATTTGATTAGAACACTTCAAGCTAACTTTTCAAGATTAGATATTGAAAGATGTAACTTTTCAAGATTAGACATATTAAATTCAGTCGTCGTGGATCTTTTTAATCTTTTCAAACATGGCCTCATTATTAGCGGTATAAATCAAACTATCTACATATAAACTTACAAAAAGAATGTTTCCTCCTTTAATTTTAATAAAAAGTGTATATTCATATGGACATCTCTTTCTTCACAAAATAAGCATTTATACAATTGTATCAAGATCTTGAAGCTTGTTTTATCCTATATAAATCTTTTTTAACTTGTATACTTCTTTTTTATTCTCAAATTTCATAAAATCTTAATACAATTTATTTAGATAAGAGAAGACTAATTTATCTAAACTCGTGTGATTGTTACACGTGGTGTCTAATTACCATAAATTTTTGCAAGTTTTCTCATTTATATGCAAGTAATTGATAAAGATGTTTTATCTTCTTCTTTTTTGTATATCTTCCTAGTTTGCTTTAACTGTGGAAGAAATGGAAATAGTAATCATGATGAAAATCATATCTTCGATTAAGAAGTTGATGATAAATTTTTTAATTAAATAAAAAATAAATAAAAAATCAATATTTTTAAAACATAGTGACAAACACCGTTAAAAGCAGCAAGAGACATAAATCTCGACTTGTCCCTCCAACATGTTGTGTTAACTGCTTTGCTTTTCTTCATGGACTTGGAAAGTCACGTGTTCTGAACAATTGATTTGATCTTGTGGTGTATATGGCAGAGGATATAAAAAAATGACTTCTATCATCAATAATTTCTTCGTGTTGGACCTACTGAATTATAGCTGTCTTCGGTGAATTCTAACCCATTTATTACAAACATGTTTTTTGAAATAGCAATATCACTTTCCCCACTTCTTTGTTTTTTTTCATGGAATTAGATGTTTTTCCGACATAGCTTTTAATTTCTTGTCTACTTCCTCCTGTATTTCTCTCGTGAAGTACGATTTCTAACTAGTCATGTCATCAATTCTCATAAACAACAAGAAAAAGTCATGTAAACAACGTGGTTAAATAAAGTTGACTTTGATAATTCAAAATTATATTTTTGACCGCCTTTAATTTTTATCATCATCATCATTATTATTAGTTGTTTATTATTATTGTTATTATTATTATTATCATTATTACAATTATTACTATCATTTTTACTTTTACTTTATTTTTATTTTTATTATCATTGGTATTATTATTTCTCCTACTATTTAGAATACACTTTCATTTGATGATGAGGATCTTGCTGAAGCAGATCAAGAAGAGTCTGACCTTGATTTGGCATAGAAAATGCTAGATGTGGCCAGAGCAGCAACACAGATCTATTTCAAAGAACAAAGAAAAAATCAAATTTGTTTTGAACGATGTGTTTTCTTCAGCTGTAGAAGGTGTTTTTTTTTTGAATAATCCATAGAAGGATCAGATTGCAGAAGCTTGGATCAATTCATGCGTAAGCATAAAAGCTCTGAAATAATGAAAATGAATATATATTCTGGACAAATGAAAATGTATTCTAGATTATACATGATGGTAGTATATGGTATTCAAAATGTGTATATAAAGCTGCTAAACACACGACATGTGTGTGTAGAAAGATTGCAACAGTAAATAAATTCAAAATTACATTCTCCTTCTCTTTTCTCTTTTCTCTCTCTTTCCCTTTTTTGAATACCACTCTGTTTCTCCTTCTTCTTCTTTTTAATTCCTTTGAATCTCTGCAACCTCTCACAATTCCAACACAAATCTCTTGTCCCTTTTCATGCAAAAACATAACATATATTTCACTCCCTTATATTTCAATGATGAAATTCGAACTTCTAACTATTTAGTCATCAAAACTTTAATATTATATCAAAAAATATTTTTTAATCAAATTGTTACCTAAAATCTCAAATATGAACGAAGCTACAAAATTCACATCAATTATCACAAAAGCAATGTTCTGTTTTTTAAAATTATAATCTAAAAATAACAGCCACACAAGCTTTTGTTTTCGTTTTTTAATAAATCAAAAACAACTTTGTTGAAGAAGACAACGCAGAGTTTATCGCTCACCTTCTTCAACAAGAACCAACAAAAACCAATTAATTGAAAGCTATAAAAAGAAAGCAATTCAATCCTCCACAAGTGAGCTAATTAACCGCATCAAATTTAGCACAAGGATTATTTTCAAAACAGAAAAAAACATAGTGAATAACTGAGAAGCAAGGAGCAGAATCAGCCAAAGACGCCAGAGATCACTAAGTAGTTTGGGAGATTATTCAGATACATTGAAGGATAAGCCAGAGCCAACCAACTTTTCTTCCACTATCTTCAAAACACGTTCTGCCATGGAAGGACTTAGATCATTGCACCAGTCTCCCACCTTCGCTTTCCTAAAGAAGGTACTATTTGGAGCTCCAGCGCTTTTAAAGAAACCAGTTCTGTTCACTTCCAAATCCTTGAGATTGTTAAAGCTGCACAGCCTTGATATTTCTTGAATGACCCCTTCTTTCTCTTCTTTTTCGGTGAAAGGCAATCCCAGGAACTCTGCCAGTTTCTTCAAGTTAAAGGTTATATCCTCCTTCAAGTCTTCATATTTCAAAAACAGCACCTTGTCTGGTCTTTCCAAACTTGCTTTCCAATACCCCAACACACTATCCCAAAAGGGTCCAAAACTCCGTATACCAAGACACACGTTGTCGAAATTTTCATCAATTGATGATAAAGGATTGACATTCTCTCGTTTGAACTGGAGAGCAAAATGAAAAGCAGAGACAAGTTGATCCAAAGGATTCCTGCATATGTAAACAATCTTGCAACCAGAACCTCTAATGGACCGTGGCAAGGTTTCATAATGGATGTGAGAACTGAAAATTCTCGGGGCAGGAAGTTGTTCGAGGTCTGGGAGCTGACTTTTTGAGTAGAGGTCCATCTCAAAGAAACGAACGAGTTCATGGGGTGGGGTAGTGAGTAAGGGACTGTCTTTGGGACTGTAAATGTTGCGGTTTACCACAGAGAATATGAGAGCTTTTAACCAAGTGGTGCCTGATTTTGGCATGCTTGCTAGTATTATATCGGTGTCTTGTGCAATGAAATGTTTTTGAAAGGAAAGAGCCCCTCTAATGGCGAAATCTGGATACCAGACCCCTTTATAGAAATAAAGGGGAGTTCCATCCCAGTTTTTCTCACTAGGAAAGTTTGCAACCAAACCTTGAATCTCGTCTTTGGGCTCGCTTTCTCCGTTTGAAGAGATTGTGGTCGTCTCCATGAAGATGACGAAGGAGAAATGGTGTTGTAAACAGGGGATGGTACAAAAGAGCCCAATGCCAATAACCCTAACTCTCCCTTCATTTATATAGCCGAGTCAGTGGACAACTGTACATATCTAACATCAAATATTTAAATATTCCGGGAAATGGTCGTCTTTTTTTTGGTTAAGAAATAAAAGCACAAAATTGAACATCACAAACTTCTTTTTATTGAGTGAACACTCTTCAACACTCCAAGGATTAGCTTTTTAGTTCATAATAAAAAAAATTCTTGATGCTGAGAAAATATATTAATAATGTTGTGTTTTTTTATATATTTTTAAAAAAGCTAAGTGCACAAATATTTAATATCATAAGCTTAACTTTATTGATTAATATCCAACACTTCAGCACACATAATTATGCATACTTACACTAGGATTTTATTTAAAATATAATAATCTCTTTCTTAAACTAATATTCTTAAAATAATAATTTATTCTTTAAATTGATGTTGTTAAATACTCGATTTAATAATGAGGGGTTCTCCTCCAAACAATGTCTTTTTTAGATCAAACACCAAGTAATCTTTCAAGTTTCACAAATAATTTCAATTTAAAGGACCTAGTGAATATACAAGTGACTTGTTCTTAACTTTTGCAATAGATGAAATCTATTGTTTTATCATTTGTGAGATTTTTCAAGAAATGAAACTTTATATCAATATGTTTGTTCCTACTATGTAGACCTAAATAGTACAACCTCGAAATGACACGCAAAAACGCTCCAAAACCGAAATATTTCATTCCAATTGAAAAAACAAAACACCAACCGAAACGGAACTGACAACCTTGATATAAACAAAAGAAATTCAGAATTTCTAATCAAAATGAATATATATGCTAGCATTAAAGTATATAAAATATCTATAAATAAGTATTTAGACAACTCACCAAAGTATCTAAAGCAATTCATTTATTCTTTCATTATAATTAAGAGTTAGGGGAAATTCAAAAAAAAAAATGTTCTTTAATTTAAGCTAAGTTTACATATGAGTCTTCAAACTTTTAGTTTCATCCTAATCTTGTAATTTTTTTTTAAAAAATCTATTACTATAATGACTCTCAATACACTAACAACCACATTCTATGTGGAAATATATTTTTTTATTTGTTTTTATGACTCTATTTCCCAAACGGTTTCCAAAAAATATGCAAATTGAGCATATGAATAAAAAACAGGTCTTCTAATATTAAAAGTCTATCTTCTAATTAATTTAATATTAAAGAATAAAATATATTATTACCCTCAATCAATCGTATAAAAAAAATTCATAGTAAGTAAAAGAGATCAATTAATAGACATACATTGTCACGTTTCTTCTAGATGAATGCTCAGTTTTTTTAGTTAATTAATTATTAGATGTGTTAATTATAGAGAGGGTCTAGCTCTTCTTCACATGATCTCGGAGTGACCCACCCCGAGATCCCCTCCTACCTCAGCAATTATGTATCACAATTCATGCATGCTCCCACAATCACACACTTAAAAATGGTTCGACGTATATTATATTACGCTATGTCAAAGGAACCTTACAAATAGGCTTGCATTTTTCTTCACATACTACAATTGATCTTTTTGCTTTTTCAAATGCAGATTGGGTAGGATGCCCTACAACGAGACGATCCACTACTGGCTATTGTACATTTCTTGGAGGAAATCTTATCTCTTGGTATGCAAAAAAACAAAATACAATTTCACAGTCAAGTACAGAAGCAAAATATCATGCAATGGCTAACACAACAGCCGAACTCACATGGCTGGTCTTTCTTCTCAATGATCTCTGTGTCACCTTGCAATCTCCGCCGATACTTTATTGCGACAATTTAAGTGCACTTCACATGACAATAAATCCAGTTTTCCATGCCCGAAGCAAACATATTGAGTTGGATTATCATTTTATGTGTGAACGCGTTGCACAAGGCTTGCTTATTACACAACACGTCCCCTCCGAAAAACAGCTTGCCGACCTCTTCACCAAACCATCACCAAAAGCAACCCTTCAATATTTTTGTTCCAAACTCTGTCTCCAGCCCCGACAGAGTTTGCGGGAAGGTGTTAGCAAAGAAATCCAGATATGCAGCAATCCAGGATTTAATGAAGTGCAGCAGTCCAGCAACAATAAAATCCAGTTATGCAGCAATCCAGGCCAGCTATGCAGCGATCCTGGTAGTAACACAAACAGCAACAAATTAACTGGAACCAACGGCATGCAGCAGATCAACAATAAGCAATTTAAATCAAATGAAATCAACAACATTCAATTTAATAAACCAACGGCACTATTTGAAGTCAATGTAGTAGACCAGGTGGACTCTGTTTCCAATCAAAGGCAGATTCTCACAATTAAGGAGAAGATTTCATGAATTAGCAATAAATAGCAGCAAATTATAAGGGATAATCTGGAAATCCCTCAATCACAGCAACTCAGAGCAGAACCTTCCATAAGTGAAGAGAATTCCACAGCTGTATTATAACGGCAGAATTAGATTCAATGTAACGGTAGGATTAGTTGATTCAGCCTTAGCATTTATGTAGTTTCCATACTTAATCCTCCTGTACTTGTATATAACTCAGAACTGATGTCAATACAAAATGAGTTAGAAATTCAATCAATTGCAGTGTGTAGATTTCCTATATGGTATCAGAGCTCTCAATCTCCAACGAGCAAACGATCCAAATCCTCACCATGTCATCTTCCACAGAACAAAATCCATCCACAGACCAAAATCCAGTCCTTAATCCCAATACCCAACCCTCTTCCGCAACAACCAAAACTCTTATTGCCTTCAACATCACTGCTCAAATAAATGAAAAACTAACTCCCTCCACTTTTCCCCAATGGCGTGCTCAATTTGAGGCACTTCTTATTGGGTACGATTTGTTCAACTATGTTGATGGTACTCTTCGGTGCCCCTCCTCTGTCAGCACAACTGCTGATGAATTATGCAGAATTCACTGGGTTCGACAAGATAAGCTCATACTGAGTGCTATCTTAGCCTCCACATCCCCCTCAATTACTCCTCTAATTGCCACAGCTCAAACATCTCACGACGCATGGAAGAAGCTCAAAAACCTGTATGCCAGCCGATCCAGAACTCGTGCCATGCAACTGAAAGAAGAAATTACCCTAATTCAAAGGGGACCCAGATCAATTACAGAGTACCTCCATGCCGTGAAGGCCTTGGCTGATGAAATAGCCATTATTGACCATCCAATTTCGGATGATGACCTAACCTTGTATGTGCTGAATGGTTTAGGTTCGGACTTTCGAGAGATAGCTGCTCCCATACGAGCTCGAGAATCTTCACTTGCCTTTGAAGAATTACACGACCTGCTGGTCGGTCATGACGCCTATTTGCGTCGACTGGACACTGCAACTCACAATTTAGTTGCCTCTGCAAACTACACAAAGACGAGGAACTTTGTGTCTGGTGGGAGTCCGAGATGGAATAAGAAAACTGAGTATTCCCGTGGGTCACAAGGCCCAAACAGGCACTTCAATGGAGCTCAGCGTGAAGGCCACTTCCACGGAGCCCATCGTGATGGCCATTACAACGGGGCCCAGCGTGATGGGCGCAGATTTAATAACAACACAGGCCGGCCCAATCACTTCAACAGGCGCCCACAGCCCAAATGCCAGCTGTGTGACCAGATGGGCCACATTGCAAAAGCCTGTCCCCAAGTCCAATCTCAACATGCATCCATAAACTGTACTGCCAGATCCCATGGATCAGATAAAAATTGGTTACTAGACTCTGCAGCATCTCACAACATCACTGGTGATCTGAACAATTTATCTATTCACTCGGAATATGATGGAACTGACAAAGTCATTCTTGGTGACGGTTCAGGTTTGGAAGTTTCACATATTGGTTCACTATCTTTACACTCACCTCACCGCACCTTTACCTTACGTGACACACTTTATGTTCCGAATCTTTGCAAAAATCTAATTTCTGTTCATCACTTTACAAAACAAAATCATGTTTTTGTTGAACTTCACCCGTTTTATTTTCTTGTGAAGGACAAGATCACGAGAGCGACTTTACTAAAAGGAGCATGTAACGATGGCATCTATGTCTTTCCGGCATCAATGGTGGCCCCTCCAAAAGTTGCTAATGTGCATGAACGGACTTCAATTGACGGGTGGCACAAGCGCCTTGGGCATCCCTCTCTTCCTCTTGTCAATCATCTTGTCAAAAAATTTTCCCTTCCTGTTTCCTCAAAAGAAAAATTGTCTTCTTTATGTTATCCTTGTTCCATCAATAAAGCACATCGTCAACCATTTCGTGATAATAGTCTTAAAAGTCATGCTCTGCTTGACCTAATTTATACTGATGTGTGGGGACCCGCAAGTTACACTGGAATTGATGGGTCAAGATATTATCTCATTTTAGTTGATCATTACATGAAATACATTTGGTTTTATCCAATGGCCGCTAAATCCAGTGTTTCTCAAATTTTTCCTCATTTCAAAAAGTTTGTTGAAAATCGATTTCAAAAAACAATAAAATCTTTATATTCAGATAATGGTGGGGAATTTATTGCTTTAAAATCTTTTCTTCTAACCCATGGTATTTCTCATTATACAACAGCTCCCCACACACCACAACAAAATGGTGTTTCCGAGCGTCGTCACCGTCATCTTGTGGAAACAGGTCTTACACTTATTCATGATGCTCAACTTGATTTTTCTTTTTGGCCATATGCTTTTAAAACTGCTGCTTATCTCATCAATAGGCAACCCACTCCTATTCTTCAAAATCTATCCCCTTTTGAAGCTCTTTTTGGTGAAAAACCCAATTATTTAAAATTAAAAAATTTTGGATGTCTTTGTTATCCCCTTACCCGGCCCTATAATACAAATAAAATGCAACCGAAAGCTAAAGCTTGCCTTTTTCTCGGTTACTCTTCAACTCAAAACGCATACCAGTGCTATGATCAATTAACAAAAAAATTCTTTATCTCCAGACACGTTTTATTTGATGAAAATACAACCCCCACCTGTCCTGTTTTAAAATCATCTTCTTCCATCACCTCCACTCATCCAACTGCTCTCGGCACAATTCAAGTACCTGTGCCTCCGTCGCCCGTTTCCGATTCACGTGCTTCAGCACCACCACCGGAAGACGCACATGCCATTGTTGATGACTCCTCAGGTAATTCCACCCCCTCTTGCTCTTTAATTCCTCGCTATGCATCTGTCATGGACCACACTTCATCACCTCATCATCTTCAACCCGACACCCACAGCCCCCTCTCACCATCCCTAGGTTCATTCTCAAACACACTCACAGACCCATTGTCTAACAACCATGAAACCCCCATTACCCAATCTGCCCAGCCAAATCAAACCACCCACAGAACCCACCCCATGACTACCCGTTCCATGAACCAAATATACAAACCCAAAAGTCTCAACACTGTGTCCAAACATCCTCTTCCTCCGTCAATTGAACCAACCAGTGTCAGTCAAGCTATCACCCAACCACAATGGCGTGAAGCCATGTCCACCGTGTTAGAGAATAATATAAATCATATTATGGGGCCTCACTTAATAGCTTAAGCTTTTAGGTGAGATGGTTCCTTAACATGGTATCAGAGCCTTATTGACCCAGCGGTCACGAGTTCGAATCTCACCACCCCCATTCTATTTGATAAAAAAACAAACACAAGGTAGAATGGACCTATGTGCAAGTTTCAAGCCCAAAGGGCTTTCACTTGAGGGGGGGTGTTAGAGAATAATATAAATCATATTATGGGGCCTCACCTAAAAGCTTGAGCTTTTAGGTGAGATGGTTCCTTAACACACCGAACTCACAGCCCTTATGAAACACGGTACATGGGATCTTGTCATACCCCCCTCCGATTGCAAACCTGTAGGTTATAAGTGGGTATTTAGGGTAAAAAGGCATGCTGATGGGTCAATTGATAAATTTAAAGCTAGATTAGTGGCTAAAGGGTTTAATCAAAGACCGGGCATTGATTACCAAGAAACTTTCAGCCCTGTGATTAAACCTGCCACCATTAGGGCTGTTTTATCAATTGCTGTAATGCGGGGGTGGCCACTGAGGCAATTAGACATAAATAATGCTTTTCTGAATGGTCATTTAAATGAAAATGTATTTATGGTTCAGCCTCCTGGCTTCAAAGATTTGTCTAGACCTAACCATGTTTGCAGGCTAAACAAGGCGATTTATGGCCTTAAACAAGCCCCACGGGCTTGGTACACTGCTTTGAAGAAAGCTATTTTGCAGCTCGGTTTTCATGGATCCTTGGCAGACTCCTCACTCTTCATTCACAGACAAGACTCTAACTTGTGCTATTGTTTAGTTTATGTTGATGACCTTGTTATAACTGGGAATAACTCTGCTCTTGTGGACAGGTTCATTGCGCAATTAGGTGCTTTGTTCTCTTTGAAAGATATGGGGACTCTCAACTTCTTTCTCGGCATTGAAGCCATACCAAATGCGACAGGGTTATTTCTATCCCAGCACAAGTATGTCCGTGACCTTCTAGCAACCACAAGTATGAGTGGAGCCAAGGATGTCTCAACACCCCTTTCCACTTCACAGACTCTTCAATTGTTTGATGGAACCGCTGCTGTTGACAGTTCAGAATATCGTCGCATTATTGGAAGTCTACAATATCTATCCTTGACTCGCCCCGATATTTCCTTCGCCGTCAACAAATTATCCCAGTTTATGCACAAGCCAACCGAGACTCATTGGGCAGCGACCAAACGCCTGCTGCGTTACTTAAAACAGACCATCTTCCATGGACTTCAGATTCGAAGAAGTGGCTCTCCAACTCTGCGCACATATTCTGATGCTGACTGGGCTGGCAATATGGATGATCGTACGTCTACCAGTGCCTATATCAGTTTTTTGGGCCCCAACCCCATCTCCTGGAGCTCCAAAAAACAGAGGGCTGTTGCAAGATCCACCACGGAAGCTGAATACCGAGCACTGGCCAACGCCGCGTCTGAAACGATGTGGCTGTCTACTCTCCTAAAAGAACTGGGTATCTCGGCTCCCACTACTCCTCAGCTACTTTGTGACAACCTTGGGGCTACGCATCTCAGCTTTAACCCAGTCAATCACTCTCGGATGAAACATATCCAGATTGATCTCCACTTTGTGCGCGACCTAGTGCAAAAAGGCAGCTTGCATGTTCGACATGTCCACACTCAAGATCAACTAGCCGACTTGCTAACTAAACCTCTGTCAAGGCAGCGCACCGAACTGCTTCGCGTCAAGATTGGTCTTTCCGATGGAAGCTCAATCTTGAGGGGGCGTATAAGGGATAATCTGGAAATCCCTCAATCACAGCAACTCAGAGCAGAACCTTCCATAAGTGAAGAGAATTCCACAGCTGTATTATAACGGCAGAATTAGATTCAATGTAACGGTAGGATTAGTTGATTCAGCCTTAGCATTTATGTAGTTTCCATACTTAATCCTCCTGTACTTGTATATAACTCAGAACTGATGTCAATACAAAATGAGTTAGAAATTCAATCAATTGCAGTGTGTAGATTTCCTATACAGATCACATAACAATTAAATTGTATGATTTTATTGAGTTTCCTTGTTTGTTAAACTCTACGGAATCACTATATCTGTATAAATACCCTACTTGTACAGCCTAGATGTTCACGTTTTAACAGAGCAATAATAATAATACAAAACAACACTTTCACTCTTTCTTCAGTCCAGTTCATTTTTTCTTTACTATTATTATATCGGTGTCTCGTGCAACGAAATGCTGCTGAAAGGAAATAGCCCCTCTAATGGCGAAAGCTGGATACCAGACCCCTTTATAGAAATAAAGGGGAGATCCATCCCAGTTTTCCTCACTAGGAAAGCCAGCAACCAAACCTTGAATCTCATCTCTCGGCACTTTTTCTCCGTTTGAAGAGAATGTGGTCGTCTCCATGAAGATAACGAAGGAGAAAAGGCGTGGTAAACAGGGTGGATGGTACCAAAGAGCTCAATGGCGCCAATAAAGCTAGCTCTCCATGCATTTATACAGCCGAATCAGGTGTACAACAAACAGTACATCCTGATTAGCACCCACGAAAACTCCATTATTGATCTCAAGAATAACTGTACCACTAATTTATATTTCAATTAAATTGATCTTATCTCTGCTATTCCTTAATTTCCTTCCTTCCCCTCGCGAAAAAACATGACATCTATATTTTATTCCTTCGTCTTCCTTGACATGCCACCTAAATTTTCCCACTTGTGTTTGGTGCTGGAAACTTAATTATGAGACAAGTTTCCACAAAGCTACAAAATTCACATCAATTATCGATAAATAACGTGTGTTTGGCTATGGAAACTGTCCACTGGGCATATAACGAGATGTTTTCCACGTGAATCCACGCTAAATTTAAAATATTAGTACCCTCAATCAATCTTATAATAGTTTTTTTGGAAAAACGTTAAAAAAAAAAAAACCAAGTAATATTGATTGAGACGAATCTGCTGTCATCCATCTCTTCTTTGTCGGCCATGTGGATAGGATTGATTGAGGGTAAAAATTTAGTTTTTACTTACTATATATATATATATATATATATATATATATATATATATATAAGATTGATGGAGGGTAATAATGTAATTTTTAATTTTATTCTCTTACATTAAATTAATTAGAAAATAGACAATTAATATTAAAATATATCTTTTATTATTATTCCTATGATAAATTTACTATTTTTTTGTAATCCTTTTGGGAAATAGAGTCATAAAAACGTATAAATATGAAAATATTTCCACATAGAATGTGTTTGTTAGTGTATTGAGAGTCATTCTAACAATAGAATTTTTCTTTTTTGTAAATTACAAGATTAGAATGAAACTACAAAAGTTGAAAAGATTGAAAACTCGTATGTAAACTTAGCTTAAATTAAAGAACAAAACTTTTTTGAATTTTCCCTAACTCTTGATCATAATGAAAGAATAATTTTTATTTGACATTGCGCTTCAAAAATATTTTACAAAACTTGAAAAAAAAATTGTTAATTTAAATTAATTTTTATGTATTTTAAATCATTTTGATCCACTATCAAAAATAATTTTTAAAAACTAAAAAATATTATTTTAATATATTTCTAAATAAAATGCATACAATAAATTGGTGGGACCTTTTTTACATTGGGCTCTTTTCTTCCATGTTGCTCACCACACAATTTCTCCTTCGTTGTGTTCATTGAGACGGCCAAAATCTCTATAAACGGAGGAAGCAAGCCAAAACAAGATAAAAAAATAAATTATCGATAATTAAGGATGAAATTGCTTTTAAAAAAACAATCGAGAAATGAAAAGCACATTAAACTCACAATTCTAATCAAGAAACTAATAGCATTTTTTTTTCTCTATAAATTTGTATGTAAAAAAATGGGTTATAAAAAGATAGGTGCATTATGTATTTAAGTTAAGATCCACATGTTCGGGCCTTTTTTCTCTTTTAAAGAGAAGAGTGAACTTTTTTATTTTTTAAGAAGAAATATAAAAACAAAATATCACTCGTCAAGGTAGACGACACGTCATCTTTCTGCTTAGATTCCATTCCAACCACCCTCATGTTCCTGGAAAATTAGGGCCATGAGTTTTAAACCCACCAAACCTTTCAACTTATTTAAAGCCAAAAACACCATAAAACCAATCATGGAACATGCAAAACTAATTTAGCAATCCAATAAATCCAAAATATGGTTTCAAACATCATCATCTAAGTAAATCAACCTCTAATCAGGATCTCTGAGGTCATTTCGGGATTGACAGGAGTTGAGTTTAAGAAAAATGGATAGGAATTTACTCAATCCAACATCATAACCTAAGTAAATCAACCTGTAATCTACTTAATCCAATCAAAACCTAACTGATTTTTTTATTTAATAACTTAAATTTCAGTAACGTAATAATGCATGCATAGTGAATCATAATAATATAGTGGCTATGCTGAGGTAGAAGGGGATATCTCGAGGTGGGTCACTCCGAGATCATGTGAAGAACAGCTAGACCCTCTCTATATATAATTAACATATCTAATTATTAATTAATTAAAAAAACTGAGCAATCATCTACAAGAAACGTGACAATTTAAACGCTATAAAATTAGTGGTACAGTTATTCTTGAGATCAATAATGGAGTTTCCATGGGTGCCAAGTAGCTTGTATGTACTGTGTGCTGTACATCTGATTCGGCTGCATAAATGCATGGAGAGCTAGCTAGCTTTATTGCACTGAGCTCTTTTGTTCCATCCCCTCCTTACCACCCACGCCTTTTCTCCTTCGTTATCTTCATGGAGACGACCACAATCTCTTCAAACGGAGAAAGCGTGCCGACAGATGAGATTCAAGATTTGGTTGCTGGCCTTCCTGGGGAGAAAAGCTGGGATGGGGCTACCCTTTGTTTCTATAAAGGGGTCTGGTATCCAGCTTTCGCCATTAAAGGGGCTATTACCTTTCAACAATATTTTTGTTAAGGAACCATCTCACCTAAAAGCTTAAGTTTATAGGTGAGGCCCCAGAATATGATTATATTATACTCTAACACACCCCCTCAAGTGAAAGTTCTTTGGGCTTGAAACTTGCACAGGCCCACATTACCTTGTGCTTGATTTTTTTATCAAATATAATGGGGGTGGTGAGATTCGAACTCGTGACCGCTGGGTCAACAAGGCTCTGATACCATGTTAAGAAACCATCTCACCTAAAAGTTTAAGCTGATAGGTGAGGCCCCAGAATATGATTATATTATACTCTAACAATTTCTTTGCACGAGACACCGATATAATACCAGCAAGCATGCCAAAATCAGGCACCACTTGGTTAAAAGCTCTCGCATTCTCTGTTGTAAACCGCCACATTTACATTCCCAAAGAGACTCCCTTACTCACTACCCCACCTCATCACCTCGTTCGTTTCTTCGAGATGGACCTCTACTTAAAAAGTCAGCTCCCCGATCTCGAACAGCTTCCTTCCCCAAGAATTTTCAGTTCTCACTCCCATTATGGAAACTTGCCACAGTCCATTAGAGGTTCTGGTTGCAAGATTGTTTACATATGCAGGAATCCCTTGGATCAACTTGTCTCTTATTTTCATTTTGCTCGCAACTTCAGACGAGAGAATATCAAGACTTTAACTTCAATTGAAGAAATTTTCGACAACGTTTGTCGTGGTATCCAGAATTTTGGACCCTTTTGGGATAGTGTGTTGGGGTATTGGAAAGCAAGTTTGGAAAGACCAGACAAGGTGCTGTTTTTGAAATATGAATATTAACAGTAACGGTTCAATTGATAACAGCAACGGCTCAATTGAAGATTCAATGCACAGCAAAGGAAATATGCTTGGTCATGATAAATCTTCAAGGCAACAAAATCTACATAATAATGTAGATTTACTGAATCATGGAAGGCAGATTGTTAGCAACGGTAACAATGATTCAGAAAAGGAAAATCCAGCTGATGATACATAATGAGCAGATTAATTACTTCCTATATTATTGCACTTTCCTTTTATGTATAAGTCTATAAAACCATTCGGTTGAAAAGCTGTAATAAATCATCTTTCTCAATAATACAAGATTCATTCATACAACTCTGCACCTCTATTCTAATTTTCTTCTTGGTATCAGAGCAGGAACGATCCTGTCAAACATCTTGAAACAACATGACATCCCTTTCCTTGAATGTTGGCAATTTTGTCACACTCAAACTCACACAATCAAACTACCCACTTTGGAGAGAACAGGTCTTAGGCTTAGCAGAAAGCCAAGACTTAGTTGATCACATTACCAGAGAAATTCAAATCCCAACAAAATACAGTACACCAGCTGCAAACACATCAGAAACAGAAATCACCATACCACAACTCACACAAGAATTCATTGCTTGGCAAAAGTCTGATCGCCTCTTGCGAGGTTGGATCATTGGAACTCTCTCTGAAGAATCACTAGGCCTCGTTATTGGCTTGGATACAGCACTCACGGTATGGGAAGCTCTAAAAGAAGCTTATGCACAAGACTCTCAAGAAAGAGAGTTTACACTGAAGCAACAATTGGTTTATCTTCGTAAAGATGATAACAAGACCATCAGAGATCATATACAAACCTTCAAAGGTCTGTGTGACAACCTTGCTGGAATAGGCAAACCTCTACCAGACAAGGAAAAAGTATTTTGTCTCCTAACAAGTTTAGGACCACAATATGAAACCTTCACTACAACAATGCTCAAACCACCAAGACCTACCTACACAGAGCTAACATCACAGCTCCAAAATCTTGATCAGCGTCGTAACTGGTTCTCAAACCAAACAGACACATCGTTTACTCAACTCACCCCACACTTAGCCTTTTACGGGCAACAACAGAGACAGCCCTTCAATGCTGCGATAAGAAATCGCAATGGCACATTCAACTCCTCAGGTCGTGGTTTCCAGGCACAACAAGCTAGAAATCAGAATCAAAGTTATCCAACAACAGCCATACAACAACGAAGACCACCACCACCTGGAGAACGTCGTATGACAGCTACAGAGCGTGACCTCTATCGCAATGAAACATGCCAATATTGTGGCAAAACAGGACACACTGCCAAAATCTGTTGGTGGATTCCAAAAAGAACAACACAAAATGATGAATTGCCACAGGCCCTTGCTGCTCTCACCCTTGACAATTCGATCACTGAAACCGAGTGGACTGCTGACACAGGTGCTTCAAACCATATGACAGGACAGCCAGGTATGTTAACTGATATACATGAATATTCTGGTTCTGATGTTGTTATAATTGGAGATGGGTCGTCGATACCAATAATAGGTACTGGAAACTCATGCATTAAACAAAAAGAAAATGAATTACCTCTTTATGATGTTCTCTTAGTTCCGGATTTGAAGAAAAACCTGCTATCTGTCAGTAAAATAACATCTCAATTTCCTGTTAACTGTGATTTCTCTAATGTTGATTTTTGTATAAAGGATCGGAAAACAGGATGCCCCCTCATCAAAGGAATCAAGAGGGGTGATTTGTATACATTATCAAGTATACCAGAGGCCTATTTTTCTTATCGATTCAGATCAGGAGACGCAGACCTTTGGCACCAGCTATTGGGACATCCCCAAGGATCAGTTGTTCCTTTACTTCAACAAAAGGGTTTAATTAATGTTGTAGGTTCTTTAAAGTTAAAACAATTATGTGATAGTTGTCAATTAGGGAAGCTCAGTAAACTTCCTTTCTCTTCATCTGAACGTTCCAGCCTAAGTGTTTTTGATAAAATACATTGTGATTTATGGGGGCCTGCCCCAGTTTTGTCACTTGATAAATTCAAATTTTATGCATGTATTGTGGATGATTTCTCAAAATACACCTGGCTTATTCCATTGAGACATAAATCCGAATTTTATACTGCCTACCTAGCATTTGAATGTTATGTTGACAGGCAGTAAGAAAATCAAGATCTTCCACTCAGATGGAGGAGGTGAATTTGTTAACTCGAAAATGGCAGCACATTTTCTTGCTACAGGTACCAGACATCATATCTCGTGTCCCTACACGCCAGAGCAAACAGGTATGGTTGAGAGAAGGCATCGTATAATCCGAGAATTAGGTATGACCATGGTGTTTCATAGCAATGCACCTCTTTATTTATGGTTGGAGGCTTTCACCACAGCAGTGTTTTTAATTAATAGACTGCCATCCTCAACTCTCAAATTTGAAACTCCATATTTTATGCTGCATAAAACACAACCTGACTATGCATCCCTTCGTGTGTTTGGTTCAAAGTGTTTTCCATATACATGGAGTACTAAGAATCATAAATTTGATCCAAAAACTGTCCTATGTGTGTTTATGGGTTACAGTGAAAAATATAAAGGTTACAAGTGTTTTCACCCACCTAGTCGTAAATTTATTCTGTCAAGACATGTTGTATTTGATGAAACTATGTTTCCATTCAAATCTACCTCTGCATCTAGCTCTGCATCGCATGTTCACACAATTTTCAATTCTTGGCTACCTGCTACTGTCACTCCCTTAGAACAAGACACTAGCACACATGAACTGAACTGCATACCTCTTCCCACATTTACTAGTGATTCTTCTGAACCTGCACAGCCTTCACAAGATTCAAATGTTGCACCTAGTAATTACTCTGAACCTGCACAACCTCCACAGGATAGAATTGATGTCAATGCTACCTCTAGTATCAATGCTACAACAGTAGATGTTGCAATACAACCTGATATACAAACCGACCCTCCTGTTTTAGCACCTCATTGTTCCATACAACCTACAGAAACAAAAAGCCACCCTATGATGACAAGGTCCATGCATGGTGTGTTAAAACCCAATCCCAAATATGCACTCACTGTCATGTTATCCCCAACAATTCCATGTGAACCAAAGACTGTCAAAACAGCCTTATCACATCCAGGATGGAAAGCTGCCATGGAAGAAGAATTAGCAGCTCTCCATCACAATAAAACATGGACATTAGTGCCACGCACACATGATATGCATATAATTGGTTCCAAATGGGTCTTCAAATCTAAACTCAAACCGAATGGAACATTAGACAGACTCAAGGCACGGTTAGTTGCTAAAGGATATCATCAAATTGATGGTATTGACTATACCGAGACGTTCTCCCCAGTAATTAAACCAGGTACGATTCGAATGATTTTAACAGTTGCTCTTGTAAAACATTGGCCTATTCGTCAACTCGACGTAAAAAATGCATTTCTGCATGGAAACATCAAAGAAGATATATATATGGCACAACCACCAGGTATGACTGATCAACAACACCCCTTTCATGTTTGTAAACTGCAGCGAGCTTTATACGAGCTTAAACAAGCACCACGTGCTTGGTTTGACAGACTTAGTACATTCCTTATTTCATATGGTTTCTTCTGCAGCCTAGCTGATCCTTCCTTATTTATTCTTCATTCCACTTATGGTAGCTTAATCTTACTTTTATATGTTGATGATATGCTCCTCACAGGTTCCTCTCCAGCACTCGTTACCTCATTCATACAAATTCTAAGCCATGAATTTTCCATGAAAGACTTGGGACCAGTGCATCATTTCTTAGGCATTGAGATTTCTCCAACTTCAGATGGTCTGCATTTATCGCAATCCCACTATGCTCTCACCATCCTTGATCGCTCCAACATGCTCCATTGCAAACCGATGCCTACACCTTTGGAAGCAAAAATTGCAGTAGACGTGGATGCTCCCTCTATTGTTGATCCCAGTCAATATCGTAGCATTGTTGGTGCTCTCCAGTACCTAACTCTCACAAGACCAGATCTTTCCTTTAGTGTCAACTATGTCTCCCAATTCATGCACAATCCTACAAGTGCCCACTGGAAACTAGTTCAACGCATCTTGCGCTACATCAAAGGAACAGTGGAGATGGGTCTGCATCTATCCTCCACAACAAACCTTGCGCTACATGCCTTTTCTGACGCTGATTGGGCTGGTTGTCCTACTACCCGAAGATCAACAATTGGCTACTGTACGTTTCTTGGCTCGAATCTTATTTCCTGGTGCGCGAAAAAACAACACACAATTTCTCGATCCAGTACAGAAGCGGAATATCGGGCTATGGCAAACACAGCGGCTGAACTTACTTGGCTCACCTTCATTCTCCAGGACCTGCGTATCTCTCTATCCAGCACACCTGTCCTCTATTGTGATAATCTCAGTGCTTTGTACATGACAGTCAACCCCGTCTTTCATGCGCGAAGTAAACATATTGAGCTGGACTACCACTTTGTGCGTGAACGTGTGGCTCTTGGATTACTTGTCACTAAGCATGTTTCTTCGATCAATCAGGTGGCTGATATCTTCACCAAACCAGTCACCAAAGCTACTCTTGTTGCGTTCCTGTCCAAACTGTGCCTTCGATCTCGGCTCAGTTTGCGGGGGGATATTAACAGTAACGGTTCAATTGATAACAGCAACGGCTCAATTGAAGATTCAATGCACAGCAAAGGAAATATGCTTGGTCATGATAAATCTTCAAGGCAACAAAATCTACATAATAATGTAGATTTACTGAATCATGGAAGGCAGATTGTTAGCAACGGTAACAATGATTCAGAAAAGGAAAATCCAGCTGATGATATATAATGAGCAGATTAATTACTTCCTATATTATTGCACTTTCCTTTTATGTATAAGTCTATAAAACCATTCGCTTGCAAAGCTGTAAATATCTTTCCAAAGAATACAAGATTCATTCATACAACTCTGCACTTCTATTCTAATTTTCTTCTATGAAGACTTGAAGGAGGATACAACCTTTAACTTGAAGAAACTGGCTGAGTTCCTGGGGATTCCTTTCACCGAAAAAGAAGAAAAGGATGGGGTTATTGAAGAAATATCAAGGCTGTGCAGCTTTGACAATCTCAGGAGTTTGGAAGTGAACAAAACCGGTTTCTATCAAAACAATGGACCTTCAAATAGTGCCTTTTTTAGGAAAGCAAAGGTGGGAGACTGGTGCAATGATCTAACTCCTTCCATGGCCGAACGTTTCTTGAAGATAGTGGAAAAAAAGTTGGCTGGCTCTGGCTTATCCTTCAAAGTATCTGAATGATCTCGCAAACTGTAGTGATCTCTCGCATCTTAGTGAATAATCTCGCAAACTGCTTATTCATCATGTTTTCTTTCTTTTTTTCTGCTCTGAAAATAATCATTCCGCTGAATTTGGTGAGGTTATTTAGATCACTTGGGGAGCATCGAATTTGCTTTCTTTCGATAGCTTTCATTACTTGGTTTTTGCTGTTCCTTGTTCAAGAAGGTGATTGATAACCTCTGCTTTCATATATGGCCAACATGGCCTCTCCTCGATATATTAGTAATGGCTTTTCATCTACGTACCTTTTACCTTACGTATAAAAGGCAAAGTAACCTCTAATAATACTTATTTACATATCTAATAATTAATTAGCTAAAAAAACTGAGCATCCATCTACAAGAAACGTGACAATATATATATATATATATATATATATATATATATATGTATATTAATCGATCTCTTTTACGTACTATAATTTTTTAATAAGATTGATTTAGGGTAATAATATTATTTTGTATTTAAATAATATTTTTAAATTTTGCGTGGAGTCACGTGGAAAACATCTCGTTATGCGCCCAGTGGACAATTTCCAAAGCCAGAAAACACACGGCATTTTTCGATAATTGATATGAATTTTGTAGCTTCGTGTGGAAACTTATAGAGATAATTAAGTCTTTTCTTGTTTAAATAAATATTCACAAGATTTTATGACAAAGATAAGGAGTCATGGTATAGCTCTCTTTGATTAAAAATCAGATCATCACGAAATGAGATGATGAGCAAACAATAGCTAGCATGAACCATGCTTTCCTCTGAGATTTCCCATGAACAGGAACTTGCCACTGCTGGAAGGACAGCATCGGTATAAACCCCACCAGTCTCTGAATTTTGTTAAAGGAAAGATTATATTTGACCGTCATTATAATTAATTGTAATTTATTTTTTTCTATTGTATTAGCTTAATTGAGACAATCACAATTACTATGATTGACTTACCTAGTATAAATCAATTCAATTATATACTTCTTCCATGGTATCTATCAGAGAACCAACATTGGTGAATTTACCTACATACCTTCCATCTCTCAACAACTCTGATTCAAATCTCCAATATTGAATCCAACAATCCTTTCTACACAATTCCAGCAATATCTAGCAACCCCATCCTCCCAATCCCCAGTTCCTTTTGCAAAAACACAATTCAACTTTCCAGACAACACAATCAATCAACAATCAATCATGGCAGAAAACATACCTGACTCACTCATTCTACACAATTCAGACTTACTTGGGCTTGTTCTTGTTTCCAAGCCTCTCGAATGACACAATTATGACCAATGGTGTTCATCGACAAAACCACCTCACCCCCAGCGAGCACCAACACCAATTTTTCTCTTTGGCAGAGATGCAACGACATGGTGCTCTCATGGATCCTACAATCATTGAACCCAGACATTGCAAGTAGTGTTCTTTACTGCACCAGTGCAACCATGGTATGGAACGATTTTAAAGATCGATTCTCACAAAGTAATGACTCAAAAGTTTTTCAAATTCGCTAAGAAATCACAGATCATCGACAGGGGACCCTCTCATAATACTACACCAAACTTAAGGCTCTATGGGACGAATTAGACTCATACCACAAACTCATCATTTGCACCTACGAAGGTGCCAAAACTCATGCCTTAAAAGAAGAAAAGGATAGTGTTATGCAATTTCTAATGGGTCTTAATGAATCTTACCCAACAGTGCACGGTGTTAAGGAACCATCTTCCCTTAGAGCTTAAGCTTATAGGTGAGGTCCCAGAATATGATTTATATTATTCTCTAACACCCCCCTCAAGTGAAAGTCCTTTGGGCTTG
The DNA here is from genome assembly GCA_009078335.1 of Salix brachista. Taxonomy (NCBI): domain Eukaryota; kingdom Viridiplantae; phylum Streptophyta; class Magnoliopsida; order Malpighiales; family Salicaceae; genus Salix; species Salix brachista. The sequence goes on along the minus strand of CM018574.1, from coordinate 13,843,662 downwards.
AAACTTGCACAAGCCCACATTACCTTGTGCTTGATTTTTTTTTATCAAATAGAATGAGGGTGGTGAGATTCGAACTAGTGACCGCTGGGTCAACAAGACTCTGATACCATGTTAAGGAACCATCTTCCCTAAAAGCTTAAGCTTATAGGTGAGATCCCAAAATATAATTTATATTATTCTCTAACACGTGGGTCGATCTTGATGATGTCGCCAATTGTTTTTAGCAAGCATGCCAAAGTTAGGTACTGCTTGGTTGAAAGCCCTCACCTTCGAAGATGTAAACCGCGATCCAAAGACAGTCCCTTGTTCACTACCTCGCCTCATGAACTTGATCTTTACTTGAAAAAACACAACCCAAATCTTGAATTTCCTCCGAGAATTCTTGCTTGTCACGCTCATTACAGAAGATATCATAACTGATGAGGTTGTCTTGTTCGAGGCTGCGAGCCTGTGCTTCCTTCACTTCCTTTCCTGTCCAATAAGAAAATATATTTTGCATTTCTAAGATTTCTATTTTGATTTCCCTGGGGTTCGTAAATCCGATTTAATTCCATGAAGTTCATAATATATTACTATATATCTAAAAGAGGTAGGCCTTTTCAACAGTAATTTTTACTGTTCACGCACACCCAGATCCACTGTGGACTGGGGTGTGTGATCAGGTGTAGCAAATGTCATTTAAGTCTGGTGACTTGCCAAACAACTTTCCTTTATTATTTCATTTAATCGGAACTGAACAAACCAAGTCTCTTGGCTGAGTGGTTCAAGCGCGTTCACGCGGAGCGGGGGGCGGGAGTTCGAATCTCTCCAGCAACGATTTTTTGGTACAGTTCAATTTATCATTATATTATTATAATTTGTTTCCTAGATCTACACAAGGAAGACGCATGACTGAGCGGTTGCAGCGGCGCCAGCGTACGCGGGTTGCGGGAGTTCGAATCCTAGGAGCGAAAATGATTTTTGAGTTATGAACAGTAGTGATTTATCGCTGTTCAAAAAACGTTTTTGATTTTTTTTTTCGGGTCAGCTTCAATTTTATCCTTTAATAATTAACAAAAAACCTAAAAGGCATCGGCATTTAACTGTTCATTACTGTAGCACCAGACCCGCGCGCACTGTGGACTCGAAATTTGATTCGGTGTTGCGCGCGAGTTCGTCCGTCTTATTTTTTTTTGTTTTTTTCGTTGATGAACAGTGTTATGTCTATTCTATCCCTCGATAAGGACAAAACATCGTTCAGGGCTTGAGGGGTGCGGAAGTAATTGCGCGCGTACGGACCGGTCCGGTTCGGTCCGCCCCGGTCCGGTCCGCCGCACTTTTTTTTATTTTAATATTCTTTAAAATGGCTATATACGAAACTAGCCCCGGATAAGACAAACGTGATGAATAATAAGCAGGGGTGTTTCGGTAATTGACAAATGTTTTTTATTATTTTTCTGAAATACTGTCGGCGCGTGTTGTACACGCGACCGACGGTATTCCGCTGACGCCCTCTTCAGATCGCGCGTGCGGCGTCGGTAGGTGGCCAAAAATGAACTACCGGCGCACAGAGCGCTTCGCCTCCTCCTTCTCTGTCTCCCGGTGCGGCGCGTTGTGTCTCCCGGTGTCCGTGTACGCGGCGGTGGACGGTTGAAGCCGTTTGTTCCGTTTCTCTCTCCTCGGGACACAAACGTACAGTATAAGCCCCCATGTTTGTTGACTTTACACAGTGGTCCTTGAACTTCGAATTTGCTGTGTGTTACAGAGGAGCAGCCGAGTTTTGGATTTGCAGATCGGTCCTTTCTCTTTTAATTGAGTCCTTTGATTGAAATTAATTAAATGTTAATGTTTCACTTCGGTCCTCCTTCTTTTAATTTCCGGATTGAGTTTAAAAACCTTAATATATTTGGTCCGGAATTTGTGATTTATTCAGTTTCGTCCTTTGATTAAAATTGATGATATATTTAATTTTCATTTCGACCCTTATACTTTTAATCTTTGATTTTAATCCCTATATTTTTTTGTTTATAATCATTTGAATATTCATAATTTTTTTCCTACCTTTGCTCTTTAATATTTTTCACCTAATAATTTTTGTTTCTATTTTATTTTTTTATTTGATCTTTTGTTAAAGTTTTTACAATGTTTTTTAGTCTTTCATTTATTTTTGTTTCTTTCATTATTAACATAATAATAATAATAATAATAATAATAATAATAATAATAATAATAATAATAATAATAATAATAATAATTTAATAATTTAATTTTTTTTTCTTGCTCTTATGTTAATGTTTTTTTTTTAGAATAATAATGATAAAAATTTAATTGTTTTTCTTGCTTAGTCTTTTGCTGATGTTTTTTTCTCTTCTCATAATAATTTAAGAATTTTTATTTTGTTTGGCAATAATAACAATGATAAATTTTTTTTAGTTTCAGTTTTTTTGTTTGGTCTTTTGTTAAAAAATTTAAGATTTTTTTAGTCTTTCATTTAGTTTTGTTTCTTTCATTATTAACACAATATTAATAATAATAATAGTAGTAATAGTTGTAGTAGTAGTAGTAGTAGTAGTAGTAGTAATAATAATAATAATAGTAGTAATAATCAATAATAATAGTAGTAGTAGTAGTAGTAATAATAATAATAATAATAATAATAATAATAATTTAATTGTTTGAATATTTATTGAATATTCATAATGTGTGAGATCTAATATTATTGGGGGGAAATTCAACTCATACAAAAAATAAAATAACAAATTTACCTAGGTTATCTACGTACAATTAAAACATATACGAAACACTTTTTATTTTGATTGTTTTATAAAGTATGTTAGACTAATTATATGTTTTAATATTTATTGAATATTATCGCCTAAAAATATATAGAGAGACAGAGAAAAAAACTGACCTCAGATTTTTTTTGTCAAAAATATTTAATATCAATATGCTTAAATACATTTAATATAATAATATGATTAATAAATCTTATAAAAAAAAATATTGGCTTTGACTTTAAATTTTATATTCTTTTGTTTAAGTTTATTTCGTAATTTTTTTTTAATATTTTCATTTCTAATATTTCAAATCAAATATTACTAAGGAAAAAATACAACTCAAAAATACAAAAGGTTGAAAACTTTACCTACATTATCAACTTGATTTTTTTTTCTTTTGATAAATTTATCTAGATTATCTACAATTAAAAAAATATGCGAACCACTTCCCGTTTCGATTACACTGTTCCTTTTAGACGACAAATGAGTCACTATAGGACGGAAAAAAAATTTATTCCTTAAAAAATTTACACTTTTTTTGTTTATAATGTGTCATATCTAATATTATTGGGGAAAAAAGGCAACTCAAATTTTTTTTTACAAATTTACCTCAGTTATTTTCAATTATACAATTCCTTCTAGGTTGGGAAAAAATTTATTTATTACATATGTTATCTATTATAATGTTACTAATTAAATATTTAAACAACTAATTACAACATGTAAAAAAAAATTAGTTTTCTACATAGAAAAAACCCTAGCGTAGTACGCGGGCAAGCATACTAATTATACCACGCAAAATACTCATTTCTAACATATTTTATCTATTGCAATTTTAGTGATTAAACATTGAAATAACTAATTATAGCACGCAAAAAATGTAAGTTTCTTTCTAGGAAAGAAAATTCAATATTTTTATTTATAATGTGTCCAATCTAATATTACTGGGGGAAAAATACAACTCATAAAAAAATTACCTACATTATCTGCAATTAAAAAATATGCAAACCACTTTCCATTTCGATTATACAGATTTTATCAATTATAATTTTATTAATTAAATATTAAAGTTGCAAAATATAATACATATAAAAGCAATCAATTTTCTATATAGATAAAAAAAACCCGGCGCATCGCGCGGGCATATCGCTCGTAAATATCTAAAAGAGGTAGGCCTTTTCAACAGTAATTTTTACTGTTCACGCACACCCAGATCCACTGTGGACTGGGGTGTGTGATCAGGTGTAGCAAATGTCATTTAAGTCTGGTGACTTGCCAAACAACTTTCCTTTATTATTTCATTTAATCGGAACTGAACAAACCAAGTCTCTTGGCTGAGTGGTTCAAGCGCGTTCACGCGGAGCGGGGGGCAGGAGTTCGAATCTCTCCAGCAACGATTTTTTGGTACAGGTCAATTTATCATTATATTATTATAATTTGTTTCCTAGATCTACACAAGGAAGACGCATGACTGAGCGGTTGCAGCGGCGCCAGCGTACGCGGGTTGCGGGAGTTCGAATCCTAGGAGCGAAAATGATTTTTGAGTTATGAACAGTAGTGATTTATCGCTGTTCAAAAAACGTTTTTGATTTTTTTTTTCGGGTCAGCTTCAATTTTATCCTTTAAATTAAATATATTATTTAAAGTATGTCAAATTATTTATATATTTATATATTTATGTCAAATTAAAATATGTTAAACTAATTATATGTTTTAATATTTATTGAATATTATCGCCTAAAAATATATAGAGAGAGAAAAATATGATCTTTGATTTTTTGAAGAAAAAATATTAATATCAGTATTTAAATACATTTAATATAATAACATAAGGAATAAATCTTATGAAATAAAAAAAATTGTCTTCAATTTTTAATTTTTTGCTCTGTTTTTAAAAGTTTATTTCTTAAAAAAAATTACAATATTTTGGTTTTTAATATTTCAAATCTAATATTACTGGACAAAAAATACAACTCAATTTTGTTTTGACAAATTTACCTAGATTAACTACAATTAAAAAAATGCGAGTCACTTCCCGTTTCGATTACAATGTTCTTTTTAGATGGCAGATAAGTAATTATAGCACGCAAAAAAATTAGGTTTATTTCTAAAAATAAATTACAATATTTTTATTTATCATTTGTCAGATCTAATATTACTAGGGAAAAAATACAACTCATAAAAAAAAAAAATGAATTTACCTAGATTATCTACAATTAAAAAATATACGAACCACTTCCCATTTCGATTACATTTCAAATTCATCCTTCCATGCAAATTTATTATAAATCCTTAATATTTTCAGTATCAAAGCTTGATTTGTTTTAATTTTATCCTTCTATGCAAGTTAATTATGAATTTTAGTTTGATTTCGGTCCCAAATCTTTTAATTCCATGTTTTGTTTTAAATTATTTAATTTCAATTTTTGGATTTAATTCAATTTTATCCTTTAAATTAAATATATTATTTAAAGTATGTCAAATTAATTATATATATGTATATTTATGTCAAATTAAAATGTGTAGGACAAAAAAATATAAGTTTATTTCTGGAAAAAATAATTACAATATTTTTATTTATAATGTGTCAGATCTAATATTACTGAGGAAAAAAACCAACTCATAAAAAAAAAATTACCTGCGTTATCTGCAATTACAAAATATACGAACCACTTTCCATTTCGATTATAAAGATTTTATCAATTATAATTTTACTAATTAAATATTAAAATAACAAAATACAATATATATAAAAGCAATCAATTTTTTACATAGATAAAAAAACCCGGCGCATAGCGCGGGTTGACCGCTCGTATTAACTACAGAACATCAGCTGTTGCGTTTCCTGTTTTTAATGGAAATTAAGGTTTTTTCCCTTCTGTTTGTTTGTACATGAATGATCGGGCAGGGCAGGTACTTCACAACTTTCAAGATAACTTAAAACTTGCCGTCCTCGGATACTTGTAAAACTTGTCTCTCTACATTATCTGATTAAATAATTATTTTTAAAAATAAACTAATTTAAATTAAGTTTTATATGGGATTTGTTTTTTTCTAAAAAAAGCTTCATTAATTTTTATTTTATAATTTTTTTTTCATTTAATGAATTTATATTACAATACAGCCCATGTGATTTTGTTTAATGAAATATTTTTAAAAAGAGAATTATCATGATAGACGCATGTGATTGAGATAGAAAAAATAAATCATTGATAATAAAGGGTGAAACAAATATTTTTTTTAATTAAGTTAAATAAAAAATAGATCATCAACAATTAAGGATGGAATAACATTTTTAAAAATATTGAGGGATGAAAAGCACATTAAACAAAAAATATATAAGAATGTGTTTTTAAATTATTATTTTTTTATAAATTTGTATCTAAAAAAGGCCAAAAAATGATCGTTGCGTTATGTTTTTGAAAGGAACAGCCCACGCACGTGGGTCTCTTAAGTTCAGGCTTGCGTACTTCTTTTTCTTTTTTAATGGGGAGGTTGACGTTTTTATTTTTCTTAAAAAGATATACGAAAACGACATGTTACTCGCCAAAATAGACAGCACATCATCTTCCAGTCCAGATTTCAACAACCCTAGTGGTGCCTGAAAAATTAGGGCTATGGAGTCCATATTCTGGGGCCTTTCTGGGATGATTGGAAGGCAAGCTTAGAGAGACCAGACAAGGTGTGTTTTTAAAAAAATTAAAAAAATAATAGAGAGAAATGAAAGATATTTAGACGACACGTGTCATTTATAATGTAACAAAAGGGAGGAAAATATAAGATGGAAGGTTATTATTGACAACCAATCACTACACCCATCACTCAAAATGCTTGTTTGGTAATACTAATATTGATATTGTTTTTTAAAGTATTTTTTCTTCAGAAATGTATTAAAATAATTTTTATTTTATTTTTTAAGATTCATTTTTGATATTATCATATGAAAATGATATAAAAACACCAAAAATTTTTAATTTAAAATAAAAAATAAATAAAAAAATTCATTTTTTTAAAAAAACGTTTCTCAAATGTATTCCCATATACCCAAAATATACAACGCTCCTAGACGCTCGACACTTACGAGTTACGCCTAACAATATTTTTTAACTTTAAAAAATGATTTAAATGCTTTCAAATTAAATTATTACCCTCATTAAACCTATATAAAAAGAATAATTGGAAAATGGTTAAAAAAACTAAGTAATATTGATTGAGACGAATCTGCGGTGCCATCCATCTTTTTTTTCCTTACCAACCAAGTGGACAGGAACGCATAATTAAAATATTCAGGCATTGCCACTATATTATTATGCTCCACCATGCATTATTAGGATACCTAAATTCAAGTTATTAATTAAAAAAATTCAGTTAGGTTTTGATTGGATTAAGTGAATCACAGGTTGATCTACCTAGTTGATGATGTTTGATGGAGTAAATTCCTATCCATTTTTCTTAAACTCAACTCCTGTCAATCCCGAAATGACCTCCGAGATCCACCCAGCTTTTCTTCTACAATCTTCAAGAAATTTTCAGCCATGAAAAACTCATATAACCTGCATTTCTACGTTCTTGAGATCAAAATTATTAAATTCAGTATAGTTATGGATTCAACTGCGTAACCCGAATCAATTCAAAACCGTGTGATAGAATATACTCATATTTTAAAAAAATAAATTAAAAAAAATCAACATAATCATATTTTTAAAAAATAAATCAAGTGTTTATTAGATCCAACTAACTGAGAAATTGATTTACTTAGTTGAGGAGGTGTGATAGAATCAAACTCCATATATTTTTTTAAGCTCAATCCCAGCCAAACTCGAGAGCATGAAATGTGATGGTATTAATTGGTGGTGTGGTGAAATCATCATTTCACAAATTTATTTTTAATATTAATAATTTAATAATTCAAAAATACTAAAAAAATAATTTGAAGCATAAACAAAAATTTAGATTTTGATGGCTCACCCTCCCTGTTCTTGAACAAGGACCGGCATAAACAAATTAATTGAAAGCTATAGAAAGAACGCAATTTGATCCTCCACAAGTGAGCTAATTAATCGCACCAAATTTAGAGGGATCGAGAGATCCCATCTTTTCAGAGCGCAATAAAATAAAATCTTAATGAATAACAAAGAAGCAAGCTGCTGAATCGGCCAAAGATGGGATCGAGAGATCACGAAGCAGCTCGCAAGATTATTCAGATACTTTGAAGGATAAGCCAGAGCCAGCCAACGTTTCTTCCACTATCTTCAAGAAACGTTCTGCCATGGAAGGAGGTAGATCATTGCACCAGTCTCCCACCTTTGCTTTCCTAAAGAAGGCACTATTTGGAGTCCCAGAAGGATGAACACCACTTCTGTTAACTTCCAAATTCCTGAGATTGTCAAAGCTGCACAGACTTGATATTTCTTCAATAACCCCATCTTTTTCTTCTTTTTCGGTGAAAGGAATCCCCAGGAGCTCAGCCACTTTCTTCAAGTAAAATATTATATCCTCCTTCAAGTCTTCATATTTTAAAAATAACACCTTGTCTGGTCTTTCTAAGCTTGCTTTCCAATACCCCAACACACTATCCCAAAAGGGTCCAAAACTCCGGATACCAATACAAACGTTGTCGAAATCTTCATCAATTGATGTTAAAGGCTTGACATTCTCTCGTTTGAACTTGCCAACAAAATGAAAAGAAGAGACAAGTTGATCCAAAGGATTCCTGCATATGTAAACGATCTTACAGCCAGAATCTCTAATGGACGGTGGCAAGGTTTCATAATGGGAGTGAGAACTGAAAATTCTTGGGGAAGCAAGTTGTTCGAGATCTGGGAGTTGGTGTTTTGAGTAGAGGTCCATCTCGAAGAAATGAACAAGGTCATGAGGAGGGGTAGTGAGTAAGGGACTCTCAGTGGGACTGTAAATGCTGCGGTTGACAACAGAGAATGCGAGAGCTTTTAACCAAGTGGTGCCTGATTTTGGCATGCTTGCTAGTATTATATCGGTGTCTCGTGCAATGAAATGCTGCTGAAAGGAAATAGCCCCTTTAATGGCAAGAAGTGGATACCAGACCCCTTTATAGAAATAAAGGGGAGCCCCATCCCAGTTTTTCCCACAAGGAAAGCCAGCAACCAAATCTTGAATCTCATCTCTCGGCACGCTTTCTCCGTTTGAAGAGATTGTGGTCGTCTCCATGAAGATAACGAAGGAGAAAAGGCGTGGTAAGAAGGGGGGGTGGGACAAAAGAGCTTAATGCCAATAAAGCTAGCTACCTCTCCATGCATTTATATAGCCGAAGCAGGTGTCTCCCTTGAGTGCAGAAAACTAATGTAGTAAGTAAAAGAGATCTCTCGGAGTGACCCGCCCTGAGATCCCCATGCGACCTCAGTATTGGCACTATATTATTAAAAAATGGCTGAGTTAATTACCGAAAAACAAGAAAACGAAGGGGTTATTGAAGAAATAATATAAGGCTGTGCAGCTTTGACTATCAGGAAAAAAGAAGTGAACAAAAATGGAGCCCGTTCTTCTGGGCTCCCAAATAGTTTCCTTCAGGTTGGTGACCGGAAAAATGGCTGAAAACTTCTTGATGATTGTAGAAGAAAAATGGATAGGAATTTACTCAATCAAACATCATCAACTAAGTAGATCAACTTGTAATCTACTGCATCTAATCAAAACCTAACTGATTTTTTTTATTCAATAGCCTGAGTTTCAGTAACGTAGAAATGCACGGTGGAGCATAATAATATAGTGGCAATGCCGAGGTAGGAGGGGATCTCGGGGTGGGTTACTACAAGATCATGTGAAGAAGATCCTCTCTTTAATTAACATATCTAATAATTAATTAACTAATAAAACTGAGCATTCATCTACAAGAAATTTGACAATATATGTATTATTAAGATCTCTTTTACTTGCTACCAGGGTTATTGATCCCGTTCCGTTCCGGCCGGAACGGCCGGAACGGCCCGTTCCAGTGCAAAATCCGGGACAAAACGGCGACGTTTTTGTCCCGGGTAGAATTCCGGACCGATCCGGCCATTCCGGCCGAATTCCGGCCGGAACGCCCCGGTTTTGTACCGGGGGTTCCGTTCCGGTGTCAGCCATCATCTCCCTTCCCTCTCCGACGGCTTCCCCTCTTTTCATCCCCATAGCCTTCATCAATGGCCTTCGCCTGCTTCACGACCCTGCCCCCTTCACAGATCGGCCACTCATCTGCCATTTGTCTGTTTGATTTAATTTTTTCAAAACAAAAAACAGAGAGAACGGTGATAGGATGAAGTGAGAAAGAGAGAGAGAGGAGTCTGAGGGAAAGGAGGCTGACGGCTGTGAAATGAAGAGATAGGGTTTAGTAAGTTAGCTTATATACTTAGGGTTTGGTGATGAGGGTTGAGTTATGTTTGCAGTCCCTGTACTGTTTCTAACATTTCAGTTCATTCCCTATATTATTGTAACTTTTCAGTCTAGGCTCGGTCAGGGGTTACTCACTGCGCATGGCTTTTCCTGCTTGTATGTTTCTACTGAAAATGAAACACTTGTTCTGAAAATGGATGGTCCAGATTTGTTGAGGTCGTATGATTTATTACAATGAGGATTGGATGTGTTGATGGTGTTTGAGATTATGCTGTGAAGTGTTTTTTAAACTATATTAAAATGTACATTGTGGAAGTGTTAGTGCCTGGTGCTCTATAATTATAGAATTTGTACTAATTCTTGTATTATTTGTTTTAAATTATTATTTCTATTTCTTGTATATGTTATGTAATTGTAATATGTACCCAAAAAAATATAATGAAAAAGGAGAATGGGTGTGTGAGTTGCATAAAAAAAACACATAAAGAATTTTAAAGATGTTTCTAATTTTGAGATTATGTTTGTATTGTATAATTTAAATTTCATTTATCTTGAATTTAAATTATACTTGTTAAATTAATATTTTATTTTTTTCATATATATAATTAAATAAAAATGAACAGTACAAAACCGGAACGGTACCCGGAACGGTACCCGGAACGGTACCGAAACCGGAACGTTCCGTTCCAAACACAAAACCGGAACGGTACCCGGAACGGGATCAATAACCCTGCTTGCTACGTTAAATTTCTTGCACCCACGAGGAATGACTCATTATTTTAATTAAGCGTTCCTGTCCACTGAAAATAATCACTCCGCTGAATTTGGTGCGGCTAATTAGATCAATTGTGGAGGATCGAATTGCTTTCTTTTGATAGCTTTGATTACTTGGTTTTTGTTGTTTTTTTATTAACATGGGTGAAATAGTTAATTTGCGTGCACCTCGACTAATTCTACAGGTCCTGAAATTAACGTTCATGTAAATCTCTAATAGCCATCATAGTCGGTTCATAGCTGGTTTTTGTTGTTCCTTGTTCAAGAAGGTGAGAGATATAAATATTAAAACTGAGTTATTCCTCGTGGGTGCAAGAAATTTAACGTAGCAAGTAAAAGAGATTAGTTAATAATTAATACATATATAGTCACGTTTCTTGTAGATGAATGCTCAGTTTTTTTAGTTAAGTAATTATTATATATGTTAATTATAGAGAGGGTCTAGTAGCGACCAACCCCGAGATCCACTCCTACCTCAGCATTGCCACTATATTATTATGCTCCACCGTGCATTATTACGTTGTATTCATATTCGAATTTTTTAGCTTTTATTTTTTTATATAAAAAAATATTATTTTGATTAAATTTGTTCATTTGTTTTGTTCTAAAAAAATATTATTTGGATTAATTTTGTTCTGATTTGTTTTGTTCTTTAAAATGTAACAGAATTTAAATGGGATTTACCTTTCACACAGGCAAGAATCACTCTTGCAATATTATTTAAGATGAATACGATACACAGAATACATGGGGCTAGTTTTCTACAGTTTTGAAGGTTAAACCAGTTCCCCTCAGCTTTTCTTCCACAATCTTCAAGTAATTTTCAGCCATGGAAGGACTCAGATGATTTGCCCAATCACCCACCTCTCCTTTCCTGAAGAAGGAGCTATTCGGAGCCCCAGAAGGAAGAGCACCATTTTTGTTCACTTCCAAATTCCTGAGATTGTCGAAGCTGCACAGCCTTGATATTTCTTCAATAACCCCCTCCTTTTCTTCTTTTTCGGTGAAAGGAATTCCCAGGAACCCAGCAATTTTCTTCAAGTAAAATATTACATACTCCTTCAAGTCTTCATATTTTAAAAAAAGCACCTTCTCTGGTCTCTCTAAGCTTGCCTTCCAATACCCCAACACATTATCCCAGAAAGGTGTTGGGAGAAACAACAATGCTCAACACTCCCTCTTTGTGTGAATCTATAGGAAACTCCTAAATAGAGCAAAATATATGCGGAAAAATATATCCAAACACCACAAGCACAACACGCAAATATTTACGTGGAAAACCTTCCCAATATGATAAGGAAAAACCACGGGACCGTAGTCCACTCAAACAATTCCACTACACTAATGATGTGTTCACAATGTTCTTCCTTAGATTAAACTAAGGGCTACAACATATATCATCAAGATTAAGCTATTCTTGGAATACAACAAGAATTAAAGAGAAAAGTTTGAGAGAAAGCTCACAAACTGACAGCCCCGAATTTTGTCAAGCAGATCAATTTCCACAGCTCCAATCTTCAATCCAACCGTTCAAAATGAAGATCAATGTGTCTAGAATCTGCTGTCCAAATCTCAGCCCGATCCAACGGTTAACGAGCTGGCAATCCAAAGAAGAAGATAGAGTGTTCTGCTGCAACTTCTCTCTTTTCCTCTCGGCTGTCTCTCTTTTTCTCTTCACTTTTCTTTTCTCTTTTTGTTCTTTTCAGCATCTCAAAAGAAGTGTGCCCTACCCTTCTAAGTGGGGCCTTTCATGTGGGCTAAATCCACACAAGATATTTGGGCCATCCTCCTCCTAGGAGGGAAACCCAAACCCAACAAATCTCCCCCTTCCCGACTAGGTGGAGGGATTCGCCATCCCGGCGATCGAGCAACATGTCTCAAGCTTCTCCCTTGTTAGAGCCTTCGTTAGCATATCAGAGCCATTATCATCGGTGTGAATTTTCTCAAGAGTTAACAACTTATCATTGAGAGTATCTCTTATCCAATGATACCTTACATCGATATGTTTCGATCTTGAATGAAATGAAGAGTTCTTTGCAAGGTGGATAGTACTTTGATTATCACAAAACAACACATATTGTTGTTGTTTGAGACCAAGCTCCTGTAAAAACCTTTTCATCCATAGCAACTCTTTACAAGCTTCCGTTGCTGCAATCAACTCTGCTTCAGTTGTAGAAAGTGCAATGCATTTTTGTAACCTTGACTGCCAAGAAACAGCCCCTCCTGAGAAGGTGATCAAGTAACCCGAAGTAGACTTACGGGTATCCATATCTCCAGCCATATCAGAATCCGTAAAGCCAACCAACATTGGTTTACCACTCCCAAAGCTAAGACACATCTTGGAAGTCCCTCGTAGATATCTCATAATCCACTTCACCGCATTCCAATGTTCTTTTCCTGGATTTGAAAGAAACCGGTAACAACACCAACTGCATGAGCTATGTCTGGCCTCGTACAAACCATTGCATACATCAAGCTTCCTACTGCTGAGGCATATGGAATTCTTTCCATATCTTCCTTCTCTTCATCTGTCGAAGGGCTTTGCTTTGTGCTCAACTTAAAGTGTGTAGCAAGAGGAGAGCTAACCACTTTAGCATTGTTCATGTTGAACCTCTCAAGCACTTTCTCAATGTATTGCTCTTGTGATATAAACAGCTTCTTATCTTTTCTGGATCTATGAATATGAACCCCAAGAATCTGCTTTGCTGGCCCCAAGTCCTTCATTGCAAATGACTGACTTAACTGCTTCTTCAACCTGTCAATTCTTGAAGAATCCATGCCAACAATCAACATATCATCAACATAAAGCAATAAAATAATGAAATCATCATCAGAGAATTTTTGCATAAAAACACAATGGTCAGAAGTAGTCTTCTTGTAGCCTTGCTCCTCCATAACAGACTCAAACTTCTTATACCATTGTCTAGGTGCCTGCTTCAAACCATAAAGACTTTTCTTGAGCCGACACACATAGTCCTCTTTTCCTTTTACCTTAAAACCCTCTGGCTGCTCCATATAAATCTCTTCCTCCAAATCACCATGAAGGAATGCAGTTTTCACATCCATTTGTTCAACCTCTAAGTCTAGACAAGCTGCTAAACCAAGGACAACACGGATGGATGACATCTTCACAACCGGAGAGAAAAATCTCATCAAAGTCAATGCCTTTTCTCTGCTTGAATCCCTTCACAACCAGTCTAGCTTTATACCGTGGTTGTGAAGTGTATTCTTCCTGCTTCACCTTGTAAATCCACCTGTTTGTCAAGGCTCTCTTACCCTTTGGTAGCTTCACCAAATCAAAGGTGTGATTGTCATGCAATGACTTCATCTCATCTTGCATAGCATCAACCCACTTTGACTTGTGTTCATCTTCCATGGCTTCTGCATAACACTCGGGCTCTCCCCCGTCATTTAATAACACGTACTCATTTACAGAATACCGAGTGGAAGGATGTCGATCTCTGGTAGACCTTCTGGGTGGAACATCTGGTGATATCTCTGGTACTGGCAACTGATCATGAGATTCATCCTGTAAGGGAACATCTGTATCATCTGGAACTTGGAAGTCATTTTGAACATCATGTTCAACTTGTACTGGCAAATCTATCAAAGAAGACGAATCCAAGTCAATCAAACAATCACTATATCGAGGCAATACCTTTTCTGTCTTCTCAATATCATGTATAGTTTGATCTTCCATAAACACAACATCTCGACTTCTCACAAGTTTCTTCTCAACTGGATCATACAACCTGTAACCAAACTCATCTAAGCCATAGCCTAGGAAGATACACTGTCGGGTCTTCACATCCAGCTTCGATCTCTCATCTTTGGGAATATGCACAAATGCCTTACATCCAAAGACACGCAACTGATCATAAAAAACATCTTTGCCATTCCAAACCCTGTCTGGTACATCAAACTGAAGAGGAACACATGGAGTGAGATTAAGGACATGTACTGATGTGTTCAAAGCCTCCCCCCAAAAGGAGTTTGGCAACTGTGATTGTGAAAGCAAACATCTTACTCTCTCAACCAGTGTTCTGTTCATTCTTTCAGCCAAACCATTCAACTGAGGAGTTTTTGGAGGTGTCCTTTGATGCCGAATACCCTGTTGCCTGCAATACTCATCAAAAGGACCCAAATACTCTCCCCCATTATCTGTTCTGATGCACCTCAACTTCTTCCCAGTTTGTCTCTCAACTGAAGCCTGGAATTGCTTAAACACATCAAATACCTGATCTTTGCTTTTCAAGGTATATACCCATAATTTCCTTGAATGATCATCTATGAAGGTCACAAAGTAAAGGCAACCACCAAGTGTTCTAGTCTTCATAGGACCACATACATCTGAATGTACAAGATCAAGTACAACTGTCTTTCTGGCAGAAGGGGAACTCTTAAAAGAAACCCTGTTTTGCTTACCAGCCAAACAATGTGTGCATTTTTTCAAAGATGCACTCTTCATTCCTGATAGCAGATTCTTCTTGGCCAATATCTCCAAGCCTTTCTCACTCACATGAGCAAGTCTCTTATGCCACAACTCTGCAGAAGACTCGTCATCCATTGCATTAATAATGTCTTTGGAGAGTTTTGCTTCCAACATGTATAAAGTAGAAAGCTTAAGGGCTCGAGCAATAACCATCACACCTCTAGTGAGCTTCCACTGACCATTATGAAAGATGCTGCAATACCCATCATCATCAAGTTTACCTACAGATATCAAATTCATGCGGATGTCAGGAATATGCTTCACATCACGGAGAAGTAATTTCATGCCATTGCTCATCTCCAAGCACACATCTCCAATACCAACGATTTTGGCCAAGTCATCATTACCCATCTTCACTGTCCCAAAGTCACCGGCTGTATAGGAAGTGAAGAAATCTTGTCGGGATGTAACATGAGTTGAAGCACCACTGTCAATCACCCAACTGGTCTCATGGCATGCAAAATTAATAACATCATCATCATAAACAGTGAAGAAATCTCCGGAAGTGGTGGTGGCAACTCGATTATCATTCTTGCCATCGTCATTTTGTATCTCCTTCCCTTTCTCTTTGTTCTCTCTCTTCAACTGTCTGTAATATCTCTTGATGTGCCCTTTCATGCCACAATGATGACACTCAACATTGGCAAACCTGTTGGACTTGTTTCTGTTGTTATCTCTATTTTTCGGACCTCTGCTCTTACTCCTCCCCCTTCTTTCTATAACCAACACCTCTGACTGTGAAGAGGATCCCTGTGATTTTCTTCTCATCTCTTCATTCAATATACTACTTTTAGCCAGATCCATATTGATTTCACCATTCGAGGCTGAGTTAAATAACGACATTCTAAATGTCTCCCAAGAGTCCGACAATGTACCAAGCAAACACAACCCTTGAACCTCTTCGTCAAACTTGATACCCATCCCAGCAAGCTGATTAATAATTCCTTGGAAAGTGTTCAAGTGATCTGTTAAAGGAGTTCCATCTTGGTATCTCAAATACATCAATTTCTTCATCAAAAACATTTTACTATGCTCTTACGAGCATACAACTCCTCAAGTTTTTTCCAAAGTGTGCGTGCATGTGTCTCACCCTCAATATGATTCAAAACATTATCATCTACCCACTGTCTAAGATAACCACATACTTGTCTATGCATCAAAGTCCATTCTTCATCAGATTTATTTTCTGGCTTCTCAGACGCAAACACAGGTAAATGGAATTGTTTCACATAAAGCAGGTCTTCCATTTTACCTTTCCATATATGATAATTTGAACCATTCAAACACACCATTCTACTTAGATTAGCCTCCATTATTCAACACAAGATATATAGGGTGCTCGATCGCACCAAGCTCTGATACCACTTGTTGGGAGAAACAACAATGCTCAACACTCCCTCTTTGTGTGAATCTATAGGAAACTCCTAAATAGAGCAAAATATATGCGGAAAAATATATCCAAACACCACAAGCACAACACGCAAATATTTACGTGGAAAACCTTCCCAATATGATAAGGAAAAACCACGGGACCGTAGTCCACTCAAACAATTCCACTACACTAATGATGTGTTCACAATGTTCTTCCTTAGATTAAACTAAGGGCTACAACATATATCATCAAGATTAAGCTATTCTTGGAATACAACAAGAATTAAAGAGAAAAGTTTGAGAGAAAGCTCACAAACTGACAGCCCCGAATTTTGTCAAGCAGATCAATTTCCACAGCTCCAATCTTCAATCCAACCGTTCAAAATTAAGATCAATGTGTCTAGAATCTGCTGTCCAAATCTCAGCCCGATCCAACGGTTAACGAGCTGGCAATCCAAAGAAGAAGACAGAGTGTTCTGCTGCAACTTCTCTCTTTTCCTCTCGGCTGTCTCTCTTTTTCTCTTCACTTTTCTTTTCTCTTTTTGTTCTTTTCAGCAGCTCAAAAGAAGTGTGCCCTACCCTTCTAAGTGGGGCCTTTCATGTGGGCTAAATCCACACAAGATATTTGGGCCATCCTCCTCCTAGGAGGGAAACCCAAACCCAACAAGGCCCCAGAACATGGACTCCACGACAGATTTTCTCAGAACATTCATCTAGTGATAATAAAGGAGTGCCGTGTCGTTTAATCTTGTTTACTTTCTGAAACAAAGAGACAACTTGGTCCAGTGAGTTTCTGCAGATGTACACAACTTTACACTTCGAATTTGTAATAGAATCCGGCAAGTTTGCAAAACTGCAGTGAGAACTGAAAATTCTGGGGGGAGGAGTTTGTTCGAGATTCGGCTGCTGGTCTTTGAAGTAAAGGTCAACCTCGAAACAAGGTACTAATGCATGATTAGTATGTGTCGTTCAGCTCTCGGAATTGGAAGAGGTCAAAATTGACTCTTCATCTTATACAGAGGAATTTCATTATTACACATGCACATATGTGTGTGTGACCAAGGCTGTCAAAATCACGATTTTGACACGACACGGAAGGGGCTTTGAAAAATCGGATCGTAAAATCATAAGATCGTACCCGAATTTTTCCGTACAAAAATCGTAAAATCAGAACTAAAATCGTGTGAGTAGAAAAATCGTAAAATCGTAAGTGGAATATTTCCGAATACAATACATCATAATTATGACCATAAAACTTCATTAGTTAAAGTTCATAAATAATTTAAATTAACTTAAAAATAGATTACAAAACAATTATGTCCATAAAATTTTATTAGGTAAAAACTAACAAATTTAAAATAAATATTCTACCGGCGTGTTATGTAAATTAAAATCAGTCTCATTAATCATTACTTTCATCTTCCTCACTATATTTATATATTTACGTGTTTTAAATTATTAAATTAATAATTTTGTAATGTTTTTTATGGTTTTAACTTTTAATATGCTCATGTCAAACTAGAATAAATTAGTTTAGTGTAATCTTAAATAAAATATATTTTCAAATCCTCGTCAAGTATCTATTGTTTTTGTGGGGTTTTGCTTAAATATATTTAAAAATATTTGGCTAATCAAAACACTTAACAATTTTGTATGTATTTCACTAATAGCATTAATTAAAAAACTATAATCTATAATTTTCTTTAAAATTTATTTTGATTATAGTTATAAAAACCGCCACAATATTAATCACGCCCTTAGTTTGCTTGTTTGTTTTTATCATTTTATGTTTCGGTTCTGTATTTTGCAGATAAATTCATAATAATAATAATTTACTCACATCACATGATAATAATTTTTGGTGGTGCTCTTCTCTCTCTCTCTCTCTTCTTCTTCTTCTTCGCCAGGAGCACTTGTTCTATTTCTCATTTTCTCTCCTTTCCCTTCTCTCTTGTAAAGAAACTTGAAAAAGCGTAATTTTCTTCTTTCTTCTCCAGGAGCACTTGTTCTTACTTCTATTTCTCATTTTCTCTCCATAAAATCGATTTGGGGATGAGAAGAGAAGACTACGATGGAGAGGAGAGGAGAAGATAAAATCGATTTGGGGGAAAAGTTTGAAGTGATTTTACTTAATTTAAGTCTGTCGAACTCCGAATCACTGGGATCGCAAAATCGGACCGATCCGGTCCGATTTTGCGATCCTAACCAATTTTACCTTTTTTTTTACGATTTTGGCAAAAAACAATTTTTGACTGCGATTTAACGAGTTTCATCCAGTTGACTCGCAAAATCGTACGATTTTGCGAGTCAACTCGCGATTTTAATTACACTAGTGTGACCCCCTATGATAAGACCTGATAACAAATTAATTCTCTTGATTTTCCTAATTTTCTATTATGCAAGTTTAATATAAGATAACAATAACAAATCTATAATTAAAATATACAGGATACAAAGTAACATTTTATTGAATTTGTCTTGGGAATTTTCTCTATTGCCAGCCAAATATTATTATTTTATATTTTCACGGACTTTTTTCTTCTGAAAATCAATTTTTTCATAAAAGTCTATTCTTCCCTTGATTTAATTAGATTTCAAGTCTCTTTATTGTAAATAAAAAATAGAGCAGAAGGGGTCATTATTAAATTTAAAAAAAAAAACCTATCAAAATTAACTCGAATCAACCTGTTAAATCTATAACTCGCGTCATAACATTAGGTTAAATCTATAAAAAAAAATTATAAAGCTAAATTTCCAACCAACTCTACATTAAATGATGAAGTATAAAAATCATTTAAAATAAACAAAAAATATATATATCAAGGCTAACATGTTAAACTCGAGACTAAGATAATGTCATTGTGATAACTGGTGACACCCCTTGAGTCCTGTGCACCTTGTGACCACTTTCATGGATAGCCCTAGCCATAGCTTCATTTTTGTTTTTGCCAAGTTCTGAGGCATAGGATGGCCTAATTTCACAGTCTTGAAGGCATGCTCTGAGACATTAATTTTCGTGACAAAGTTGTAGAGAATGGAATCGGTGCTCTTTTTTATCCATTTCAAGGTTGATGGAACGGGGGAGTGGGAATTTTTCTTCTTGATCTGGATGCTCTGGGGTGGATGCGATTCTATCTAGGGCTTGCAAAATATGATACTGAATCGCTGGACTACAAAGATTCAACAGCGAGAACATATATATGCTGGGCTATATATGTCTGCTGTCATTCATAGTTGCACTACTGCTAAGGGACTAAAGAAAAGAGTCTACCATGCATTCATTGCTTCTATGACTTAAAGTATATTAAGAAATCATCTAATTTAAAAGTTTAAGCTGTTAGGTGAGATCTTAGAATATGATTTATATTATTCTTTAACACACTCTCTAAAATAAAAACCTTTTAGACTTGAAGCTTGTATATGCCCACACTATCTTGTGCTTGACTTTTTTATCAAATAAAATAGAGGTAGCACTACTAGAAAAGGGGCGTGTTTGCAACGGGGATTTTTTTTAGCAACGGATTTTCCGTTGCTAAACCAATTCCAGAAAAAAAAAAAAAACATGGGTTGCAACGGATTAGCCGTTGCAAATTTAATTTGCAACGGAAAATTGTGCAACGGATTTGCAACGGATTATCCGTTGCAAAAGTGTCCGTTGCAAATTTAATTTGCAACGGAATTTCCGTTGCAAATGAAAATTAATTTTCATCACCCCCCCCACAAGAATTAATTTGCAACGGACGTTCCGTTGCAAATGAAAATTAATTTTCATCACCCCGCACAAGATTTTAATTTGCAACGGAAAAGTTTGCAACGGATAATCCGTTGCAAAATTTTCCGTTGCAAATGAAAATTAATTTTCATCACCTCGCGCAACATCACCCCGTTTTTATTTCAAATGTAATTAATATCCATTCTTCTTCTCTCTCGTTCTCTCATTTATTCAGAACAAAAGCAAACACTCATTTATTCAAATGTAATTAATATCCATTCTTCTTAATTCTCTCTCGTTCTCTCATTTATTCAGAACAACTCTCCATTTCTGCTTTCCAATCTCCACCTTGCCGGCGAAGACGAAGACACCGGTGCTCAGGTTGCTCCGATCGTCAAGCTCGAAGAAGTCGCTGTCTCTACTGGTGAAGAAGATGAAGAAGCGATCCTCGATCTGTAAGAATATAAATCCATCATTTTCACCTTTTAAGTGGAAGTCACACTTAAATACAAGCTCTACTTTTTACACAGAGACACAAGTATAATCTCAACTTTCTATTGGGTTCTGTTGCAGATCTGTATTTCCAACCCCAACCAAGATGTTCTGCTGACCTTAACAAAAGCTGGTATTGTGGAGCTCATTGGCAAGGAGTGGTACTTCGTGAGAGTACACGATGCCGTTCAAGTTTGCCTTCAACATGTTCAGAGCTTAAACCAAACTCCTAAGAACCCAGTTGCATTTGGCGAGGATAAACAAGATTTCTTCCAGAGGTTATCGAAGCAGAGAGAAGAGGATTTATCAATTGCAGAGCTCCATTCTCTATCTGCTCATCAAATGATTAGAAACAATATTTATTCATAATTAATTAAAAAATAAATAAATTCGAAATTGATTAAAAAATTTAAAAATTTAATTTGCAACGGAATTTCCGTTGCAAATGGATAAATTTGCAACGGACCAGCCGTTGCAATTGCAACGGACAAGCCGTTGCAAAATGTGTATTTGCAACGGAAGCAATTGCAACGGATTATCCGTTGCAAATTATTTTGCAACGGATTATCCGTTGCAAACGAAATTTGCTGTGACGTTTTTCTAACGGATTGTGTCCGTTGCAAATGCCGTTGCAAATTAATATTAGCAACGAATTTCTTTGTAATTTGCAACGGATCAATCCGTTGCAAAACGACCTGTTTTTTTGTAGTGTAGTGAGATTCAAGCTCGTGATCGCTGAATCAACAAAGTTCTAATACCATATTAAAAAATCATAAAGAGAGAGAAGGAAAAGTTAACTTTGACTACTATTCATAACAGAATATATTTGCACACTTTTCATATGTCTACTCTACACACTATTTATACATACTTCGTACTACATGCTATCATACTCTATCATCTCCCCTCAATCTCATGCTTTGATAAACTAAGCATGAGATTGCGACAGTGTATTTGAAATAACGGAGCACCGAGACCCTTGGTGAGAATATCTGCAAACTGATCTTTGGAGGAGACAAATTGAACATAAATATGAATTTTTGGCATCCCTTTCACATACAAAATGCACATCAAACTCTATATACAAAATGCATATCAATCTCTATATGCTTGGTCTTCTGGTGTTGCATTGGATTAAATGACAAAACCATGACTGATAAATTGTCACAGAAAAGGACCGGAGGCTGAGCAAGAGGAATACAAAGAAAGACCAAGAGTTGCTTGATCCAGTCAATCTCAGCAAATGTAGTGGATAAAGCCCGATATTCTATTTCAGTTGATGATCTAGAGACACTATGTATACATACTTCGTACTACATACTATCATACTCTATCAAACTAGAGTTCACGGTGAATGAGACATTGATGTATGTTGCTACTGGACTGCAATGGAGGTCGCAATCTATCAAGTAGCTGAGGGTAGAACGCTGGAGGTGCAGCTTGTTCACGGTGCTGTGCAGCGCTCGGAGAGGTCCACGGTGCTACTGAGGAAGAAGCCGCCGCCGAGCTAGTGCAGAGCTGATTCTAAGAGATGCCACTGCTGGACGTGTACCTGGAGGCTCGCAGATGCACTTCGATCTGAGGAGGAATGGCTGGAAAGCTGGAGCTGTCGTCGGTAGTGTTGTACTGAAAAGGTGTTGGTATGTGTGTTTTGAGATGTCAAGGCATCGAGGAAATGTTCCATCGCTTGATTCATTCTTGGTTTAACAAAACAAAATTAATTTCATTAATTGATTTAAAATAACTAGAGTTTCAAGGACTGGATTTGAAGCTGAAAGAAATGTACTTTTTTTTTTTTTTCTAACATTAGAGACTCGTTTTTATAGTCAGGAACAGTTCATATACTTTTTTTTTTAATTTTGATTCTTGTTTTTAGTTTGATGCGTTCACATCGATTTATTTGAGATTTGACTTAATAGTTTGTTTTGATAAAAGGAAATGGATAAATTCTTGTTTTTTCTAGTTTATTTTTAGAAATTAGTTATTTTTTGTTTTTTATGAGATTATCACATTCTAATTTTTTTTTCTTCATTATCAAATAAAATCACGAAAATCTTTTAAGAATATTGATTGGATAGAAATTTCATAATATTGACAAACGTTTATTTTCCCAGTTATATATATATTTTGTTTAGTTTGATTTATTTACTGTAATTGTATTTTAATAATTTTTTTACTAAATTAATTGAATTTAATAAATTTAATCGAGATAATTACCGAGTCTTATGTGTTTTGTTTTTTAAAAAACACTAACATCACCTAGGATTTTATTTTTTTAGTGTTAGAAAGAATTTAGCCTGAGGCGTTGCAGGAACCACCTTCTAGCTGGAACTTTTGAGAAACTCGAAGAGTAATATTGAGAATATCAAATTAACAGGGGCATAACTGAACAATTTGTAAAGTTTAGAGTCAAGAATATAGTTTGTCCCTTGCTTCATTACAACAACTGACAAAGCACACGATTACTGAGCAACTTAATAGTTAATATTAGTTTACCCTTTACTTTATGACAACATCTGACAAAGCACACACTTACACACCTTTCCCTTTCAGACTCGAACTCTTCCCTCCCTCGCTACAAGCCCTAAGTAAGCAATCAACAAATTCTCGAGAGGTAAATTCTCCAATCATTTTCTTCTGTTGCTTTGATTTTATAGATTAGCTTCAAAATCTGGGTCCAAGCAACTTCATAGATCTTCATTTTCTGTTTATTTAAGCAACGTGCAGATTTTCTTTTCCTCTTTCTAGCTGCATGAAGAGAGAAAAAGCATGCAGTGAATTTTGCATCTTTTTGTTTTTAGATTAGTGAGGTTTATTTATGGTTTTTGGGTGTTCTTTGTTTTTCGTTTAATCAGTAATGCAAGGAGGGGGGTCAGGTAACAATTCAGAACCTATAATTGATAAAACAAGAGTTTTGGATGTGAAGCCGCTGCGTACTTTAGCACCAGTGTTTCCTTCAAGCTCTGAAGCACCTCGATTTGTATCTGCATCTCCTTTTGGGCCTCACTCTTCTGGATTTTCACCATTTTATCCTTTTAGTGCACCACAGGCTACACAAGCAACACCTGACCTTAACCAACAGACACACACCACTCCAGCTGCTCCCCTTCGCTCGTTTCGAGGTACAGAGTATAATGGGGGTGCTTTTAGTGGAGAAGCTGGGTCCTTTGATGGTAGCAAGGGCTCAGCTAAGCGGAAAACCAAGTTTTCTTTACAGAAAAGAGCCAGGAAGAGCCGGGATTTGGATTTTGGATTGTCTGTTGATGATAATAATTTTGTTGTAGGAGTTAGTTTGTCTGAAAGGGATGATGGTAATAGGGAAGTGGTTCATAGTATACGTATGAGATATGATGCACTTAGAAGAAGGCTTAGTCAATTAGAAGATGCTAAGGAATCGCCTGTTGGGATTATTAGGCGGGCAGATCTAAAAGCAGGGAATATTTTGATGACCAAACAGGTGCGAACAAATATGAGGAAGAGAATTGGAGCAGTTCCTGGAGTTGAGATTGGGGATATGTTCCTTTTCCGAATAGAAATGTGCTTGCTGGGATTGCATGCTCCATCCATGGCCGGGATTGACTACATGTCTGCAAGGAATGATTTAGTGGAAGAACCACTGGCTGTAAGTATTGTTTCGTCTGGTTATTATGAAGACAATGCAGATGATAAGGATGTTTTAATATATAGTGGACAGGGAGGGGCTGCCAACAAGGATAAAGGAGCAACTGATCAGAAGCTTGAGAGGGGCAACCTTGCATTGGAGAGGAGTTTGCGCCGGGGAAATCAAGTGAGAGTCATTCGGGGTATGAAAGACTCTTTGAATCAAGCATTAAAGGTCTATGTATATGATGGCCTGTATAGGATCCAGGATTCTTGGCTGGAGAAGGCGAAATCTGGCTGTAATATATTCAAGTATAAGTTGGTTAGAATTCCTGGGCAGCCAGATGCTTTTGGTGTTTGGAAATCAATTGAAAAGTGGAAGGAAGGGCTTTCCTCTAGGGCTGGATTAATTCTTCCAGACCTCACTTCTGGGGCTGAAAGCACGGCTGTTTCACTTGTAAATGATGTTGATGAGGATAAGGGGCCTGCTTACTTCACATATGTCTCCACTGTCAAGTATTCTAAATCATTTAAATTAACACAACCTGCTTATGGGTGCAACTGCCAAAAGGCATGCCAGCCAGGCAATTTGAACTGCTCCTGCATCAGGAAAAATGAAGGTAACTTCCCCTACACTGCCAATGGGGCTCTAGTCTGCCGGGCTCCAATGATACATGAATGCGGTCCCACTTGTCCATGCTTTCCTAATTGCAAAAACCGGGTGTCTCAGACTGGCTTAAAAGTTCATTTGGAAGTGTTCAAAACAAAGGACAGAGGTTGGGGCCTGCGGTCATGGGATCCTATTCGGGCTGGTACTTTTATCTGTGAATATGCTGGTGAAGTGATAGAAAAAGTTAGCCAGGGCGGAGAAGAAGGTGATGGTGATGATTATGTGTTTGACACCTCCCGTGTGTATGAATCTTTCAGATGGAATTATGAACCTGGGTTAGTAGAGGAGGACAGTTCTGTTGAAGCTATTGAGGAACCCAAGGTCCCATCTCCCCTGGTCATAAGTTCAAAAAATGTTGGAAATGTAGCTCGGTTCATGAATCACAGCTGTTATCCAAATGTTTTCTGGCAGCCAATTATGTACGAAAACAACAGTGAATCTTTTATCCATATTGGCTTTTTTGCAATGAGACACATCCCCCCTATGACAGAGTTGACTTATGATTATGGGAAATCTCGTGTGGGTGAGGCTGAAGCTGATGGTGGCAGCACACCACGTGGAAGGAGGAAATGTTTATGTGGAGCACTAAGATGCCAGGGCTACTTTGCTTGATGGTGGTGTTAGCGCATGCTTGTGGACTTATGGTGGGTGCAAGCATGGTCAGGGCTGAAAAGGTTTGAAGTCCTTCCCATGTTTATTTTTAATTGTAGCTAGTTGTTTCAGATGCTCATAATTGTGCATGGTTTGCTCACTTCTGTCTTGCGAAGTACATGATTGTGTGTATTTATCCAGGTCCAACTCACATGTAAATTGTATTTATTGTATGCATGCAAAAATTAGACGCTCGATTGATAATTTGAGGGAAAATAAAAAAAAAAGTGTTTAAAGGATGTTAAATGGCTAAATGTGTGAACATAGCTAAACACATACTTTAGTGATGCTCAATAAATAAAGTGTTAATTTGATAATTTTTCTGCACAAGGGCAGCTTACTATCTTGAATACTCTCTTTTTTACACCGAAAGCCAAAGGTTATATTTATTGGAAGCAACGCACTGATCACCATCAAGGTGATCCTAAACAGAAACATGTTCTATAAATGGATGGTTGACATCATGAGATATGCAGCAGATCTTGAAGAATTCTGTAACATCGTTGTAGAAGCCAGTTTTATTCTTGCACTGTCTCTGACTGTTTCATTTCTCGTTTTAATTTTTGAGGAGTCATTTGCATGGAACCTTAGTATTGCTTTTGATGCTATGGTATCCGCTGCTAAACCCCTTAAAAGAATCCGATCCTAAATTTATTCTTGATGAATCGAACCTTCACTCCTTTTTCATGTTTTTGATTTCACTGTAATCCGTGCTATGTTCTCTCCTTTTCTGCTTTTGTTTTTCTCTCTTCCTGTAAGATTATGCTCGCAAATCAATAGAACCAACTATTTCAATTTCAGCTGTACATTTTCCTCAGTTTCTTCAATAAAAAAAACCCAAATACCGTATCCTCCCAACTTCCTAATTATATCCCAAGCTAAATATGCTTAGAATGCCTGCTATTAGCATTATCAATAAGCTTCATTCCAACAAATGCACCCCTACAAATGAGTCACCACGTTCTAGTGTTATAGATTTTTGTCTGCCACGTTGCTTTAGTGGCTGCAATTATATGAGGTATAGACCCAAAAGAAGAAAACCAAAAACTTGCAAAACCACTTTCACCACTTATCATGCAACTAATAAAACACATGGAGTTTTGATTCAAAACCTTAGAGAGGGAGAATTTCTAGATGGGCCGAGTCTTGTGGTAGAAATGAATGAATTTTTTGGAAGTTGATGTAGAGCTACTTGATGATCTGGTGGGAGACAGGATGCTGAATAACAATTAAATGCATTATACTTGGGCAGTATGCTCATGGAGAGTGAAATAATCCAAGCATCAAGCTCTACGTGGAGGAGAAAAGTATTAAAACTATCTTTCTCAAAGTTGTTCTTCTCGAATTCCAAATTTAAATGAACAATCCTTGTTTGGTTGCTATGTTTAGCCATGCATAGTGCAAGCATCTGTAATAGAAAATGATTGTAACTTGGATTTCTTGAAGTAACTATTTCCATCCTTTCTCATATCCTGTACTGGGAAGTGATTGTAGCTATGATTTTGTTCGGAATTATTTAATCTTTATAGCATTTTTGAGACATCATCTCATGCTTCCCTTCACGTGATGTACTGCAGTTCCAGGGGTTGCTAAAACTATGCCGTTCGGAGAAGGTTTTTGCGCAGTGTCATGGTTAAATGGCATCCACTCTCTCTCTCTTTTAATTATCAGACGGAGCTAGGCAGGATAGGCTACCAAGGTCCCTTTTCAATATTGCAAGGACCTCTAATTTTGTGCAGGACCGTTAGTGAAGTATCCGTAGCAATGTGTTTATACTTGCGGATTAACTGTTAACATTTTGGACTTTACCAATGTTGTAAGAACGCCAGGCTGTTTGACAGAAGATCCAATGTTTCTGTAGCTGTGAATAATCTAAACCTTAACCTAGTAAAGTTCTCACATCTTTTTCTGTCATGGCAAATGGGGTCAAAGCTTTGTAAACACTCATTCTATATTTGTAGCTAGTCTTTCTATAAATTTGATCCTGCAGCAGTGGATTTCTAGAATGTGCTAGGAATAGCCTGTGTATTTATGACTCTTTTGCCAGTAAAATAAGTATAAGAAAAACTTAAATCAAAGTAATACTAATGGGAACCATAATATGAGGCGCAGACCGAGTTCATCAAGCACAGTGAAAAAATAAACATGGCAGACAATGCTTAACAAGTACATCAAAGGGTGATATCTTCATCATAGTTGTAAATTTTATTCCGTTTCTTACTAGTAAAAAAAATAAAATAAAACAGTATTGTTTTTATCTCAATTATGTTTTTTTCCATTCTGGATATATATATATATAAAATCAAAACAATAAAAATTAAAAATATATATTATAAAAAAATAAAATTATTGTATCAACTTTAATTTTATAAGAAATTAAAATTATATTTAATTTTTTTGTTTTTTAATTTATATATATAAACAATACAACCCGAAACGACAAGCCAAAACAATCTAAAACCAAAACATTTCATTTCAATTAAAGCGAAACTTACAGCTATGATCTTCAATACATTAACATTCTTGGCAATGAAGTGGCACATACAACACGAGCTTCGTAGCATTTACCGTATTGAATTAACATGCAGGAAACATATTACGCGAGCTGCCAGCAAATTTACCAACGGCAAAAAGAACAAAAGCAATTGTTTATATGTATTGAGATCCGACCTAAGTTTCTATTGTAAATCTCACCCTCCGGGTGTGTTTATTATCCTCTTTTCCACGCCGACTTGATTTTTTAAGAGATGATTTTAGATTTGAGGATGACGGTGGAGAAAGAAAGTTCGATCCTCTTCTCTTTTGCCCTGATCGGTCAAGCCAATACAGAACTGTTGCTGCTCCATATAAATTGTTCTTCCTCTTTGCATACTGATATGCAGCGACTGCATCAAGCTCGTCAAAGAACACCACCCGGGCAGAGCCCATAAGTTGAAAGACTTCGGTTTTCAAAGGATCCACTCTACCAAATCTACTAAATTTTCTTATCAGATCCATTTTAGAAGGAAGAATAAAATCTTTGGGAAACTTCATGTGCAGAGACTTAGAAGAGGTGAAGGTGCTTACAGCTGGTTGTTGAGATACTTTTGACTTGAATGGTTGTTCAGATGTACCTTGTATATTGCGCTCCTTATTATTCATAGAACTACCTTCAGAAGATGAGACCATGTTCACTCTTCTGCTGGTCTCAACAGATGTGGCATTATCACTGTTGCAAGGCTGAATCAAGACTGGAAGAGTGTTCAATCCAGATGACAAACAATTGCGAATCCTTTCATTTCCAGAACCACTTTTAATACTGTCTAAGGCACCAACCGCTGATTGTTGAGCAACTTGAGGTTTGAATGACAGGTCGATAGTGTCAGGTATACAGTGCCCCTTATCATCCATAGAACTGCCTTCAAAAGATGTAATCATGCTTACTCCTATGCTGGTTTCAACAGATGTTGCACCATCATTGTCACCATGTTCTAACTGGGATTGATCAATATTCAGTTTGCATGGAAAGCAATTGCTGGTCGCTGCTCTTGCGTTGCCATTCTCATCTTTTTCAGAATAAATTATGGAACTGGAAAAGGGGCCAATGGCTGGTCGTTCAGTCAATCGAGGCTTGACTAGTGGATCAAAAGTACCTGGTAGATAGCACTCGTTATTCATTAAACTACCCCCAAAAGATGAAATAATGCTCATTCTTCTGCTGGTTCCAAAAGATATGGCATCCTCACTGTCTGCAGGCTTCATCTGGATTTGATCAGTGTTCAGTTCATATGGCAAGTAAATGCTGGTTGCTGCAATTGCATTCACAGTCTTGTCATTGTCTGAATAAGTTTTGGAATTGGCACAGGCACCGAGCACTGATTGTTGAGCCAGTTGATGCTTGAATGATAGACCAGAAGTTTCCACAACACAATTAATCACTGGCACGGTGGTAGAAAGTTTCAGAACTAGTTTAGGATCATCCATCTTATCCTCACTCAGAATTCCTTTAGCTATCTTCTCAACGGCATCATAGTCAACAGGTTTCAAGGCCTCACAATCTTTCACGATACCGGTGATTCCTCCTGGTTCCTGCATTTCAGAAACAGGCAAGCAAGTCCCATTATCATTAAGGGCATCAACATTATCCTTGTTCTCCTGAAACATGCTGCGCTCCAGAATATTGCTACTATAAGATGCATCTTTTGCAAGGTAAACGTGAGGCATATTCTTGACCAAGTGCATGGAATGGCAGTCTTGGATCTCTGCTCCTGTCTCAAATCTGGTTCTACTTAGTAGATGAGCATCCCCTCCTGTTAAAGACAAAAGTGCTCGAGTGTTGCAAATAGAATCCAAGAAAGCTGGGACAGGGATTAAATTATCAGAAATATGAACTCTGGGCTCAGGTCTTCTTTTCTGATGACATGCACCAGCTTTACTAATAGAGAAGAGAGGTGTACACTTCAGCAACTTGAAAGAAAAACCAGAATCAGCAGGCTGATCATTCTGTCTTTTTACCCCAGTGAAGTTGATAGGGTTTGCAACGTAAGGTGCAGGGGGGGCAAAAATTTCCCAACCAGCTTTTCCATCAACCTCAACACTTGGCTGGCTCCTGATGCACTCTGGATAAGAAATCCGAATGCCACTGCTTCTACAAAACAATTTTCTCAATTCAAGATTAGAAGTGCTTGGGTATGACGAATTTCCAAATCTCAAGCAACTCTGCCTCACAATATTCAAGCATTCACTCATAAAAAATGTATTTGGAGCAAGACAATGCAAGTTTACTGGCATCTCAGTGAGTGGTTGTGGCTTGGTTTGCTTAGTTTGAGTCAACAATTCACTAGGTTGATCCTCACGCAAGCTTTCAACTTCAAGTTCTGAAGTGACTGATTTTTGTGTCGCTGATTGCGTTGCATTGCCTAAAGAGGTAACATAGAATCAACTCAGAGCAAGAATATAAAATGAAATTTAAAAGGACTGCTCAAGAAGAAATAACCTGATATCTATACAACAGCAAGCAGGCATTAGCTGATCAGACAAACAAGTTACCTTTTCCATAAATCTTAAAGTGCCTCTCATTACCACCTCATTTGATAATAATCTTGACTTGCACATACCAAATCACAAAACCCTTGTTCAGCCAATATCAAACAAGCAACTTTCATAATATCTGAATTCCGTTGTGTATGACAAAGAAAACATCAGGCAGACCATACTCACAAACCATTGCAAGTCTCACAAGCATACCATAATGCTAAAATGCTCTCAATGATTGAAAAAAAAATAACAATTCAAATCTTTCATGTAAAAACTGCATTGCAAATCATGAACTCAGAGTCCGCTAGACCAATCAATTTAACTAATCAATCACACAAACTGAGTCTATATAGCAGTTAGAAAAACTATTGATCACACACCTGAAGCTGATAAACAAACGCAATCATCCTTATTATACTTTTTCTTAATTCCATCTTCATTCAATAACAACTTCTGATGGGTCACCATAAATCGACGAAGCTGTTACGAACTAAAATGGTGGAGAGGGAAGACTACCAGGAGCGGGAGAACCAGGCCTGGAGATTGAAGATTTGATTGCTTTTGATTAAACGGCTGCGTCTTGTGCAGCTTAGTCATAGGGAGAAACGGCTGCGTTTTGTGCAGCTGAGTCTTAGAGTAAACGGCTGCGTTTTGTGCAGCCCCTTTGTCTTTTAATTTCCCTAAACCAACAGGCAAAACCACGTGAGATGTCACGCTGGAGGTTGTTATTTTGCATGTTTAAATCCCCCCCTGCTATTGACAGAGGGTACGAAGAAATATAACAGATTTGCAAACCTCTCTCCCCTGTCATCTTCTTCCTCTCAGGCACCAACGTGCATTCTTTTCCCCTTCCCTCAAATTCTTCTTCTTCTTCAATTTTAACCTGCAGCAAAGTGGTATCAGAGCCATTAGTCTTCGGATTAACAAGAAAATGGCACCCGAAACCCGATCCCAAGACTTGAAAAAAATGGAGGAATCTTTGGAAGCTGCTCACCAAAGAATCGATGGGGTGGAGACAAGTTTGCATGCCCAATCAGACGATTTAGCACAACTAAAAGCTATGATAAAAGAAATAGCGACCCAACAAATTGCTATTAAACAAACACTGCAAGCCTTGGCTGGAGAAACAAGTTCTTCACAGGGCATTCTCACGCCTCAACATGCTCCCACCCCCAACAATCCAGAATGGGCAAGGGAAGGTTCAATACCTGCCTATCAATCACGCAGACCCAGGCGAGACTTCCCAACCTTTGAAGGAGAAGAGGTGCACAAATGGTTGTACAAATGCAACCAATATTTTGACTTGGAAGAGATACCTGAAAATGACAAGTTGAAGTTAGCTTCATATTACCTAGATGGAATGGCCCTTTATTGGCATCAAAACTACACCAGAAACTTGGAAGGACAGGAGCTTACATGGCTGGAATATGTGGATGCTTTGTGTTGTCGGTTTGGTGGTCAGAGGGACCCCTTGGAGGAGCTCACCGAGCACAAGCAGGAGGGTGATTTGGAGGGCTACATCAAAGACTTTGACATGCTGTGGAACCGAGCACAAATCTCAGAAAAACAGGCTTTGGTGTTTTTCTTGGGAGGGCTGGAGATAGAAATCAAAAATTTGGTGAAGATGTTTGAGCCTAAGTCTCTAAAGCAAGCCTATAATTTGGCCAGATTACACAACAACACACTTACTCACCGAAAGGTAACTCCCCACTTTCCTAAATCACAAGGTCAGGTAGCTCATAACCCTTACTCTGCTAGATACAATTATTCAGCAAACCTTAACCAAACAAACCCCATTCCATTGAAAACATCCTCCCCAGCACTACTACCTACCCCCACAAATTTTCCCCCTAACAACCCGAGACCTATAAAACCCATCAGAACAAAGGAGATGGATGATAGGAGGGCCAAAGGATTGTGTTTCTGGTGCGAGGAGAGGTTTGTGCCTGGTCATAGGTGCCGAAATCGTAAGCTGTACTCACTATGCATTGTGGAGGATGATGGGGATAACATAGAAGAGGAAGAACCAGAAGAGACAATGAATATGGAGGACCTCACTCCCCATTTATCACTCCAGGCTATTCACGGCACAACAGGTTGCCAGACCATTAAGGTATGGGGAAAAATAAACCGATCCCCCATTTTTATTCTCATTGATTCCGGGAGCACGCATAATTTTCTTAATGCTGGTCTAGTTGAGAAAATAGGATGCCCTTTGACTTCAATCAAACCTTTAGAAGTTGAGGCAGCTAATGGTGGCACCATGTCATGCTCCTCGGTTTGTAAGAACCTGCAATGGAAGATGCAGGGAGTTCAGTTCCAAGCAGATGTTTTCGTAATGAAACTACAAAATTACGACATGGTATTGGGTATTCAATGGTTGAAACTATTGGGTAATGTAATGTCCAACTATGAAGACAGATGGTTATCATTTTGGTGGCACGGCAGGGAAGTGACGCTAAGGGGAGAACAACCGAAAGTGGCTCAGTCTATACAACTAGAAGAGTTAAATGGGCTGCTGAGCACCAAAGCTTTGTTATCAGAGGTGGGGCTGTGCAGTTTACAAATGGTGGAAGGGTTAGAATTGGGACAAAAGGAAGATGATGTATCCCGGGATTCCAATGGTTCAGTGGATTCATCCCTACAGACCTTGCTATCCACCTACCATCATGTCTTTTGTGAACCTAAAGGGCTGCCCCCTGCCAGGAGGCACGATCACAGAATACCTCTAAAAAATGAGGAGGTAACTATCAACCAGAGGCCTTATCGGTACTCAGGACTGCAGAAGGATACCTTAGAGATTTTGGTGGCTGAAATGCTGAAGGAGGGCATAGTGCAGTGGGTGAGTTGGCTGAGTGATTGCGAATGGTGGTATAATACCAATTACCACACAGCCACAAGAAAAACACCTTATGAAATACTCTACCGCATGGTACCTCCTATCCACATTCCTTACACTCCTAAGGACTCTCCCGTAGAGGCTGTGGATCAATATCTAACTAAAAGGGAGGGGGTATTCAAGCTCATCAGGAGCAACCTCCTGAAGGCACAAGACAGGATGACACAACAAGTTAACAAGGGGAGAAGTGAAAGAGTGTTCTCAGAAGGTGACCTGGTCTACCTCAAATTGCAACCATACAGACAACAATCCGTTCACAAACGCAGTTCACACAAATTATCAGCTAAGTACTATGGACCGTATACAATTATCAAGAAAATTGGGACCGTAGCTTACAAATTGAAATTACCTGAGACGGCAGCCATACACCCAGTCTTCCATGTGTCTCAATTGAAGAGACATGTAGGGAACCATGTGTTGCAGTCGGGATTTCCAATTGTGGCCGAGAACCCTCTGCTACAACCACAGAAAATCCTTGAGAGAAGGATGGTAAAGAGGGGAAACGCAGCAGCCACTCAATTTCTGATAATGTGGAAAGACTTACCTTTAAGCGAAGCCACATGGGAAGATGCCGTGGAATTTGGTTGGCGTTTTCCTCACTTTCACCTTGAGGACAAGGTGGATTTTCATGGGCAGGGCATTGTTACGAACTAAAATGGTGGAGAGGGAAGACTACCAGGAGCGGGAGAACCAGGCCTGGAGATTGAAGATTTGATTGCTTTTGATTAAACGGCTGCGTCTTGTGCAGCTTAGTCATAGGGAGAAACGGCTGCGTTTTGTGCAGCTGAGTCTTAGAGTAAACGGCTGCGTTTTGTGCAGCCCCTTTGTCTTTTAATTTCCCTAAACCAGCAGGCAAAACCACGTGAGATGTCACGCTGGAGGTTGTTATTTTGCATGTTTAAATCCCCCCCTGCTATTGACAGAGGGTACGAAGAAATATAACAGATTTGCAAACCTCTCTCCCCTGTCATCTTCTTCCTCTCAGGCACCAACGTGCATTCTTTTCCCCTTCCCTCAAATTCTTCTTCTTCTTCAATTTTAACCTGCAGCAAAGCATTTGAACCTGAGAAACCAAACTGACTGCACACACAAAATCTGAATCTTCTACAAATGGGCAAACCCCCAGTCCACGAACAAAACCCACCACCGAATTCGCGCAAAACAAGAAACCCTCATCTCCATTTCTGTTCTTTCTTCTTTCATTCTCAGATTCCAGTAAAGGGTACTGACAGGGGCATTTCAAGCTTGAAACGGCACGTCGCGCAGTAAAATTCAACACATGATCAACAAGTACCTGACCAATACTACATTTTATTGTCTTAACTAATGACCCGAAGTTTTCTTTGAAAGAACGTACCTCGGATTCCACAACGTAACGAGGTTTGATGATGTTAAAGAAAGAAACGAAGATGCCAAGTGTGTCAGTTGTTGAGACCAGACCTGGGTACCATGTTTGCGGGTATATCACTCTTGCCCACACCACATCTCCTCTTTGAAACCTCATTGTTTCTGGGCTTCTTTGATTTTTGGTTTCTTTTTCCTGTAAAGCACGATTTTGCATCTTCTTTTTAGTGGAGGTGGGTGTTCGGAAATGGGTCGAGTGAAGATTCACCGCCAAAATGATGTGATCTCCCGCTTTAATGAGAAAGGAGTGCTGGTTTTTTATTCATGGGCTTTTCTTTCCTTTGAGAATTGGATCTGCAGATTTCTAGTCTCAACCTAACTTCGTAGGCCTGTTGATTTGAAACGTTTTCACCAGTTTAAAAAATTGAGTCGGTAATGATCTATCAAAGCCTAAAATTATTTCGATGCAACAAATACAAAATTATATTAAAAAAATAACATAAAAATCTTAATTTAAATTTTTTAAAGATAAAATCAAATCAACCCCGTGCCATCATCTCAAAGACTCAAAGTCATAAATCAAATCAGTGAAATCAGGTCTTTGCGCGGGAATGATTTTTTTCGCTTAGCCGAAACGGCACACCAGGCTCAGGATTCCGGTGTGTTTCGGCCGGTATTTGCTTGATACAAAACATTTCGACCATTTTAATCGAAACAAAATAGTATCAATAACCCTGGTTTTAGATGGTGAAAAACACTTAGCCCCCGTGCTTGTAAAAGTTAAGGATTGCTTTAATTTGTTGGATTGGACATTGAGGTGGTCATAATTAGCTGTTTTTATTAATTTACAGTATAATCAATCAATCAATTTA
Source organism: Salix brachista (assembly GCA_009078335.1). NCBI lineage: Eukaryota > Viridiplantae > Streptophyta > Magnoliopsida > Malpighiales > Salicaceae > Salix > Salix brachista. The sequence continues at coordinate 13,807,666 of CM018574.1, read as the reverse complement.
TCCAATTTTAAAATGGTTAAAGCAGCCTGCCCCCTCTTCCTTTTGTTTTTCTTTCTTAACAATGTCTATCCAGTTGATATTAACAAGCAATTACGCTAAAGTAATTATTTTCATTAATTAGAACAAACCACCAACTCCATGATTGCCATTGATTAACATGCAACATACAAGTTTCTTTCCTAAGAAAAATCATTTTCCATAAATTATTTTATCATTAAAAAACAAAAACAAAAAACTCAATTGAACTACTCCACATGGCGACATCAGAACTTATGTTTTTCCCAAGCACAAAGCAACATTAAAGAGCTTGTGTAGGAAATTGAGCCGTAATGTTCTTATGTTCGGTACCTTTTTTGCCCCCCTCCAAGGATTCGATGTTAGGTTTTTCAGAAGCATAAAACAAATAAGAAAGACGTGTAAAATATACGTATATATGCCCGATACAATCTTCATTTACTTTTGCAAACCACCTGCCAATCTTTCTTTCAAATTTTTCCTCAAGATTTTGCCTGATGGTGCCTTGGGAATGGCTTCTACGAAGAACACTCGTTTTATTCTCTTGTAAAATATCACCTGCATCGTCATCGTGTTGTGAGTTAGTGATCAGCGACTAGTGAAGATACAGTTTGTCAATTTTTTTGTTTCCTCGATCTTGCAGCTAATAAGAAGAAAAAAATTGAAGAGTAATTAAGGTTTACCTGTTTTGAAATGTACTGCATAATTTCTTCTTCGGTGACTTGAGAGTTTTCTGATTTCATTACAAATGCAACTGGAATTTCTCCTGCATCCTCGTCTTTCATCCTGAGATTTGACATTATTTACAGTATAAGATTCATTTTCGAGGTTTATAATTTATTTATTTTGAATTCATTTGATTAGTGTTTCAGGATAAAAGAGAGAAATATATATGTTTAGTATAATTTGAAAAGAAATATTTCTATAGCATTTCTATCTGTTTTTTTTTCTATCAAACAGCACACCGGTGTAGGGTTTTAGTATTTGCACTTACCCTACCACAGCAGCATCAGATATCCATGGATGAGCTTGTAACAAAGCTTCGAGTTCAGCAGGAGCAACCTGAAACCCTTTATATTTGATCAGTTCCTTCAATCTGTCAACAATGAAAAGCTCGTCGTCATCGTCAATATAGCCGATATCGCCTGTGTGTAACCATCCCTCGTTGTCTATCGTTCTTGCGGTGGCCTCAGGATCATTAAGATATCCTGAATTTTTGCAAGAGTCGACACATCAGTTTCTTCTAAGGATTATGATTTGTTTGACATTCGAGTTTCTGTATTTTTAGTTAATTAATAAACGAGGAGACTTTTTCTTACCTTTCATGATCTGATCACCTCGGATGCAAATCTCACCAGGCTGGTTCCTCGGCAGAGAGGCACCAGTTTCAGGATCGACAATCTTCATCTCTGCATTCCTAACCACAGTCCCACATGCACCTGGTTTTATGTCGAAGGGTTCCTTGGCAAATGCCAAACACATTGCTAGAACAGGTCCTGCTTCGGTCATTCCATATCCCTATATATTAAATCAAATCAAGTCATGATTGTTAGCCTTTCGGTTTCATTTTTTAAATTGATCCATTTATTGTTATTTTCTATTATTTATCTACGTTGATAAGGAACTGTGCAAAGATCACAGATAATATATATATATATATATAGGGATATAGCACTATATATCTCTCTCTCGATCCCCCGACAGATATATATATATTATTTCCAGTTGAATTGATGCATGCAAGGGAAATAATGGTTCAAAAGGCAAGTACAGCAGAACTTCGTAGCTCCCTTCATTTAAAAGCTTTTATTATTCAAGGTGAAGAACTTCCATGCCTTGGTCCCCGGCCCAGATGAAATTAGGGTTGGTTCTAGGAAGCGGGTGATCTGTAAAAGTTTTTAGATGCTTCCATGTTCTGTGGCCACATTTAAAATTTGATGACGACAATGACCCTTCTACCTCCAAAATGTCAAACAAACCTTTTACATGCTAAAATGAAAAAAAAATGAAAAAAAATTCTGTTATTTTTTTGGAATTAATTTAAAAAATTCACATCCAGTTCAAGCATATTCTGAATGAAGGCTTGAATTATTAAATTATCTAGTTAATACGAGCATCGTTGAGGCAATTCAAATTAAGTATTTTTATCGAAACAAATCTAGAATAGATTTTACCGAGTTAATCATTTTTTTAATAACCCAATCAGATCAAGTTTATTTTCAATCCTAAAATAAATAATTTCGAAGAGAAAATTATAAAAAAAAGACTTGATCTCAACTTAATTATTTGAAGAAAAAAATGCTGATTAATTTCCGACTCAAAATTATTAATTTTCGGTTCCTTATGCTATAAAGAGCCGACAATTGAGCTATGTGCAGTTGAGACACGGGCAGATAGGACAGGTTGGGGAAAATAAATACCCTTAAATATCTAGCAGTATAAAATAAATCCGTTTAAAATAAGATTAAAAAGATGTTTTAATCACTATAATTATTTTTTAACACGAGGATAAAATTTTAATTTTATTCTACCGAGTTAACCAGGAAGTGGGTTAATTTAGGTTTTTGACTGGATCATCCCGAATTAATCATTTTATTATTATTTTAGTGCAGACAAGTCTAAATTGGATTGACCTATTAAACCGGTCTTGGTTTATTTATTTATATATATATATATGGTGTGCAAATGAATTATGCCTTCAATAATTGTAACTTTTGTTATTTTATTGGATAATAAATAATAAGATTACAAAGTGAAACCCATCCTACTGAATTTCAAGTTAAATCGACACTTGAACTCCACTATATTTTTAGTGATTTGGTTGAAAAACATGGTCAACTCTAAGTAATTTGTTTTAACAAAAACAAAAAGATTTCATTGACTTTGACTAAAATAACTAGCTAAATTGTACTGTCACATAAACTTTCTGGTTGACCTAATGAGCCACTAATCCAGTTTTTCTTAGGTTAATTCTCGTGTACTCCTATTAAAACTAGAGAATTTACTAGAAATTACATTCTAATTACATGGTTTTAACATTGAATCACAATGAACAGAACTAACGAGGAGCATAACTACTTGTTTTTTTGTTTTTTCTGATGAATGTCGAAGACATGACTAGTTTCTAATTAGTTGAGTCCTGAAGTCTGTGAGTTAATATAACCATGTTTAATTAGTTAATTCCTCGGTCTAAATTAGGCACTCCCAATCCCCACCAAATGAGTGAGACAAAATTGAAAGCGACACCAATATGAATGAAAGCAAGATGAGGGCCGGGGGCATATATATATACCTGACCAAGTCTAGCCTGAGGAAACTTGGCTCTGACAGAATCTTCAAGTTCCTTTCCCAGTGGTGACCCGCCAGACTTTAACATCCTCAGAGAAGACAGGTCATGTTTATCAAGATCGGGTGACCTAGCAATCGCCAGCATCACCGGCGGGACCACCGGTGCTACAGATACCTTGTACTTCTCAATCAATCCCAGCAGATAACCAACCTCGAACTTCGGCATTATCAGAATTGCAGCACCAGCTCTCAACCCACAGAGCATTATTGAGTTCAGAGCGTAAATATGAAACATAGGCAACACGCACAGAATCACATCTCCACTGTGAAAATACAGGTTAGGATTGTCGCCATCTACCTGCTGAGCCACGCTGGTTATGAGCCCCTTGTGTGTTAGCATGACCCCTTTTGGTAACCCTGTCGTCCCCGAGGAATAAGGCAATGCCACAACATCGTCGGGACTGAATTCAGCTCGGGGCATGTCATTTTCATCAGCCTGTGTTAGCTTTGAAAAGTGCAAGCACTCATCTGGGGCAGAGTCTACACACACGACCTTAACATCATTTTCCTGTGCGTAATCTTTAACCTTGTCATAGTAACAAGCCTGTGTTATCAAGAGCTTTGCTTTCGAGGCTCGGGCTTGTTTTGCTAGCTCTGCCGGAGTGGAGAAAGGATTGGCAGCAGTAGTGATGGCACCTCTGTGTGAAGCACCTAAGAAAGCAAGCACGAACTCCGGTGAGCTTGGCAGGATGAGCATGATCACATCACCTTGTTGAATTCCAAGCTTGTTAAGACCAGAAGCAACTCTTCTTGCTGTGAGCTCAACATCAGCATAAGTGTAGATATCCCCATTTGCGCCGTTTATCAGACAGGGTTTTGATGGATATTTAGAGAAGTTTTCGAAAACGTATGAATGTAGAGGAAGGTCTTTTGGGATGTCAATGTCTGGCAATTTTGAGCGAAAGATGAATTCTTCTTTCTGCTTTGTCATGGTATCCATTGTGGGCTGATGTTGCAGAGGGAGAGGGTCAATTCTAGGTGCTACGTCTTCTTATGAACGGTGCCCTGAGAGAGCAAAATGGAAAGCTTTGGTGCTGATATAGAAATGGAGGCGGGGTTGGTGAGAGGATAAGGTGGGCACCATTGAATTTCTCGGGGGGCAAATTAGGGAGAAAATAATTGAAAAGGGGTTGTGTTTGGTGAGTACCGAAGAATCTGTGGAGCTGGGTTGGTGGGAGTGGGGTTATTGGTGTTGATATCCGGGTCAAGTCTCTTGTTCCGGGTTGATCATGATTAATTCGGGTGGTTTTTTTCTTCTTCATATTTTATTAAAAAAATCAAAATAATAGTGTTTGGTAGGATTTTAAACAATGGTAGAGATGGTGGGTCCCATTTGGATGTACTTCGAAGAAAGGCCTATCGGGTCATCGACTCGACTCGACTCGACTCGACTCGAGGGAGGTGGCCTTTCTTTCTCTTGTATTTTAAGTTTTCACCAACCACCAATCCATTTTATTTTATGTGCAAGTTGAGTTGCCATGCCAGCTCCCTTCACCAGCTCCCTACAGCAACAACAGACCGAAACGAAAACCATACAAAAATGATTTTATGATTATATTAAAAATAAATAATAATTGGCCAAGTTATCTGCACTTATTTAAGGATATGATTCTCGGGCAAAGTGCTATATGGAACTCACGCCACCAAATCTTGTCAGGCTAAGCTAATTTTTATGGCTGTGATGCAATAACGTTTACTTTCAAAACTCTCTTTTTATTTATATTCTAAAATAAATAAATAAAAGTATATTTTTAAGAGAACTTTTTCATTAAAACACTTCTTCTTCTTCTTTTTTTTGGGGGGTGAACCTAAACTAATTAAAATAAATATTCGTACAAGTTTAGATGATTTCTAGATGTTGGAGAAAAAATGAATTTTTTTGCCTAAATTGGCTCTCTCTCTTAAATATCATTTGTTTCTTATTTATTTTGAAAAAAAAACATTTTTTTTTTATCATAAGCATGCCTTTTGCTATATGAACTTATAGTGATCTATAAACCAATTAAAACCAAGAAATAAAAAGTAATATCTCAATAATATTTATGAAACTATATGAAAAAAATAAAATAATAATCAATTAAAGAGAAAATAAAAAATATATATTTTAATCTTAATAGAAAGTATATATTTACCAGGAAGAAATTTCAAACAAAAATGATATGCATAGAAACAAATTGTATACCTATTATATAGGGAAAGGTAGATTTTAATCTTGATGTGTAAAGTTAGCCAGAGGATAATCACAGGTAAGAATCTTTAACTTTTGTATTTTTATAAAGATTTTTTCATTTTACTAAAGTTGACTTAGAAAATTGCTTTTCATCTTATTTCTATTTTTTATTGTTATTTAATTTATATGGGATAGTTTTTTAAAATTAGTTTTTTTTATAATTTTATCTTTTTTTATTTTTTAATCATATTTTATCCTCATTCTTTTAGTTGTTATTTTTTTTACTTTGATTTTTTTAAATTGATAAAAAAATTCTTATTCCATCATTTAACATTAAATTGGTTTGAAATTGAGATTCTTCATTGAGATTTCACGGATTATGAGTTTGGAGGATTAACATAGGTTTAAAAGATTTTTTTGGGCTTGATGGTTGCTATTTTCTTTTTTTTTAAGATCATAATATTTTTCCTGTTTTGTTTATTGATATTTATTTAATTGGGGATTGCGCTCTGTTATTTTTTATTTGCTTTATATAAGAACTTTCCCTAGTTTTGAAAATAACCTAGGTTATTTTGAGCTCTTTTATTTGTTAATTTTAGCTTTTTCTATAAAAAAATTTGTTCATTAGGAATTTTAAATTAATTTATTAAACATATGATAAAATATTAACTTCATAAAATTTATTCAGAAATAGCTAGCTTCCTATCTCTCTCTTTCTTATTACCTTAACTCAATTATTATTCGGTCCATGTGTGTTTAGCAAAATAACAGGTTAGTCCTTCTAGTTTAATAAACCCAATATTATATCCTTGTATTTTATTTCCATTTACAACGTAGTCCTTTCTTTAGGTGCTCTTTGATGCTGCGTTTCAAAAACGCTTTTAAAAAAATTTAAAAATTATTTTTTATTTTTTATTTTAAATTAAATATTTATGTGTTTTTAGATCATATTTATGTGCTAATGTCAAAACTGATATTTTTTTTTAAAAAAATATTTTGATATATTTCTGAACGAAAAAACATTTTAAAAAATAACTGCAACCATACTTCCAAATAAACACAAGATGTGAATTGCCATCAATTTAGCTATTTTCTCTTCCAAAATTGTGATGTTTATGAAAATAAAAGAGAAGGAATTAATAGGAAAAGACAACAATGCCCTTGAGGGCTTAGAATTAATAGATTAGGAATTAATGTTAGTGTGACCTATAGAATCAAAATATTAGGAATTAATTTATGTATCCCGTGATTATTTACACAAATTTGGGCCGTGATATATTGATAAAAATGCTTGTAAGAGATTAATATATACTCATTCCAAAATCCAGTACACCCTACAAACCTTCATCCACATCATGAACATGGAAGATACGATCTTTGACTGCTAAATTAGAGGTGGCACAACTAAGAAACATGTCCAAAGTAGTTGGTAATAAAAAAACTGAGAACAGCACTCACATTTGCCACAGTTCCTCAGGGAACTTAGATGGAAGTTCTTAGCATAATAGTAGCCACAAAATTACTTACCGTGCAACACAAGAATTCACAACTCCATATAGTTGAAGTTTAGCAATGCGGGTAGGCACAGTGCATTTCTCTGCGTTTTAATCTCCTGAAATGCGAAGAAATCTTGCCATTGCTCGCCTCCTGGCTCTCACTTCCAAATTCCATGGAATGACCTTTTCGTCTTTCTTGCGCTCATCTTCTCCTCCTTGCTCTTCCAGTAGCTTGGCTGTGTAAGCTTCTAGCTTTTCTTTCAATCCATTCTCTTCAGACTTGGCAGTTTCCGGCGCTCTGTAGCAAGAAGTGATGGAATGAAGAGAACCCTACTCAAAGGAAAATGTGGGAATAATATTTTGCAATAAAGGTGCCAGTTATGTACCTGTATTTACCATCGTTGGTTTTTGAAAAACTTCCATTCGATTCATGGTTATTTCCATGCTCCCCGTCCTTCTTGGAGCTCTCAAGATATCCTCCCTTTTTACCTCTTTCTTCAATCTTTATTTCGTTGTCCTTGGAAATTTGCTCTTGATAGTCCATCTTAAGAAAAGAATTGTTAAAGATCAGTCAAAATAGCTGAAGGGACATGCAAATATTATGCAACTACAATAATGTAAGAAACCGGTTAGAGGAATGAAGGTTCCTGCCACTTGTACATATGAAAGTAACTCATCATGAATAATTAACATGATTGCAGGGATAACAGTGATTGTTTAACAGCAGAATTATCAGAAAAAATCATGTAATGAATCAAGGTTCGGAGGGATCAGCTTCAGATTTCATAGTGATAGCTAAGGAAGCTTGCATTAACTTTATCGTTTCATTCATTAACCAAGAAATAGAGTTCATGAGCATTTGGCAACTATCACCTCTTCCATGTTCTGTTCATGCTGCAATTTGATTTTCTTTCTCAAAATATCAATTTCCTTCATTGCCTTCTCCAGGCTCTCCCTCATTATGCCATTTGATTCTTTAAGAAGTTCTCCACGCCTTTGTTCTTCAGCTACCCTGTTGTCCAGCCAGATAATCTGGTGATTGTCCTCACTCATTTGCCTGATCCGGTTCACAATCATCTCTTGGTATGATCTGATTTCACATTTCAGCTTGGTTCTACCTGCAGACCAATTTACACAACATGTTATTATATGATCTGTTGGCAGAATGATTATACTAAGAAAAAAAAATCATTCCAAGCAGACAAAACCTGTTGAATACTTGTTGAAAAGATACACGTCTTTTTTATCTGCCATGTAACCGTGTAGTTGGAGCTCCCAACTAGGTAGGAGGTAGCGTGGACTTCTATTCCAAACATTTCTACCTGTTCCTTGATATGCAAAATGTTTATCCAGTCGTTCTGCTTCTAAATAGCCTCTTGCTGAGCTCTCAAAAATCAAAATACTCATCCCACAATGTCCATGCGAATTGTATGCTTGTTGAACCTTCTCGATAGCGTCGTATGAGCTGAACAAGCCAAGCAGTTCTTGATCTGTGATGCCAGTCCGCTGAAATTTAATTCGATACAAGCTAAAACTTGATTAGATCATAATCAACAATGATATTTCAGATACAAACACAAAATACTAATCTTATCCGAGGAGAAAACATGATCGTACCTTATTGCTCTCATCTTTTTTGAGGCTTGCTGTATTCCTCACAACAACCATAGGAGGCCAAACAATCTCATGATCCTTCTTCTCATCATTTAGACCTTTCCATTTGCTCAACACTTCACTAGCCGAACTGTTGGAAGTTCCCTTTTTGCTGAAGTTCTCTGCCAGCTGACGAGCGAGTTTCCGGTGGAGTTTTGCCCCTTCTTCAGGGGTTTTGGCATGTGATATCAGGGCCGGCAGGCCGTGGTACCATTTAATGGAACCAGAAACTTCGGCGCATGCAGGACAGTAAAACTGCTCAATACGTTCGTTGACATCCTCAGGTGCCAATTCCTTGAACAATCTGCTACTGTTGTTATCATCCAAATCACCTTTGTTTCCTCTACTGACCAGCATCTCAGAATTAAGATTAAGTGGAATGTCTGAATTCTGATCCACACCTTTATCTTCCTGTACATTGGTATTGGGGCTCTGTAGGGTACCCACCGGTTTTGCCGCAATGCTTTCGGCTTTTTTCCTACACTCATATCGTGTTGAATTGAGACAAATAGTTTTCGCTGTCCCACGACTAACTAGTTCTGTTTCAGTATTGGGAGTTGGGTTCTTATTCCTGCCACTGGCGTCAGCAGTGAGAGGCTTGCCAGCGTCATTTCTTGAACCCTTTTCCATACTCAACTCTTTGCTGCATGACCATTGATTTTCTGCCAAATTGACAGTTTTTCTGTCCAGTTGTTGTAAGCAAAACATTAGTCAAATTTAGAACACGGCAGTTATTGATAGAAATACACACCAAGTAATTAAGTAATGACCCTGAACTTCAATAACTCTTTCTTTTTAATAATAGAAAAAGAATTCCATATATTTCATTCCCTTTATGTGAATTATTTCTGACAAAATGTGTAGATTTTAAGAAGCATCACTCCTGGAATTCATTCTTAAAGTCTGACTGGAAAGTGAAAACTTGTCAGAAATCCTTTGAGAGGATATTGTTTGTCTATATTCAAGCTATAATCATGCTAGACCTTAGCATTTAATGGTAAATTCTACTTCCTTACCAGTTTATCAGAAATATTGTTAGGTCTCCTCACTACTTTATGCAGTAAAGCTCTACTTGACTAAAAGGCTGTTGATACTTAAAAAGTTTAATTTAGTTACATTGTATATAGAAAATACTGACCTGCAGCCTAAGCAAATTATCTGGCCAGAGCTCTCATCTTTCATGATCTGATCAATTTGTTTCCTTTCCAGGCAAATCTCACAGGTAATTATAGATGATTCACACTTTTCTTCCTTGAGTTCATCTTGTCCTCCTTCTTCTACTAGCTTACCTGTTTCAGCTGCTTCCTTTTCTTTCAATTCATTCTCTTCGTAATTGGCAGTTTCTTGCACTCTGTAGCAAGAAATGATGGAATGAAGATAACCGTACTGAAAGGAAAATGTGAGATTTATAATTTACAATAAAGATGCCAGTTACGAACCTGTATTTTTCATCCATGGTATTTGTATGGCTTCCACTCGATTCATGGACATTTTCATGCTTCTCATCCTCTTTTTTACCTTTTTCTTCAAGAATAATCTTTATTTGGTTTTGTTCTTGAAAATCCATCTTAAGAAGAGAATTGTTAAGATCAGTCACAATAGCTGAAGGGACGCTCAGATATTATGCTATTAAAATAATGTAAAAACATTTACAATTGGTTAAATGATGAAGAAGGTACAATCCTACCACCAGGATATCTTGTCAGGAATATGTAAGTAACTCTCACCATGAGTAATTATTTAACACAGTTTCATGGATATGGAGATTGTTTGACTGCAGAACTATGAGAAAAAGAAAGTAATAGGAGTTCATCAGCATTTGGCAACTATTACCTCTTCCATGTTCTGTTCATGCTGAAATTTAATTTTTTTCCTCAAAACATCAATTTCCTTCTTTGCCTTTTCCAGGCTCTCCCTCATTATTCCATTTGATTCTTCAAGAAGTTCTCCCTGACTTTGTTCTTCAGCTACCCTGTTGTTCAGCCAGATAAGCTTGTTATTGTCCTCACTCATTTGCTTGATCCGGCCCACAACCATATCCTGGTATGACCTGAGTTCATATTTCAGCTCGGGTCCGCCTACAGACCATTTTACACGACAAGTTAGTATATGATCTGTTGGCAGAATGATTATGTTCAAAAAATAGTTTCAACCAGACAAAACCTGTAGAATTCCCGTTGAAGAGATCCAAGTCTTTTTTATCTGCCATGTAACCGTGAAGTTGGAGCTCCCAACTAGGTAGGAGGTAGAGTGGACTTCGTTTCCAAACATTTCTACCTGTACCTTGATCAGAAAAATGTCTATCCAAGCGCTCAGCCTCTAAATAGCCTCTTGCTGAGCTCTCAAAAATCAAAATACTCATCCCACAATGTCCATGCGAATTGTATGCTTGTTGAACCTTCTCGATAGCATCGTATGAGCTGAACAAGCCAAGCAGTTCTTGATCTGTGATGCCAATCCGCTGAAATTTAAATTCGGTACAGTCTAAAACTTTATTAGATCATAATCAACATTGATATTTCAGATACAAACACAAAATACTAATCTTATTCGAGGAGAAAACATGATCGTACCTTATTGTTCTCATATTTTTTGAGGCTTGCTGTATTCCTAACAACAACCATAGGAGGCCAAACAATCTTATGATCTTTCTTCTCATAGTTTAGTCCCTTCCATTTGCTTAATACTTCACAACCAGAAATTTTAGAAGTTCCCTTTTTGCTGAAGTTTGTCGTCAACAGATGGGCTAGTTTGCGGTGGGGTTTTGCCCTTTTTCCTCCAGTGGCTTTGGCATGTGATATCAGGGCCGGCAGCCCCTGGTACCATATTATTGCACCAGAAACTTCGGTACATGCTGGACAGTGAAACTGCTCAATAACTCTAGTCACATACTCAGGTCCCAATTCCGTGAACAATTCGCGATTCTTGTTATCATCTAATGCAACTCTGTTTCCTCTGCTGACCAGCAACTCAGAACTAACATTAAGTAGAACATCTGAATTCTGATCCACACCTTCTGTTAATTTGAGTATGGTTTCTGTCCAATTCAATCTTTCTTATTCATCAAAGAGTGAATTATATACAAGACAATATACTATCTACGTAAGTTGAATTTGGAAAGGAAACTATAACGTCAATCCCATGACAATCGGGATTAGCATAAATGGGAGATAATATTTACTATTACAGCTGTGATTTCCTATTCTCTCTCGGCTGTATAGCTCATGCCAACACTCCTCCTCAAGTTGGTGTAGAAATGTCTTTGATACCCAGCTTGTCAAGTGAGCTGTGGAAGTTCCTGTTTGAGACAGCTTTTGTGAGCATGTCTGCAAGTTGGTCCTCTGATCTGACGAATGGGAAACGAATTACTCCTTCTTCGAGGTTCTGTTTAATAAAGTGCCGGTCTATCTCAATATGCTTTGTTCTGTCATGTTGGATTGGATTTTGGGATATTTCAATCGCAGCTTTATTATCACAGTATAGATTCATCTCTGAGCTTGGTGCAAAGCCAATTTCTGAGAGCAGTCGTCTGAGCCATAAAAGCTCGCAAAGTCCCTTTGCCATACCTCGAAATTCGGCTTCTGCACTTGATAGGGCTACCACCTTTTGTTTCTTGCTCCTCCACGTAACCAAATTCCCTCCGACGAATGTAAAGTATCCTGATGTGAATTTTCTGTCGACCACATTTCCTGCCCAGTCTGCATCTGTATAGCCTTCAACCTCTAAGTGACCATTTTTAGAGAACATAATCCCCTTCCCCGGTGCTGATTTCAGGTATCGAAGAATTAGAACAACTGCATCCATGTGATCTTTGCTAGGGCGATGCATAAATTGACTGACCACGCTTACGGCGTATGAAATATCCGGACGAGTATGGGATAAATAAATCAACTTACCCACCAATCGTTGATACCTCTCCTTGTCTGTTGGGGTTTGATCAGTATCCTCCCCAAGTTTCTGATTTTGAATTGTTGGAGTATTTGCCGGTTTGCAGTCGAGCATCCCGACTTCTGCTAGTAGGTCAAGTACATACTTTCGCTAAGATAGAAAGATGCCTTGTTTTGATCTAGCCACTTCTATTCCCAGAAAATATTTGAGTCCACCCAAATTTTTCATTTCAAATTCCGTGGCCAAATGCTTCTCCAGTCTGCACATTTCTTCTGAATCATCTCCTGTGATTATCATGTCATCAACATAGATTATCAAAGCAGTTATTTTGCTTTGTCGCTGTTTTAGGAAGAGAGTATGGTCTGAGTTGCTTTGTTGAAACCCATACTTTCTCATGGCCATACTAAAGCGACCAAATCATGCACGCGGTGATTGTTTCAGTCCATATAATGCCCTCTGTAACCTGCACACAATTCCTGTGGAGGATGACATATAGCCCGGTGGGATATCCATATATACTTCTTCCTTAAGATCCCCATGAAGAAAGGCATTCTTCACGTCAAATTGGTGTAGGGGCCACTCCCGATTTGTAGCTACGGATAATAGAACTCTTACGGTGCTTAGCTTTGCTACTGGAGAGAATGTCTCCTGATAGTCTATACCGTATGTCTGAGTATATCCCTTAGCCACTAACCTTGCCTTGTATCGTTCAATGGATCCATCTGCTTTGTGTTTAATTGAGAATACCCACTTACACCCCACTGTCTTTTTCCCCGCCGGCAAATGGACGAGTTCCCAAGTTTTATTCTGATTCAAAGCTTCCATTTCTTCTTGTATTGCTGCTGACCATTTGTGATCTGCTAAGGCTTCATGGACTCCGCAAGGAATGGGATCCGAAGACAGCCTTTGTGCAAATTTTATAAGAGGGTCAGACCAGCCTTTGGTTGTCATATGATTAGAAATTGGATACTTGGATTTCTTCCCTGTTTCTCCAGGAGAATAGCGCGCTGGAGCTTTGCCGCGGTTACTCCTGAAAGGTAAGTGATAACCAGTTGCAATATCCAAAACATTACTGGAAGGAGATGCAGAAGGTCTTACCTCAGGAATATTCTCAGGAGAAGGATTGTCATTGTCGAATACGTCCAAGAGAGGGGTTCTTCTACTAGGTGATTCATCGCTGCTGTCAATAACTATGATGCTTTCATGCAGGACGTTATCGGTAGCTGGTGCAGTCCCTGTCTCCTCCTGCGATGGTGTCACCGGTCGACCGCTTGCTTCAGTCGGTCGACCGCTTGCTTCAGCCGGTCGATCGGTAGCTGGTGCAGCCCCTGTCTCCTCCTACGATGGTGTCACCGGTCGACCGCTTGATTCATCCGGTCGACCGCTTGCTCCAGCCGGTCGACCACTCTCTTCAGCCGGTCGACCGTTTGCTTCAGCTGGTCTACCTCTTTCTTCTGGCACCATCGGAAGGGCTGCCATCACCATTGTTTCTTCACTTTGTCCTGTCCACCACTTCTGCTCTTCATCATAAGTCTCCCGGTGAAGAGAAGAAGATGATATAGGTGATGAGTACCACTTGTCCGATTCTACAAATGTGACATCCATTGTCGTATACACCCGTTTTTTATTCGGGTCATAGCAGCGATACCCTTTCTTGTTGATGTCATACCCCAAAAAAATGCACCTAACTGCACACGGCTCTAGCTTCGTCCTTTGATTTTTATGCAAATGAACAAAGGCAACACATCCAAATACCCGAGGCTTAATGAGGAGTACTGATGGTAGAGTGACATATTTTGACAGAACCTGTAGTGGTGTGTTGAAATCCAAAACCTTAGAGGGCATACGGTTCATTAGGTACACCGCCGAAGTAACTGCGTCATCCCAATGACGACCTGGTGTATTTGATCCAATCAGCAAGGCTCGTGCCGTTTCTAGGATGTGCCGATTCTTTCTTTCAGCTACTCCATTTTGTTGTGGCGTTTGACTACACGATGACTCATGTAGGAGACCAGTCCTTTGGAAATATTCATGAAAATCTTGATTCATATATTCTCCTCCATTATCCGTCCGAAGAATACGGACCTTCGCTGAATATTGATTCTGAATCATGGCATGAAATGTTTTAAATACACCAAATACTTCATCCTTGCGTTTCAGCAAGTATAACCAAGTCATCCGCGTACAATCGTCTACAAAAATCACAAACCATCGTATACCCGAGATAGTTGTAATAGGGGAAGGTCCCCACACATCAGAGTGAATTAGAGTAAATGGAATATCACTTTTATTCATGCTAGTTGGAAAAGGTACACGGTGACTCTTGGCCAAAATGCACGTTTCACATCTGAAATTTGAGTAGTTCATAGTTGAAAATAGCTGCGGAAATAAATGTTTCATATAGCTAAATGAAGGGTGCCCCAACCGAGCATGCCATAACCAAATCAATTCCTCACTTGCGCCAGATGTGCGACTCATGTTGTTGACTTTGCCGAAACTGACATCGTCCATGTAGTATAACCCCTCTCTTTTAGTACCACGCCCAATGATCTCCTTCGTGAGAATATCCTGAAAAAGACAAAATTTTGGATACATTAGCACTAAGCAATTGAGTTCTTCGGTAATTTGTCCCACTGATAATAATTTACTGGAAAGAGAGGGTACTAAAAGAGTGTTAGCCAATGAAATCGAAGATGATAAATCGACGGTTCCAGCTCCTGCAACCGGATACATGACCCCATTGGCATTGAATATATTATTCCGCCTTGGCTCCGCAATTTCCACAAGATCATCTTGACAGTATGTCATATGATCCGTAGCTCCCGAGTCCACTATCCAGTCTTCATTCTTTCCTGCATTAGACACAAGGAATGCATGGCTGGTATCGTTACCTGACTCATTTGGAAATACTGCCGTGGCCTCTTGTGACTCAACAATAGGGACGAGTGAAAGAGTGGCTTCTGGATTTATGGAGTTTGAGTTCACCATGGCTGCTCTTCCAACTCCACCAGTGCCTTGCTTCCGTGCCTTGAGTTCCGTCCACCATTCGGGATAGCCATGTATTTTAAAACATGTCTCCCGGGTGTGTTTTGGGTTTCCACAGTGGGAGCAGCCATTGGTTCCTCCTTCCACGTGGCCTTTGGTCTTTGCAAAGTTAACCTTCTCCCCGTGTGCAGAGGGGTTTCCAGTCTTTGCCACTTGCAGTGTGAATTTATTTTGTGCACCGGTTCTCATACCTCTAGAGATCATTGCAGCAGCATCTGGAATGCTTCCCTTGTTCGGTAGCATCACGGTCTGCCTTATGTCTTCTCTCCGGACATGGGCATATGCCTGTTCTACAGTTGGGAATGGTTTCAATTGCAACACATCACTTCTGATTTTATCAAGCCTGTCATCTAATCCATCAAGAAAGGTGTATACCCGATCTTCTTGCAAAAGAGTGTTATATTTTCGTATGTCATGAACACAGTCCATCGGGTTTGGACGACGAAAATCAATCTCCCTCCATAAACCTTGGAGATCATTGTAGTATTTTTCAATTGGTTCCCCTGATTGTTTCATCTTATTCACTCTCCTTTTCAGATCATATACTTGGGATGTATCAGTCCCATCAAAATACGTTACAGCAATTGAGTCCCATACCTGTTTTGCTGTAGGAAATCGAATGAAGTTGCTGACCAAGGATGGGTTCATTGAGCCGATTAGCCACCCTTTGACCACTGAGTTTTCGGTCCTCCACCTCCTAAACGCAGGGTCATTCGGTTCTGGTTGTGGAAGATCACCATTTATGTATCCCAACTTGTCTTTTCCTGAGACGAACATCTCAACAATTTGGGACCATAAGGCATAGTTGGTGCCGTCGAGTTTAATCCCGATCTGTGTTGCAGAAATATCATGCATCACTGTTGGGGTCTGAGTTTGATTCTGATTTATGGCATGAGTCATCCTTGCCATAAGGTCTTCAAGGTTTGCAACCATATTCGGTTGCTCTGGTTCTACTGGTAGTGCTTCCAGTTCTTCTATTCCCTCCATTGTTGTATGTTGTTGTTGATTCTAGCAACTTTTATTATAGCGATAGATTAGTTTATGGATCTATGCTCTGATACCATGTTAATTTGAGTATGGTTTCTGTCCAATTCAATCTTTCTTATTCATCAAAGAGTGAATTATATACAAGACAATATACTATCTACGTAAGTTGAATTTGAAAAGGAAACTATAACGTCAATCCCATGACAATCGGGATTAGCATAAATGGGAGATAATATTTACTATTACAGCTGTGATTTCCTATTCTCTCTCGGCTGTACAGCTCATGCCAACACCTTCATCTTCCTGTGATTTCGTATTGGGACTCTGTAGAGCACCCCTATACTCATCGTCTGCTGAATTGAGACTTATAATCTTCACTGCACCACGACTAACTGGTTCTGTTTCAGTATTGGGAGTTGGCTTATTATTGCTGCCACTGGCATCAGCAGTGAGAGGCTGGCCAGCGTCATTTCTAGAAACCTTGTTCGCACTCAACTCTTTGCTGCATGACCATTGATTTTCTGACAAATTGACAGTTTTGCTGTCCAGGGGGTGTAAGCAAAAAATTAGTCTAAATTTAAAACACATCAGTTAATTTTTTAAAAAACTAAGTAATATGAGATTTATAATTTGCAATAAAGATGCAAGTTACTACCTGTATTTTTCATCCTGTATATTTGAAGGACTTCCATCCGGTTCATGGACAATTTCATCCTCCTCGTCCTCCTTTGAGATATCAAAATCCCCTTCCTTTTTACCTCTTTCTTCAAGAATAATCTTTTCTTGGTTGCCCTTGAAAATTTGTTCTTGAAAAGTGATCTTAAGAAAAGAAATGTTAAGATCAGCCGAAATAACTGAAGGTACATGCAGATAAAGGAATGAAAAGGTGCTATCCTCCCGCCAAGTATCATGTAAGGAATATGAAAGTAACTCATCATGAATAATTAACATAGTTTCATGCATAGTGGTGATTGTTTCACTGCAGAATTATCAGAAAAAGCATGTAAGGAGTCAAGGTTCGGTGGGATCAGCTTTAGATTTCATAGTGATATCTAAGGAAGCTTGCATTAACTTTATCATTTCATTCATTAACCAAGAAATAGAGTTCATGAGCATTTGGAAACTATCACCTCTTCCATGTTCTGTTCATCCTGCAATTTAATTTTCTTTCTCAAAATCTCAATTTCCTTCTTTGCCTTCTCCAGGCTCTCCCTCATTATGCCATTTGATTCTTTAAGAAGTTCTCCACGCCTTTGTTCTTCAGCTACCCTGTTGTTCAGCCAGATAATCTGGTGATTGTCCTCACTCATTTGACTGATCCGGTTCACAATCATCTCTTGGTATGATCTGATTTCACATTTCAGCTTGGTTCTACCTGCAGACCAATTTACACAACATGTTATTATATGATCTGTTGGCAGAATGATTATATTAAAAAAATCATTTCAAGCAGACAAAACCTGTTGAAGACTTGTTGAAGAGATACACGTCTTCTTTCTCAGCCATGTAACCGTGAAGTTGGAGCTCCCCACTTGGTAGGAGGTAGGTTGGACTTTCATTCCAATCATTTCTACCTGTTCCTTCTTCTGCAAAATGTCTATCCAAGCGCTCTGCCTCTAAATAGCCTCTTGTTGAGCCCTCAAAAATCAAAATACTCATACCACAATGTCCATTCGAACTGTATGCTTGTTGAACCTTCTCGATAGCATCATATGAGCTGAACAAGTCAAGAAGCTCCTGATCGGTTATACCAATCATCTGAAATTTAATTTGAAATAAGGTAAAACTTCGATTAGATCATAATCAGCAATAATATTTCTGATACAAGCACAAATTACACTCTTGTCATCATTTTAATGCCATATCTGTGGGAGAAAACATGATTGTACCTTATTGTTCTCATCTTTTTTCAGGCTTGCTGTATTCCTAACAACAACCATAGGAGGCCAAACAATCTCATGATCCTTCTTCTCATCATTTAGACCTTTCCATTTGCTTAACACTTCACCACCAGAAATTTCAGAAGTTCCCTTTTCGCTGAAGTTCGCTGTCAACAGATGTTCAAGTTTTCGGTGGAGTTTAGCCCTTTTTCCTCCAGTGGTTTTGGCATGTGATATCAAGTCCGGTAGGCCTTGGTACAATTTGACGGGAACAGAATTGTCGGCGCATGCTGGACAGTAAAACTGCTCAATAGGTTCATTGACATTTTCAGGTGCCAATTCCTTGAACAATCTGCTCTCCTTGCTATCATCCGAAGCACCCCCGTTTCCATTGCTGACCAGCCATTCAGAATTAGCATTAAGTGGAATGTATGAATTATGATCCACACCTTTATCTTCCTGTGCTCTAGTATTGGGACTTTGTGGAGTAACCTCCTGTTTTCGAGCAACGCTTTCATCTCTTTTCCTATACTCATTTTGTGCTGAGTTGAGACTAATAATTTTTGCCGCACCATGACTATGTGGTTCTGTTTCAGTCTTGGGAGTTGGATTATTATTGCTGCCACTGTCACCAGCAGTGAGAGATTTGTCAGTGTCATTTCTAGAACTCATATCGAAACTCAACTTTCTGCTGCGTGACCATCGTTTTTTTGACAATTCAATAGTTTTCCTGCAGTTGTTGTAATAAAAAAAGCAGTCAGCTTTTATAACACAGCAGTAGATGTGGGAAAAAAACACCAAGTTATTAGGCAGTGACAAACCTTTCTGTTTCAGAAAACAAAAATTTTAAGAAAATTCTGCCTAACTGAACACCCAACCTGAACTGCAGTAAGACATTCTTTTTAATAATAGCAAAAATAGTGTATATATCTCTTTCCCTTTATGTAAATTGTTGCCGACTAAATGTGGATAATTTAAGAAGCATCACTCCTGGAATTTTCTGGTAATTTTCTAATTCCTGATCTGTTTATCAGTAAAGTAGTCAGATTTGACTACAGTTTAGCTTGTTGGTATGTAAAAAGCTTTATTTAGTAACATCATGAACAAGCTCATATAAAAAACTGTAGGAGATTCTCATACTTAGAACATACTGACCTGCAGCCTAAGCAAGATATCTGACCGGAGCTCTCAACTTTTATGATCTGATCAGTTTCTTTCCATTTCAGGCAAACTTCACAGAAACTTAAAGATGATGGTTCAGCCTGGTGTTCTGAAACTGCTTCCATATTGGTCCATTCGGAGTTGATGATGGCATAATGCTTGGTATTTGACATCTGATCGGAGAACCTTTTAAACCCTCTAGGAACAGTAACTGTTCATCAAATTCAGCATCTATCGGATCTAGCAAAATCTCATCTCCTGATTCAGTTTTGTGTGAGAAAGAATGGAAATTAAGCAATCATAATTCACCATCAAATAAGGCTGCTGCTTCTATTTCCATGTGATTAAACAATCTATTTCTTTACCCTCGATCTTCTTCTCTTACAAATGCACGCAATAGTGCCTCTCAAACTTTACTTATTTAAATGTCTATCAAAAACTTCCTTGCTCGTGAAGTTTTTTCTCGTACAACTTCCCTAGAAAGTTTAACACTTTTGGTACACAGATTGGCTTGTTTCCACTGCCTTTTCTAGTCAAGGAGGTGTAGGGTCATGCAGTCTCTTTCGCCACTGTTGTTTCCCTCTCTGTCATTGGATCGAGTTTGTAGTCATGGAGGTAGGTGTACGGTCATGCAGACTCTTTCGCCACTATTCTTTCCCTCTCTTTTAATGGATCGAATTTAATATTCTTGGGATTAATGAGTTGAGCTCTGAGATTTAAACATTTTTTCATATCATTGAATCTTGTTTTTCATACTAGGATGAATTCTTTTTTAAAAAAAAAAACATGTTTTTGACAAAAAATATCCAAAAAATAAAATAAAAAAATCACATGAATATATAAAGAATGGGAATTTCGTTTGATAGACATGTTTTTGTTTCAACAAAATATGATACATGTATACGTTTTTTTTCCCTCCTTAATTTAAATTATTTGAATTTTTCATGGTTAAAACCGTTACTAACATTAATATATATATATATATATATATAAATTCCGTTGCTCAATTGGCCAGTTATGGCGATCCCTTTTAATTTTCCTCGAGAGTTCATTTTTGACATTCATCCGAGCGGAGATAGAGATCATGGAAACTTACTTCCGAAGTTGTTTCTTGGATAACTTCCTCGAGAGTTTTACACTTTTGGAACGGGGATTGACTTGCTTTCCAGGGAGGGTGTAGTGTCATGCACTCTTTTCTCTTTTTTTCCTCTCTTAAAAAAACACAGAATAATAATTATTAATTGGTTGAGTTCTAAGATTAAAATATTCCCCCCTTTTTTGTGTGTGTATCAAGATTTTATTTTTTTCTTCATATCATTGAATCTTGTTTTTCATATGAGGATAAATTCTTATTTTAAAAAATCATGTTTTTTAATTAAAAAAAAAAATTGGTCTAGAATTTAAATAGCTGATTTTTTTTTCAAATATTTTTTTTCATGGACCCCCCCTCTCAGTAATTCATTTAAGGTTCAGAATTCGAATCTCACTGGTTATATTTAATTTTTATAGGTACATATAAGAGCTCAAGAATTTAATTGAGATACATGCAAGCTGACCCGAATTACCCGGTTACAAAAAAAAAAAGTAGAATTAATATTTTTCTAATATATATATATATATATTCATTCAGAAATAACTAGCTTCCCAATCTTTGTCTTTCTTATTACCTTAACTCAATTATTATTTAGTCTCAATATGTTTAGCGAAATAATGAGTTAATCCTTCTAGTTTAATAAACCCAATATTATATCCTTGTATTTTATTTCCATTTACAAGTTAGTACTTTCTTTAAGTGTTCATTGATAAGATATGAGTTGCCATAAATTTAGTTACTTTTTTAACAAGCACTACCTTATGATATTCTTGTTATTTACTCTCTTTTTTTTAACAAGCACTACTTTATGATATTCTTGTTATTTACTCTCTTTTTTTTAACAAGCACTACTTTATGATATTCTTGTTATTTACTGTTTGTGTCATATTTGTACATATATTCTTTGTCATTGTATTAATATATGCATATTGAACGGTATCTACTTAATGAGCTGTTGAACTCATCCTTATGTTTTTTTTTAGATTTATAGCTTTGTTAGCATGTCGCTTTCATTGGGCTTCTAGAACCTATTCTTTTGCTGTATTTTCATCATTTTTGTTATGTCTGACTAAATCTCTACAGTTATAGAATTTGTATTAACTCTTTTATTAAGATAATCAATTTATTTTATGAAAATAGTTAAATCATCAATGTTGTGTAGAGCTCAATTTTGTTTATATAAGGAAAAAAATTATATGTAAATTAAGGTTCATATAAGTATTAAACCATGAAGAGCAACACTCTCTATATACCAGTCATGGATCTAGGAATCATGTCATTACAAAAGTACCCTTTTGAGTATATATTAATTGACAGAAACATAGGAAAGTCATTGATGGACTAAGCTACTATATTGATAAAAATGCTTGGACTAAATTAATACTTGCTCATTCAAAAATCTAGCACATCTTTCAAAGCTTCATCCAAATCATGGGCATGGCAGATACAATCTTAACTGCTAAATTAGTAGTTGGTAATAATCAAACATCTAAGAACAACACATGCATACAAATGCCACAGTTCCTCGGGGAACTCTGATACGAGTTCTAGGAAAAATAGTAGCCGCAAACATAGTTATCGAGCAACACAAGAATTCACAACTCCATATAATTGATATTCAGCAATGCAGGTAAGTACATGCGAACTTTTTAGATTTGACCTCTTTCTCTTCCTCGGGTTCATTTTGTCTTCTTCCTTCTTCTTCTTCTAGTTCATTTTTAGAAATTTTGTGGTTGAGAGTCAGCTATTTCCTTTTCTTTCATTCCATTCTCTTCGGACTTGGCAGTTTCCGGCACTCTGTAGCAAGAAATGATGGAATGAAGAGAACGTACCCTGCTGAAAAGAAAATATGAGATTTATGTTTTGCAGTGAAGATGGCAGTTAAGTACCTGGAATTGTCATCCTTGGTATTTGAAGGACTTCCATTCGATTCATGGACATTTCCGTGCTCCTCGTCCTCCTTTGAGCGCTCAAGATCCCCTCCCTTTTTACCTCTTTCGTCAAAACTAATCTTTATTTGGCTGTCCTCGAAAATCTGTCCTTGAAAATCCATCTTAAGATAAGAATTGTTAAGATAAGTAAAATAGCAGAAGGGACATGCAGATATTATGCAATTAAAATAATTTAAGAACATTTAAAACAGTTTAAAGGAATGAAGAAGGTGCTTTCCTACCGCTAGGTTTCATGTCAGGAATATGAAAGTAACTCTCATCATGAATAATTAACATAGTTTCATGCATAGTAGTGATTGTTTAACTGCAGAATTATCAGAAAAAGAACGTGATGGGTCGAGGTTTGGCGCGTTTAGATTTAGATTTCTAAATGGTGGCCAAAAGTGCTTATATTTCCTTTATCATTTCTTACGTACATTAACTAAGAGATTTCTAACATTACCTCTTCCATGTCCTTTTCATGCTGCAATATTTTTTTTTTGCTCCAAATATCAATTTCCTTCTTTGCCTTTTCCAGGCTCTCCCTCATTATGCCATTTGATTCTTCAAGAAGTTGTACCCTGTTGTTCAGCCAGATAAGCATGTTCTCGTCCTCATTCATTTGCCAGATCCGCTTCACAATCATCTCTTGGTATGATCTGATTTCATATTTCAGCTTGGTTTCACCTACGGACCAATTTACACAACATGTTAATATATGATCTGTTGGCAGAATGATTATATTAAAAAATATTCATTTCAAGGAGACAAAACCTGTTGAGTATTGGTTGAAGAGATCCACGTCTTTTTTCTCTGCCATGTAACCGTGAAGTTGGATATCTCCACTTCGTAGGAGGTAGAGTGGACTTTCATTCCAAACATTTCTATCAGTTCCTTCATCTGCGAAATGTCTATCCAGGCGCTCTGCCTCTAAATAGCCTCTTGCCGAGCTCTCAAAAATCAAAATACTCATCCCGCAATGTCCATTCGAATTGCATGCATGTTGAACCTTCTCGATAGCTTCATATGAGCTGAACAAGTCAAGCAGTTCCTGATCTGTTATTCCAGTCCTCTGAAATTTAATTTGAAAGACGCAAAAACTTGATTAGATCATAATCAGCAATAATATTTCAGATACAAACACAAAATACCACTCTTATCATCGTTTCTTGCCATATCTGTTGGAGAAAAACATGACTGTACCTTATTGTTCTCATCTATTTCAAGTCTTGCTGTATTCATGACAACAAACATAGGAGGCCAAACGATCTTATGATCTTTATTCTCATCTTTTAGACCTTTCCATATACTTAGCACTTCGCCACCATAACAATCAGAAGTTCCCTTTTTGCCGAACTTCTTTGTCAGCTGCCCTGCTAGGTTCTGGTGGAGTTTAGCCCTTTTTCCTTTGGTTGTTTTTCTGGCATGTGTTATCAGGGCCGGCAGGCCTTGGTACCCTTTGATGCCACCAGAATCTTCTGC
The DNA here is from genome assembly GCA_009078335.1 of Salix brachista. Lineage (NCBI taxonomy): Eukaryota > Viridiplantae > Streptophyta > Magnoliopsida > Malpighiales > Salicaceae > Salix > Salix brachista. The sequence continues at coordinate 13,783,517 of CM018574.1, read as the reverse complement.
GCATGCAGGACAGTAAAACTTTTTTGAACAATTTCAAAATGGATTAAGCAAAGGAAAATTTACAGGGGCCTGCTAGGACCGGCACAAGACTCGGCCTAAAGAGCAGGGAAGCGGCAGCCGCTTAACAAACCAGAAAAAAACTACAAGCCTAAAAAAAATAAAGACAAAACAGCCCAAAACTGCAAAGGAAAAGAAACTGAAGCCCAAACAGGCGGGCCTAAAAAACGATGAAGGAAGCGGACCGAAGAAGATAAATCTGCTCTTCTTGCTCAATAGGTTTATTGAAATTATCAGGTACCAATTCCGTGGACAATCTGCTCTTCTTGCTATCCTCCAAAGCACCTCCGTTTCCCCTGCTGACCAGCGATTCAGAATTAACATTAACTGGGATGTCTGGATTCGGATCCACCCCTTTATCTTTCTGTGCTTTAGGATTGAGATTCTGTGGAGTACCCTCCTTTTTTGCAGCAATGCTTTCAGGCCTTTTCCTATACTCGTCTTGTGCTGAGTTGTGACCTATAATTTTCTCTGCACAACGACTAGCTGCTTCTGTTTCAGACTTGGGAGTTGGATTGTTATTTCTGCCACTGGCATCAGCAATCTCCTGTTCTGAAATTGCTTCCATATGTTGGAAATAAAACAGGAAATAAATCTGCGAAAATAAAGCAACAAGATATGATCAAATATAATTTGATCTTACTTAACTAAAACATAAACTCTTAAATTAAAACATGATAAAAACAATAAAGGAAAATACTTGATGATCTTCGCAGCTTGACTTTGGTTGACTTTGATCCTGAATTTTCAACACTCCCCCTTGATTCCAATCTGCTCATGCCGCACATTCTACTCATCCTTAGGTTGCAGATTATAGTATGGACTCCCAAACATTCTCAAGTGTACTATGTTGGGTTTGTATCCATGCCATATTTCATAAGGTGTCTTCTCTCCCAAACCCTTAGTAGTTAGGAAGAAAACTGTCTCTGCCCAAATTTTCAGAGGTACTTTCTTCTCATACAAATGGCATCTAGTCATCTCCACTAGAGTTTTATTTCTCCTTTCACTAACACTATTGTGTTGAGGTGTGTATGGTACTATAAGTTGATGCTTAATCCCCTCTCTTTCTAAATGTCCCTCAAGTTTATGAGTAGTGACCTCACTCCCATCATCAGAATTCAAACCTTTCATCTTGGTTCCAGCTTCCCTCTCGGCTGCTTTTGCTCTTGAATTTTAGGTAATCCAATCACCATCTCTAAGTCTATCATCTTCTTCATGGTAGCATAGTTAAAATACCCCAAGCTTCTGTTATACATTTTAGCAGAAAACAATATGACTCCTTTAAAATCTCTAATTGTGCATATGCCATCAATAAAGGACAAAGAGTAACCATTTTCAAGCAATTGTCCAACACTCACTAAGTTTTGTTTAATTTCAGGCACATACATCACTTTATCAAAAGTTCTCATACCTGTCATAGTTTCAATGTCAACATCTCCTCTGCCTTCCACATTAACATACTGACCATTAGCCAATTTTACTCTAGATTCATAACTTGAATCTAAGGTATTAAACATCCACATATCTGCAGTCATATGATAGATCTTCTTCACTCACAAATGTATGTACTTTTTACTCTCAACCTCTACTTAAATAAATGTCTACCAAGAACTTGCTTCGGATGTTGTTTCTCGGACAACTTTCGGAGCAAGGATTGACTTGCTTAACATTCAAGAAGTACTTGTGTAGGGTCATGCATTCTTTTTCCCCTCTTGCTTTTTACTATCATATTTTGTAGTATGTAATTCGAATTAATATTGTATGACACTATGATATTTAAATAATGTTCATGGATTTTGGTCCAAAATTAAAGATATTATCCACATTATATTGTCAACCGGTATGTCAGGGTTATCTTCAAGTCACATGCAAAACTGTGAGTACAGTATTAAAATAGTTAGAACTTATTTATTTTGAAAATCATTTTCTATAGTTAGAGCTATAAAACTTTTAAATTAAAGATCATATCCCCATTATATTGTCAACTAGTATGTTAGGGTTAGATTTCTCTTCCACGTCAAGTTCAGCGAAGTCCTCACACTTGAAGCTAGCTAGCTATTTATTTATAACAAAGATAGAAATTCCATCCATTACAATCAAAAAAATAGACAAAACAGAAATAATCTGTAAAGCAACAAGATATTCAAATATAATTGGATCAATAACATAAACTCTTAAATTAAAACATGATAAAAACAATAAAGAAATGCAGACTTGGAATCAGTTGACTTTGGTTGACTTTTGATCCTGAATTTTCAACACCATATTGGTGCTGGACGAAGTTGATGATGACACGTTGCTTTCCATTTGACAGCTGATCAACGGAGCCTTAAGAGGCTCTTGTAACTGTAGCTCTTCCGCAAATTCAGTTTCTTGCAAAATCTCATCTTCTGATTCAGATTTGTATGAGAAAGATGGAGAGGAACCATCATTCGCGTTTAAAGGATCGCAGAGAGCTTGTTTTTTTGCCATGTTATTTCACAAAATCTTTGTCTTCAGCCTAGATCTTCTTCACTCACAAATGTATGTACTTTTTACTCTCAACCTCTACTTAAATAAATGTCTACCAAGAACTTGCTTCGGATGTTGTTTCTCGGACAACTTTCGGAGCAAGGATTGACTTGCTTAACATTCAAGAAGTTGTGTAGGGTCATGCATTCTTTTTCCCCTCTTGCTTTTTACTATCATTTAGTGCCGGTTTAGGAGTTTACTTTTGTTTTTTGGAAATGCATTAAAATAATTTTTATATTATTTTTTAAAAATTATTTTTAACATTATTATTAAAAAAATTAATTTAAAATAAATAAATAAAAATATTTTTTCCAATAACACTTTTGAAACGCAGAAACAAACAAGTAATGGAAAAAGAATAATAGTGGCAGTCCTGAAAAAAAGGCCCCATCATTTCTTACCTTTCTTCATGGAGTCCCATAGTAGGTACGTTGGTTAACGCATGCAATTTCTATAGACGGAAGCATAACAATACACCAACAGTCACAAAAAAGAAGAAGAGTGAATTAGGGTTAGAACACACACAAAAATCTCAAAATCTTATTTTGTTTTTGAAATAAAGATGTGGCCAAGTTTGCCTTTAAAAAAGTTTAAACTCTACAGAATATTGGGTTGGTGGCATACTAATCCCCATATAGCGATTATGTCTTTGTTTGGTCCTTCTAATATAATTCTTGTTCTAATATGATCCCTAAACAGTACTTATTTCTATAATCATCTCGTCATTTCCTCAACTAGCGTGCTAACGGGTACAATGATTGATGGAATGATCCTGTTAATAGTACATAATCAAGCGAGGAGATGAGTTTCTAAGCCAAACAAAATGTCCTCCATGACGCGATGTAAAAAACATAGATTATTTACTCGAGCAATTAATGGTATGATTTAATATTAATATAAAAAAATACATTATTATAAAAAAATAAATAAAAAGCAAGGTTCCTCTATGGGATAGGCTTGGTAATTTCTTAAAGATGTGAGATTAATATATGATTAAATTAATTAGTGAAAAAATAAGATTTTAATCAGCTGGTTGTGCTAAGATCTTTGTGCTAATAAAAAAAAAAGCATAATAGTATTTATCAACTATTTTCATCTTATCTGTAAGTCCTATCCCATTTTTCAAAAAAGAAAGAAAGACACAATGATAGAGGGAATCAAAGAAAAAGAAAGTTAAGAGTGGAGGGACCGATCGTGCAGGATTTGAGAAAGCAGAAGATGACTTCGCAGTGATATCGTACATTGATCAACGAAAAGACACGACGCACGGACGCAGAGCCCTGCTAGTTTAGAAAAAAGTTTAGATAACCACCCGGGTTAATCTGGTGGGTTTAGCTTTAGATTTCCTATAATGGTGGCTAAAGAAGCTTACATTAACTCTATCATTTCGTTAAGTTCACAAGCATTTGAAAACTATTACCTCTTCCATGTTCCGTTCAAACAACAATTTGATTTTCGTTCTCAAAACATCAATTTCCTCCTTTGCCTTTTCCAGCCTCTCCCTCCTAATGCCCTTTAACAGTTCCAGAAGTTCAGTTTTCATGTCCCTCATAATGCCATTTGATTCTTCAAGAAGTTCTGCTAGCCTTTTCTCTTCAGATACCCGGTTGTTCAGCGAGATAAGCTTGTTATTGTCCTCACTCGCATGCCTGATCCGGTTCACAACCATGTCTTGGTACAATCTGATTTCATATTTCATCTTGGGCTCACCTACAGTCCAGTTTAGCAGAATGTTATTGTATGTCTTCTTGCAGAATGATTGTATAAAAAAAATTCCATTTCAAGAAGACAAAACCTGTTGAATACTGGTTGAAGAGATCCACGTCTTTTCCCTCTGCCATGTAACCGTGAAGTTGGAGCTCCCCATTAGGTAGGAGGTAGAATGGACTTCGATTCCAAGCATTTCTACCTGTTCCTTGATCTGCAAAATGTTTATCCAGGCGTTCTGCTTCTAAATAGCCTCTAGCTGAGCTCTCAAAAACCAAAATACTCATCCCACAATGTCCAAGCAAATTGTATGCTTGCTGAACCTTCTCAATAGCATCATATGAGCTGAACAAGTCAAGCAGTTCTTGATCTGCTATGCCAATCCACTGAAATTTAATTTGATACAGGCTAAAACTTGATTAGATCATAATCAACAATGATATTTCAGATACAAACACAAAATATCAATCTTATCTGAGGAGAAAAGATGATTGTACCTTATTGTTCTCGCCTTTTTGAAGGCTTGTTGTATTCCTGACAACAACCATAGGAGGCCAAACAATCTCACGATCTTTCTCCTCATCTCTTATACCTTTCCACTTACTAGACACTTCACCAGCAGGACCATCAGAAGTTCCCTTTCTGCCAAACTTCTTTTCGGAGATCTGTTCGATTTTCCGGTGGAGTTTAGCCACTTCTTCAGTGGTTTTGGCATGTGATATCAGGGCCTGCAGGCCTTTGTACCATTTGATGGTTTCAGAAACTTCTGCGCATGCAGGACAGTAAGACTTCTCAGTTGGTTCATTGCCATCCTCAGGTGCCAATTCCTTGAGCAATCTTCTCTTATTGTTATGATCCAAAGCATGAGAGTCACCGTGATAATCAAGAGCAGAAGGAACATTATTCTGAATGTCATCGGCAACACTCTCATTTTGGACAGTTTCTGAACCCTTTCTTGGAGTAGAATCTGAATCGATTCCTCCTCCCCCATTCTTTATATTTCCCTCATGTGGGCAGTCTACCAATTGTGAAGCAACGTTCTTGATATAGCTGGAGGTTGGTCGTGGACCTCCTTTTCCTCCGCTGACCAGCGATTCAGAATTACCATTAAATGGAATGTCTGAACTCTGATCCACGCCTTTCTCTTCCTGTGTCTCGGTGTTGGGACTCTGTGGAGTACCCTCCTGTTTTGCAGCTATGCTTAAACAGGATTCACACTTCTCTTTACTTTCCAGGAAAATGTCACAGGTACTTAAAGATGATTCACACTTTTCTTCCATGAGTTCATCTCGTCCTCCTTGTTCTTCTGCAAACTCACCAGAGTCAGCTTCATTGGGACTCTGTGGAGTGCCATCCTGTTTAGCAGCTATGCTTTCAGGTATTTTCCCATCCTCGTCTAGTGCAGAATTGAGACCAGCAATTTTCTCTGCACCACGACTCGCTGGTTCTTTTTCAGTCTTGGGAGTTGGATTATTATTGCTGCCACTGGCGTCAGCAGCGACAGACTTCCCAGTGTCAGCTCCAGAACTCATGTGCACACTCGACTCTTTGCTGTATGAACATTGATTTTCTGACAATTCGATAGTTTTGCTGCACAGTTGTTGAAAGCAAAAAAATAGTCGAATTTTAAAACACAGCAATTAATGGAAAAAAACCGAGTAATTAAGTGACGAAAAAACTCCTGAACTTCAATAAATCATAGTTAAATTTAAAAAACTAAGTAGTTTAGAAAAATCATTTGGATGAAAGCATTTGCTGTAGGATATTCTCATATTTAGAACATACTGACCTGCCGCCTGGGCAAGATATCTGACCAGAGCTCTCATTTTTTATAATCCCATCAGTTTCTTTCCTTCCCAGGCAAATGTCACTGGAACTTGATGATGATTCACACTTTTCATGCACTTGCAGTGATGGCTCACTCTTGTGTTCTGAAATTGCTTCCATATTGGTCCTGTTCGGAGTTGATGATGATACATTGCCTGCCATTTGACAACTGATCAAAGAAGAATCCCTTGTAGCCTCTTGGAACTGTAAATCTTCAGCAAAAATTCAGATTCTAGCAAGATCTGATCGTCTGATTCTCAGTTCTGTATGCAAAATCTCTCTTTCTCCTTTCCTCACAAATGTATGCAGTGGTGCCTCTCAACCTTTACTTAACCTGTCAAAAACTTGCCTCCGTAGTCTTTTCTCGGACAACTTTGCTCGAGAGGATAACACTTTTGGAGCACGGATTGACTTGCTTTCCACGGAGGAGTAGAGTCATGCAATCTTTTACGCTTATCTTTCTCATCTTTGAGGCTTTATCGACTTCCATATTCATGTGATTAATTGGTTGAGTTATGTGATTTAATCTTTTTTCCTGTTTGTTTTTTATTTATTTATAAGTTTGAAACATTTCTCTTATCATTGAGTCTTTTTTTTTTCATATTAGAATAATTTCTTATTTAAAAAATCATGTCTTTAATAAAAATAAAAAATAATATATATAAAAAACTTGTTTTCCTCGAGATACACACAATAAAGAATGAGATTTTCAATTAAAAGACATGTTTCTGTTAAAACAAAAAAAAAATAATGTATGAATATGTTTTTTTTTTCTTATGAAATTTTTAGTTTGTTTTTATTCAAGAAAAATATACAGTTGATATAGAGTAACTATCAAAGAAGAAGAAGCCCTTGGAGCCTCTCGGAACTGTAACTCTTCAGAAAATTTAGCATCCAGCAAGATCTCGTCTTCGGATTCAGTTTTGTACGAGAAAGATAGAGAGTAACTATTAGTTTTATTTTAAATTAAAAATTTTGATATTTTTATATTATTTGGATGTGTTGATGCTAAAAATTATTTAAAAAAAATAAAAAATATTATTTTAATATATTTTTAAATAAAAAATATTTTAAAAAATAACGTTATCTTGTAGTTTCTAGTCTCATCTTCCACTTTGCTTGCGAACATACTGTTTTAAATTAAAAAATAATTAATATGTTTATATTGTTTTTATGTATTTTTAAATAATTAATATTTTTATGTATTAATATCAAAGTAAAATTTTATATATTATTTTAATATTTTTTTCAAACTAAAAAAATATTTTAAAAATATAATATAATATAATATAAATGCCGGTAAAGAGCTTGCTTCGGAAATTGTTTGTTGGAAAACTTCCTCGAGGGTTCACCACTTGTGGAACAAGGATCGATTTGCTTTAAATGGCCTTTTCACATGAAGGTGTAGGGTCACGCACCCATTTTCGCCTCTTGTTTTTTCCCTATTTTTATTCTTATGGAAAAAGAATTATAGTGGCAATCCAAAAAAATCCCATCATTTCTCATCTTTCTTCGTTGAGGGGCTTGGCCGAATTTTCACATTGACGCAATTAATAGGGTGAGTTCTGAGATTTAAACATTTCTCCTGTTTGTTTTTATCAAAATTTAATTTTGATAAATTACCATAATTAATCATATATTTCCAAAGGAGATGAATTTGGAGCACCAGAATCCAACGATTCATGCATCATTTTTTGAGTTAATTAGGGATGAGGAACGTTTTATATAACTCTGGTTAACAAAACAAAATACGTTGAAAAAATGAGTTCATCTTAAACAAAGAATAAATTCTATATATATATATATATATATATATATACAGTGATCAACGAAAAGACAAAGCACAGAGTCAAGTCAAAAAAAAGGTTAAATAACCCCCCGGGCACTCCTCGTGTCCTATGAGAAGAGACTTCTTCCAAGCGAAGGCACTTCCAAAGTGATGCCCTCTCTAATTCTTATGCACGCTGCATGATCATAAACAATATACAGATTGCTTTAGTAAAAGGTGACTGAAGGGTAAGGTCGAATAACATGGCACAAGAATTCATCTCCTCCTTTGATCTTGATTTTGTTGATGATTTTTACTTCTCGGCACTCTTTGATGAAGAACAAGGAGGAGGTGGAGGAGAGGTTTTTGAAGTATCAGATGACATGTATGCAGAAGAGTTGCAGTTTCAGGAGGTTTTGATGGGTTCTGTCATCGTTTCTCAAAAGAAAAACAACGACCCATCGTTGATGATGATACAAGGAACCCCAGTATTGCTTCGTATTTCTGATCAGCCTATGCACACGGAGATCATCCAGTCAGGAGCTGGGGAGTCTTCTTTAAGTTTCTGTGAGATTTGTGTTGAGAGGAAAGAGAATGGTCAAATGTTCAAAACTGAGAGCTGTGTTCACTCATTTTGTAATGATTGCATAAGCAGACATGTGGCCACCAAGGTCCATGATGGCACTATAATAGTTACGTGCCCTGGATTGAATTGCAGGGCTGTCCTGGAATTGGACACCTGCAGGCCTATAATGACGAGGACTGTGATTGATCTTTGGGAGGATGCATTATGCGAAGAGGTGATTAACGCATCTCAAAGGTTTTATTGTCCTTTCAAGGATTGTTCAGCTTTGTTGATTAATGATAATGAAGGTGAACCAATTATAGAATCTGAGTGCCCCTTCTGCCATAGATTGTTCTGTGCTCGGTGTTCTGCGCCCTGGCATTCTGGGATTGAATGTGAGGAGTTTCAGAGGCTGAATGAAGACGAGAGAGGGAGAGAAGATCTCATGTTGAGGGAACTCGCCAATGACAAGAAATGGAGTAGATGTACTCAGTGCAAGTTCTATGTGGAAAGAACAGACGGCTGCCCTCACATGCTCTGCAGGTTAGTTTTGTCAGATTCTCTTTTATTAATTACTGTAAAGCATCAAATTGAAATCTATTACTCGTTGCTATGTAGATTGAAAAACTCCTCAAACTTCAGTCCTAAACAGCTTTTAGCTAATCTGTATTACTCATCTATGCAAATTCGTTTTTGTTTCTTTTCTGAGATTGATCATAATTTCAGGTGTGGGTTTGAGTTTTGCTATGGATGTGGAGAAAAATGGAGCGGAACTCATGGTGGATGCACTAGGGAATGAGAAGCAGCGTCAAGTCTTGGAGACTGTGAAGATGAAACAACTACTACTAGGAAGTTGTTTTCAGTTATTCAGAAAAATGTTATGTCAATGAATGAAGCTAGTGCTGCTATGCTATCTGTAATGGTCTGTCAGCAAAATGTATGTCGAATTCAATATAATTTGCAATTGTTGTTATGTTTAACAAGCTTGTGTCATTGTAGGATAACCAATCCATAATGTGTGTCAAATTAAGCCAACTCTTGTCCACAGGTTAATATAATGTATGTCGAAATCTATAACTCTTGGTCTCAGGATATCACATGGCTATAAGAAAAATATTTTCATTAATTAGGGTGTTGCGTGACTGTCTAAGCTTGGATTGGAAAAATATTTTCAACTTGCTGGACCCCTTACATAACCCAGGTGTTATCAGAAAGTTTTCGGACAAATAGAAGTACAAAAGACAGGGGACCAGGCATCAGTCATGGTCAGTTGCACTTGGGCGCCAAGTAACTCCAGAACTGAACCTCGCCCACAGATAGTGTAAGTGAAAGGCCACAGTGGAGATTATCACAGCAGTCATCATGGGAAGATAAGGATTCGGAGGGAAAGACTATCTTTACAGGCTAGGAAAAGAAGCTGATAGTATGAACATCGCAGATGGGGGTAGGGCTGGTGTTGTTGATCCTCTTTTTTCTGGCAATTTTCTTGGCAAAGACTGTAGGTTTCCCTGCATTCTTACCATTCGTTTTGGTCAACATTAAGCAGATCATCATTTAGTTTCGTTGAGAATTAATTCATATCCTTCATTTTTTTGTGGGTGTTTCATTAATTGCAGCTGATATTGTGTTTGATTACCGTCAAAAAGTGACAAGGTCTTTTGAGTATCTTCAAGGCGATTGTTAAACCACTATTGCAATGCCATTTTTAAGAAGTTGAAAAGCTGCAATCACTTTATTTTTCTTATTTTTCCTCTCACCTTGATCTGTCTGTGTATCATGAAATTCATACATTCATTGGTTCTTTATGTCTGTGCTTTGTTTGTCACAGGATAAAGCTGGTGGGTTCTGTAGATTTGAGCAAGGGTGAAGAAACTATGATGAGCTATGCTGCAGTAAGAAAAGTTGGTGAAAATGAAATTCCCAGTTTCCTGCCTGTCTAATCTGTAATTTCGTTGTTTAATATGGATAGTATCGTTTGCCAATTGTTATTTTTCTGCATATTTAAAGGTGGGGGGAAATGATAGATTTTATATCGTTCTGTTCTTCTGCCGATTTTCATGCCAGAGTACAAGTGAAATATATGTCAGAAGACAGATAAGAGCAGCAATGATATTTATTCTTTTTTTACTTCTGCAGCTGATGCATTGGTCTCATAATCTACTACTATTTCTGTTTTGAATACATTGACATTACAGGAGCCTGCAATTTTCAGTTATATAGTGAATCTAGATCATGTTCTCCGTTCATAAATGAGTATGAAATGGAAAATGATTTTTTATTGAGCTGAGATGAAAACTCAACTTTCTTTCATATCTGTCAAACATGCTTTGATCTCTTTCAGCTGAAATCGGTTCGATTTCTTTCACATGGATGTATGAGAGATGACCTCTAGGTTTTATGAGCCATCTAAGATGTTCTCGATTATTGTTTTTCTTGTGCCAAGTTGGTGCTTATCTGGTCTGTTTCACTGCCGAATGACAGATTTCTTGGTCAACCTTTTTGCAGCACTGACAAAAGTTTCGTCTTGTTCCTTGTCAACTTCTCTGAGACTTTTTTCCTTCTTTGATCCGAAAAAACCTCACTCTCCGGAAAGTGCACGTTGTGGGCCTAGGTGAGCGAGTAAACTCTGGCTGTCCCAGACTCTTACAAGAGATGCATGTCCTGACTCAAACTCGAGACTTGCATTGCATATTTCAAGCTTTTTCCATCACATCACGCCTTTTGGGGGCCTATGAGACATTAATATGATTTGGATGCTTTCCATAAAAAAAAATCAGGGAAAGATGAGCGAGCTGTTTGATAATGACATTGATGCTGGGCTTGGTAGATTTGGTAAGCTACAGCCTGCGCTTAGATCTGGATTTGGGGTTTTCAACTGAATTATATGATGGCAGCCAGTTAATGCAAACAACATTACAAAAGCTTTCTTCCATTATATTTTTAGCATGTCCAGATTTTCTGTCTTTGAAACAACATCACTAAAGTTTTACTCTTTCTCAATTTTCTTGTTGTGCCTTACGGGAAATACTCAAATGACAGGCAACAATCAGATCGTTGTGGGGACTCTAATGAATTTGTCAAATAATCCTACAAGGGTTAGTATTGGACAAGATTGGCGAGAAACGGATATCACAGACAGAATTCCTATCGTTGCTACTGCTAATGACTTTTCAACAGTTTATGCTCCCTTGATTTGTGATGGAAGGATGGAAAGATTCTTGTGTTATATGATTCATTCAGGAGTCTCAAATTATGGATTATAACTTTCCTCACAATTTAAGATGAAAAACCTGTTTAAGCAATGAAAACCAAACAATTTTTGAAGTTGTGGGCAGCTTAAAGCATCTTGAATGCTCAGGCCCTCATTCAATCAATCAATCAATCGAGCCCATGAAACGATCATCACCATCCCAAGAACTTCCATGGCTGTGTCAGCAATGATGTAACCTCAGACAAATCATCCATCCACACCTATTCAACATGAGCAAGTCTTTTAAAGATAAGGGCGTTGAACACTATATTCTTTTGATCAGTTTTAGTGGCAAGAACAATCGAGATTATCCACAAATTACAGAATCCAATGCTTCATTTAGGGAGGGCCGGAACTTGTCACCTCTCACCCACCCAAACAGTTGCCTCTGAAAATAGTCACTTTCTTGGATATTCCTAGAGCCCCTTCTGACGCAGTCCCTGTCGAATGCTGGCGCCATGGATGGAGCACCGGGACTAACCTGCTACAGAAAAATAAAGCCAAGAAAGTGGGACAAGCACTCATGGTGTATTTCATCTTCTCTTAATGGTCTTGAGTTTGGAGAAAATGGGCTGCAAAAGTGTGTGGGATCAGAATCATGGCTGATAATTTTGTTAAAGAAAAACGCGGGAGGAGGGTTGAAACAGGACAAACCCTACAAAATGTGGTTCAGGTTGATCAATCGAGTTAATTATTCAAATAAATACAGGTGGTTGAGATGGCAAATCTTGATTAAGCTCATGGCTTTTTGTGCTTTGTTGCTATTCTCTTTCCATGGTGCTCAAACTCCCATGTTAGAATGCTTCTGTGCGCTTCCATTTTGCTGCACCTCATTATTCTCCAGAGAATACACCCAACATGGAAAAGGAAATGATGATGTTATGTTGACTCTGTTTTACACCATTCTTTGACTACAGCAACATGTATTCATTTTTTAAAATAATTTTTATTTAAAAATATATTAAAATAATATTTTTTAAAATTTATTTTTTACATCAACACATGAAAATGATATAAAAACATCAAAAAAAATTAATTTAAATTTTTTTTTTCACAAACATTTTTAAAAATAATCTCCTAACCTTTTGTTTCTACAAGTGAGGGGATATCTGTAAGACAAAAAATATAAGACATCACAACTCGTTTTTTTTTGTTAAGGATTAGCTTTTGCATTCGAAATTTGTTTCCAAGTGTTTCGAAAGTATTGTTGCCTAAAAAAGTATATTAAATTAATGTTTTTAGTGTTTTTCGATGATTTTGATGCGTTAACATTAAAAATAAAAATAAATATTTTTATTTTACTTTCAAACAAAAAATTCTTTTAAAAACAATACGTTACACCACCCTACCAAATAAAGATAGCAATTTAATAAACTCGATAGATTTGACCTCATACGAAATAATACACCCCCCTCCACTACTTATTGTTTTAACATTTAATATATATATATTCTTAATGAATAATTATAGATAATAGATACTCATCGAATACCTAGAATTACATCGATAGTTTATAAAAGTTTAAATTTTTTAATTATGAATAATAAATAAAATATAAATATTAGAAAAATTAAACTAACGTATATCTATTATTATTTTTAAATACCATACACACACCGAGTCAGGTTATAATATTCTTTAGAGCAATAAAAATACATTTTTTTTTGCTTTTATCTTGTTTCAATAGTAACTTGAAAGAATATAATTTCTATAAATAAAAAAAGGTGAAGAATAGAGAGAATTAGTATTTATCTCTTGCTTGTGATTATGAAATTGAAATGTTTTGTAACATTTTTATTTAAACATGTGTTAAATAAAACAAATTATTAACCTAAAAAAGAGTTGAATTTAATTTGTTTAACGTTTGGTAATATCTTAACATTATATATATATATATATATATATAGAAAACACACACACACACACACAAACACACACATCAAGTAAAAAAAATCCTATTTTTATTTAAAAAAAATTCTTGAGATTATTTAACAGTTAAAAAATGTGTTTTAAATGATGATATTTTGGGGTCATTCACTTATGAAGCGTTGGAGTTGAGTTAGATAATATAATATAGTCCAACTATTATTATATTCTAAAAAAGAAATTATTAAAAAAGTATACCTCAGGACAAAAAAAAAAAAAAAACTTTTATTGGAGCACGAGAACAGCCTGATTCGTGTGACCATTGAAAAAGAAAAGCAAGATAGAATGATAAATTGATCTCTATCATTTGGACATGTGGGTCTCTGTCTAAAAAAATTATAATAAAATAAAATGATATTTATTCTCAACAATCAATTCACCTACGTTAAAAATCATGATTGTAATTCAACAATTTCCTTTCTAGATCATCATTCAGCATCCCCGAGTATTTCTCCTTTAATGTTCTTCACGATCGATTTCTTTATAAAAAATGATTTCATATCAAAGATATTAAATTAAGTTTCCAAGAAGCGTGACATGATAACAGAGAGCTTGCGATCTGCATGGCAGGTCTCGAGTTCAAGTCAGGATATACAATCTTTATAAGAGCCTGAAATAGCCGAAATTTTATTCGATCACCTAAACCTATAAAATAGGATTTCCAGAAAATTGGATTTGCTCACATAAAAAAGAAGAAGTTAAGCATGATACATGATTGGATGAGATTATTTAAGTGATATCAAGTCAATTAATATCATTTAAAAAATAAAAACCACATCGCTAAAAAAAGGTTAAATTTTAATTAATTTATTTGAATATAATCAACTAAATTTTCATTTAATTTTTTTGAAACCTAACCGAGTAAAATTTCAAATCTCAACCCAACTTATTCTAGATTTATAATTTATTTGAGAGTGTGATGTCGAGTGGTTAAGATTTATAATTAATTAACATGTACCATACGAATCTGATTCATTTTGAAATATTCAATGAGAAAAGGCTACAATTTATATATATATAAAAATAAAGTATATAATAGCAAGTGGTGCTTTGCAAATTAGACCATTAAAATCAGTAAGAATTTTTCATGAATTTAGAGGAAAAAAAATAAATAAATTGACGAGGTAAAAGGTGATGGGACATATGGACCACCTAAGATTGACAATAGGCATTGTGGTTAGGATTAATTAGGTGAAGAAGAGACTATATACTATTCCAGATTATGTTAAATCAAAAGTTCCTTAAAAATAAGATATCACCAACCAATTCCATCATCCTTTTCAGCTAGTTGTCCTCCATGACGTGTTTATTATTGCAATCCAGAAATATTTTAAGAAAAAATTAAATTTTTTATTTTTTATTTTTATTTTAAATTAAATATTTTTAGTGTTTTTAAATTACTTTCAATGTTGATGTCAAAAATAATTTTTAAAAAATAATTACCACAAGTAAGAACATTAAAAAAAATCAATTATGTCCATGTCGGGGTCCAAACTTGGAGTATTTTTTGGAGTAATTATTATTATTCCATGTAAAGATTTTCAATTATGTCCATGTCGGGGTCCAAACTCAGAGTGTTTTTTAAAGTAATTATTATTATTATAAGCAAGAGCACGTACAAGTCACAAGGTACGATAGATAAGATAGACTAGTCTTTAATTTATTTTCAATATTAGCAAATTAAAAAATATATAAAAAAAACAAATAATTTCATATAAATTATGATTGGACTACCATAACATAAACAGCCTGTAAAAAAATCTAAGGACAAACAGATAAAAAGAGAATAAAGAACACGAAAAAAGAAATAAAGGGAAAACAGACAAATGGCTGCCAATGAAGAAAAAAGATGTGGGTCAAAATAGAAAAGAATCCTATGAAAATAATTAGATGTCACAACGTGATTGGAGGGAGCAATTTCTTTTTCAAATCAAGCTTAAGGTGACCAATCATTTTCACACCATTTCCATGCTTTCATTCACCACATGATGGACTTGAGCGTTGCCGACACAGCTCCTTTTTGTCGGCTTTTAAATCTACAAAAGCCGATACTAATATTTAATTATTATTCTTTTTTTAATCATAATCTTAGTTAATTCCATTCAAAATGTTGACATAGAAGCAATGGAAAATCCTCTCTCTTTAGTTTATACAATAAAAAAATTATTTCATTAATAAAATAATTAAGATTCATTGAATACATAACCCTTAAACTATATTAAAAACTATTTGATGGACTATCATTAAACTATACTAAATTTATTTCGTTTATGATTTTGACCGGTAAAAATTTCAATTGTATTCGAGCGAAGATATTTTATCAATACCATATTAATCTATTTATATTTAGAAAATAAGAATTTTACATTCTTAAAACAAGAAGGAAAACTTAAATTTAGAGGCTGATATTGTTTTTGAAAATGTTTTCATTCAGAAATTCATCAAAATGCTATTTTTTTTATTTTTAAAAATTATTTTTGATATCAATACATAAATGATCTAAAAACACCAAAATTTAAAGTAAAAAATAAAAATTTTATTTTTATTTTTATTTTCATTTTAAAAACGCTTTTAAAATATAATGTCAAATACCTCTAAATCATCTTGTATCTATTATCTGTACTCTTTTTAGGATATTAAAAAAACAAAAAAAAAAAAAACTATACAAATTAAAGGTGAGGATCGAGGTTTACATCCACGAGAATCACATCCAAATTTGGATAATCTAACTTTTTTTCGGCTTATCATCCATATAAAACATATATTACTATGTTTAAGTTTTTATTAGCATAAGCAATTTTTATGCCTTTTGTGTTTCTATAGTGAGTCTTGAATTAAAAAAGCTATTTAGTTATAAATTAAGAGAGATAAAATAAAATAAAATAAAATAAAATAGAAAGAGATATTTATCAAATTTACAAGACTTGAGGGATATCTAACTTATTCTGACCTTCACAACGATGATGACACCTCAACCATAAAAACAACAAAAAATACTAATTTATTTAATGTTGAAACTCTTAATATATATAAAGGGATATTGGGATCTTAGGGTATAAAAAGAATATTGTTTATTAAAATCACAAATCTAAACCGACATTAGCAATTATATGCTCATGGCTAGAGAAAACACATGGTTCAAATATAGATTTTTTTGAATTTATATGACTAAACTGTTAGTTTTGAGAAAATAACGGGCTTAAGTTACGATATAGAAATTCTGACAGTACACCGGTCTTTGACAGTGATAATTATTCAAATTGTCAAACCGCCCCCCGCAGAGTTTCTAATTGGACTTTTCACTCAGAACTTGACACGTTTCATGCCCAAGTCAATCAAGCAACCATAAGAAAAAGAAATCTAGAAGCAGTTTAATTGATATCATATGAACTCAATCCATACGACTTGTGCCACGTGTTGCTTTTGAGTTAATTGTTGGAGATTGTATGTTTACAGGGCGAGTTAGCTCGATTACTCGTATATATTTTTAATTTTAAAACATTGATTTTACAGGTAACACGTTATTTTATTTTATTAAAAAAAAAGTTAAATTCAAGATTTTGAATTACTACACTGATATATAGAATAATATACTGCTATATAAAATAATAAAATAATTATTTTAAAATTTTTCAAGTGATAAATATTTCTAAAACATATTTTCCATCTCATGATGATAATTTAATATATATTGAGATAATTTAATGTTTTGTTGACAATTTGACAGAAAAAACTTTAAAATATATATATATATATTCATGCCATCAAATGATGCTATTAAAATTTAGGGTTTTTTTTTCAAGAAACAGAAAAGGAGTGCTGTGTGTTTTTTTATAGGAAACACATATATTGATTAATTATTCTGATAATGATAGATTTTATTTATTTATTTACTTGTGTTAATTTTGCCGTAAAAAATGCGGGGATTTTAGGATTCGTAGCTTTTATAACCGGAGATGGAGGCAGCAAGGACAGATTTCTAAAGCTCAAAGGATAAAGAGAATAAAAAGAAAAAACGTGGGTGCTAAAGTAAAAAATAAAATTCTTTATTAAAGTTTTAATTGAAAATATATTAAAATTAAATTAATATTTTTCTAAGAGAAAGTCAATTAAAAAAGCAGAAGTATTGAACCGGCACTAATGCTTGCAACAAAATATTAAAGAAAATTTAAACCAAAGGTTTAAAAAGAAAGGAGCCCACAAGAACATTTAATGATATATGACTAGATGATCAGTCTCTAATTAATTAATTAATTAATTAATTAATTAAACAAGTACAATAAATACGTGCTAAATTTGCAACCAGGCCAAATGCTTATGACCTCCATATATGACGCCGTCACCTGTCGGTGCATGCTGATAAATCACACACACACAATGGTAGAAAAGCTCTGATCCTCTTCTGAAAATCTCTGCCACCCAGCCAGGTCCAAAAACACAAACCCCTCTGTCTTTCTCTCTGACACAGACTGTGTTATAACTATCTGCGGTGATTGCTGGAAGTGAAAAGAACAGGTCGCAGAGAAAGAAAGTGAAAGGTCTGGCCGGGTTAAAGAGCATAGCTGTGAGAGTTGTTGGTGGGTTCAGCAGGAGAAGGAAAGCTAGAAAGAAATTCAAAGTTGGAGATAAGTTGAAGGATATGTTGCATAAGATGATCTTCCCTGTCAGAAGAGTTTGGATTGGTGTTTCTGCTCGTCTCAGACCTCGCAAAAATGGTCAGTCATCTCTTTACTTTTCCTTATTACCTCTTTTTCTCTCATAATCTGCAGATTCTTGTTGTTTTTATGGTGTCACCTTACCTATGATCTATATAAGATAGGATTTTGGTTGCAGAAATTGTTTACATGCTCTAGCTAGATCACTGTGTGATCATCTACTTCAGGGGGGTTTTTCTTCTCTGCTATAATTTCTTTCCTGCTTGTCCATCATATGGTCTGAAGATTAGCATTCAAAGATTTCTTGACGTTTTATACTTTCTTTTTTGTCATGTCACTGCTGTCAGATTGAAGCCTGTGCTGAGCTGAATTGAGAAATAATTTCTAATCTGTGTTAATTGAATTTGATTAGTAGCTCACTGCTGCTAGAAAACTTGTTCTTCAATTATTCTGTTGATTGATTTTTTTATTTAATTTTAGTTCAATTTTGTTGAGGTCAGGAAGAAAACAGCACTTGAAGATTCCATTTTTGACGAACAAATCCACCAAGAAAAATCCACCTGAAGACAATCTGAAACTGTTCAACAATAATAAGTGTCAAATCAAGCAATTATTCTTTCATAATTAAAAAAATAAAATCCTTACATATTAAGGTTTTACTTAAAAAATTAAATTTTTAAATGAAATGATTTTTTAATATGAAATTAGAGTCTTATTGATCAAATCAAGCAATTATTCTTCCATAATTAAAAAAATAAAATCCTTATATATATATATATATATATATATTTTAATTTAGAAATATTAAAGAATTATTCAAATTATTTCATAGGATTTATCTAAATATAAATTATATATTTTCTTTTATTTAACAGTTTAAATTTTTAGATTAAATGATTTTTTAACATGATATTAGAATCTCATCATTTCAATGTCAAAAGAGTAGTAATTCTATTTGATAATAATTAAACGTAGGATAATTTGAATCTATACAAATTTTAAACTAAAAAAATAGTATGTTAAAAAATAATATAAATCATATTTTTGAGTGAAGGATTTGATTTTTTTATTAAAAGAAATTCACAAACAAAAAAGGCACCAATTCGAAGTTTCTCCTTCAACTAAATATATATTTTATTTCTATTGAAATGAAAAGAGTTTCACTATGGGAGCAAAGGTTGGCACTGGAGTTGCAATTTGCAATCTCATTTTCAAATGTAGTTCATCCATCAGGCTCTCAAGTCTCAACACCCAAAGACAATGGCTGCCATCAAAATGATAGGGGGTTATCAACTGCCCTGTTTCTTGTACTGGCCAACTAAATATAATAGAACAATTTTATATCAAATGCTAGAGATCCAACTGGGGATTAACAACAAAGAAAACGAACAAATTTCTTCTAGAAAACACCATCAACTGAAGTACATTTATTCAATGGAAAATCACTCACAAGTTGTTCTTCTCCTCTGTGTTTTGTGCAGGTGCTGGTCTTCTGAAGCTTCACAACGATGTACAGACCTGCGGGTACGAGGATGTCCAAGTGATGTGGGAAATACTAAGGAGATCGGAATCTGAGCTGATGGCAAGCCTTCCAAAGCGCAAGCAGCGGCCTTTCTGGAGAGTTTTTGTTTGGTCTAACCACAGTGCAGCCTCATCCTTCTCTGCAAATCATTCCTGATAAAAGATTCCTGCTTGATCGAGAATAATGCGCTGCCTTTGTCTTGCAACTTGACATGGGGCATTCATAGTCTTATTATCCAACGGCCGTCATTGCAGTAGCATGGTACAGAGCTGTTGCAGGGTATCCAAATCAGAACAACATAAAATGTTTGTGCCTTCTGTTCATACACTATGTTTTGTCATAACCCACAACCATAAATGAAATAACTTCCTCGATGAGCTTCAGTTTGCTCATCGATGCACTTCGCAGTAACCACAAGCAAAGTTGGGAAAGAAAGGATTTTGTGGTAGAACAAGCAGCAATCCATGTCATTGAAAAATTGCCACCGATACTTGATAACGAATGAAAATACGAAAACTACTGAAGATTCCGACTGTTCATTTATTATCAAAAGGGGAAGCTGAATGCTAAAACACAGGCGGAGACATTAATGGCGGGCCAGAGAGCTTTTGGACTCTCTGGTTTGCATTTATGAAAGCAATCTAAATCAAGATTTGATAATTCCCATGGCAAGATTTGCATTTCTGAACTTGAGACGCTAGATAAAGAAATATAGAGAGAAAAGGAACTGTCAGTTTCTTGCAAAGTTATCATTACCATGTTCGCTAATGGAATTTGATTAACCTTCAGTAGACTATCATTTTCCTCCTCACAAGAAACATTCTGATATGCTGGCCCGGATCCGATACATGGCTGGCTCTTCAAGAAGCACTGTTTCACATTCAAGCTCATAGCCACTCGGCGAGTTTTATCCTGAAAATGCGTAGGAGAGATGTGGGACATGGTGCTTGTAAGATGCCTCGGTCCTCCACTCCTAGCCTATGTGAGATAATTAGTATCATTAAATGCCAACTGAGAAACTATAAAGCCAATATATTTAGAAAGAAAACGCCACTTTCTTCTAACGTTCCATTGATTTCAATCTATGAAATGTAAACGCAAAAGGAAACGATAAGAGGGTTACAAACAGAGAATAAGAGTTGAAGTGGTTCAAATCTTCTGGTTCGAATTCGGAAACCTTCATGTCACTGTGAATATGCAATGCAAAAACAAACGTCCATGGGGTTCCATGGTTATGTTTATTGTTAAGAACTATTTTCAGAGAAAGCTAGCGAGGATAATCATAATTGCCAGATAATAATTATATGGGCAAACAGGGGGAGTTCAAGAAATAATATGCAAATGGGTTCTTCTACAATGACAATGTGATACATTAGACATGAAGCTACACATGCTAGCAAACAATATTTCAAAAGTTAAGAGAACATAGATCACTTGATCTTCGAGTCAGAGAAATTCAGCATGGAGGAAGTTCCATGGGTGGACTCCCCATCTACAGGCCACCAATGGGTCTGTAATTTCACACAAGAGTGCCATCAAATGGTAACCATTTTCAGTGTACATATTAGAAAGCTCATTTCTACGATAATAGCGTCCCAAACACAAACAAGAGTGTCTTCTTCCTTTTCATTTCATGTGCTCGAGTGCATCGCTAGGGTTTGAGTGAAACAATATGTTTCGTTGCAGCCATTATTCATTTTTCTGTTGAAACATGGGCCCAAACACGTTGTGTGAATATTTTAGTATGAAATGCCAAAAAGAGGAATTTTGTTTGTTCAAAGAGGAGATGAAGACCCGTTTAGTACTTTAATAGTAATTATTTTTTAAAATGTTTTTTTTTTATGTAGAAATATATTGAAATAATATTTGTTTAAAAATACAAAAACATCGAAACAAAATAATAAAGAATAAAGAAAAAAAAAATTTTTTAAAAAATACTTTTAATGCAAAAACAATAATAGTTCATATTAAAATTAGCAATTGATAACTTGTTAATATTCAGGACCCCAGCAATTCCACTGTAGGGAATATACATATACAGGAACTTTTACATCGTGCAGTTTTTTACCTTCCTCACGAGCTAGACAAATTATTCCTGCAAAACTGTTTCTAAAAATTTCTCTGAACTTTAAATTACAGAAAAGCAGAAAAACTAAGCTAAGAACACAACAGAGCAACCAAGCAAGGGCATTCTTTTCTTTGAGTACCTTTTGATTGGTTTCTGTAAAACTTGGTACACTGGATCAGGGGAAGCTATAAAGCAGAAGAATCTCTTGCTCTGACTCAAATTTATCTTGTTGGAGGCAGAGTTGTATGACGGAGGCAGGAAACTAATCATCACAAGAATATGAAAAGGAGTTGACAGCAGCATTGTTAACCGAGCATAAATGTCAATCTGCTCCTTTAGACCAGCCACCAAATTAATCACATCCCAAACTAATCATCCCAAACACAACTTTATTCTTCTGATGGGTGCGTGCATATTTTCTCCAGCAGCAAGGGCCAGTCTTCTCCAAGCTGCTGTGGGTTAAGCTCCATGGCGACCTTGAAATCCAGTAACGATATTGGCAAGCGGGATCTCTGTTCTTGTGTTCCATTCAAAATCATATTACTACTTTGCACCTGAAAATGATGGCCAGGCAGAAAGCCATTAACATGCTTACCCTCAGAATGGTTCTTCTGGGAGTTACTTTCTGTCAAATAATCACGTTCGCACTTTCTACTAATGAGTTCAATGCAGGACTTGATCAGCCTTTTCAAGTAAACATCCAACCCACTGTTCAGTAAACTGGCAGAGTCCATGGATACACCATCAAGGCCATGTGCTGTAACGAGTTGCTGCATTCGCTCTCTTAGTGTCTGTGTATCCAGCAAACCACCACTATCATATGAGCTAGAACATCGATCTTTGCTTGTTAAATTCAAAGGCCTATGGGAACGACCTGCACTCACGGTGCAAAATGGAATTCCAAGTGGTGCCTGAAGTGGAGTTACGGTAGATATCTCAGATATTTCACCCTGCTCCTTACTATGTACAGAAACTAAACCATCTGCTGACTGCTTTATAGGTGGTAATTTAGCAGGGTGGTGGAAAACTTCCCCTTCTTGATGATGCTGCACCAGCTTCTGTATACCATCTTCTGAGGCTACATTATCATCTGTAACTGTTGAATGATGAGAAGCAAAATCCACCTTCCCATTTGGATAAGAATACGAACCATCACTTGCAGGTGTAGGAACCTCCTTATCACAACTTGGTGGCGGCGGCGGAGGGACAGTGGCATTACAAGCATTTTTCAAAATCGAACATATAAATTGATTATGTAACAGAACATTACCTTTCCCAATAACGCGAACACAGAGCTTATTAAACTCAGCCTTGCTCAGCTTCAAACTCAAAAATTTATTCAAATAATAAAAGTACAACTTCGACCTCTCTGCCCCAATTCTCTTCACTATCTGAACTTTCAACTCCGCGAGATTTACCCGCGAATGCTGAGTTGACGTTTGCATTTCTCTCACCACATAGTAAGAAAAAACACACAAAAGAGTAGAAAAAATCACCGTTCCACCCAAGACCCCTACTAAATCAGGGTTATTTCACTCCATTTCCAAAATCCCATTTTCCACAACCCTTGAAGAAAAACCGCATTGACTTCAACAAAACCCGTCAATGCCATTACAAAACACATCTTCTAAGCAGAATTTAACATCACAAACCCTTTCGAAAAGACTACAATTTTCCCTCCCAAAACTTAAATTTTACAAAATAAACCCAAGCCCTAGTCATGTTAACCCCCAAACTTCACAACCAAACAAAACCCCTTATTGTCCTTCGAGAAAAATTGAAAAGATTCAACGAAACTCTATCAAAAGCCCCTCCTTTTCCAAGGAGAAGCTATCAATTCCAACTTCGAGAGATCACTCATTAAAGCTAAAGAGTTTAAAATAACGGGTTTCTTCTAAAATGATACAGCCGAGAGAGAGATTTGAAATATGTGAGATTCTAGAGAGAGAAAGCTTTTAAGGGTCTGACCTTTTGGGAGCTGGAAAGTTTTTCAGATTCCGGGAGAAATCAAATTCGATGCAGTAGTAGCTAAGAAGGTTCCTTCGTTCTCTCTTGCACTAAACTATTTATAAAGTGCTGACTGCTTGGCTTAATAATTCGTTGATTTCATCACTTTCCCTCACTGGAAATCACATTTTTGGTGATTTCAATTCAATTCATTTTGAGGTTTCCTCTCTCTCTAATTTTTTGGGTTTTTGAGTGGCATTTTTATTTTTATTAATTAAGGAATTGAATCTCACTATTAATAAATAAATTTAATAAAACCTCACCGTTTTGGATCCAAATGCTAATCCCCATTTTGATTCAGCCACGATTTTAAAGAATTTTTAATTTATTTTTGTTTTAATTATTTATATATATATATATATATATATATTAGAATTATTTTAGAATAATGTTTTAATATATTTTCAGACAAAAAATACATTATAAAAAATAATTTATATTACATTTCTAAACAAACACCTATCAAATTAAGACGTTTGTTTTTTTCAGTTTCAACAGCATTGAAAGATAACTAGATAATTGCCCGCGCGTTGCCGCGGGTATTTTTTTGTATATAATTTAACATAATTAAATCTACAACGATAAATTTATATGATATAAGTAAATAAAAATTATAGATTAAAAGATAAAATGTTTAAAATTTTGAGTTGAGTTTGTCATGTAAGCATAGATTAAATTTTTTAGAATATAGCTAATTGCCTTCGCGTTGGCGCGGGTATTTTTTTGTATATAATTTAACACAATTAAATCTACAACGATCAACAAACTTATAAAATTATCGGGAGGGAAAAAAAATAACAAAAGAGCAAGAATGAAAAATAATTAAATCATGATTATTATTATTATTATTATTATTATTATTATTATTATTATTATTATTATTATTATTATTATTATGTTCAATACACTTATATATACATGGACAAAAGTAGGGATTAAAAAAAAAGAAGTGTAAGGGCTGAAATGAAAATCAAATATCAAGGGCTTAAATTAAAAAATTAAAAGTCAAAGGGCTGAAATGCAACTTCAATTTATTGTCAATTGAAATCAGATGACAAAATTGCAAAAATCGGAACCTTTGTACCGAATTGATTAAGTTCTATACAGCCAACTTGGAAATTGAAAGTCGAAGGACTGAAGTGCAACTTTGACACTCCGGAGAGAGAGAAACGTGGCCGGCGGCTTTAATCGGCCCCCGCCGCGTCCACGGGCATTTTGTGGTTACACGCGCCACCGCGGGAGGAAGACCACGCGGCGGCGCATCGCTCTGTCCTCCGGTATCAAATTTTCGTCCACCGGAGGAGGCCGCACACGCCGCCTCAACAGGGCGTGAGGCGAAAAACCGCCTGGCCCGTGCGCTTCACGCCCTGACGGACGCCGATTTTAATATTCAAAAAATAGGGACAATTACCTTTCCACCCCTGGACCCAATTCTTGTTTTTTGTCTTATTAGGGGCTAAAACTGTCTTTAGCCATTTCCGAAAATAAAAAAAAAAAAAAAGTTGCGGCGGACCGGGCCGGTCCGGCCGCGCGCAATTACACGCGTGCCCCTCGCCGGATGCCTTATTTTGTCCTATTACCGGGGACGAAGCCGTCATTGCACTGTTCCCATCCGAATATTTTTTTTTTAAAAAAAAAAAAATTAGGAAAAGCCGAAATTGGCCCCGCTCGCCAGCCCCTCATCGCCGCGAGGGCCAAAAGCGCCCCTGCACTGCTCGAGTCCACAGTGGACTGTGAGGGGCGCTACAGGGTTTCGTCCACGCCGTTTATTGTGTTTGTAATTATTTTGTTAATATAATTTAAAAGTATGTTTTACATAAAATATTAAATTAATATTTTTTAATGGTTTTTTGATGGGTTTGATTTGTTGATGCTAAAAGTAAAAAATAAAATAAAAATTACTATAATATATTCTCAAGTGAGCATCATGTGCTTTTTTTTTACAAACTTTATCTTTAAGTTATTAGATCAATTTATAGTTTATTCGGTTAACATTTTTATTCAAATAATTAAGTTTTGCTCTTTTTAATGTTATCCCATAAGTTTGGCTAAGTTAATCATGTTTTATCAAATTAATATTTTATATTGATTTAACTAAAAAAAATTAATCAAATATTTGATGTTCAATCTTGATATTAAAGATCTATTGCAAGTTAGAAAATTATTATTTTTACAGCAATTCACATGTTCCCTTCATACTTCCCAGCGTGGAGGCTCGTGCATCAATCCTGAGCATGTCATATTGGAGTCAAAACTCTGTAAAGACTAATCCCTACATCAAGTGTGGAAGGTCAGCCTACCAAATCATCCGCAAAGCCAACTTTACTCCGACAAGAACAGCACGAAATTATTGTAATTGTATTGGATTGATTGATTGATTGTTCTCAGCAAACAGCAAGTGTGACTCACTGTCAATTGCTTGAAACAAAATATTTAGCATTCAAGTGGAAGGTACTGACAAAATTAACTTTGAAATCATCCATAACCAAGACTATAGATCAACCAGATTGCAGCTAATCACTCCAGAAAGGTGCTCACGAGCAATGATTGTTATTTGGATGGTAGTTTTGTTGCCAGACATGTAAACAAAAACAATGGATCACTGAAGCTGTTCATCAGAAAAAAGTTTCTTCATAGCTGATTTCATATATCATGATCAAACCAAGACCAGAAACTTATTCGTGTACATGTATATTAAAATGGAAAGTTGCAGACTTTGATGAGTTTAGAGAGAAACAACAAGGCTCACAAAGTATCTGAATTTACAAAACCAACTCAGCTGAAACTAGAATTCTGCTACTTGCATTGCCAAGAGTTGAGATTTCATTATAAGAGACATAGTTTCATTAAATCAAAGGATATTATTGTTCAACTAAAACAATCGCAATCATTTAAAAACGATACAGAAAAAGGGTGGAAAGAAGAGGATGAAACCTAGAAACTTAGATGCTTTCCTTCTCTTCTTCCCATCATTCGTTTTACTTTTCAGTAGAAGTCTACGAAGTTGTCATAATACAGATAAGATATTTTCACAATTGACTTCGTTTACTTAGCCTTTTGAACCCTGCCTCCAAAAATACTGGCAAGAATCCACCAGAAGCGCGAAATAAGCAATGCGAAAAGAGCAACTGCAAAAATTTGTGTATAACTATCAGGCTAAAAGTTCACACACACGAACAGGAGCACAATTCTAGAACAACACAAGAATAAATAAAGGAAAATATAATATGATTAAGATGGACCAAGATTCAAACTCAACTTAAAAAATTCACATCTTTCAGTAATTTTTGCGCCATATAAAACATGCCAACAAATACAAAAGTCAAAATTGTGCTTGAGGACTAATACTCAAAAGGCATGCACAAGCATGCATTCATACATAATGAACCAAATTGAGATCCAGCATAGTGAAAATGTCCATACTTCAAAACAGGAGAGACAGGTATAAACATTACACCTAAAGATAGTTGAATCCCTTCATGTTCAGGAAATTGAGATGCTCACGCTTTCACACCAGACCTCGATTTTTAACATCATTGCTTCTCAAGAAATGATACTCAAACAAGTTACATGTTTCAATTTTAAGTTTTAGCTTCGGTTACATACCTGTAAAGCAGGGGCATCATGCAGGCCCTATCTCCTCACTTGAGAATGCGCCTACTGGATCAAGTTGTCCACTGCAGTAACTAGAAGGAACAGCAGAGAGCTCCTGCCTTCCTCTCCACTCTTCACCAGGTTTCAAAGTAATGGGCTTTTCCACACAAGCAGCCTCTACACACAGCATATGCTTATACTCGTCATCACCAAGATCAGGTATGGCCTTTGCTTTCTTATCCCAGGGATTCCAAACCACTGCAGGGGGGAATAACTATATTTATATAGACTGAGAGCAATCAAAGTTAGCACAGAAAACTTGTGGTTTCCCACGCTCACTTAATTAGTTCAAGTTCACCGACAAATGACCAAAATGGCATGTGTTCAGTCATTTGAAACAAAGATTATTTTGAAACAACACAAAACAGAAGAATACTGACATTTAATGATGTTAAGACCACAGTTTATGTAAATTGAACAAGGGACTTCTACAAAGATGCAATTAGAGCGCTCCTCCACATACCCTTGGAAGACACAAAATCTAAATAAAATTTCAAGCTACAAGCTTTAATCCACTGACAACTCCAAGAAACTTTCAGACAACTCCAAGAAACTTTCAGAGGTGCATGCCAACCATTACAAATTTTGGAGAAAATTTGCACTTGACATAGGAACATATGACAATAACAGCTCATGCAGCAAGATAAGAGTGTTATACATTTCCCAAATCTTGATGGAGTTTCTATAACACTGCTTGCTAGCGGCCTAGCACTAAGATATGCATGCAAACAAAATTGTCACTCACCAGCGTCAGGAAGTCCATCTTTCCGCAATTCAAATGTTCTCTTCCTTTCATGGTCCAGAATAGCAATTTTGGTAGGTGTGCTGAGATATACTTTGTCCACCTTCATAAAGAAAATAGAACTAAGTACCAGATAATATTTGTATGAATAGAAGCTGAGTGGGTACTGGAAACAATCAGCATTTCAGTAAAAAACAGATACTGACTTCTGATTCAAAGACTATTGCATCTCCTTGTTCAGTGAATCGTTCTCTGTTCTTCAGATTATCCAAATAATCTAGTGTTTCAAGTCCTTCTACCCTCACTTCACTAGACAAAACCAACATGTGATTAAATTAACAAAGAATTCAAAACACACAGATAATATCATTATATATCCATCCATCAAAGATAGAATAAGAAATATGACTCCGTTCAATTCATCAATTATGCATTAACATTTCTACTCAAAATGGTGATTTTACAAAGAAAAAAATAAAAGAGTATTACACGGCCAACAAAGAGAATAATAAATACTGACTTTGTTCAATTCATCAGTTATGCATTGACATTTCTACTCAAAATGGTGATTTTTCAATGAAAAAGATAGACTATTACACAACCAACAAAGTTAAACATCTCTGCAAAATAAGTATAAACCCAACAAACTACTTAACAGACAAAAATATGGACCTACAGATGGGATCAATAAGGAAACTTGTCAAAGAACCTGATATCCGTAACATGAAAATATGTGTGGTACGCAAATGTAAAGGTGAATGATTTCCCATCAGTATTTGTATTTCGAATGCGAGAGGTCAGCATCAAATCTCCACCAGGACCCAGAGTTATCCGTAAGCGAAATTCATATCTGTAAATAATTTGTATGTATTTCGCATCACTTGGCAATTAAAAGAACTGGCAGTCCAAAAATACACAGATGCAAATATCTTAATATAAAAATATTTCTATCAGTTAATATTGCAAGGTATACAACTATACAAGTTCCAATCCTGCACTATACAATTACATAATATCTATCCCTGTGAAACTAGATACAACTTCAGTAAAAAATCACATTACATTCTGGTCCATCATACTGAATCTAGCTTTACCTGCTTTTGGTTTTTGAAATGGAAACAAATAATTTGCTTCAAATGTTGTTTAAGCAATGCATCACTAGACAAGTTGAACTGCATTAAACTTCATGATGAAATTTTATTCACGCACCTGTGAGGCCAGATCTTCACATCTTCTTCGGAGTGTTTAAGTATTAAGTCAATGAAGGCCTTGTTGGAGCTATTTGTTGGGAAAGGTGGGGGATCATTATCAATAGTCCAAAACCTGGTCCTTGCAAACCCATGTGGTTCAAGAGAACCAAGATTGCTAAACTGCATATGCCAATAAATTTACTTTGAAAAGATAATTTAAATGGAAAAATATGATTAGTTAACATAGGAGACAGACATACTTGAGGAAAGCAGATTGGAATACCTCCACGGATAGCCTTGGGAGGCTTAAATATAGCCTGCACAAACCATCAATTTATTTCACAAAAAAGAATGCAATAGCCAAATCTAGGAACAAGAAACGACTATGACATATGACTGATTGCAATCATCTTTGAGTAGTGTACCCATCTGACATAGAAGATGGATAAAATTACAATTTATTAAGCACAAAAGCTTATATAATGCCAAACCCATAAAAAGAAGCAATCAAATTAATATTAATAACGAAGAGAGCATGAAATAAAGTATCTGGGTTTTAATACGTCATAACACTTTTAAAAAAGATATCTGATGACATTAAAGGGACTGCACATTAAGACTGTGAGTCTAAATAATGTACCAGACATGCATTCCTATCTACTTCTCCATAGCAACTACCTTTAATCATTTTAAAACATCTTCATCATACACCTTTCTTTTTCTATGGTGGAATCTAAGAGATCTAAGCTAAAAAAAGGTTCAACTAAGCTGTAAAAATGTAAAATTTAAGTTTCAAAGCCCATTATTCTTCAATGTTAGAATTAATTATTTTGATTATACAATAATGAAGTGCATTTTCCTGGGAATCTATGGTAAAAAGTTTTTATGCATTCTAGGTATTCTAAGTTGAATATTCATCAAAGAGTTTATGTAATATCACTAGAAATCCCTGGAATTTATTATAAATACGAAATCAGGGAAATTATATTATTTCAAGTCATTAGACTTACCCTCTACAGAGAGTAAAATGTGATACTATGTTTCCACCAATGATTCCACTGTCACAGGCTAATAAATCCTACATTAAACCCTTCATTGTTTGTACCAAGCATATAATAAATTGAGGTGGTATGCTCGTAATATTTTCAAAGATACTCCTGTGAACAGAGAATAGAGATGTATATACATGTGACTTGTTTATAAGACCAACTGTCACCTTCTAGTTATATTAGCAGCAATCTCACCACAAAGTTGCAAGCACTCTCCGATACCATCATGTTTTCACTAAATGACTTTTTGAAGCAACTTGACTAGTAATTCAACAAGCATGAGTATATGGTTACTTTCTAATATTCTTCTAACATTCTGTACTTCATCAGCAAACAGACAAAGTTAAGCAACAAACCACATTTGAAAAACCACTGGAATTGAATTACACCAATTACTGAACAGATAAAAGTAAATTACTTCTAAAAAGTAACGGTAAACAGCTACAATTTCATCAAAGAATTGTTGAAATTCATCATGGTTGCTCAAATGTACAGCTTATATATCACAGCAACCGGATGTACCTTGTTACTGACAAAAAGTAATTCTTCCCCATGTTCATTCTTCCAGGATGTGACATGACCTCCAAACAAGTATACCTGATCATAAAACCACTCTATTCAACAAGCTTTCTTCTCGAAGAATAGAGAAAACAGTACGCAAAGAATGCACTTGAGATCAATGCAGAGGGGGCATTTATGATTCCTTTAGTAACGAAACAAAACAATGGTCTAGCTCAATACTGCCAAAATTTCTTGTTTTTCGATACCCCCCCCCCCCGTAACAGCAACTATCAAATCTACAAAATTAACAACAAAGAAACAAACTTGGATTCATAATCAGCCATAACATCAAGCCTATTCAAATGGGTTCAGATCTAACATCCAGAATGAAGCACCATTGCCATTTCAAACGACACAGAACCAATCAACGTCCAGAAAGGATAAAAAGAAAAGACACCAGATTTGCAAGGAAATGAAGAAAAGGGCAATTGGGTTTCATTAATTAAACTAAATCAAGAGATAGATAAAGAAAGAAATATACCTCCGCAGAGCAGCCTCGAACCTCACGCAAGATGATCTTGTCAAGGCCATTTATACCCTTACAAAGCTCCACGTACTTGGTCTCTTCAGACATCCCTTGTCTCCTATACACTGAAACACAGACACCTCTTTTTGTCTGCAGATAGTTCCTTCGAATCTGTTAAGGATCGAAAACTGGTGGAGCTGTCTGATAGGGACAGAAGACAAAAGGCGAAGGAAATATTTTTTGGGGATTTTCTGTTTTTCTTACATTAAATAAAGCGGTCTACTACTGGTCTTTTCTATATATTACCATTTGTGAAAATTGTGCAGCTAGCCTTCCTGTAATTCTAAAGTTAAATAAGAAATTCTATCTTTAGTGACTGAGTGGATTATGTTTTTTTTTAAAAAAAAAAAAAAAAACTTTTTTTTATTTATAAATTATTTTGATGCGACGATCTAAAAAATAATTTACTCAAATGGCTTTCCTTATACTTCAAACAAGAAACAATCACTGGAAGGATCCAATTTATTATTATTCTGGTTGTTGTTTTTTGAGGCCGTGAACATAAAATAAAATTCCCAATTTGAAGACTATCTTTAAAGACTTTTTAATCCAACTGAAGACTTATAGCTAGCTTGGTCCACAAGTCGGGGACAATGTTTTGCAATTTCATCGAACTGGGACAAGTTTGGTTGCTGTCAAGCGTACTCATACGATCATGTAACAGAGCTTGACTTTGCAATCGCTGTTTGAGCCAAGCAAAATCATACTGCTTTATTAAAAACTAAATCGTTATTTTTATCATAATGTTGATTTGATCTTTAAGAAAAAGGGCTAACCCTCTCAAATGGTGAAAAGGAAAGAGACGAGGTGAGGATGAGAGCCAAAATGGATGCCTGAGATGGGTAGAGAGTGAAGAAGCAGACGAAGGGATAGAAATTCTTTTATTTATCGTGGTGGCTAGGGTTTTCTTTCTCATGAATATAATATTGATATGCTAATTGTCTGAGCTTTTTTTTTATTTTCACGAATTGATGTTTTAACTTAGTTTTTATTTATTTATCAATCATGCAATAGCAACACAGTCAAACACCTCAATGAATGTATGCTATGAATTCACTGACATGTTCATTAAAGCATGATATAAAATCTAAAACCTTACAAGAACATTAGGGTTCATGCCGCTTTAGGTATATTATGTCATAAATTGAGTCAAGAAGCGATTTTTACAAAAGAAATGAACCAATATTTCATGACCATAAAATCGATCACCTTTTTTTTTGTAAGATTTTTGTCTTCATGACATCATTTAATGGATAATTCAACAAATTCCATGCATCGAGACACTTTAGTGTATTGTCATCATAATAGATAATCGATAGATATGAAAGTTGAGATACTCGAGTTGAAACTTCATACGCTTTAATATATCATTATGCATTTGAAAATCAACGTCTCAATTCATATCTCTCATGAGATCTGAAATGCTATACATATATATAAAGGATGAACTAGGTATAATATATATGAATGCAAGGCAGACATAAACATGAGAATGATTGTTTAATTTTCGCAAGATGGATTGAAACCGAAGGTCTGAGGTTGCCGGACAAAACCCAGAATCACATTTCTGAGTATGCTTTCGTGAATTGGCTCCATTTCTGCTCAAAAGTCCCAACATATCCCACAGAAAATCTTATTAGCCCTGGAGAAATGCCGGCCCTTTCCTTTTCCTTGTCGTCCAGCATACTGTTCGTGCTACTAGACGAGCAAGTCATGAGGGTCTCATAATATCCCAAGCTAACTCCCATGAACCCAAATTTGGAGTTGTTCTGCAATTTGTCCATCAAACGATTGGCTCTTTCTTCAGTTTTCATGTCAACGCAAAAAACCCCACCGAACCCGTAATCCTTGTTCGACATGGACTTCAAGAGACTGTGCTGGGGATGTTCTTCAAGCCCGGGGTATAGGACAACAAGGTTGGGGTCCAGTTCCTTGATTTTTGCGACAAATTTCATTGCTCGTTTGCAATGTTTCTTCATTCTCATGCTCAAGTGAGGAATTCTCCCTGATATTTCGAAGGCTAGCTTGGGATTCATTGTTGGGCCAAGAACCATCAAAGGCCCTTGATGAGGGTCCCTCATTTGGTCCACTATTTCAGCAGGCCCACAAATCGCACCTATGAAATTCCATGAAAGCATGCATTAGAAGACTTTCCGCAAATTCCAAGATAGAAATTCCAATAATAATTTAAGTAATAAATATGAAGCCAGGAATCACACTTTTCCATGGACTCTGTTCAAGATAAGACCTCCTATTCGTGCTAGTCAGTTTCCAATTCCAAGCAATCCCACTAGTTAGATGAAGATAAAAAAACACTCTATTGCCAACTCCATCGAGTTAAACCACGAAAATCAGCTAGAAATTTTATAGTCAATTGAAATCTCGATCGGAGAACAAGAATTTTAAAAGTTTGTGTGAATCAATTGATGAAGTTACAATTCCATAAACCTACCTTTGATCGTGTTGTTAAAATGAGAAATCCTATGCATATATATCTTTTTTCTAGCAGTGAGAAAATATTAAATCAGCAAAAAACTTGTAATTCCACCACGAAATTAGAGAATACCTGCAATAATATCAGCTTCACCACTCATATACTTGGAGATGCTATGCACAACCACATCTGCCCCAAGCTTTGCTGGGGAGAGAATCATTGGAGTAAAAGTATTGTCCACCACCACCTTGACCCCTTTCGCATGTGCTATTTTGCTCAGTTCAGGGATGTTTGCGACGTTCAACGTTGGGTTCGAGATGGATTCAAAGTACAACACACTGGTCTTTCCTTCAATCATTGCATTATCAACCTCCTCGAGATCAACAATGTCCACAAACGTTGTTGTTATGTTGCATTTCTGCTGTAAGAAATGGGTTAGCAAGGCGTGACTTCCACCGTAGAGCGTCTTCGCTGCCACCGCATGTCCACCACTGTTGCAGAGATGCAGCAACACTGATGATATCGCCGACATACCTGCAAACAAAGAGATCAGTCACAATTATGCATCGCTCCGATCCAAAAAAACAAAGAACTAAATGGTTCTTACCACTAGCAGTGCAATAGCCAGTCTCAGTTCCTTCCATGGCAGCAATCTGACGGCCAAGGTTCTGCACGGTGGGGTTTAAGTGACGACTGTAGATGTAAATTCCAGTCTTGGGACCGACCTCACCTTGGAATGCCCGGTTCATGGTCTCGGAATCCTTGAAGGTGAAGGTATTAGAGGCCTCGATAGACATGTTAATACCATTATGCTCACCTAACTCATGCCGAGCGGTAGCCAAAGCTTCAGCTGGAACTTCTTTCTCGGACTCAGTCTCACAGTTAAACTTTTTCCCCTCCATAACTAATTCTCGAGTACTCAAACGACAAAGGGATCGATAGAGATTAATCCTCCTACGAACTCGCCCCAACTCATTGTTCGATCGAAAAGATGTTGTTCGGTCTTTATATGATTCTGATAGGAGAAAAATGGTATGCGTTACCTACCACGTACGTCCATTCTTCTTTTGGATTGATGATGATCGCCAGTCAAAGCTCACAATAGCTGACCTATGAAACAACGGTTCCAGATGATATTTTGAGCACTCATTGCCATTGAACAGACTGCGCTGGAACAGTATTTTCCAATTGTTTATGAATTATTGCAGTGTTTGTTCTGTTTG
The DNA here is from genome assembly GCA_009078335.1 of Salix brachista. Taxonomy (NCBI): domain Eukaryota; kingdom Viridiplantae; phylum Streptophyta; class Magnoliopsida; order Malpighiales; family Salicaceae; genus Salix; species Salix brachista. The sequence continues at coordinate 13,748,275 of CM018574.1, read as the reverse complement.
CTTCGCCACTTGCTCATTAATTGGCTGCCCTCTCAGCTCAATATGGTGCCTTTCACTGTTCGCAGCTTCAACGGGCAGCTATTCTTGCAATTAATTAATATATTTTGTCTTCGGTACTGTACTGTTGAAGATTGCACTGCTGAAGGATAATCTTCTTCTTCAACAATAGAGTAGGCCTTAGCCACTATTTCTACATATCTGGATTCTCTATCTTAATTTGACATATATTTCTTCAGCTTTGACGTTTTAACTGCCAATAAATGAAAATAAATATGGATTCAAGATAATCTCGCAAAGCAAAAAAGAAAAGAAAATCGGTTGATGGATAGCAGCAGTGAGCATTCATGAACATTTAATATTTTCGGTATCAAATTTAGATTTATTTCTTTATCCTTTAAATCAAATTTATTATATATTTGTTTTTATTTACACATTTAACTGTCATTTTTACTTAATAAACTATTAAATAATTTTTCATGTTGGTATCAATTGATTGATTTTAATAAACTATTTAAATTAAAAAAATATATAACAATGTAATTAAATTCATACTAATAATTAACGAGTCATTGGTAATTAATACATAATTAAATCTGAACTATTGAGTAAAAGTATTCCTGTACTCTCGCCTCTATGATTGCCAGAAGTGAGACCCGTGTAAGCATGCCGGTCAAATGAAGATGTGGAAACTAATTGCAATGACTTTAAATATTCAGGTCTCCTTCGTTGACTGGTAGTCAACCGAGTGGAAGAATGAACGCAGTGCCAGCGTAAAACATGGACTTCAACAAGTCTTACGGGTTAAGAAGCAATTTCGTCAAGAAACAATAATACAATAATAACATAAAATATATGAATTTTAAACTTATATTTTAACTTTATTGTATATGATTCGAGATCAAGTCTTATAATTATACATAAAACATTACTAATATAAAATAGGGAAATTCACTACTACTACCTTGAGAAAATGGAATAATCTACAAGAAATCTTGTTATAAAAATAATCCAATTAAAAAGTACTTGGAATATTTTTCATATTTTCTAAATCCTCCAATTAAAATTTGAATTTGCAGACAAAAGCTTTGGATATTCTCTTAGGTGGTAGTGGCACACTGAATTAGTCAAGTGTCAAAGTGATAAGGCTAGCCCCTCTTACTTTCTAATACCATGGGCGTGCAATGTCTTGTTGCTAATACTTTTTTCACATGCTTGGATGCTTCATCATCGCTTATATTAGAAAGTATTTGATTTTTTTATTATTAATATAAGTATTTATATCAGCTGTATTTATATCAGCTTCTGTGTATTTTGACTAATATCACGAGTTCTAAAATTAATGATAATATAAATTTCAACTACAAATTAAAAAATAAAAAAAGGTTCTTGAAGAGAGAAGCTTGGTTTGTAACCTTGCTTTGAATACATGCTTGAGTTGCTGAGGATCTTGATCCCTGAGGGAAGCTAGCTTGACTGAAAAGAAGTCCTTTGGCTGAGATTTATGGTTTATTTTGTCCTTGGTAGAAGTCTTCGTGATTATTTGAAAATATGACTGTAGTTGTTTTTTAAGTTTTTTTTATTTTTAAATATATTAAAATTATTATTATTTTTAAAAAAAATTATTTTTGACATCAGTATAATCAATTTTTTTAATATATTTTTTTTCTTTTCAAAAACACTTTTAAAATAGAGTGTGAAACAAGTTTCTTTCTCATCCTTTTCGTGATAAATCATTCTATGCCTCTCTTGGTTTTTCATTCTAACAGGCATGGAAGCTCTTCGAATGCCCTTTGCTTAAGCATTGGAGAAGATATTGTAACATAATTTCACTTAATTTGTCCCAACTAAAAGCATATTGAGGTAAATTTATGAAAAAAACCATTTTCAAAATTGAGTTTTAGTGTCGCTCGGATTGACACTGAAGAGCGAGCCGAGGCAATGAAAGCGCACAAGCTGCTCCACCTTAAAATCATTCATATATGGAAACCGATCACATTTCACTAATTGCTCTAATAGTAACCATCAACTCCATTACCATTTGTTTAGATGCTATTCGTGGTCGCCGTGACTTTGCGTGGGCTGAGGATATTTGTCTAGCTTTTTGGCCTCATTATCCTGGCAGGTCGATTTTGTCTAGCTTCTTTGGTAAAGGGTGGAATGATTGGTTAATGGAGGATATGTTCAAACAAAGTTGAACGGGAAAGGTAATTTGGTTTCTATGATATCAAAATCTTGTTGATTTTACGGTCACGAGTTTGAATCTCACAATTCTTATTCTATATGATAAAAAACCAAGCACATGTAATGTGAATCTAAGCAAGTTTCAAGCTTAAAGAGTTTTCACTTGAGTAAATTTGTTATAAAATAACATAAATCATATTCTGAAATCTCATCTAATAATTTAAACTTAAATTTTTAGATAAAATGATGATTGATAATGGAGTCCTGCTTATGGAATCATCATAGTTAATACTGATGGCAGGGACAGGAGGTCTGATTCGGATCACAATGGCTTATAGAGGTCCGATAGTTGATCCTAATTAAGAAGCACTACGTACATGCAGCTTGCCATCAACTTGGCAAGTCTAAAGGATTAAGAACTTGATTAATCTTTCTCACCTCATCTATTTTGCTGTACATAATTCAGGCTAGAACGAATGCCACAACTATAATCAGTGAGAATAAAGCAAGGTTATCTCCAGCATTAATGACAGGAGCACCGGATTTATCGCCTAACGGAGATATCCTTCCAAAGGGCCATCTGCAACAGGAGTTGCTCTTGCTGCTACTGAACCGTCCGTTGCCGGAGGAGATAAAACGTGTATCGAAGAGCCAAACGTGTTGAGAATCTGAGACATGTTTTGACAATTGATCATCAGTTAATGAGGTTATATCCATACTGAGAGAAGCAAATGGAGTTTTTACATGCTTCGAGTGGATAAGAAAGGTGGTCTCTTTTCGTCGAAATAAGTTTTTCTGTTTAACCGAGCCTGCTGGGACTCCTGTTTAGTTGAAAAAGATAAGCGGATGGTGGAGGTTCTCTCAATTTGTAGAGCTTTGTGCCAAGTTTACCATGAAAGCTACCTAGTTCTTTTATCCTGAAAAGATAGATTCTGAATGCATCGTGCACCAGCCAGCATGGCTAATATTTCTATATCTAGTACATTTGCTAAAGATATGATTCCAGCAGCATATAATAGTTTTTCTTCTGAAATATCAGTCAATAAACATATTTTGTAAGCCAACACACGAGTTAAAATTTGGAAACTAGCATAGTTTAGTTGGTTGCGCTACTTCAAATAAATAATGCAACTAAGACGCGCTGCTAGGAGTAGAGCAATTCAATTGGTTCTGCTACTCCCAGTAGAGGCAACAAATGGTAGTTTAGTTGGTTGCGCTACTTCAAATAAATAATGCAACTAAGACGCGCTGCTAGGAGTAGAGCAATTCAATTGGTTCTGCTACTCCCAGTAGAGGCAACAATGGTTAGAGGCTGAGAGCAGTGTTTTCTGTCGGATCCCTTAATTCTGAGGGAAAAAAAAGTTTCTGGCGTCAATGGAGTCCACTACCCATCCCGAGGATCGTTCAGTCACAACACAAATAAAAATCAATCAATTTTCTGGCCAAAAATTGCACACAGCCCTAGCTTTGAGTGCTGCTGCAGAATCTGTTCCTCTTAGAGGCAAATGTTTCAGCAACTAGGAGAGGAAAAGCAATAGTTGCATCACAGTGTACCTGGTTAAATCCAACGAAACGGAAGAAGAATTATTATTGCACTGAAAACAGAAAATCATTAGAGGAGGAAACTGAAAAGGAATCTCACTACTCATACAATAAAGCATTAGTTGTGTGAACTGCAAGTGGCATTGCTAACAAAACCAGAGGGCACAAGCAAAGGAGGAATGAAGAGAAAGTAACCCATACCTTGACAGTTTTAGCAGAACCTCGTATTTTCCCCCACGACACAGCCTCATCAGGATGAGCTCCAGAATCACTCCCATCAAATTCTTGTGCTGTATTGATGAATACAGCATAATCTGCACCGTTACGCATCATATTGGCATTGCATATATGATGCTTAGGAAGCCCACCTCCAAGAACGATGATACCAGTTTTTCTAGGACTTGCGTGGACAGCTTCACCATTCATGGCTCTAATATCTGTTCAAAAAGTATCTATTAAAGGGTTTGTATTGCAAATTATATTTATCATGAAAAAAATAACAATGCAGAAGCAAACACGAACCTTGAACTATGTCAACAATTAGACCAGGGCTGCGGAAGGAATGAAAGTATAGCATGTCCCCTAGAGAACCATCTGTCAGGCCTGGACAGAATACTGGAATGTCGTTCTAAAAAACATTACAAGCAACATCAGCTCATGAAAAGTTTGATTGCATTGTTCTCATAGCATTGATAACATCCAAAAGAATAACATCACATTTTCCAGTGTGGCTTAATAAATAGTGTAATTCTCATGTCGTTATCACCTCATACCATGTGGCAAAGGAGCAACTTGTTTGATTGACAGATCAAAATCTAAGAAATTTTATTGTTATTTAACTAAGACTCACAAAAGAACCACAAATTTCACTATGTCACGGGTGTGTGTGTGTGTGTGTGAGTGGGGGGGGGGGGGGGGGGGCGGGGTTAACCAATGTGGCGTGCATAAAATACCATCTACTATGTGAAAACTAGAACTAAATACCATCTAGTATGTCATTAATGTGGCACGTGGAAAAAATATGCATACCACAACCATTGTAGAAATTTAATGAAAAAACAAGAATAGAAGGTATGAACTCATGACAATAATTCTCATATAAATGAACCATGTCAGCTGAGATCTTATAAATCACTTACCTTATATGCCCAATAAAGGTATGAACTCTCATTATTTATTTCTTTCCCCAAGCGAGCTATTAATTTAGAAGGTGTCCAGGTGAAATTCTGCAATGTCCAAAAGAAGATGTGATAAGGATGATGTAGCTTTCTTCTCAAGTAAATCAAAGGAGTAAATCCTAAATTAGTATATTTAGATTTTAGCAATCAATTTTACCAGGAGGGGAAAAAAGCAATAGATGAATCAAGTACTGCCACTAAACTTTTTTCAAAGTTTTGTGTCTCAACACTTTAAAATCAACCAAATCAGTTCAGATTTAAATATATGCTAATATTGTGCAGATTTGGCTTTTATTTGCTGGTATGTCAGCACGTCAGATCAGTTAAAATATCTAAGAGTACCGCTTTTGACAGCATGTTTGTCAGAGAAAATAATGGATGGGGAAAAGGAAAAAAAAAACTTGGCAAACATTCCTCAACCTCAGGCGCTGATTTGAGGCAGTGGCACCCAAACCATAAGTAAAAGCACAGAAACATAGTTGTTGTGACTATGAGAGAAATACCTCTTCAATTTGTTCCTTCAACATTTGGTCAAAGATTGGAATAATCCAATCCTCAAATTTGCAGTAGTTGTCATTAGGTACCAACAAGTTACCAATACGATTCAACCCTTTTGAGCGCAATTGAGCCCCAGGTAGAGAAAAGTCACCTTTGTATGTTGGTGCTAGGCATTTTATAAGATCTTCTTCGATGCCACCTGCCGTTGTAACCAATACATCAACCTGCAGTCATCTTACAAATAAGGCATATATAAACCAATTTGAGATGAAAGCCAAGAATACAATCAAGAGGGTGGATAGCTTAAAATTATCTACAAGTTACAGCCAAACAACAGCGAATTGATGCAACACATTGATTCAGAAACCTTAAATTTTCATAAATGACAATAGGATGATCATAGGTTTCACAAGTACCTTACCTCTATATATACTATCTCATAAAACAAGCCCAAATAGTTAGAATAATGCAAACATCTGAAGGGAGCAGCTCTAAAGTTTAAACAGTTGCAATACCACCAACAAGGAGAAAACCAACAGGCAATCTATTTTGTTACAGGGCACCCAGCATATCCAATTAAAGGGAAAATTTCAATTCCAACCCAAAATTGTCAATAACCATTTGATTCTGCTTTGTATTTATGTTGGCATAGTGTCCACATAAACATCTTCAAGCCATTCCATCAAACACAAGACAACGAATATATCAATCAATATCAAGCCATGAAATTAACTCACCATATGATGCTGAACAAGATATCGAATTGTATCTCTAACACCTGAAGAAACAAGATTTGATGTAAAACCCAAGAACAGTTTGCATCTCACAGACTCTCTATAAGCCAACTCCCTCTCCTCATCACTACAATCTTCTGTTATTTCTTCATCAGCAAGCCTCCAGCCTAGCTTCATTCCAAAAAAAGAAAGAAAGAAACACTCATTAAATCAACTAATTGGGTATCAAAGTCAAACACAAAAAGACATAGAATCATCCAAAAACACCAGAACAAAATAGCCCAAAAGGCAAAACTTCTAGGGTTTTAAATAAACGGTATTAACTTACTAACCATGTTATTAACAACTTGAATGGCATCTCCGAGGTTGGAAGCTTGAAACCCGGTAGAGAGCATGGATTTGAGAAGCTTAGAGTAGTTCACTCCTTGGTTAAAATCATATCCTTCAATTTTAATGCATTTCCCATCAAGAGTTTCTGATTCTTTAAACACCGTGGAATGTACTGATGATAGCAAGTTCTCCTCCATGGATTTATGTCAGGCAACAAATATTGCAACCCAGTTCAGACAGAAGTCCACCTGTGTTGCAAAGTGCTTTAACTTGATGCCTTGCTTTTTGGCAGAATCAGGTTCAATGTAATGTCAGAGAGACGTCAAAGGTAGAGAAAGGGCTGCCTGCCGCTTCTGCTTCTGAGTGTTGAGTAAAACTCAGCCCTTCTGCTTTAAAATCTGAACCCTTCAATTTTGTTGCTTAAAGGCATAGTTATTCTGCCCGACTCGGGTAGATCTGGTGTGAGTCTCGGTTCACAAATCAAGTAAATAAACCAATTTGTTTTAAAAAATAAAATGAAAATGTTAATTGTAACTCAGTCCTGCAATATAACAAAAGGTGGAAACTATATATTTAATTTCTATTCTTATATAGTTAGTCCTTTTGTGCCTTTTTTCTTAAATCTTAGTGATTTTATGAATTTATTTTATATTTCCAAGCTCATTTGTTTTTTTATATGAAATAGGGATTAATTGGTTGGTTTTGATAAAATATTGTCAAGCTAGTGACTTGTAAATAATAATCATTATTTTATTATTTAATATGTATATATACTTTATATATATATTAACTATTTTATTTTATTTTTTTATTAATAGTTTATTGCCGCTTTCATTTTCAAATGATTAATGAGGTGTTTGACCCGCTTTTTAATTAGAGTTTTTTAAAATATTATTTTTTATTTTTAATATTTTTATATTATTTTGATATAATAATATTAAAAAATATTTTTAAAAATAATATAAAAAATATTTTGATGCATTTCAGTCCTCTTGGTTGGTCTCAATTGAACAAAATAGGAAATTAGGATTCAAATTGACTTTCTAACATAACTGATGGACTAAATCATTTTTTTGTGTCCTGTAATTTCTAAAAAGAACCGGTCAATGTAATTTATTATTATTTTCCAGTTTCTTTCTTTCTTTTATTTTTTCATCTGAAATAATAAATAGTCCTGCGAAATGTATCTTGTTAAGACATGTACAAATTACTTGCAAAGAAAACTAAGTCATATTATTTAAATCCATTTATTAATTTCTCCCATTTTTCTCATAAGTGAAACACAATTATTAAATTTAATATGATTCAGGTTGACTTTGAACCCCATCGACCCACCTCTTTGCTAGGTTGATGTAAGAAAAAAAATCAACTCTGAAAACCAGTTTTTATTTTATTTATTTATTTATTAAAATTAATATTATTTTCATGCAGATTTAAATACCCCTAATGATCTGATATGATTGACTACACAAGTCCAATCCTTGGATCACCATAGCAAAATTAAATTTTAAGGATAAAAAGAAATTATGAAAAGATACACAAGACGTACATCTACAATGTTTTGTGAGCGTATTAATACAGTAAATTCTCTTCAAAGATTCAAGGAAAGCAGAACAAGAACACAAAATCTGCGTACACTGAAATCATAATATCCAAAATTAGAGAGCTCTACTTAGATCTGAAAATGTTCTGCATTTTGTTACAGAGGTGAATCAAGAACGTACGTACAGCAGCTACCACTAGCCTCAAGGAGTATGTACACTAACAAGTTGATTTATAAAAAGAAACCTTTTCTTGTTTTGTTCTGCATCGATCGAGCTTCGTTTGGATAAAGAAACCACACCTGCATCGATCGAACCTGGAGATTTGTTCTGACTCGAGGGGAGATCAAGTGCTGGCCTGAGCATTTCCTGTTTTATACTTCTGGAGCTCTTCCTGTGTTCGTATAAGCCTATATTTACAGAACAAGGTGGCAACGAAGATTTCATTTCTGCTTCGATGAAAATGTGACGACTGAATCATGCAAATTCATTTGCAGAACATTACAGTTACCTCCATTGCAGCTCGGCTATTTCATGGAGCAGTTCCTTTTCCCTATCATGAGCTGCTTCTAGCTGCAAATTCCACAGAAAGTTTCCTTAGCTTCAAGAACAAAGTAGAACAGCCTAGTTCAGAAAATAAATGCAAATGAGATCACAAAACTTGACTGGGAAATTAATGGAGACTGTATAAGCTGTAACGAAGGCCTTTGAAAAAGCAGCCACCACTAGAATTACGTACCAAAGATTTCTCTGTAGACAACCCTTGTGCCGTTGTCCATCCCCCATCAATTGCAGGGTTTCCTTGGAAATCAAAATCCATATTCAAGTAAGAAAATAAGGAAAAAATAGATTATTCAAAAGGCAAGTAATCGCTGTACCTGCAGCGTCACCTCCAGATATTTGCTTCATTAGATACAGAATATCATCCTGTCGAGGGGACAAACGAGTTGACAAATGAAGAGATTTCTATTACATTTAGAATGGAAAAAAATATGAAACTAAACTGGGTGAGACATACCCTTTGAGTAATATTTGTCTGCAAAGCAGAATGCAATGTTGAAAACGGAGAATGACCCGAAAGAGTTGGTGGTATGGGTTCAGCTATTGATGCTAAAGAAGTTCCAGGATGTTGGGTAAGCACCTACATAAAACATGACATTGTCGTGAGAGAAGAACACGATTAGGAATGCAAGCATTTCTGGTTCATGGGATTAGGATCATCAAGCAACATATGTAAACTAACTGGCCAAAAACCTGCCCTCTACGGAGAAAGTTATATATATATATATATATATATATTGCCCGAAGGTTTGGCACGAGCTTCATATTGAAGATCAATCTAAATTCTGTAGCATCACTTCTTCACTCCACTAAAGAATCAGTTTATGAGAAGAACACGATTTTCTGCAGAAGTTTGTCTGGTTACTAAAAGGCCAAGTGCTTTCAAGGATCGTCCTTTTAAGAAATATCTAGTTACATTTATCCACTTTACTAATCCACTAAAGAATAAAATTCTAGATTAATTATGACCGACTTAACCCAGCCTATTATTGTTTTTGTTTTTGTGGTTGAAGTTTTAAAAAAATAGTTTCATGAAAAGCACCTTAGTTGCGATTCAAAATAATTTTTAAAGTGTTTGGTTAAAACTGTGGTTGAGTTTGAGGTTAATGAAAAACAATTTCAAGTGTGTATGTATATGTATATATATATATATATATATATATAATAATAAAATATTTAATATTTAATAATTATAATAATAAAATATAATAATAATTCAAGTAAATTAGACACTTGTTTTTATTCTCCCATCAAACTACTTGTGATTTCATCACGAACTATAAATCCATACGTGAATGCCTCTGCCATCCCGGAACAACATATAGTAAAATATCATCTGAAACAAAGTTAGGATTGCGAGACAAAAATTATATTGTGTTCTCTTTTTAATATATTTATTTATATTTTAATTATTTTTTAGATTATGTTAATATTAAAAATATATTTTATATATAAAAATATAATAAATAATAAACTGAAAATACCCCCCCTCCCTGCAGCCCTCTGAGCCCCCCAACCCTAGCCCCCCTTTCTCCTCACGAAACGCACGGAAAGCAACAAATTGTTGCTTTCCGTGAAACGCAGGTTTCACATATTTTTGAGGTGGAGCCTACATGATTTTTCAACTTCTCTACATTAACCAAACACTCAAAACAACAACTTTTCTTACATCACCGGTCACACCTCACTCCCAAACACCCTCTAACTCTACTGCTGGCCCGTTTAGTATGTGTGTGTCTTGAGTGAGCGAGTGGCTGTGTGGTACAAAGGTGATAAATGAACATGTTTCATTCACAACTCATTTGTGATTGGGTCTAGATTTTATTTCTAGATGCAATTTTCTTGGATTTGACTATGTTGTTGAGTTTAAGTATTTGTAGATCTAACAATGTATTAAACCCAATACTCTAGAGTTTAACTATGCATTAAGTTCAAGTGTTTATATGTGTAGTAGGATGTCAAATTCAACTTTTTTGGGCATTGACATAATATCATACCTTACATTCTTGGGATTCATTATGTATTGAGCCTAAATATTTATGGGTCTTATAAGATGTTAAACTTATTTTTTTTTGGACTCTGCTACATGTTGAGCCCAAGACTTTATGGATCTGGCAAAATATCAAACTTAATTTTTTTGGATTTAATGGGCTTGACTATGTGCTTAGCTTAAATGCTTGTGGGTGTGGCATGATTCCAAACTCAATCTCCTTGGGTCCAATTGCACGCCAAGCCTAAATGTATTTGAATTTGAAAAAATATGAGACTCAATATCCTTGGATTTAAAGTCATTATAGATCCAAACATATAGTTGATGATCTTTATTGACCTCATGATTCACAAAGTTATCTCTAAGACCTTTAACATGTAACTATCCCCTATCTAAACAAATAAACCCTATCCATGAACTTATCGGATCCAAGAGATTATAAAAAAAAGAGTTGAGATGTGCGAAACCTCAATAATTAGTTATGGTGTGTTGTATATATGTCATTACTTAATAAAACTTTTGTTACTCATCGTTATTGTTCAATTTTTTACTAGTGAGAACTTATTCGAGTTTTACGGTCAAGGACCATCCTTCTAATTTGGGATCAGAACTCTATAAAAGTTATTATAGGAGGTTTTTCATATCTATAGTTTAGGACTACGGGGTCGTTTTAGTATAGGACCAAAGTCGATGGATAGGATATTATAAGAACATTAATGTAGTCATTGTCATTTCAATAAAACGACTTGAAAATTAAACCACAAAAAGGTTTTGCCAAATCTTGGTTAAGAGTGAGAAAAACATCATGTAAATTTGTTTTTCCTTTTCCGGTAAATTTGATTTTTATTTAGAATATCTGATCAAACATGTTCCTTACAATATTAAACATTGAAAAACAAAAATCAAACTCACGGAAATAACTCTGAATTTTAATACAATATTGATGATGCTCATAAGAAAATCCACAGGGTAAATAAATAGTTCTTTTAATAACTAAAAAACATTTTTTTTTTTTTATAAAGAGACCTCCAAATGCAAACTATTCCTTGTCGATCGAGGAGGTGATATCTAATAAAATTAAAATTTGATTGCATAGAAAAGGATAAATTGTTTTACATCTTTAGTCAAAGACAACCTAAGTAATTAGGATCTGAGACTTGTTTTAGGCTTTGCTCTATCCCAGTAATAATCTGAAATACCATTACAAGTTTGCATCATTCTGCTCCTACAACTGTTATCGACCAGGCCCTGTTGAAGGAATACTAGGTTGTATCAGTTGTGCACACCATTATAAATTTCCACACAATACAAAGAATTGACTGGTTTTTTTCTCAAGTACAATTGAAAGTACGTAGAAAACCTAGCTAGATAGTTTTTGAGAGCTACAAAATGGTGGTGCATGCCTATTCACATGCAATAGTCTGTCGAAGGAGAATATATAAAAGTGGTTCTCTAGCAACCAGCCCTAGCTACTTGTCCGACTGAGCTATTTTTGGATATTAAACTAAACTCCCTGGATTTAGTCTCTCACTTACAGCTCTAGCTAATTGTCCACCCCTTCCAGGTGTAATTTCTATGATATTTTCATGAAATTCTATTTAGGGTTACATTTAGATTTAGAATTATCGTAGCCCTTCTTACAATTTCGAGAGCTATCTAGTTTCTAATAACTTTACCATAATCAATCTTAGTAGATTAATTCATCTCATCTGATTTTTCGTTGTCTACTAGCTAAAACTATATTATTTAGTGTTTAGAAAGCTTATTCATATGTTAGTCCTTAAAATTGTTAGAGCCTAATGAAACGTAAACTAGAAAAGATCAAACAATATCCAGATAATCTACAGCAGCAGGCACATTGGCACAAATGTGCTGACCTAGAAAATTACGAACCTGCATGCTGTAGCTCTTCTGCAGAACCAGCTGAGGTGCGAGCGCCTGAAAGAAAAGGTGAGTTATATCCCATCTGAATTGAAGAAGGGACATCGAGACTGAAGAAATTCAGTCACCTTTTCCACATCAACGTTCTCTGAAGTAACTTTGAACCGTCCTCTTTGCTGAACAACTGGCGGCTTTGCTTTTTCATCAAGTTCATCAGAACTGCTTCCTCCTGCAAACAACTCTTTCATTATGAGACCAGCTGAAATACCTTATAACATGTAGGAGAAAGAGAGAAAAGGTATATATGATATATCAATTATGGGATGACAAACAGGGAATTGTTTTTACATCTGGAGAAAATGCAGCAATAGCGAAGAAAATCCAAGACAGGAAAGCCATCATGTACCAAGCGATGAGAAACCGAGAGTTTGTGAACATGAAAAGGAAATTTTAGAAGAAAATTTTAAATACTTGCCTGATGTTTTATGTAATGCTTTTGAAGGATTTTCAGAAGATCCACCATCTCCATCTTGAACGATTGTTGCTCCATTGATATTTGAACTATTTAGTCGTTGATCTTGCATCTTTTCACTGTATAGATACCAAAAACCTTGGTAAAACCATGCGAAAGGATGTTAAGATAAATTTTCATTTGAGAAAAAGAATATTCTTCAGTCACATTTTAGTCCGTGAAATGTTATAAAAAGTAGAATATTTTCACTGATAAAAACCCAAGTTCAAATCAATACACAGGATCAGGAGTCAAACCTAGGCTTTCCATTGATATTAAAAGCTGGCCTTTCAGCTGTATTGCCTTCAAGACTGTGACAGCTAGGTGAAGAATTTTGCGAAACATGTCGTTCGTGGCATGGACTTGCAGTGCTCGAGTCATCATCGGATTTTACAAATCTAACTCTGAAAATAATCCATAATTCATATTAGATTTCAGTCAATGCAAGCACAAACATTTTTTTATTGGGTCGAGTTTTATTTAAAGAGAACGCGGGGCATCAGCTTTTCCTAGCAGAAGTGCTGCTGCTCAGTGCCGATTACTGGTATAAGTGAACATACTTGGCAATATTTAGGGAGGAGTCGACTGATGGAAGACGGGCAGCTCGATTTTGTGAGACATTATTATCATCCTGTGAAATTTATGAGCATTATGAAACATATATAGAAACAATATTAATGAAGAAAGGTAAAAATTGAAGCAAGTAGCCCTCTACAAGCTGCAAAAACCAGATATCAAAATACCATCATCTCTGTGACTTGTCCCAGGGAAGAATTCTGAGCGTCTGATTGCTTTTCAACTCCATTAAATGTAGGCAAAGAATTCAAGCTTTCTCCCAGATTGTTATCGGTAATAGGGTCCTCAGCATCTGGTATCTGAACAAAAAACCAGAGACAACATGAGACATCGAATCTTGACCAAAGTTACTGACTTGAGACAGTATAAGCCATTGCTGTACCAGTGAAGCCTGAGCCTTCACATCTTCAAGGTTGAAATTCCAATCGCTAAGTCCTCGTTTGTATTCATTCTATATAAGAAAAACATTAAACATTAAGTATAGTGAGATATCTGCAAATAGCACAGAAGTACAAATACTTCCTTTGGAAGTATATTTTACTATTTTAGTATCTATTAATGTTCAAATTAAGTATATTTCAGATGCAGACAAAAAATATACTAATGACAGGCTATAACTTAACACCACAAAAGCGATACTGTGAACAGACAGACTATAACTACAAAGCAAAATATTGCAGTGCTACTTTAGACAGCAGAACATTCGAACCTGCGATAATTCCTCCTTTTCCCCATCGGGCATCTTCTTTTGAACAAGCATGTCTTCTTCCTTTCTCTGCATTTCAAAATGGGGCGATTTTTAAGGGTAAAATTCAAACCATAATAGGAAATAAGGCTAATGATTGGTGCAACCATGTCTTTTAAAGTTAACTCACGAACCTTCAATGCCTTGATTCGATCGCCAAGATCGGGCAATCCATCCAGCAATTTCCGTACTAAATACTCATTTGACCTAGCTTGCTTGAAAAAGGAATGCTTTAACAGCTTTTCTGCAGATGGTCGTTTCGAAGGATCTTTTACCAGGCAGCTAGCAATCATCTGCTTAAAAGACTGGAGAAAAAACCCTGTTAACTCTGCTACCTTTCATTTTTATTTTATTTTTTAGTATGAAAATCTCCGAGTTCGTTCAATGCATACCTTTGAGAACTTCTTGTCCCTTTCTAAATCCAGGCCAGGGGGTGCATTTTGCAAGGTCATAAGCAACACCTTCACGAGAGAAAATATGATTTAGATTGCGATAAAAGTCACAGTTATGATGCAAATAATGTGCGGATCAGTAAAGTCTAGGCACCTTCATTGGAGGATATTTTGAGAAAGGAGCATGGCCATGCGCAAGCTCCAAAGCAGTTATCCCAAATGACCAGATATCAGCCCTGTAGGAAAATTATCAGCTAAAATCAGCTCCATGATCAAAGCTAAACTATGCAAGATGGAGAAACTCCTGACAAGAGAATGGACTAATTACTTGAAGTCATATCCGTTTAACTGCTCCATAACCTCAGGTGCCATCCTGAAAAACAAAAGACAGGTTGCAGTATTACAAAAACTTAATGCTTACACATTTTTTTAGAATAATGAAACAGATTATATTTGTGATCAAGAAATGAAAAATCGCATTGAATCCTTTCTGTGGATCCAACATAAAACTTTTGTAGATGTGCTTGGAAGTATTTATTCCTTTATTAATTATTTTGTTTAACGTATTTTTCTTGAATACTCTTTTCTCGAATATGAATTAAAAATTAATATTCGATGTGTAATTAAATATTTCTACAGTAAACTCCATTACACCCGCTTTTTAGCCTTGATAATTGTATATAAATCAAGAATAACACAGCATACATACAAATAATGGGGTTCAAAACAGAATCAAGAATCTATTATGTGCGAATTCTTGAAGGCATGCATACCAGCAAGGCGTCCCAACAAATGTATTCCTCGTGCGTTGCCTGTCTCCTGAATCAAAAAGGCAAGCTGAAACACCAAAATCTCCCAACTTGACTTCGCCACGTCCATCAACGAGAATATTTCCAGCCTTCAAAAACCATAATAAAACCACAATCAAATAACTAATAAATGAGTTGTTGTTGTGTAAAACACTAATGGTTGGTTATTGGGTTTGGCCTAGTTATTTTATAAAAGATGAATTGGTTTATTTATCTAGAGGAGTTACTAATTGGTAACCGTTCCTCTACTTATATAAATATGGACATAATCTCTTTTAAAAGTATACGGTTTTTCATAATTAAAGAAGATAGTTCTTTAAAGAAGATAGTTCTTTATCTTTTCTTCTATCTCAATTCTTTGTATTAAACTTGCTAAGATCTGTAAAAATATTTGTACTGTAGAACATCTTTATGATTATAGTAATTGAAGTGACCCTGAAGTAATTAATCCAAGAATAAAAAAAAACAGAATCTTACAAGTAAATTTTCTTGTCAATCTTCAACAACATTAATACAACTATATGTTCCATTCTTGAGGTGATTCATAGGAAACTGTAACAAACACTGCTACTATGATCAGGCAGAACACAAATGAATCAATTACTTACTTTAACATCGCGATGTATGTGGCCTTGATGATGAAGATAAACTATTCCCTTCAAAACCTCACGCAGTATTGTTGCGATCACCAACTCCTCGAAACCATCTGGATATGCAGCCTTCATTATATGAAGAAAAGAACCCCCAGACATGTATGGCATGACAACCCACAGATTATGATCGCTGACGAAGGAGCAGTGTGATTTGAGAACATTAGGATGGTCCACCAAGATCATTGTTTGCACTTCCCGTGAGATATTACGCTGTCAACAAGAAAAGGATGATAGAATTTAAAACACTGTACTATTCCTATAGCCCATCAATAGACAGCACGCCCAAAAGCCAATTAATTGTAATAAACTTAGAATCATACTTCTTTTATTCATTAAAAAAATCATGTTGCGCAGTTAAAATCCAACATGAAAATACGTATTCAATACGTAGCAGAAGTATTGCTACAAAATACCATGAAAAAAAAATTGTTCCTAGTTATAATGACCCCACGATCTGATGGCCCTCAGTTTTCAAGTACATGGCTTTTCTTTTTTTTTTAAAAAAAAAAAAGTTTTCAAGCCATTAGGTATCTGCAGAACTAGCCCTACGTACATATACCAAGTATTTTCTAAAACTTGATTTCGTTTATGATATTGACAATGGAATTTGAATTGAAATCGATCCAACCTTACTAAAAAAAATATATAATATGAAGATTACGAGAGAGAAAGATTCAAGCGACGAAAAAGAGAGAAACTTTACCAGATCAATGTTATCACGTTCAAAGTCGAGAATCTTGATAGCGACAATCTCGTTAAAAGGAACACACAGGGCACGATGAACAGAAGCAGTGGCACCTTGACCAATCTCTTCATAGAGAACATAATTCTCTGGTCCAATCGGATACTTCTTCTTCTCCATTGTCTTACGAGAATCTTTATTTTTTCCTTCTCTCTACAAAAAACCACACCATGATATTAAGAAGAAGCTCTTTCAGACGTTAATGAAGCTCGTAACCAGAAGAAGAAGAAGAAGATCCATAATAATAATAAAGAGATCAGCAAAGGTTAATAGACATTCACATGGTGGTGATGGTGGTGGTGGCGAGGAGTGAAAAGAAAGGAAAGAGGATTATGCATTGATGAGGATGTTGACTTCAAGGATTTCTCTCGTGAGATTGAGAAGAAAGCGAGGCTGGCGGATAGCCGCTAAAACTATTGCTGTGTTTTTCTTTTTACGAAAAAATATTTAATGATAGGTCTCTTATTAGGGTTTATGTTATATATATATATATACACGTGCGTGTGTGCTTTTATCCTTGTTATGCATGGATTCATCCTCCTATGCTACCACGGTAATGAACACCCCTTATTTTCTCGTAGTCAGTTAGGGGTTTTTTTTCCTTGATTTTTTTGGCATTTTGGTTTCTATTTCTTCATTATTAATTAAGTTTGGAAATTGAGTAAATGTATGAATATTTATTGCCTTTAATATTAGGAAATATTACTGATAATTAGGAAATATGTTAATTAATTAATCAGCCTTTGATTTTTTCTCTCGTGTGTTTCATTATAAAAATAACAAGACGGATGTTTATTTCATATGAACTTTTCTTTTCTGTGTTTTCTAGATGTAAATACCATCTCATTAATTAAATTATAAGAATTATTACCCAATTAAGGATAAAAATTTATGATTACTTCTATTTCAGCGAAATAAATTCTATGTTAAATATAAAAAATATATTTAGTATATAGTTTGGATCGCTTGTCATGGGTGAATCGAGTTGCAAGGATTTTTAGAGTTTAATACTTTAATTTAATTAGAAGTTGCACTGATTAATGAGGCCTTGCCCTCAGCAGGAAGCCTAATGACCATGTGTTTTAGGGTTTCTTATTACTTTTATGGATTTAAAAAAAATATTTTTTTATCATGGGAAATTAAATATGTTGATAAGAGTTTCTCTTGATCCTCTGGAATAAATTTCCGTGGTGTCACAGGACAACTTCCTTCCTCAAAACTTGGATCCGATTCTGACTGCGGCTCCTGCTTGAAACCAGGAGATGATCCAGGGCCTGATTATTGCTATGATTCTAGTTCTTTTTATTTTTTATCTGCTTAATTTACTTTTAAATTAATTAAACCTCAAGGCTCTTCAGAATAAACTGCTATGAAAATACTATGAGCACATCGCTTAATTGCTAATTAAATATAACAACGATGATTCGTCGTAGCTTAGCGATATTCTTGCATGAGTAAATCTCGCATTCAAGCCTCATTTTATATAATAAATTAATAAAATAACTGAAATAGAAACACATTTTATTATTTGATGGTAAAAGATATACATCATTGATCTAACTTGTGTATTGATTAATGTGATTTGAGGGTAAACCGTAAAATTTTAAGAGTCATCTCGCAATTTTGACAGTTTTGATTTGATTATCCAAAATAAATAAATACCCTGAGTGCTTATAATTGTCGTGAAAGAAAGTATATCACATTAATCACTCATCTTAGCTTCTATTTAACCTCTTGGATTAAATAAAAAAAATACAATATTACAATTAACAATATATATACCAGATAGATTTTTTTTAATTAATTTTTATTCCAAGAATGTAGAATTGATGCATACAAAAGAAAACAAAATTTGAGACCAAGAATATCATAACTATGAAAAGACACCTAGAATGTTTTATCTTATTTATTCAAGTCTTTGTTTTATATATATATATATAGTGTAAAATCAACTACGAAAAACATCTTTATTAAAAAAAAAAAAAACCTTGCTTCAAGATCAGAGTACGAGTCTAACTTAATTATGAATTATAATTCCGTTTAAGAAATAGAGAACAGTGCTTTGTGGACACTTGTTAATAGATTAATTAGCAGTTAGTGTTAATTAATTAAATGTTGTATCATAAAAGCAATATCTATATTGCAGAAATATAGTTTCCAACTTATTCGCGGATGATTAGAAGGAGTAATTAGTAATTAATGGACATTATTTGCGGATGATTAATTAGAGGGAAAGAAATAATTAATTTAAGGTGGAGCTATATAATCCTTGCAATTAATTAAAAACACGAGGCATGAACGCAAACTTCATCCTTCTGGTGCTTAGGGCAAATTTCATGAGCCATATACGTGTAGCAGGTTGGTATTTCTGGATAAGGCTCTCGTAGAACTTAATGCCATTGAAAGCTTTGAGATAAAGATAATACTTTAGGATAAAACATAATAATAATAGCTCAGTTGATCGATCTTTCAAAAAAACATAATAAAATGTCCTCAAGAAACGTGACATGATGACAAAAAATCTGTGATCTGTATATTAGATCTCGAGTTCGAGTCAAGATGTTTATTACTTGTAAGAGTCTGAGATAACTAAAGTTTTACTCACTCACCTGAACCCACAAAGTACGCTATCCAGAGAGTGAGGTTTCCTCGCATAAATTTTTTATTTTATGATAAACTAGTGTAAATACTTGAAGGTTTATAATTACTCTAAAATGATTTCCCTTACCGTTTCAATAATATTACTTCTTCTTTAAGATGACACTATTTTTGTTATCAAAATTATACCTAGTTGCTACGTAACTATCATAGTTGTAGTTAAATTATATATATATAATTCACTAAATGAATTTTTTAAGAAATGGGTTTTTTTCTTCTTCTAAAAATTCAAAAGTATCATAAGAAAAACATAAGTAAAAAATAACAATAACATTATATAATTTGATTGAAATCTCATGGCATAAAGACACTAACACACTCGTTGTTGGTTTTTTCAGAAACAAAAACCTCTCATTTCTTTTTATTTCAGTTTCAATTTTTTATTTTTATCAAACAATAAAAATTGTTTTTTTTTTCTTTCATGAAATTGAATATCAATTTAATAATGATATTATTTTTAAGATCGAAATAACTATAAAAAATAAATAAATGACCTCAAATTTCAATAAACATAATATTAAATAATAAAATCATCACATTGAAAAAAAAAATGATGATTGAGGAGAAAAAAAGTAGAGAAATATAATTAGTACCAAAGTCTTTTAAAAATAAAAGATGTGCTATTTTTTAAAAAACTTTAATACTTTTATTTTTAATTAATATAATATTAAAAGATAAAATTATATATATATATATAAAACAAAAAAGTCTTCTGTAACGGTAAAACACCAAATGTAAAAATTGGTTGGAGTGAATTTAAACCCAAAAATTCACACCCCTCTTGCCTCTGTTCGCTCTTTATAGATTTCTGTACCAGCCACAGCCAGCACACTCTGGTTTTCTCTAGGGTTTCCTCCTAACAACGCTGTCGTTTTCGCATCTCTCCCCCATAATTCGTCGACAATGAAGCTCACCGTCAAGACTCTGAAAGGAAGCCATTTCGAAATTAAGGTTCAGCCCACTGACACTGTAAGTAATCAAACCTAACTTAGCTATAATTATAAGTACAATTAATACTGCAAGTTTGTTTTTGTGATTTTAATTATAAAACATTTGAAGATTATGGGTGTAAAGAAGAATATTGAAGATGCGCAAGGAAAAGACAATTACCCTTGTGGACAACAATTGTTGATTCATAACGGGAAAGTATTGAAAGATGAAACTACTTTAGCTGATAATAAGGTTACTGGGGATGGCTTTCTTGTTGTCATGCTTAGCAAGGTAATACTTTACTACTTGTTTTTTTTCTTTTTTTTGTTTAGTCATTAATTCATTAGCTCTATGTTGTGGTTTTTATGTTTAATTAATTCTTTCGGTAGTGCTTTTAATGTTTTCCTATTTTTATGTTTGTGTTGCTGATTTTGATGATGGCAAGGCGAATTTATTCGGGGAATGTGTTACACGTTTCGGGTTTTTTCATGTGAAATTTTGAGTATTTTATCTGCGTTGTAGTGTGTGAGATAATGTCCTTGATTGCTAGTGCATTGCGGTTGTTTTCATGAACTACAAATTTGGATGAAGACTATTATATGAAGCTAAGAAATTTTGTGATTTCTTTGTGAATAAATATGGTGGAAAATGTAATAACTACCATTAACGGATCTCTTGATTTATCCGAATTATCAGTTTTGGTAGCTTTTGGTTTCAACTGTTTTACTAATTAGGCAACTTGAGGCTCAAGCTTTCTTATCCAATCATGTGACAAAAGAAAGAAAAACGATATCTTTGGATATTTGCATGTAAGTGACGGATAGGTAATGATGGTTAGATGAAAACTTGAAAACGAATTTCTCTAATTATTACAACATTTAACTACTACTACTACTAATCACTTAAAGAGTGCCCTAAGGGCACCTGATAGCGTTTTCCAATCAATATATCATTAGAAGCTGCATGGAGTGTTTGCAAGCACGTTAGCATGTGTTTATCAGTATTTGTGTATTTGTTGTCGGCATTTTTTTTTAATACTTGTATTATTCACCAACTGCATGCGCTATTGTGGACTTTATGATTTAATGCTTCATTTGGTTGCATGAACCTTAACATGTTCTTCCATCTATATACTATCTATACAGAGTAAAACAGGCACAGCTGGTACTTCATCCACCCAGGTATTTTCACCCTTTGTTTTCTACTTTTATTCCGGACTATCTTGCTCCTTGTATTTATTTGTATGCTTTCTGATAAACCTTTTCCTTCTATTATGTACTTCAGCCTGTTTCCACTCCACCTATTACCACACCAACTTCAATTTCGACTCCTGTACCTGATGCTCAAGCACTGTGAGTTTAACTATACCACAAATATCTTCAGTGCTTAGATATTCTGGAATAACTGATTTCATCTGTCTTATATACTAAATATGTCACTGCAGGGACTCAAAGAGTGCATCTGCTTCTGACTCAGCAACAGCCAAGTATGCTCTATCTGTAGTTGCACGATGCATATTTTGGTTATTTTAAAACAATGGGGCGATCATACTTATTTGTAAATGTATAATATTGATATAAAATGTGAAATTTAGCTCTCGATGATGCTAGTGGTTTTATATGTTTTGTTTCGAGGTAGAATCTTTATACTGTCATGGAAGGTCAGCAATCAAATGATTTTGTTTCTTACAATTCAGTTCTCCTTTCTATTCTTTCTAACTCAAGCCACATTTCAAACATCTATGAGATCTCAAAATTATATAGCAAGAAACTTGAAGATAGAATTTGGTTTATTGGGATAACTAAGAGGATTCGAGTTATTTTAAGACAATTATGTCCTCAACTTCTAACCAGAGTTGGAAATTTCTTTAGATATTATGTACAAATTTACTCTTTGCTATTAGGGCTTACATAGGTCATTATTCCATATAACGATACATGTTTTAAAGAGGATTGTCATCCATCCAATTGATTTGAACCGCTTATTGTGGATAGTTTCCATCACTTGTTGGTGTGAGATGTCCTGAATACAAGAAGCTAAAGTGCATTTAAAGCATCATCCTAGGCTCATGAATTTTTTTTATAAAAAGACATTAGATATTGTAGAGGGCATGGCTTTTTATTTTTAATGTTGGGTAAAAAAAAGAGATCAGTTTGGTAATTTGTTACTAGTTTGAGTTTTGCCACCCTTAGTTCTTGGATAATGCGTTCCAGGAGAGAGCATATCTGTCAATACCAAAATTGATTTAAGTGGTCTGATGTTCTCCCCCTTACACATGGAATAGCAGGCTGCATGGCTGACATTTAAAGGAAATTTTCTTCTGACAATTTCAGAGTACAACTTTTCTCTTTATTTCTTAATATAGCCATTAGCATTTTCTAAAAAGAAAAGGCTGGTTTCTTGTCTTTTAATATTCACACCTATATATTACTCATGTGCATGTTGTAATTGCATGATCCACATCAGTTTGATGTAATTCTTGATTTGCATTTTGTGTAGTAAGTGTGGGCTAACAATCCGAGATCTTGTTGAGGGTACTTTATAAAATCTACTTCTTTGTTAATAAATCTGTAACCCGTAATCCGCAATCTGCAGCTTTAGTTCTTGACTATTCTAATGGTGATAATACCTTGTCTGCAGTGCACAGAGTGATACTTATGGTCAAGCTGCTTCCAATTTAGTTGCTGGTAATGGTTTGGAGCAGACTATTCAGCAAATAATGGATATGGGGGGTGGAATCTGGGATAAAGAAACAGTTGCTCGTGCACTTCGAGCTGCCTATAATAACCCAGAGCGGGCAGTGGATTACTTGTACTCTGTAAGTCTAAATTTAGTGTGTAGCCGGTTACAATCTTTGCTGAGAATTAGCGCTGAAACCAATGTTCTGTCTTCAGGGCATTCCAGAAACAGCGGAAGTTGCTGTCCCAGCAGCTAGGTTTCCTGCAGATCAGGCTACTGAAACAGGTGCAGCTCCAGCTGCCACTGCACCTGCATTTGGAGTACCTAATTCATCTCCATTGAATATGTTTCCTGAGGTTAAACTTCAGATTTTAGAAGGTTTTCATCATGTATTAACTGGATAGTGTTTGCTAGTGTTATTGATTTGGAACTTGTCCATCAGACAATTTCTGGTGGTGGAGGTGGTGCTGGTGGCGGACTTGGCTCTCTTGATTTCCTTAGAAACAATCAACAGGTATGGTTCCTTACATCTTTTGTTGTTATTCTATGCATTGGATGTTAAATGCAATGCATTTAAATGCTAAACCCATTTGTGTTCACAATTCACATCAATCTTTCTTGGCATTGGATTTAGAAATAGGGCAATAAACTGTGTGAGAAAATCATGACTAAAGGCAGGAAATATTTAGGTATGATTGTATAACTAAACCGTAACAGTTTTGCTTGATTTGCTTAGATGGGTTCTGGGGTGGGTGCTAAATTTTCATTTTATGCTTTTGTCAAATTAGCCATTGATAATACATGATTTAGGATTTCTAATGGTTATCAAGTTGATGTATGTCATTTAATGGCAAGCACAAAATAACAATTTATATTGTTTGATTTAGGATTTGCAGTGATTATCAAGTTCATACATGAAACAAATAATTTTGTTTTTTCTATCTTTCTTGCATATAGTTTCAAGCACTGCGATCAATGGTTCAAGCAAATCCACAAATCTTGCAGGTACTTTTCATTTCTCTGATTATCATTTTTCTATATTGAGATTTGTTGTCTTGAGGTTTAATCAGCTACTCCTGTTACAGCCCATGCTTCAGGAGCTTGGGAAGCAAAACCCCCAGCTTTTGAGAATTATTCAAGACCATCACGCAGAGTTTCTTCAGTTAATAAATGAGCCTCTTGATGGTTCTGAAGGGTGAGTATCTTTATTGGTGTATTTGGTGTAATCTTAAAAGAATTCTAAACAAGTATCCCGGTTCATTGAAAGATGAAGGGATCTAGCAGATGTTGGTTAATTAGGTTCGGTCTTCATCAGAAGTGTGGGAAGTAATTGATTTACTTCATATTTGTTACACATAAATCTTTTCCATAATTTTTATGATAGAAATGGAGATGGTGTTGGTCATCTGAAAAATGATGGTTTCATGCTATACCACACCACTTAATCCATAAAAGAGGGCCAGGGGAGGAGTTGTCTGATATGGTAAGCACCCACACCTCCTTACATTCATGTGAGGTTTAATTGGGATTAAATCTGGCAGGCCCCAGGATGTACAAGCTTGATATACTGTCAGTTTTCAGTTTTATATGGGCTCTAAGGCACCATGTACAAGCTTTAGTAAAGCATGTCTGCAGAAATATAGATTATTTATCCACCCTGATCGTTTATGTCACAATATGGTATAATCTGTTCTTCTCAGGGATATATTTGATCAGCCTGACCAAGATATGCCCCATGCCATCAATGTCACCCCAGCTGAACAAGAGGCTATTGAACGGGTATGCCTATCTCATTTCATTAATTCTGTCTTGGTATTTTCTTCTTCTTTCTTAATCTTCGAAACACTGCTCCTGTATTTTCCTTTCACTAATAGCTTGTTTCCCCCTGTTATAGCTTGAGGCAATGGGTTTTGACAGAGCCCTTGTCATTGAAGCGTTTTTGGCTTGTGATCGCAACGAGCAACTGGCAGCCAACTATCTATTGGAAAATGCTGGAGATTTTGAAGATTGAGCATTGCATTGAGTGGCTGGATTCATAGTTTTGATTTTATATAAGGGTGGTCCGTGTCCGTGTTCTTTAGTTTGGTATACTTCTGTAGCTTCCAACTATGAATCTTGAAAATTAATTTTTTATTATGGGTTTTTGAATGGCGTTTGATAAGCTGCCTTCAATTTTCTCTTCGTCTCTTTCTCTCTAATGTCATGGGTTCGGAATTGCAGCTGAAATATGGCAGCCAATGGATTACACCTAAATTCTTCCTTGCTGTGTCCCTCTTTTTTCGAGCACTACAGAATTACTCGCACATTGCTACCTGTATATCTCCTTCATTCCCTCTTAAAACAAATCTATTTCCTTCATAACACTTGACAGAGGCCAGGGGGTGTCGGATGAAACCAGATTTCAGCAACCAGAGGTTTTTAATTTATAGAAAGCACGTTTTACACGTCATGGAAAGTACAATTTATTGAATTCTCTGTTGAGAGACAAGCAGGAAGTTGCAAATATATACACCAATTTGCAACATTCATTAATGTTTATATCACCGAGGGGGCTCAGAACTCCCTGTCTGGGAACAGAATAGGAGCGACCAGGGACCAGGTGTAGAGACCTGCAGTGGCCCACCCAGTCAAGATCCGTACCCATACAGAGGGCCATCCCACATCTACCAGCTTTCCACTCTCCCCAACGGAGGTTGACCATCCAGTCAAAAGCATTGCAGAGTACATGCTTGCAAGAGAGAAGATGATGTGGAAGAAGGAATAAGAATAAGTGACTGGCTTACAGGCCTTCTCCTTTTCTTCTTGCTTGCTTTCCTTGTTGTCCAATGGAAGCAAAGGATGATCAGACCCTAATCCATAAGCAACATGTCAGATTCCATGCCAAAATTGTCATATCAGAGGGACAGGAGAAGCGAAAACAAAGTCTTATGAAAGCACATTTAGCATACAGTCCTAACAGGAGATGGAAAAAAAAGAACATGTAGAAATGTAGGTAGGTACTCCTAAAGGAGACAATGGATGAAGTTTTGGATTTTTTCATGGTGCAGAAACATTTTTTAATTAGAAGAATTTCTGAGCAGGTTCCTGGGATATCATATAACAACTCATAAAAAGTCTGAAATACTTGCTAAAGATATACCTGCACGGGGTGAACTTGGTGGTGAGAGCAGGGTGGTAGAAGACCCAGCACGGACAGCAGAGTAGACTACTGACAGAACAGTTGTAAGCAGACCAATGGTAAGAGTTCCAGTAGAAGCAGCTTTTGAATGCTTGTGAAGACCATTGCACTCATATTCCCTTGGTTCGCTGGCAAGTCCACTGTAGCATAGGTACATGCAGTACAAGGATATAACTGAAGCAGGCAAAACACTGCCACTTACCTGTGTTCCATGAAAATGACAGCGTATGAGACGGCAAATCAAAAGTTCTAATACCAGGAAAGAAGCAAGTACAACTATGCACACTAGGCATCCATGAAAACAACATAACAAACCATGATATATATTATCAAATATGCAAACAGAGCAACCATGAGCCCCCTCGTGGAGAGCACATTACAGGTTTTTCTTCGCAAAAGAACACGCATAATTGAGCGCAACCCAGAAGTTGCCTTTTTCCTGAGGACCACAAGGAATAAAGTTGCATACATGAAATGATTAAAAGTCCCAACATACCATCATTCGTGGAAGAATACAAGTCCCTTGATACGGAGACAAATATCAGATAAATCTTGCATTTTTTTAAGAGTTCAGTGCTCCAAAGCTTATTTATTAACACATTGTAGAGTGCTACCAAATAAAAATGGACCAACCATATGTAACTTAGAATGCCTAAAAGCTTGAAATTGCATGACATTGGTCATAGGACCACTGTTCCAAATCTGTGATGGTGCGCACGCTATCACAGATAAACATTGACAGGCTGGGGCATACATGTTCAACTGCAATCCTTGATAATTTGGATGCAAGATGATTGGCCTTTCTTTTATAATTGAAAGTATTATTCTCCTTATAATCAATTTTGTAGGATCAGTTTGTTCTAATCAAATTAGTATACAACATTTATAAACACTTATTGTGGAATCAAGCACATCTCTTACAATGTATCAGTTTTGAAAGCACGTGCAAGAAGGTAAGAAGATGAATGGTCATAATGGTTGGATTTATTGGAACACAGAGAGAATTAAAACTTACTGCAGGGTGCAGTGCAATGATAGCAAAAACAAACGCAAAAATCAGGGTCATGACGATAAAGAAGGTGTTTAATCCACAGTCCTGTCCAGATGGAGTGAACCAATGAAAGAGAAGTCCCGAGAAGGCAAATGTTCCCAAGTAACAAACAAGCGACACAACAAGTAAAGCAACATACCTATACAAATAAAATCGAGAAGTAAGAATCAGTTAATCTGATCATGGAATGGGAAAAAAAGGGCTAAAAGAAAAGAAAGAAAAGGCAAAACTAACCAGAACTTTTCATCATATCCAACCCATTTGTCATTCCATCCATGAACAAAATCCAATAAAAGCACAACTTGAACAAGAAGAAACAATCCTGAGCCAAATTTGGATGCTGACTCTGCAAATAAAAAAATCTAACTTGTCAGTTAGTGTCGAGCTACAAAAAGTGCTTCACAAGGAAAAACATAGGAAGATCAGAAGCAGACAATCAATCTCTCATGGCATGTCATCAGTCAGAAAGTACTGAGAATTTCAGATTGAGCATTGCCTTAGTAAACATCATGTCAATAACACAAGTTAATATCTATCAATGACCCTAGTCAGAATTTGGTAAGTAAAGCAATCCAGCTAACAGATACAGTGTATAGGGTATATAACTCCTGGAGTAAGTTCATTTCAATCATTTTCCTTCTCAAACAGGCTAACACTGTAGTGTTCAAAGTAGCAGGTCATTGACCTGCCCATCTATTATACTTTCTATCACTACATTAAGAGAACCCATTTTCCCATTTGGATTCAATATCAAGCATACTCAACTCTCAACACATCCTCACCAAATTGCATAACGAACCGAACAACAACTCATGATAAGTTAACACATTTCAAAACAACAAAACTACCAGGCAAAACCACAATTCGGCACACAACCAGAGTCCAATGAGTCAATCACAAAACCAATTTACCATAGAAGCTGACGATCTCATTCGGAAGGAAAAACATAAGGATCACCAAAATACACCAACAAACAACTTTAGCCATCCATCCACCATGATGCAAACTATCACGCGGATCCTTCTGATTTTTCACACCAACCATCATAGTAGCCAGTATAGTAAAAAACATAAAATTCCCCAAACTAACACGCAAAACCGCGTCCGTCTCGAACCATTCTCTATCCGGCGTCTTATGAAAATGATTAATCCCTAGCATCCAAAACCACCAAAAAATATTATCATAATCATTAAAATTGGTGAGAATTCTTTGGCAAAATTAAAAGGGCTTGCTTACAAGGGATTTTTTCCATAAGAGGGGCCGCAACTTCACGCAGAATCCAAGAAACGATTAAAGACAAAGCAAAGAGACCGCAGTAGGCGATCCGGGCGGATCGCCTGCTAATTCCAGATACTACAGTCGTACATGCATTACACGCACAAGCGGCGCAGCACGACGCCAGGCAAGAAGCTGCCCACATCTTGTTTTTCAACAATCTAAGCAAAATAAATAAATAAATATCAAAACTTGATCGAAAAAACCAAACCCTAATCGAAAGAGGAGATATTAGATGGTGGGTACCTGAGAGAATTGGAGGAAGAGGGGTTTGATTACAATTTGTTTACTCGGTCAAGAAAGACTGGTACTTTTGTCTCTGTAGTGTAGTTCTCTGCTTTTCCTTGAAGGTTCGTTGATGCTTGCCGTTGATTGCGGTTTTGTTTTGTTGGTGGTTGCCGTTGGATTATGTGAGTGGGGCCTGTCTTTGTGGAGGGTAAGGATCAGGGCACAGTGGTTGATTTTGATTCATCTACAAAATCCTTCAGCTTGTTAATTACGCCGGATTTCAAGTTAAACTAAAACAAATATATATATATATAAAATACAGTTCATTAACGGAGTTACACCGAATATATATATTATTTTTTTTTATGTTTTTTTGCTGTTAAGAAAGTTATTAGTGCCTGGGACTACACTTCAAGAGTTTTTAAAAAACAATTGATTTTTATTTTTATTATTTTTATATTTTTACATCATTTTAATATGATAATATCAAAAATAATATTTTAAAAATAAAAAATATTATTTTAATACATTTATAAACGAAAAGTATTTTAAAAAAAAATCTTACTCCCAAATATCATTAAATGAAAAACATTTTTCAATTTTTTTATGTAAATGGTTATACATGTGTTTTTCTTTGGAATAGAATACAATATACAGAATTGCAAAAATAATAATAATAATATATTTTGTTAATTATTCATCATATCAAATTCAATGATTAATTTTTTTATTGTTATATATTTATTTTATTTTTATCCCTTAAATTTAGATTTAATTTGATTTTTCTCAATCTTTTGATTGTTATTTTTTTTTGTCTATTATCCTTAATTAAATTTTTTTTATCAATCATACTTGATTCTTATTGTTTTAATTACTATTTATTTCATTTGAAATAATTTATGATATTTAACTTTTTTCTAATTTTATCATTTATCATTTTTTTTGAATCTGTCAAATGTAATTCTTATTATTTTGATTTCTATTTATTTTATTTTAAATCATTAATGATTTTTTTTTATTTAATCATCTTTAAGCTTTTTTACATATTAGTTTGCAACTTATTCTTTTTATTTCTATTTGTTTTGTTTGAAATAATTTATAAATTTGATTTTTATTTTATTTTCATCATCCTTTAACATTTTTATATTTGATCATCATTCATTTAATAAACTTGAAAAGAATTAAAATGTTAAAAAACTATTTTCTAGTTTATTGTTTATGGCATAGCAATCACCAAAAAATATATTCCAATTTATTTTTATAATATAGTCAAATATCATAAAATAATCTTCTTTCCAATAAAAAGTAAAAACCACTTAAAAAAACTATTATCCAGTAAACAACCGGCGGGCAGAAAAGCTACAAAAATAAGGTCAAATATAAGAACCGATGTGAATAGCCAAATATGAAATCTAACGTTGAAAAAGTTCAAATCTTGATGGATCAATTATGAAATCAAGATTATAACCTGGGCGTGGTCACAGCTAGATAGGATAGTCCGCAGAGAGGAAGCTCGGAGGAGCACACTTTTCTGGATGGATCATGTCGAACAAGGCACAGACAGCTAGCTTAGCTGGCTCATCTTAGACCCTTTATAAAAAAACCAACAACTTCAATTCTCCTATACAAGTCCTTGAACGCGCAATCTACTTGTCTGCCTGCCCGTCTCTCACCAACTTTCCATCTATTAATAAAAGGAAAGGAAAGAAAAACTATACTTGTTATTGGTAATTGTGGGGACGGAAAGGAAGAGCGGCGAATAGCGTGTACGTTCTGCCCTGCCATCTCTCTTTTTTCTCTCTTTTTGCAGAGAGAAACGGAGAAGAAGCAAGACATTATTATTATTATTGCTAGAACATAAAATCGTGCAAGATTCAAGAAGAGAAATAGTAACATAGCAAGAAAGATCAAAGCCAAAGCTTTTCTTGCCCCTGATTGATCTTCTTTCACTGTAAGTCTCTTTCTTCAGAGTCTCTTTCTTCAGATCTGATTGAAATTTCCCAGATTTTGGATTTTGTTTTGTATTGTCATGGATGTGCTAATGACGGGTATTCTTTTATTTATTTTCTTGGGAATGTGATTTTTGGGAGCTTTGTGTTTGATTGTAAAATGGGTTTTTGCTATGTGGCTGGATGTGGGTTCTTGAAGATTTTTTTATTGGAATGATTTTGTTTTACTTTTGTTGTATCTGGGTGAAAGGAAGAGAAAGAGATCCAAATGGGATTTTGCTGAAATGTGATGAATGTTGCCTTTTGTAGTAGAGAATCTCAAGCATGGTTAGTTGGCATTGTGATAAGTTTTCTGATAAGTTTGGATGAGCAGAGCTCAGATGGTTCATCTATGAGCAAAAATAGGGCTTCGATTCTCAATCGTCTCCTTTACTGATTGGTTATAAGAAAAAAGATCTGCTTTTTGTGGATGCTGATTTTAATCTTTATAGTGGTGTTTCTTAAATGCTGCTTGTCGTTACTGGATGTGGACTGATGATTAAATGGAATTGGATCTATCACCATGTATCATGTGCCATTGAATGAGTTTCCTGTTTACGTGCTGCCTCATGACTTGTAGTAGTGTATGATTGATCATGCAATCAACATTAATCCACATTCATTTCTCCACGCATAGCAATCACCTTTAATCCACATTCATTTCCATTGCCAGTGGGCTCGGTATTACTAGATCATACACAAGTTTATTGGTACGTGGGCATTGATGAGCATCAGTCTTTAATAAGTCATTGCTATAAATGAGCCTTTGTGGTTCAGTTTGTTATTTAAATTTTCTTGATGGAACCTTGCCTGAACAATTCACTGCTTAAGATCTTTGTTTCTGTTGAAGCACTTAGGCAGGGTATCCTTGACAGGACTGTTTTCCCTGGTAGCTTCACGATCTTTTCTTTTAGTGTCATTTATTAACCATGGAGATAATCAACTGAATTTGAAGATAAAACTTGCTGGAATCGTGGTATGTGTGAGATATAGGATTTTGGATACTTGCTCAGGGTTTCCAACAAAATGAATCAGTTTATATTGCAGTTGTATGGATGGTAAATCCAAATGGTGTTTAAGCTGGATACCTTTGCCCTGTATCATGGATTACTTGAGTATAGTTGCAAATAATCATCTTCTAAACTTCTTGGATGATTTCATTTACTGCACTGTTAATTGGATGTTTGGTTTCTTAAGTGAGCTCTCAGCATAATGCATATGAATGATGGAATGGCCTTAGTTTCCACGCTTTTTTTCTTACAGTGATGCCAGAGTTAAACAGTAGATGAAAATAGATTATAGTTTTCCTAATCATGTGGAATCATGTGGTCTTTTGTGTTTGTCTGCACCCCTTGTTCTCCAAGCAAGATGTGGTTCTGCCAAATTTAAAGCCACTCAAACATCGCAATAAACACATCGCAATAAACATAAGTAGCTGATGATAATTAACACTTTATATTCTCTGTTTGTTTTCAATGTAATTTTTGTTTCTATCTCACCAAATCAGGATTATTTCAGGTTGTTCTAGTAAGTTCAGAATATAAGCTATGGTTCTTGATAACCTGATAACTTCTCCTCACCTGAGATCACCATCCTTCCGGAAGCAATTCCCACGAGATGATATGGCGAGCTGGTCAACTCTCCTTCAGAGACACCGTTTCCTCCTAACAGCCTTGGTTCTGTTGGCTTTCTTATGCACAATCTATCTCTACTTCGCTGTTACTCTAGGGGCCACCGAATCATGTTCTGGATTTACCGGGACCAAAAGGGCATTATGTCATATGGAGCTGGCAAAGGATTCTGTAGGCCATGGAAAACTCAATTTTTTCTAGCACATAGATGACTCTCAATCAGTTCTTGGTAGTGTTTTCTCTGTCTCTTATTTGAAGGGATATGCTTGAGTTCCTAGTAATTGTTGATTACACGACATGTTGTGCCAGAATGTCTTGAAAATTTTTAACCACGTCCAATGAAAATTCGTCGTTATTTATAGTTTCCCAGCTGATTTTATATGGCTATTGAGCAACGAAAACTTTATTAGACATTGAAATATTTTATCAATAAAAAGAATCTTTATATACATGTTTAATAGTGTGCTGCCATGCTGTTTGTTTGTCTATGGGTGCAAAACGGTATTTGTAGAATTTAAGCCTAATTTATCTGCAGAATCTCGTCAGCATGTTCACACCAGAGGATTTGAGACACTAAATAGTTCTCAAATGAAATCTTTGCTAACTGATGATGGCTTTGATTCCTCAAGATAGAGAAATGGCTCAGCTTCCCAACGGATCAAAGAAACTCTCTACACATCTTATAATCAACGCGAAGGATTTTTAATTTATTGAGTTCATAATATGAAAGACTAAGAACATGTGCTAAAACACAAAGACCACAATACAAATATAAGTTTTTATGCAATCAGAAACCCTAGTTATAGTCTTAAATTAAAAAAGAAACATATGATCTGCGATATATTTTCCTAATGGCTCACCATGTTTCAGGAGAAGTCGACGGGTTGGAATCTAATGTACCGATCTCAAAACTGCTGCAGGAGATCGACGTAGATGATTCATCCACTTCACCAATTTGTTGAATACTTATACCCCTGCGTGATAATAGAATCCCCTCCAATTTCCTTGCAACTTCTCTCATTGTTGGCCGGTTTCTTCCGTTCAAATTCAAACATCTCTTTGCAAGATTCGCTATAGCTGTAGCTTCCTCTTCATTGCAATTCCCCTTAACTTGTTCATCAATGATATCAAAGAGTCTACCATCTTCCATCGAATCATTGAAATGTACGACTAAGCTCACAGTTTCCAGTGAATTGGTTAAGAAAAGTGGCCTTTTCCCACTTAAGAGCTCGACCAGAACCACTCCAAAACTATAAACATCACTCTTTTCTGTTAGTTGACTGGTTTGAAAATACTCTGGATCCAGGTAACCGAAAGTACCTTGCACCTTGGTGGTCAGATGAGTTTGGTCAATGGAAACTGATCTTGAAGTTCCAAAATCAGAAACTTTTGCTCTGTATTTCTCATCTAAGAGTATGTTTGTTGACTTGATGTCTCGGTGATAAATCGGAATAGAGGCTGAGGAGTGGAGATGGGATATCGCACCTGCAGCTTCCGAGGCGATTCGTAACCGCGATTCCCATGATAGCATGAAGTCCTCGTTTTGCTCATGGAGATATCGGAAAAGAGTTCCGTTGGGAATGAATTCGTAGACCAGCAGAGGAACTTCAGTCTCCAAGCAACATCCTAGTAGCCGAACCACGTTTCTGTGATTGATTTGTGAAAGAATGACAACCTCGTTGATGAAGTCTTCTACTTTTTCTCCATCCACCATTGTAGACTTCTTAACTGCAACAATACTCCCATCATCTAACATTCCCTTGTAAACGGTTCCCTGGCCGCCATGACCAAGTACTCTGTTCTCGTTAAAATAATCAGTTGCCTTTTCCAACTCATTTGAGGAAAATACTTTTGTTTTTTGAAGACTACCATCGCTTGAGGATAATTGTTGCTTCAGCAACATACCACCATTCCGCTTGAAAAACTTCTTTTTCAACTGAATGCACTTCCTTTTCTTGATAAGTTTGTACATCCTCCAGGCACCAATGAGCAAGAACACTACTCCAAGGGCCAGACCGATAACTGTATCAAGAGCAAAAAAACATCACTTAGAACAGGCGTATGATTGCTACATTATAGCAAGACCTGTGAAAATCTTGTGATGCTGGAAAATAAAAATTGCATTTTGAATTTTGGTTCTATTAATTACAAAAGGGTAAACTTCATTTTTACTCCTATAAATTCATCAATATTCCACTCATATCCATACAAAGCTAAGTGGACAAAACGGATAGTGTGAGAGCTGAACTGCTCAGAATTAAGTTGCAAGTGTTGATTTAACCGAGACTGAAAACTTGAGGGACTGGACCACTTAATTGAATCTTCTATATGGTAATTTGCGTGGTGAAGGTGATGCATTGATAAATAAACAATTCATAGCAATGGATATGGTGTTGCTGTGCTCATAGCACTAACGGGTTGTTTTTTCATTTTCTTCTAAAAAGAATTAAATATAAAAAAGTGTTGGATAAAGGGCAACGGTAGGCATTTAGCACAATTTTACCAGATTAATACGTTAACAAAATTAGATAAAAAAAAACGAAAAACGAAAAACGAAAAACTAAAAACTAAAAACTAAAAACGTGCTGGCTGTTAATTGTGGAGCCAATGATAATATGTATTTTTTTTATTATTTATTTCAAATCTTAAAATTTTATTTTAAACGGTTTAATTTTAATAATAGATCAATTAATTTGAATTATAAAAGTATAAACCAAGTTTAAAAAGATACCATGATTTTTTTTTATTAAACTCTGCATTCAGACGGATTGATTTCATAAATTCACGTATTAGAACATTATTCAGACGGATTGAATTTAATTTAAATTGATTTTGAATTAGTTTGGTTATATTTTGAATGGTTTTATAAATTGACTTATTACCTATCTGAACCCTATTATGAAGTCAGAACTAATAAATTCGTGATATTTTCAGCAAGAATTAGTTAACGTAAGATTGCATAGAGTTTTCTTTATATTAAAATAATATAAAAACAATAAGAGGGAAGAGATACGTGCCTAGAACAGTAACCCGGAAGGGATGAAGCTCGCATTTGTACGATCCTTTTGTATTCATACATCTTGTCAATCCATGGCAAGAGTTTCGGTCTTCACATTCATCAACGTCTAATATATAAAGAAACCACCAGAAATGAATAAATCCATAGATATGCGTATAAAATGATAGATATACTCATTGGAAATATTTTCTATATATTCGGATAGTACAAATTTAAAGATCAGAGACAAAATATTTTCTATTTCCCTATAAAACTAATTAATCCCATTGTTATAATTTAATTGTATCATATGTGAGAACAGTTATTTTTCAGTTTTGCTGAAGGCAAATCTTAGCTAAAAAGTTGCAATCCATAGTAACGTTGAAACTATTTTCCTATAAAAATTAATATTCTTAAAAATTAACTAATCCCAATGTTAAAACAATTATTAACAGTAACTATAATAATTATAAAAATATAGGATCATATATTGTTGTGTTAGAAAAATTACCTGTACATTGAAGGTAAGGGTTGCCCTCATAACCTTTTGAGCAAGAACAATTGTGTGCCGAAAGAGTCGTACTATTTATGAAAAACCCGCGGCTGCAATCCATGCCATCTTCGTTGTTTGGCCAACTAATGTTTCGTAACCAAACCAGCGACACAGGAACAGTAGTATTTGACAAGTTGTCGATATCTTGGGCACTTTTTATTTTGGAATCAAACCATTGGTAGTCTGCTAGGAAGACCAGGTTCTTCCCGTCACTTCCTTGTTTACCCTCTATTGACTCCAAACTTGTATTCAAAACCTGAAGCGAGGAAGGCCAGGACATAGCTTGACAGCAGTCCTGACCAGAGCACTCTCCATTTTCAGGTATAATATTAGTAATGGAAGTACGGTTGGAGCAAATTGAGTCGCATCCAGTATGCTCGGTCGTGCCATTTTTTGTCCACAAACCTGCACGAGTATTGCAGCCCACTGCAATGAAATAATTGTTAACTAGGAAGAAAGGAGTTCCTTCCAAATTAAACGACAGAACTTCATGCCGGCCCAGAGATTCAACGGATATTACTGGACCCTTGACAAGAGCACCTCCTGTTAATGTAATATTCTCCAACTCCATATTGATGCGACTTAAAAAAGCTCTAGGAGGTGTGGAAGTTTCATTGCATTTAACGTCAAAAGACTCATCCATGTAGCAATCCTTTCCGATCCCGAACGGGTATGGAATGCTAATATTGCCACAACGGTCCAGACAATTAGGTTTTACCAGACGAGGGGGTGATTTGGCTGTTGCTGGCTGAAACATCAGCGTTAATAGCAAGAAAGAAATATGGGAGAAGAGTTTCACAACCTGCATACTGCTGTGTTTATTTCTCCTGTTCTTCTTTGAGCCTGGTGCTCAAACAATGCTAGGTTGCATGTCTTTATAAGCTTGGTCGTCATTGACTAAATGTGTTTTTTTTTTTTTTTTTTGATAATCAGTCAACAATGACTTTTATTCCAATATTTCCTTTAGTTTTATTATTTTAATATTCTTGCTTGATTAAAAGAATGTTAGCGAATAAAGCGCTTGTGGTTTGTTTACATCGGGAAAGGTATATCATAAAGTCTTCAATTTTCCATAAAAAATATTATACAAGTATAGGTTATTTTTTAATGATTTTCATATATAAATTAATTTGAAACATATGTTATTTAACGAATGAACATGGAAGAAGGATCTAACAGAATATTTATAATTTTTAAGCAATTGACAAGTTTTTAAACTTAATAATGAACCACAGCTTGCAACATCATATGTTTTTATAATATTCCACATGAACAGAGCTAAGTGGACGAAGGAATCATATGGGACCACAAATTGATAGAGTGTGGCGTTGACATGTCCAAAATTGATTTAACCAGGTTTGAAAACTTGAAGGACCCGGCCACTTAATTGAATTTACTAGCTAATTTATTGTACGTTTAGTGTTGTCGTGCTCATGGTGAGGCTGGTTAATTATAATGGTACGTTTAGTGTTAATTGTAGAAATAATTAGGAAAAACTGATTCAACTAGCTAGAGTTAACTATATTTCAATAAATCCATGGGGTCCTGGCGTGAGTGGTGAGGGCGCTCTCGTCCCTTAAGAGAGGTCAGGGGTTCAACCTCTCCTCTTGTATGGAGCCGGCCATTTGGAGAGTACTTTCACCCTTTCGGGGCCCACCCGGTACGAACGTGGATTAGTTTGGGCTAGCGCCTAGGACACTGTGTGGTTTATACAAAAAAAAAAACTATATTTCAATAAAATACTAGCTAGAGTTAACTATATTTCAATAAAATAAAATAAAATAAAACCCACTAATTATGACAGAGAAGATTACCAGTGAAGTGAGTGTCCAAATCAGTTTTCACAAATTCAACTAGAAATTCTATTTTCCGGTGGCCTCATGGAGCCATGCATGCACTCATATTTTGGTAAGTCGAGTATTTGTAAAATTAAGAGTTAGGATGATGTTTCTTCCCACCCTCCAAGCGATAAATTCCACGACTAATAAATTTCAATTGAGTGATGATGACTTTTGTATTATCGTTAAAATTTCTATAAAAAGACAATATTCAGAAGACATTTCTATGAGTAAAACAGGAGAGGAAAAGTCGTTAATCTCTCGAGTGTCGCCATAATTTTTTTTATAATGTGGAATCTAGAAGGTGAGTACTTGGAACAAACTTTCAATCAGAAGGTGACTAATAACTATTATAAATTAATAAGAATTCTGATAAATTTGTCAAAATATCTTATATATCAATTATAAGATATATGTCAAAACAAAAGGCATGCATTTACTCTTCGACATAATGTTCTTTCTTGCTTGATACATGCATGCAAATTTTTCTTACAGCTCATCAGGATTCAATTATATTTCAGCCAAATTGGATGCAATTAACAAAAAAAACAAGTACAGGAACACACAAACTGGGTTCCCTGAACAAAACGTAGGCATGATAGCCCTTTTAATTCCCTCTTAGAGATAAAAAAGGAAAAATGAAAGAGGCTGCTGCTGCTGCTGCTGCATCATCGGCTGTAGTAGTCATGGAAGAAGAGCGCCTAATCTCTCTTCTTCCTCTCTCTATCACCTAATCAGTCATCTACTTTTGTTTTGAATAAACGCCTAATTAATGCCTCTAATTACGCTCCTGTGCGACGTCGTTTATAGCAATCAGAAATGAAAACAGATCAATTTTGAATCGATCATTTTTTTTTTTGTTATTCTTCTTGACCGCTACTTTGTTTGTTGTTTGGTTGCTGAGAAAAAAAGAAATTGTGTTTCTTATTATTATTATTTGTTATTTTTATTTTTTGGAAATGCAGAGGAGAAGTTCATAGAGATGGAGATTACCACAGAGCAGTTCACGTGTGAATTGAACTCCGAGAGGTAAGAGGAGGGGACGATTTGAGAGATGAGAGGAGAGGACAACTTGTCCAGTGCCGAGAGGGATGAGAAGACAGTAATAGCTGTAAGAAGAATGGG
Source organism: Salix brachista (assembly GCA_009078335.1). NCBI lineage: Eukaryota > Viridiplantae > Streptophyta > Magnoliopsida > Malpighiales > Salicaceae > Salix > Salix brachista. The sequence goes on along the minus strand of CM018574.1, from coordinate 13,709,279 downwards.
GGAAATTAATTAACATGAACAGTAAAATTAAAAGAGGGATGAACTGAGGATTCTAAATTCTGTTCAATTTTATGATTCTAAAATCAATTCAATTTTATGATTCTGGTCAATTTTACCGAGTTAGAACTAATTTTAATGGAGTTCGAATATTTTACCTGATTTTACTAGGTTTATAAACATTGACTTGAATCTTCTTGGAATCCATCATCACTTGGCTCACACTCATCAAGTGTCTAAAAAACATGATTTTGGTGTTCGCAAACTCACATTTCTCTCTCTTCACATATAATTTATTTTCTATTAGTCTGTCCTAACACCTTGAATAAATATGTGAAAGATTTGCATGTGGTCTTTAATTAATAATTTGAATAAATATGTGGGATTACAGTATTCTATTGGAGGAGTTTAATTAATTATTCAACCAATTATTATAAATAGAATTAAAAATGTTTCAAACATATAGTTCCAAGCTGCTCTGCGTTAAATTCCACAAGACTATAAATTCTATTGGAGTTAGGATGTTTCTTCCCACCCTCCAAGTTATAATTTCCACGACTAATAAATGTGGTCTCAATTGAGTGATGTGTTGCAAGTGGATATTCATAAGATTTATAATTGCTGAGAAAATAACATGGAGGACCACTTTGTCTCTTTATTTGACGGGCTCGTTATTTACCACGATTTGACAAGTAAGCGGCAACTTGTCCACAACAAGATGAGTTATTGGGAGTTAATTATATCCACTAATAAATATATAAAGAGAGAGAGAATTATGAGATGAATTCAAATTATTATCAACTAAAGATAATTGACATGGGAACCCTCCTCTTACAATATGATTACTTCATTCAAACAACACTATTTTTTTGTTTTTGTTTTTGTTTTTGTTTTTGTTTTTGTTTTTATTTTTTAAAATTCAATTTATTGGGTATTGACTTTTATAAATTGTTAAATCTTGATCTCATGATCTAGATTTAGCATGTTAATCTCGATTGACTCATATCTTTTCTTAATTGTTTTTTTTTTCATTATTATTTCTCATTATTTACTTGATTGAGAAATTGGCATCAATATATTTTGATAATTCAAGTATTTGTAAAATTAAGAGTTAGGATGTTTCTTCCCACCCTCCAAGCTATAAATTCCACGAGACTAACAAATGTGTTCTCAATTGAGTGATGATGATTTTTGTCTTATTATTAAAATTTCTACAGAAAGATAATGTTTTAGAAGACACGAGCGAATTTGCCCGCTCCGCTGGGCTTTTTTATATATGTAAAAAATTGATTTTATAAATATTGTATTTTTTTATTTTAATATTTAATTGGTAAAATTATAATTGATAAAATCTGTTAAAAATGGTTTTTTTCAACTAAAAAATGATTGAATATTGCTATTGCTAAATTTTTTTTGATAAAATTTGTTAGAAAATTTACTAAGAAGGTGAAATGATTTGTTAGAAACTTGTTGTCACGGAAACTCTGGTTAAAAAAAACACAAAAAAAAAACCGGTTTAAAAAAAAAGACTTGAACACGACGGTTATTAAAAAATAAAAAAAAATGTGAAAAAAAGGTTATCGTTTGAACAAAAAAAAAGAGTATAAAATAGAAATTTAAATTAAAAGCTAAAGCCAAAGTTATATTTATAAGATTTATTAATCATATTATTATATTAAATGTATTCAAGAATACCGATATTAATTATTTTTTTGCAAGAAATCGTAGGTCATTTTTCTCTCTATATATATATTTTTAGGCGATAATATTATATAAATATTAAAACATATACTCAGTCTTACATACTTTATAGTGTAATCGAAATGGAAAGTGGGTTGTAGATTTTTTAATTGTATATAATTAAGGTAAATTTGTCAAAAAAAATTTATGAGTTGCCTTTTTCCTCTTGTAATATTAGATCTGACACATTATAAATAAAAATATTGTAATTTGTTTTTAGAAATAAACCTCAAGTTTTTTGTGTGCTATAATTACTTATCTGTCGTCTAAAAAAACAGTGTAATCGAAACGGGAAGTGACTCGAATATTTTTTAATTGTAGATAATGTAGGTAAATTTGTCAATTTTTTTAGTTGTATTTTTTGTCCAGTAATATTAGATATAAAAAAAAAAGATTTAAAAAAAATTAAAAAAAAATCATTTTCAATTTTTTTTTTAAGAAATATTAAAAACCAAAATATTATAAATATTTTTTAAAAAATAAACTTTAAAAAATAGAACACAAAATTAAAATTCGAAGACTTTTTTTTTTTAAAGATTTATTTTTTGAATTATTATATACTTGGGAAAAAAGAACCGTGTTGCGCGTAAGCTGACCCGGACACCTCGGTTAAGAAAAAAAATGTATAAGTAGCAAAACAAAATAGGGAAAAAAATATAAAAAAAAGTTGATTAAGAGATTAGTCGTGGTGCACGTAAGTTGGTTTGGACACTTTAGTTATTTAAAAAAAAATCTTGTTTTTTGGAAAAAAATAAAAACAACAACCAGTTATTAAAAAAATTCATTTTTTTTAACCAAAAAAATAAAAACAACAACCAGTTATTAAAAAAAATCATTTTTTAACAAAAAAACATTTTAAAAAAAAACAGTTCTTAAAAAAAAAACAAATTAGATTTGTAAAAAAACACAACAAAAACCAGTTATTAAAAAAAAATTAAAAAATAAACAATTTTTTTTACAATTTTTTTTCTTTCTCAGTTCTTAAAAAAAAAAATCACATTTTGGTGTCTGAGTGGTTTGAACTCGCGCGCACCTGTGTTGGCAGCGCGCAGACAACCGCTCGGCCAAAGCTTCTGATCGGTCATTTCCACCATAAAAAATACAAAAAGAGTCTTTGTGTAAAAAAAATTATTAAAAAAAACTAGATCCGGAGATTAGTCATGGTGCACGTAAGTTGCCCTGGACACTTTAGTTATTAAAAAAAAAATTGTTTTTTGTAAAAAAATAAAAACAACAACCAGTTATCAATTTTTTTTTTAACAAAAAATAAAAATATTTTTTTTTGTAAAAAAATAAAAACAACAACCAGAAAAAAACAATTAAAAAAAAACAGTTTTTTTTTTAAAAAAGCAAATCAGATTTGTAATAAAAAACAACAACAACCAGTTATTAAGAAAAAACTTTTTTTTTAAAAAAGAAACCATTTTTTTTTTAAAAAAAAATCATTTTCAAAAAAACTTTTTTTAAAAAAAAAAAACAGTTATTTTTTTTTAAAAAAAAAACGATTTAAAAAAAATTAAAAAAAAAATCATTTTCAATTTTTTTTTTTAAGAAATATTAAAAACCAAAATATTATAAATATTTTTTAAGAAATAAACTTTAAAAAATAGAGCACAAAATTAAAATTCGAAGACTTTTTTTTTTAAAGATTTATTTTTTGAATTATTATATACTTGGGAAAAAAGAACCGTGTTGCGCGTAAGCTTACCCGGACACCTCGGTTAAGAAAAAAAATGTGTAAGTAGCAAAACAAAATAGGGAAAAAAATATAAAAAAAAGTTGATTAAGAGATTAGTCGTGGTGCATGTAAGTTGGTTTGGACACTTTAGTTATTTTAAAAAAAATCTTGTTTTTTGGAAAAAAATAAAAACAACAACCAGTTATTAAAAAAATTCATTTTTTTAAACCAAAAAAATAAAAACAACAACCAGTTATTAAAAAAAATCATTTTTTAACAAAAAAACATTTTCAAAAAAAACAGTTCTTAAAAAAAAAACAAATCAGATTTGTAAAAAAACACAACAAAAACCAGTTATTAAAAAAAAATTAAAAAATAAACAATTTTTTTTTACAATTTTTTTTCTTTCTCAGTTCTTAAAAAAAAAAATCACATTTTGGTGTCTAAGCGGTTTGAACTCGCGCGCGCCTGTGGTGGCAGCGCGCGGACAACCGCTCGGCCAAAGCTTCTGATCTGTCATTTCCACCATAAAAAATACAAAAAGAGTCTTTGTGTAAAAAAAATTTATTAAAAAATACTGGATCCGGAGATTAGTCATGGTAAACGTAAGTTGCCCTGGACACTTTAGTTATTAAAAAAAAAATGTTTTTTGTAAAAAAATAAAAACAACAACCAGTTATCAATTTTTTTTTTTTAACAAAAAATACAAATATTTTTTTTTGTAAAAAAATAAAAACAACAACCAGAAAAAAACAATTAAAAAAAAACAGTTTTTTTTAAAAAAAGCAAATCAGATTTGTAATAAAAAACAACAACAACCAGTTATTAAGGAAAAACTTTTTTCTAAAAAAAGAAACCATTTTTTTAAAAAATAAAAATGAAAAAAAAAATTCATATTCAAAAAAACTTTTTTTTTAAAAAAAAACAGTTATTTTTTTTTAAAAAAAAAACGATTTAAAAAAATTAAAAAAAAATCATTTTCAAAAAAAAATTGTTTTTTAAAAAAAAAACAGTTATTATTAAAAAAAAAAAAATGAAATCACAATTGGTGGCCGAGCGTCTCGAACTCGCGCGCGCCTGCGTTGGCAGTGCGCGCGACAACCGCTCGGCCAAACCCTCTTATCTGTCCATTTCCACCATAAATAATACAAAAAGAGTTCCGGCGTAAAAAAAAAAAAGCGCACATACACCCGTGATTCACCGTGACAAATTGCCAGTCCACAGTGACAATGAGTCACGGTGAACAGTAGGGAGAAGGACGACCTGTTTTAGTTATTAGGTAATTTCTATAAGTAAAATAGGATAGGAAAAGTCGTTAATCTCTCGAGTGTCGCCATAAATGTTTTTATAATGTGGAATATCTAGAAGATGAGCACTTGGAACCAACGAACTTTCAATCAAAAGTTGATTAATAACTATTATAAATTAATAAGAATTCTAATAAATTTGTCAAAATATTTTGTCGTTAATGGCATCTTCAAATGTCACAAGATGACAACATGTATGTATTAGATTGATCAATTATCTCATAATTACTTGCTTTTAATGTTTTTTCATAATTATTTATTTACGTTACAAGTGGGCTTTGGTGATTGTTTTTCATTGATGATGTTACAAGTCATCATTATGCATTTAAAAAAGACAAAAATTAGGTCTGATCAGGAGGGGTGCCACGAAAATTTCATATTTTTGAAAATGACTAAATACGGATATTCCACCAATAAGACAAAATTGAAAAGTTGGTTGTAGTGGTGTTGAGGTAATTGACCATATATTTTTTTGTTCTCGGATTACTATTGGTGTGTGTAGAACATGCGGTCGACAACATTCGGGCTCATGTCCTTCGTGGTAGGCGCGTGCGATGTCTTCCGATGTCATAAAATGTCTGTCCGACATATCCATGGAAGCGCCGCCGTGTCCTCTCCCTCATGGTATGACGCGTGACATCCAAAGGTGGTCAGAGACAAGCTGGTGGATGGTTGAACGTTTTCCCCCTCTTCTCTCTCTCTTTCAGTCTAAACTACACGTCACCCCCCATTTTTATTGCCTTTTCATTTCAGCCCCTTCTCTCGGAATTTTGTTGTATGGTTCTTATTTCTACTATGTAAGTTTTGATTTGTTTCAATGGTGTCCTTCGATTAAAATTCATTTTTAATTAAATTTTCATTTCAGTCCTTATTCTTTTAATTTCCGGATTGCTTTTAAATAGCTTAATATTTTCGGCACAGAAGATTTTAGTTTTTTTAATTTTGTCCTTTAATTGAAATTGATAATATATTTATTTTTCATTTCAGCCTTTATACTTTTAATTTTTATTTTAATTCCTTTATTTTTTTAATATTTCTTAAATAGTCCCTATTTTATCCATGTTTATATATATGTGCTTTTAGCTTTGGTTTTTAATTTTTATTAATTTTTTCTTTTATTTAGATAACATTTTTTTGAAAAAAATTGTTCTAAATTTTAGTTTGTGTTTGTAATGATTTGAAAATTGATATTTCTATTTTTTTCGTTTTTCTCTCTTTTTGTTTTTTTTATTAGTTTTTTTTTCTCACCTAAAATGATTATTTTTTAGCTAATAATTTTTATTTTTATTTTCAGTTTTTGTTTGCACTTTTGTTAAAGTTATTGGGCTTTTTTTTTTCTTTGATTGAATTTTTTCCCATTATTAACTCAATAATAATAATAATTTTAGTTTTTTTTTTCTCATTTCCTCTTTTGTTAATGTTTTCAATTTTTTCTCAAGATAATTTAATAATTTTTATTGTATCAGCAGTAATAGTAATGATATTTTTAGTTGTTAAGGCTTCGATGTTTCTGTTGCTATAATAAGGTTTGTTGGTGTTTCATTATATCAAACCTTGCATGTATAGATGTTATACTTTATTTGATTTTTTCTTTTGATTGAAATTGATAATATACTTGGTTTTCATCTTGGCCCTTATACTTTTAATTTTTTATTTTAATTCATTTGCCCAGTATCATGGATTACTTGAGTATAGTTGCAAATAATCATCTTCTAAACTTCTTAGATGATTTCATTTACTGCACTGTTACTTGGATGCTTTGTTTCTTAAGTGATCTCTCAGCATAATGCATATGAACGATGGAATGGCCTTACTTTCCACGCTTTTTCTTCTTTCGTGGAAATCAGGATTATTTCAGGTTGTTCTAGTAAGTTTAGAATAAAAGCTATGGTTCTTGATAACCTGATAACTTCTCCTCACCTGAGATCACCATCCTTCCGGAAGCAATTCCCACGAGATGATTTGGGGAGCTGGTCAACTCTCCTTCAGAGACACCGTTTCCTCTTAACAGCCTTGGTTCTCTTGGCTTTCCTATGCACAATCTATCTCTACTTCGCTGTTACTCTAGGGGCCACCGAATCATGTTCTGGATTTACCGGAACCAAAAAGGCATTATGTCACATGGAGCTGGCGAAAGATTCTGTAGGCCATGGAAAACTCAAATTTTTCTAGCACATAGATGACTCTCAATCAGTTCTTGGTAGTGTTTTCTCTGTCTCTTATTTGAAGGGATATGCTTGAGCTCCTAGTAATTGTTGATTACACGACATGTTGTGCCAGAATGTCTTGAAATTTTTTAACCACATCCAATGAAATTTCGTCGTTGTTATTTATAGTTTTCTGATTCTTTTAGATTTAATTGAATAATCAATACACTTTTTCGATGAGAGAGAAGTAGGAGCCAATCCTCGCTACAAAGCCTTAGGTAAACAAGCCAGAAGAAATCTATAACTAGATCCCAGTGATAACAGATGGCAAGTCTTTTCCTGATAGTTGCTTGACAAATTGTAGCTTTGTGCAATTAACGGGAAAGAGACAGACAAGTACCCTACGCTGGTAGCTCATCTGATGGAGTTCCCAGTAAAATCAGCTTGAGACGGGAAACCAGAAGAAGAAACTACGTTTCAATATGTACCTCACAAACTTCGGGCCTTCCCTTTTGATATTGCTTTAAATTGACAGCCTAAGCCATTGAAATAGCATAAATTAATTTGATTTTTCAATCTCAAAAACACCAATGGGGTCAACGATGAAGAGCAGCAAACCAATACATGTGCATGAAGTCTGGGCAGACAACCTCGTAGCTGAGTTTTCTCTGATCAAGGAAGCAATCTCTCGCTTCTCCTTCGTTTAAAGAAGAAGAAACTACGTTTCAATATGTACCTTTCACAATAGAATTGAATATTGTGCTGCCATGTTGGTGCAAAATGGTATTGATTTTCTGAAAACATAAATATGATCTATTTGTTTGAGATTTGTATACACTGATCCTAAATTTCTGAAAATACCTATCCGTCTTTTACTCTCATCAACAGTTTGTTCACACCAGAGGTTTTGAGAGACTAAATACTTCTCAAATGAAATCTTTGCTAACTGATGATGGCTTTGATTCCTCGAGATAGAGAAATGGCTCAACTTCCCAACGGATCAAAGAAACTCTCTACACATCTTATAATCAACGCGAAGGATTTTTAATTTATTAAGTTCTTAATATGAAAGAATAAGAACATGTGCTACAACACAAATACCACAATACAATCATAATTTTTATCCAACCAGAAACCGTCGTTACAGTCTTAAATTAAAAAAGAAACATATGATCTGTGATATATTTTCCTAATGGCTCACCATGTTTCAGCAGAAGTCTACGTGCTGCAATCAGTTGGTAGATCTATACCGATCTCAAAACTGCTGCAGGAGATCGACGTAGATGATTCATCCACTTCACCAATTTGTTGAATATTTATACCCCTGCATGATAATAGAATCCCCTCCAATTCCATTGCAACTTCTCTCATTGTTGGCCGGTTTCTTCCATTCAAATTCAAACATTTCTTTGCAATATTCGCTATAACTATAGCTTCCTTTTCATTGCAATTCCCCTTAACTTGTGCATCAATGATATCAAAGAGTCTACCATCTTCCATCGAATCATTGAAATGTACGACTAAGCTTATTGTTTCTAGTGAACTGGTTAAGAAAAGTGGTTTTTTCCCGCTTAAGAGCTCGACCAGAACCACTCCAAAACTATAAACATCACTCTTTTCTGTTAGTTGACTGGTTTGAAAATACTCTGGATCCAAGTAACCGAAAGTACCTTGCACCTTGGTGGTCAGATGAGTTTGGTCAATGGAAACTGATCTTGAAGTTCCAAAATCAGAAACTTTGGCTCTGTATTTCTCATCTAAGAGTATGTTTGTGGACTTGATGTCTCGGTGATAAATCGGAATAGAGGCTGAGGAGTGGAGATGGGATATCGCACCTGCAGCTTCCGAGGCGATTCGTAACCGCGATTCCCACGATAGCATAAAGTCCTCGTTTTGCTCATGGAGATATCGGGAAAGAGTTCCATTGGGAATGAATTCATAGACCAGCAGAGGAACTTCAGTCTCCAAGCAACATCCTAGTAGCCGAACCACGTTTCTGTGATTGATCTGTGAAAGAATGACAACCTCGTTGATGAATTCTTCTACCTTTTCTCCGTCCACCATTGTAGACTTCTTAACTGCAACAATACTCCCATCATCTAACATTCCCTTGTAAACGGTTCCTTGGCCTCCATGACCAAGTACTCTGTTCTCGTTAAAATAATCAGTCGCCTTTTCCAACTCTTTTGAACAAAATACTTTTGTTTTTTGAAGACTACCATCGCTTGAGGATAATTGTTGCTGCAGCAACATACCACCATTCCGTTTGAAAAACTTCTTTTTCAACTGAACGCACTTCCTTTTTTTGTTAAGTTTGTACATCCACCAGGCACCAACGAGCAAGAACACTACTCCAAGGGCCAGACCGGTAACTGTATCAAGAGCAAAAAAACATCACTTAGAACAGGCGTATGATTGCTACATTATAGCAAGACTTGTGAAAAGCTTTTGATGCTGGAAATAAAAATTGCCTTTTGAATTTTGGTTCTATTAATTACAAAAGGGTAAACTTCATTTTTACACCTATAAATTCATCAATATTCCACTCCTATCCATACAAAGCTAAGTGGACCAAAACTGATAGTGTGAGAGTTGAGCTGCTCAGAATTAAGCTTGTGTTGATTTAACCTAGACTGAAACTTGAGGGACTGGACCACTTAATAGAATCTTCTATATGGTAATTTGCGTGCTGAAGGTGATGCATTGATAAATAAACAATTCATGGTGTTGTTGTGCTCATAGCACTAACGGGTTGTTTTTCGTTTTCTTCTAAAAAATATTGATTCCATTAAAAGAATTAAATATAAAAAAGTGTTGGATAAAGGGCAACGGTAGGCATTTAGCACAATTTTACCAGATTAATTCGTTAACAAAATTAGAAGAAAGAAACTAAAACGTGCTGGCTTTTAATTGTGGAGCCAATGATAATACGTTTTTTTTTTATTCTTTAAAATTTTATTTTAAACGGTTTAGTTTTAATAATAGATCAATTAATTTGAATTATAAAAGTATAAACCACAAGATTTGTTTTTAGTAAACTCTGCATTCAGACGGATTGATTTCATAAATTCACGTCTTAAAACATTATTAAAAGGGGAATTTAATTTAAATTGATTTTGAATTAATTTGATTAAATTTTGAATGTTTTTATAATTTGACGTATTACCTATCTAAACCCTATTATCAAGTAAAAACTAATAAATTTATGATAATTTCAGCAAGAATTAGTTAACGTACGATTGCATTAAGAACATAAAATTAAATTGTAAAGTTTTTTTCTATCTTATTTTAAAAGCGTAAAGTATAAAATAATATAAAAACAATAAGAGGGGAGAGAGACGTGCCTAGAACAGTAACCCGTAAGGGATGAAGCCCGCACTTGTACGATCCTTTTGTATTCACACATCTTGTCAATCCATGGCAAGAGTTTCGATCTTCACATTCATCAACGTCTAATATATAAAGAAACCACCAGAAATGAATATATCCATAGATAATTTCAATAAAGTCTTAGTTAATATTTTATTTAAAAAAAGTAGATATCATTTACTGGAGCAAGTACATGGAACTATACGTTCACAGTGTAAAATGATAGTTATTTTTCAGTTTTGCTGACAGCAAACTTAGCTAAAAAGTATCTTTGAAACTATTTTCCTATAAAATTAATATTCTTAAAATTAATTAATCCCAATGTTAAAACAATTACTAACCTACGTGACACTTCTTTATCCAATCACGAGAAAATTAATTCATAATAACAATAATTAACAGTAGCTATAATAATTAAAAAAATATAGGATCATATATTCTTGTGTTAGAAAAATTACCTGTGCATTGAAGGTAAGGGTTGCCCTCATAACCTTCTGGGCAAGAACAATTGAATGGCAAAGCAGTCGTACTATTTATGAAAATCCCCCTGCGGCAATCCATGGTATCTTCGTTGTATGGCCAACTAATGTTTCGTGGCCAAGCCAGCGACACATGAACAGTAGTATTTGGCAAGTTGTTGATATCTTGGGGACTTTTTATTTTGGAATCAAACCATTGCCGGTCTGCTAGGAAGACCAGTTTCTGCCCGTCACTTCCTTGTTTACCCTCTATTGACTCCAAACTTGTATTCAAAACCTGATTGGAAGGCCAGTTCATATCTTGACAGCAGTCCTGTCCAGAGCAATCTCCATTTTCAAGTCTAATATTAGTAATGGAACTACCGTTGGAGCAAATTGAGTCGCATACAGTATGCTCGGTCGTGCCATTTTTTGTCCACAAACCTGCACGAGTATTGCAGCCCACTGCAATGAAATAATTGTTAAATAGGAAGAAAGAAGTTCCTGTCAAATTGAAAGGCAGAACTTCATGCCGGTCCAGAGATTCAACGGATATTACTGGACCCTTGACAAGAGCACCTCCTGTTAATGTAATATTCACCAACTCCATATCGATGCGACGTAAAAAAGCTCGAGGAGATGTGGAAGTTTCATTGCATTTAACGTCAAAAGACTCATCCATGTAGCAATCCTTTCCGATCCCGAACGGGTATGGAATGCTAATATTGCCACAACGGTACTCCGGACAATTAGGTTTTGCCAGACGAGGGGGTGATTTAGCTGATGCTGGCTGAAACATCAGCGTTAATAGCAAGAAAGAAATGTGGGAGACAAGTTTCACAACCTGCATACTGCTGTGTTTATTTCTCCTGTTCTTCTTTGAGTCTGGTGCTCAAACAATGCTAGGTTTGCATGTCTTTATACAGCCACCGGAGAATTTTGCATGCTTGGTCGTCATCGACTAAATGTGTTTTTTTTTTTATATGATAATCAGTCAACAATGACTTTTATTCCAATATTTTGCTTTAGTTTTACTGTTTTAATCTTCTTGCTTGATTAAAAAAAAATGTTAGCGAATGAAGCGCTTGTGGTTTGTTTACATCGGGAAAGGTATATTATAAAGTCTTCAATTTCCCATAAAAATTTATTATATAAGTATAGGTTAATTTTTAATGATTTTCATATATAAATTAATTTGAAACATATGTTATTTAACGGATGAACATAGAAGAAGATCTAACAGAAATAGTTTCAACGAAAACCCCAAATAAGTTTGATTAAAATAAAATAAAAATAGTGATGGGGCTAATATATAAAAGATTTGCATATGAAAACTTTGGAGTGGGATTACAGTATTCTATTGGAGGACTTTAATTAATTATTCAACCAATTATTATAAATAGAATTAAAACATATAGATCCAGGCTTCCGACAAATTTCTAATTATTCAACCAAGAATTCCATAAGTCATCACAATACTAATATTAAATTAATAAATCAACTACAACTAAATATTATAATTTTTAAGCAATTGACAAGTTTTTAAACGTAATAACTGAACCACAGCTTGCAACATCATATGTTTTTATAATATTCCACATGAACAGAGCTAAGTGGACGAAGGAATGATTGAATTTTCTAGCTAATTGACCAGTAAGCTGCAACTTGTCCACAACAAGATGAGTTATTGGGAATTAATTATATCCACTTATAAGTATATAAAGAGAGAGAGAGAGAATTATGAAATGGATTCAAATTATTATCAACTAAAGTTAATTGACATGGGAACCCTCCTCTTTAAATATGATTACTTCATTCAAACAACAATATTTTTTTTCTTTGTTTTTTATTTTATTTTATTTTTTAAAATTAAATTTATTGGTTATTGAGTTTTATAACTTGTTAAATCTTGATCTCATGATCTAGATTTAGCATGTTAATCTGGATTGACTCATATATTTTCATTTTTATTTCTCATTATTTACTTGATTGAGAAATTGGCTTCAATATATTTTGATAATTCGAGTATTTGTAAAATTAAGAGCTAGGATGTTTCTTCCCACCCTCCAAGCTATAAATTCCACAAGACTAGTAAATGTGTTCTCAATTGAGTGATGATGCCTTTTGTCTTATCATTAAAATTTCAATAGAAAGACATTGTTTAGAAAACATTTTTATGAGTAAGAGTCGATAATCTGTTGAGTGTCGCCATCACTTTTTTTATAATGTGGAATATCTAGAAGATGAGTACTTAGAACGAACTTTTAATCAGAAATTGATTAATAACTATTATAAATTAATAGGAATTCTAATAAATTATCTCATAACTACTTGCTTTTAATGATTTTTCATCATGATTTATTTACATTACAAGTGGGCTTTAATGATTTTTTTTCAATGATGATGTTACACGTCATCATTATGTATTTTCCATGAGATTTTCTTTTTTCTCTCACTAAGAATTTTCTTTCCTAAAACAATTTATTCCAACTTTCTACAGAAAGACAATGTTCAGAAGACGTTTCTATGAGTGAAACAGGAGAAGAAAAGTCGTTAATCTCTAGAAGATGAGTACTTGGAACGAAATTTCAATCAAAATTGATTAATAACAGTTATAAATTAAAAAGGATTCTAATAAATTTGTCAAAATATATTGTAGGCATCTTCAAATGTCACAAGAACACTACATGTACGTATTAGATTGATCAATTACCTCCTAATTACTTGCTTTTAACGATTTATTCCAACTTTTTTTTCCTGTTTTTTAGCTTCTCTTTTCTAACAACATGTCTTTCTATTTATTCCAACATTTTATTAGATTGCTCTATAATTCATTCTTTTTTTTCCATCTCAATGCCTAAAGTTGAAATCTAGTTTTAATTTTAACCTCATTTTTTTTATATATTTTGAAATTAGTATCAATTATAAGATATATATCAAAACAAAAAAGCTTACTATATTATTTTACTATGTAATTAAATTAAATTATCTTATTGGATTCAAAATGATGTATGTATGACTCTTATTCTAGAATTTTTTATGTTTTAAAGTACGCAAAAAAACTTAAACATTGTTTTTTTTTAATAAAAAAAGAAGAAGAAGAGGGAATCTGGCCTACGGCCACCTTTATAGTATGACACTGAATTCTATTTACTTATTTTAATTCAAAAGGCATGCATTTACTCTTTGACATACTGTTCTTTCTTGCTTCATACATGCATGCAAATTTTTCTTACAGCTCATCAGGATTCAATCATATTTCAGCCAAATTGGATTCAATTAACAAAAAAAAAAAATAATAAGCACAGGAGCATACAAATTGATGTTTTCAAACGCCCAAGATTTTTTTAAATAAATATATATAAAAAAAAAACTGGGGTCCCAGAACAAAACGCAGGCAACAGGAAGATACTGCCAGTCTGCTATTACTCGTAAAAAAAGGATACAAGCAGAAAGAGTTAGCCCTTCTAATTCCCTCTTAGAGATAAAAAAAAAAGGAAAAATGAAAGAAGAGCGCCTCGACGTTCTCAACAAAACCGGTCAAAAAACTGGCATTTCGAAGCCCAGGCAATCCCTAACCTCTCTTCTTCCTCTCTCAATCTCCTAACCAGTCATCTTATCATTGCTTTTGTTTTGATTAAACACCTAATTAATGCCTCTAATTAATCTCCTGTGCGACGTCTTTTATAGCAACCGGAAATTAAAACTGATCAATTTTGAACCGATCATTTTTTTTACTGTTATTCTTCTTGACCGCAAATCTGTTTGTTGTTTGGTTGCTGAGAAAAAAAGAAATTGTCTTTCTTATTAGTTTTTTAGTTATTTTTATATTTTGGAAATGCAGAGGAGAAGTTCATAGAGATGGAGATTACCACAGAGCAGTTCACGTGTGAATTGAACTCCGAGAGGTAAGAGGAGAGGAAGATTTGAGAGATGAGAGGAGAGGACAGCTGGTCCAGTGCCGAGAGGGATGAGAAGACAGTAAAAGTTGTAAGAAGAATGGGGGAAATTAATTAGTGTGAACAGTAAAAAAGAGATGAACTGAGGATTCTAAAATCGGTTCAATTTTATGATTCTAATCGATTTTACCGAGTCAAAACCAATTTTAATGGGGTTCGGATTTTTTTATCTAATTTTACTAGGTTTATAAACATTGGCTTGAACTTTCTTCGGATCCATCCTCACTTGGCTCACACTCACTAGGTGTCTCAAAAAATGATCTCGGCACTCGCAAACTCACATTTCTCTCTCTTCATATATAGTTTATTTTTCATATGCTTGTCCTAACACCTTGAACAAATATATCACATGATACTTCATCTTTATACTAAATACAACAATATTGTCCGAGTATACGATGACAAAATCATATAAATACTACTCTCATATTTGCACTGTTTTTTCTCTCTCTCTCAAGTAGGTTTTTATTTAAATATTATTGATTATTTTATAATTAATAAAAGAGATGAATTGAATAAATCATGAAATTATCTTTAAATATTTTGTATAATTTACTTTACAACTTCTTAAAATAAAATAATCAAATGATATCATTCTCTTTTCCCCGTTATTTACCACGAATTGACAAGTTGTCCACAACTTGTATATGAAGCGAGAGAGAATTATGAGATGGATTCAAATTATTATCAACTAAAGTTAATTGACATGGAACCCGCCTCTTACAATATGATTACTTCATTCAAACAGCAATATTTTTTTATCTTTGTTTTTTATTTTATTTTATTTTTTAAAATTAAATTTATTGGATATTGAGTTTTATAACTTGTTAATTGAGCTATCTTGATCTCATGATCTAGATTTAGTATGTTAATCTGGATTGACTCATATATTTTTTATTTATTTTTTCATTTTTATTTCTCATTATTTACTTGATTAAGAAATTGGCTTCAATATATTTTGATAATTCGAGTATTTGTAAAATTAAGAGCTAGGATGTTTCTCCCCACCCTTCAAGCTATAAATTCCACAAGACTAATAAATGTGTTATCAATTGAGTGATATTGACTTTTATCTTATCATTAAAATTTCTACAGAAAGACAATGTTCATAAAACATTTTTATGAGTAAAACAGGAGAGGAAAAGTCGTTAATCTCTTGAGTGTCTCCATCACCTTTTTTTATAATGTGAAATAACCAGATTCACACTTGTAGGGATTCGTACAATATATGAAAAAAGATGCTAGAAAAAAAGAGAGAGTAAAGATACACTCGATTAATTATTAAAAGATGATTTTATTGTGCACAACTAAGTCGCTTTATACAGACAAAGTATCAACATAAAAGTAGGAATTAAAGGTATATTTGTTATCTCATCCATAAAATCCTAGACAAACTTCTAAATAATTGAGAAATTCTAAACAAGCTACAAAGGAATTGGTAATAAAAGCTGACTTGGTCAATTAAATAGCATGACCAGTGTTGTAGTTTTGACACCCCCCTCCTCCTTTTCTTTTCAACATCCTTAGCTTATGACAAAAACCTTTGAACTTGTTGTCATTCGAGCTCGAGCTTTTTGTTAACAAAACTGAAACTTGGCTCCTGTGTTAATATCAACTCATTTTCTTTTTACAGAACTTTTTCTCCAATAAAATAATAATGCACCTTTACGTGTTACTCTACTTCAAACTCGATAAACTCGTTCTACTAGACATTTTTACTATTTTTTGCATATTACAAAGAAGCTAAAACAAAATACATCGTTTCTATTCATTGTGCCTCATTGTCACTGTGGACTGGATATCTGTTCCGGTGCTTCGCGAGTGCATGTGCTCCTTCTTCTTTTTTTTCCGTTTGTGAACAGTGCAGTAACGAATATCCCCCTCGAAAAGGACAAAAATGCCGCCGGTTTCAGTGGCTCCACGATAATTGAACGTTTTCTGTTCGGTCCGGCCCGGTTTGTTTGACCGATTTTTTTTAATAATTCCTTGAACAGTGCAATAACCTTTATGTCCCTCGAAAAGGACAAAAATCAGGCGTTGCACGGAGGGGCGATCCGATAATTAGCCAATTTTGTTTTTTTCCCCCGTCGTTTTACTGTTGGCGCGTCGCCGGACGCGCCGTCCATTTCTGCGCTCACCCGTGTTTCGGACGGCACGTGCGACTTACTCCGACATCCAAAAATGCCCATCCGGCATCTAGAATGATTTTCAGGCATGTTCTCTTCCACATGGTGCGGCGCGTGTGACTATGTGGTGTCCAGAGACATGTCAATAGTCGTTTGAATTCTCCCCCCCCCCATTTCTCTCTCCTCCTGCGCCAGCTGCGCGCAACTTTTTTTTGTCAAATTTCATTTCAGTCCATGAACATTAGATTTTGTTTTCTGACCCTTATTGTTATTATATAGGTTTTGATTTGTTTCAATTTCGTCCTTCAATTGAAATTGATTATTTATTGTAGCTTCAATTAGGTCCTCATTCTTTTAATTTTGCGGATAGGGCTAGAATCCGTAATATTTTTGGTATCAAAATTTTGATTGCTTTCAATTTCATCATTCCATGCAAATTTATTATAAATCCTTAATATTTTTGGTATCAAAGTTTGATTTCTTTCAATTTCATCCCATGCAGGTTAATTATGGATTTCAGTTTCATTTCGGTCCAAATTCTTTTAATTTCCAGTTTTGTTTTCTATTATTTAATTTCAATGTTTGGATTTACTTCAATTTTGTCCTTTAAATTAAATATATTATTTAAAGTATGTCAAATTAATTATATATATGTATATTTATATCAAATTAAGGTATGTGAGACTAATTATATGTTTTAATATTTATTTGAATATTATCGCCTAAAAATATAGAGAGAGAGAAAAAATGACCTAGGATTTTTTGAAGAAAAAAATAATAATATCAGTATTCTTAAATACATTTAATATAATAATATGATGAATAAATCTTATAAAATAAAATAAAAATTGGCTTTGAATTTTAATTTTGTGCTCTTTTGTTTAATTTTATTTCTTAAAAAAAAATACAATATTTTTATTTATAATATTTCAAATCTAATATTACTAGGGAAAAAACACAACTCAAAAAAAAAGGTTGACAAATTTACCTAGGTTATGTAAAATTAAAAATTATGCGAGCCACTTTCCGTTTCGATTACACTATTCCTTTTAGACGACAAATAATTAATTATAGCACGCAAAAAATTTAACTTTATTTTTGAAAAAAAATTACAATATTTTTATTTATAATGTGTCAGATCTAATATTACTGGGGAAAGAAAGCAACTCATAAAAAAAATACACAAATTTACCTAGATTATCTACAATTAAAAAATATACGACCCACTTCCCATTTCGATTACACTATTCCTTTTAAGCGGGAAAAAAAATTATTTATAACATATTTTATCTATTATAATGTTACTAATTCAATATTAAAATAACTAATTACAGCATATAAAAAATTAATTAGTTTTCTACATAGAAAAAATCGCAGCGCAATGCGCGGGCAAGCATGCTAATTACAACACGCAAAAAACTCATTTCTGACATATTTTATCTATTATAATTTTACTCATTGAACATTAAAATAACTAATTATAGCACGAAAAAAAATTAAGTTTATTTCTGAAAAAAAAACTTACAATAGTTTTATTTATAATGTGGTAGATCTAATATTACTGGGGAAAAAAGGCAACTCATAAAAAAACAAAAGTAGACAAATTTGCCTAGATTATCTACAATTAAAAAATATACGAACCACTTCCCATTTCGATTACACTATTCCTTGTAGACCAAAAAAAACTTTATAATATATTTTATCTATTATAATTTTACTAATAAAATATTAAAATAACTAATTTCAGCATGTAAAAAATCAATTATTTTTTTACATAAAAAAACTCAGCGCAACGCGCGGGCAAGTATTCTTGTACTATTTACTATTTATAATAAAGCAAAGTGGAATTAAACTATTCATCAAAAAAAAAAAACTGAATCAATATTGCAGCCAAAAATATCAATTTTTCGAAAATGAAAACACATGCGCCGAGATACAACCATAGTTGTCAATACCGTTCCGGTTTTTCTATTGGAACGGAACGTTCCGGTGTGCCGTTTCGGTGTCGTACTGTTCATATATAATTAATTATATATATATATGAAAAAAATAAAATATTAATTTAACAAGCATAATTAAAATTTGAATTCTTTTTTATTTAAAATATTTTGGTGTTTTTAAATTATTTTGATGTATAGATGTCAAAAATAATTTTTAAAAATAAAAAAAATTGATTTTAAACCCGGAACGGAACCGAGGCGTTCCAGCCGGAATTTGGCCGGAATTTCCGGAACGGACCAGAATTAAAACCGGGACAAAAACGACGCCGTTTTGTCCCGGTTTTATAAATGGAACGGCACGTTCCGGAACGGATTTGATATCTCTGGATATAACCCCTCCTCTCCTTTCTTTTTTCTTTTTTTAGTTTTTCGGTTTTCATTATTTGTGGGTATCCTCGAGTTTTGTTCCTCGTAAATATCTAAATGATTCGAGGAGTTACTGATAAACTTAAATCTAATGGGCTCAACCACCCAAAGTCGTAGAAGAATAGGTTCAATTGTTGTATGAACCTGAAAGGAATGGGCTCAGACAACTATCAGGGCGTAATTACCCCACACCTAGGGCGTTGAGCTTGTACACTTAAAAGTGGGTGCACGCTCAACACTTTGGGCTCAATCGCGGAGTCTAAGCTCAACATCGCGGTGTCTTAAGTCTACTTTTTCACTTCTAACAAGCATAATAAACTTATTTGAGTCCAACACTCCATTGGAAAGTATCACAATAATATATTTTTATTTTTAAAAAAATATTTTTAATATCAATTCCAACACCCCATTTCAAGGGTTCGAGTTCATGATACAAAATTCATGATGGGATGTTTCAGTGGTTCGCGAGGTGGATTGGAGAGGGTGGCTAAGTTACTGGGTGTAGAGCGGACAACAGGAAGTAGGCACGGGCAGATCTGATAGTCTGTTAAATCTGCAAACATTCGCTATATTTAAGGATTCTTATGCTAATCTTGATCTTGCAAATATGAATGGCTATGAAGGGATGATGTTTGGACGATCTGAAGACTGGCGAGGATTCGACCGTACACCTGAAGTACTCTTTAACACTTCTACTCAGTCAAAACCCCAGTTTAAGCAAGTGTTTTCAATGTAGGATAATTCTGATTACTTTTCTTACGTGGAATGAATTCGAATTTTTATTGTAATAATATTTCGTATTGAGCAACAAAAACTTTATTAGACTTTGAAATATTTTATCAATAAAAAGAATCTTTATAGGATTATGATTATGATCGTCTATCCATTAGGATCCCAAAATTAATACAAATTAATATACTTCTAATGATCATCTATCTGTTTGTTTGTCTTTGGGTGCAAAACGATATAGATTTTCTGAAAAATATAAATCCACTATGATCTATTTGTTTGATATTTGTATACACTGATCCTAAATTTCTGAAAATATCTATCCGTCGTTTCCCCCGTCAACAGTTTATTTTTAGAGATAATCTACACAATAAATTATTTGTAGAATTTAAGGCTAATTCATCTGCAGAATCTCATCAGCATGCTCACACCAGAGGATTTGAGAGACTAAATACTTCTCAAATGAAATCTTTGCTGACTGATAATGGCTTTGAATCCTCACGATAGAGACCAATGGATCAAAGAAACTCTCAACACATCTTATAATCAAGGCGAAGGATTTTTAATTTATTAAGTTCTTAATATGAAAGACTAAGAACAAGTGCTAAAACACAAAGACCACAATACAATCATAAGTTTTTATGCAATCAGAAACTCTCGTTACAGTCTTAAATTAAAAAAGAAACATAGAATGGTAGATCTATACCAATCTCAAAACTGCTGCAGGAGATCGACGTAGATGATTCATCCACTTCACCAATTTGTTGAATATTTATACCCCTGCGTGATAATAGAATCCCATCCAATTCCATTGCAACTTCTCTCATTGTTGGTCGGTTTCTTCCATTCAAATTCAAACATTTCTTTGCAACATTCGCTATAACTATAGCTTCATTTTCATTGCAATTCCCCTTAACTTGTGCATCAACGATATCAAAGAGTCTACCATCTTCCATCGAATCATTGAAATGTACGACTAAGCTCACAGTTTCCAGTGAAGTGGTTAAGAAAAGTGGCTTTTTCCCACTTAAGAGCTCGACCAGAACCACTCCAAAACTATAAACATCACTCTTTTCTGTTAGTTGACTGGTTTGAAAATACTCTGGATCCAGGTAACCGAAAGTACCTTGCACCTTGGTGGTCAGATGAGTTTGGTCAATGGAAACTGATCTCGAAGTTCCAAAATCAGAAACTTTTGCTCTTTATTTCTCATCTAAGAGTATGTTTGTGGACTTGATGTCTCGGTGATAAATCGGAGTAGAGGCTGAGGAGTGGAGATGGGATATCGCACCTGCAGCTTCCGAGGCGATTCGTAACCGCGATTCCCATGATAGCATAAAGTCCTCGTTTTGCTCATGGAGATATCGGAAAAGAGTTCCATTGGGAATGAATTCGTAGACCAGCAGAGGAACTTCAGTCTCCAAGCAACATCCCAGTAGCCGAACCACGTTTCTGTGATTGATCTGTGAAAGAATGACAACCTCGTTGATGAATTCTTCTAGTTTTTCCTCATCCACCATTGTAGACTTCTTAACTGCAACAATACTCCCATCATCTAACATTCCCTTGTAAACGGTTCCCTGGCCTCCATGACCAAGTACTCTGTTCTCGTTAAAATAATCAGTCGCCTTTTCCAACTCATTTGAGGAAAATACTTTTGTTTTTTGAAGACTACCATCGCTTGAGGATAATTGTTGCTTCAGCAACATACCACCATTCCGTTTGAAAAACTTCTTTTTCAACTGAATGCACTTCCTTTTTTTGATAAGTTTGTACATCCTCCAGGCACCAATGAGCAGGAACACTACTCCAAGGGCCAGACCGATAACTGTATCAAGAGCAAAAAAAACATCAATATTCCACTCATAAGCTAAAAATTTAGTTGGTTACATTATAGCGAGATTTGTGAAAAGCTGATAGTGCGAGAGCTGAACTGCTCAGAATTAAGGTGCAAGTGTTGATTTAACGTAGACTGAAAACTTGAGGGACTGGACCACTTAATTGAATCTTCTATATGGTAATTTGCGTGGTGAAGGTGATGCATTGATAAATAAACAATTCATAGCAATGGATATGGTTTTGTTGTGCTCATAGCACTAATGGGTTGTTTTTCGTTTTCTTCTAAAAAATATTGATTCCATTAATAGAATTAAATATAAAAAAGTGTTGGATAAAGGGCAACGGTAGGCACTTAGCACAATTTTACCAGATTAATTCGATAACAAAATTTGAACAAAGAAACTAAAACGTGCTGGCTGTTAATTGTGGAGCCAATGATAATATGTATTTTTTATTTATTTATTTTAAATCTTAAAATTTTATTTTAAACGGTTTAATTTTAATAATAGATCAATTAATTTGAATTATAAAAGTATAAACCAAGTTTAAAAAGATACCATGATTTTTTTTTTATTAAACTCTGCATCCAGACGGATTGATTTCATAAATTCACGTATTAGAACATTATTCAAAGTGGAATTTAATTTAAATTGATTTTGAATTATTTTGGTTATATTTTGAATGTTTTTATAAATTGACTTATTACCTATCTGAACCCTATGGCTATCAAATAAGTACTAATAAATTCATGATATTTTCAGCAAGAATTAGTTAACGTACGATTGCATTAAGAACTTAAAAATTAAATTGCAATTTACCCTTTATATTTTTAATGTATAAGTTTGTCTGTATAAAATAATATAAAAACAATAAGAGAGAAGAGAGACGTGACCTAGAACAGTAACCCGTAAGGGATGAAGCTCGCATTTGTACGATCCTTTTGTATTCACACATCTTGTCAATCCATGGCAAGAGTTTCGATCTTCACATTCATCAACGTCTAATATATAAAGAAAGCAACTGAATGAATAAATCCATAGATATGCATATAGAAAATTTCAATAAAGTCTTAGTTAATTTTTTATTTAAAAAAAGTAGATATCATTTACATGGAACAATACGTTCACAGTGTAAAATGATAGTTATTTTTCAGTTTTCCTGACAGCAAATCTTAGCTAAAAAGTATCTTTGAAACTATTTTCCTATAAAATTAATATTCTTAAAATTAATTAATCCCAATGTTAAAACAATTACTAACCTACGTGACACTTCTTTATCCAATCACAAGAAAATTAATTCATAAGAACAATAATTAACAGTAACTATAATAATTATAAATATATGTTAGAAAAATTACCTGTGCATTGAAGGTAAGGGTTGCCCTCATAACCTTTTGAGCAAGAACAATT
Organism: Salix brachista; assembly: GCA_009078335.1. Lineage (NCBI taxonomy): Eukaryota > Viridiplantae > Streptophyta > Magnoliopsida > Malpighiales > Salicaceae > Salix > Salix brachista. The sequence goes on along the minus strand of CM018574.1, from coordinate 13,686,155 downwards.
GTATGCCGAAACAGTCGGACTATTTATGAAAAACCCGCTGCTGCAATCCATGGTATCTTCGTTGTATGGCCAACTAATGTTTCGTAACCAAGCCAGCGACACAGGAACAGTAGTATTTGGCAAATTGTTGATATCTTGGGCACTTTTTATTTTGGAATCAAACCATTGCTGGTCTGCTAGGAAGACCAGTTTCTGCCCGTCACTTCCTTGTTTACCCTCCATTGGCTCGAAACTTGTATTGAAAACCTGAAGGAAGAAAGGAAAACTCATATCCTGACAGCAGTCCTCACCAGAGCAATCTCCATTTTCAGGTCTAATATTAGTAATGGAATTACTACCGTTGGAGCAAATTGAGTCGCATACAGTATGCTCGGTCGTGCCATTTTTTGCCCACAAACTGGCACGAGTATTGCAGCCCACTGCAATGAAATAATTGTTAAATAGGAAGAAAGGACTTCCTGCCAAATTCAAAGGCAGAACTTCATGCCTGTCCAGAGATCCAACGGATATTACTGGACCCTTGACAACAGCACCTCCTGTTAATGTAATATCCACCAACTCCATATCGATGCGACGTAAAAAAGCTCTAGGAGATGTGGAAGTTTCATCGCAATGAACGTCAAAAGACTCCTCCATGTAGCAGTCCTTTCCGATCCCGAACGGGTATGGAATGCTAATAATGCCACAACGGTCCAGACAATTAGGTTTTGCCAGACGAGGTGGTGATTTAGCTGTTGCTGGCTGAAACATCAGCGTTAATAGGAAGAAAGAAATATGGGAGACAAGTTTCACAACCTGCATGCTGTTGTGTTTATTTCTCCTGTTCTTCTTTGAGTCTTGTGCTCAAACAATGCTAGGTTTGCATGTCTTTATAAGCATGGTCGTCATTGACTAATTTTTTTTTTTTTTTTATGATAATCAGTCAACAATGACTTTTATTCCAATATTTTGCTTTAGCTTTATTATTTTAATCTTATTGCTTGCTTAAAAAAATGTTAGCGAATGAAGCGCTTGTGGTTTGTTTACATCGGGGAAGGTATATTATAAATTCTCAAACTTAATTTGTTATTTTTAATCTTGTTGTATTTCAAGAATAAATTGTTCTTGATGATATATGTTGTAGCTCTTAATTAAATCTGAGAAAAAATAATTGTGAACCCATTATTATTGATAATGGAAGTTTTAAGTGGATTACGGTCCCGTGGTTTTTCCCGCATTGGGTTTTCCGCGTAAAAATCTCGTTATTGATATGTGTAATTATTTGTATTATATTGTTAATTGTTTGATCCCATTATTTGATTGCATAAAAAAGGAAAAAAAAATGGGACTTGTGAATGGTAATCCACTAAATTGGTGTCCAGTTATTTGAGTTCTTTTCCCAGCATAATGAAATTGATAGATGGACAGGCAATTTAGATCAGAGTAGTTAGAAAATAATGGTCAGGACACAAAGAAAAGGTTAGCATCCAATAATAACACAGAAGTTTTAAGCATTCCATCTTTAAGCTCGGCGCTGCCATTTTCAAACATAAAATAACTTTGAAGGGATGTCACTGATGAGGTGGTAAGGAGTTGTTATGAAGACAACTTTCATGGCAGATTCCGAAGAACAAGGCGTAGAATCCTCCCACCCCACTCTTCAAAGGTTATAGTCTCTCTAGAGATCTTATTGTTAAAAGAAAAAAGAAAATGTCGCCTGCAAATTAATAAAGGTAGCTTGCACGCTAAGAAGTATAAGTCCATCCTCTCTAGGTTCCACCCGTCATGGATTCCTCTTAACCTTTTAAAATATATTCTAAGTATAGGTTTACCCTCTCTGGTTTATCTCTTGCCACTTAAAAGTCTTCTAATCACTGGTTTCACCCCTATATTCATATTTTAGGGTTTCCCTCACCCTTCTCGGGTTTCCCTTAGCCACTCAGAATATTTTTGAAGTATAGACTATCCTCTTTAAATTTCTCTAGCCACTTGATTTTTTTTATAAGCACAAGCTTCTTCTCCATGAATTTCTCCACCTATTAAAAAAAATTGGTATAGATTTTTCACAAATTCAACTAGAAATTCTATTTTCCGGTAGCCTTATGGAGCCATGCATGCACCCATATTTTTGTAATTCGAGTATTTGTAAAATTATGAGTTAGGATGTTTCCTCCCACCCTCCAAGCTATAAATTCCACAAGACTAATAAATGTGTTCTCATTTGAGTGATGATGACTTTTGTATTATCATTAAAATTCCTAAGGAAAGACAATGTTCAGAAGACATTTCTATGAGGAAAACAGGAGAGGAAAAGTCGTTAATCTCTCGAGTGTGTCCATAAATGTTTTTATAATATAGAATATATATCTAGAAGTTGGAACGAACTTTCAATCAGAAATTGATTAATAACTATTATAAATTAATAAGAATTCTAATAAATTTGTCAAAATATCTTATATATCAATTATAAGATATATATATATATATATATATATATATATATATATATATATATATATATATAAAGAAACTGGGTTCGCTGAATAAAACGCAGGCAGCAGGCCTGTTCTGCCAGTCTCCTATTACTCCAATTTATTTATTCTTCTCTATCCAACAATTTACAGGCGTCAAAAAAGGATACAAGCAGAACGAGTTAGCCCTTCTAATTCCCTCTTAGAGATAAAAAAAGGAAAAATGAAAGAGGCTGCTGCTGCTGCTGCTGCATCATCAGCTGTAGTAGTCATGGAAGAAGAGCGCCTCGACGTTCTCAACAAAACCGGTCAAAAAATTGGCATTTCGAAGCCCAGCCAATCCCTAACCTCTCTTCTTCCTCTCTCTATCTCCTAATCAGTCATCTACTTTTGTTTTGAATAACGCCTAATTAATGCCTCTAATTACGCTCCTGTGCGACGTCGTTTATAGCAATCAGAAATGAAAACATTTTCAATTTTGAACCGATCAATTTTTTTACTGTTATTCTTCTTGACCGCAAATCTGTTTGTTGTTTGGTTGCTGAGAAAAAAAGAAGCTGTGTTTCTTATTATTTTTTTAGTTATTTTTATGTTTTGGAAATGCAGAGGAGAAGTTCATAGAGATGGAGATTACCACAGAGCAGTTTCCGTGTGAACTGAACTCCGAGAGGTAAGAGGAGAGGACAACTGGTCCAGTGCCGAGAGGGATGAGAAGACAGTAATAGCTGTAAGAAGAATGAGAGAAATTAATCAACGTGAACAGTAGAAAGTAGAAGAGGGATGAACTGAGGATTCTAAAATCGGTTCAATTTTATGATCTGATCGATTTTATCGAGTCAAAACCAATTTTAAGGGAGTTCAAATTTTCTAGCTCATTTTACTAGATTTATAAACATTGACTTGAGCTTTCTTTGGATCCATCCCCACTATGATACTTCATATTTATACTAAACATAACAATATTGTCGGAGTATACTATGGCAAGATCATCATTGAAAATCATACAGCACGTTCTCTAGACCCAGTCCAACGATAATATATTTGAGGCCACTTGAAAATGCAATTCAAGGCAGACCATCCATGTGGTTTGTCGTAACCCAATTTTTGGGTTACTCCCCGAAATAAAATAAAAATAAAAAAATAAAATAAAAGGGGTTCGTTTCGGTGGAAAATCACGGTGAAAATTTTGAATATTTTTGGAGCCGAATCGTATCTTTTTTGTGCCCAAAAATGAGAGAAAATACAAATTCGAGGTAAAAATTAAGTCAAAAATCATAATTATATTTTGAATAGGCCAATTTGATTCCATCATGGGCTAATTTAAAGTATTATTATGTTTGGGAATTAATTTAGGATCAAATTGAAGAATTTTATTAAGTGCAAGGACTTGATTATGCTTTAAATTGGACAAATTAATTTTATTAAGGGCTTAATTGATGAAAAATCAAATTCTTGAGTTTAATTCGGGCTCAATTGAGAAGATTGAAATTTTTGGAGACCCAATTGAATTTTTACAAGCTAATTGTGCAAAGTTAGGGGTCAAATTGAAAACAATTGAGAGTTTAATGGTCAATTAAGGGTCGAATCGCATAAATCAGAAGTCAAGGACCAGAATAAAACAGGCGCGCACATTTAAGGCTAACATTGAATTTCTGACGCGGGTACAATTGCACAAAATTAAAAGTTCAAAGTCAATTGGGGGTGCAATTAGAGCTATTACAAATTGAAGGACCAACTTGCATTTTTCATTTCCTTCCAAAAACAACAGCTTGCCGCTGCCTTTATCTACACGCCTACCGACCAGCCACCACGCCGCCGACAGCCCACCAGCAACAGCCACCACGCCGTTGTTGCAGGTCGCCATGTCACCGACCAGCCAGCCACCGTAGCAGGCCAGGTTCTTCTATAAAAGGCAGCCATGAACGCTGCATGAAAAGGGAAGAAAAGGGGGACAGACGGTTGAAAACTGGGGCAAAAATAGAGCAGAAAAGGATATAAAAAAAGAGAGAGAAAAAACAGAGAAACACGGGGAAGAAGACGAATAGAGGAGAATTTTACGCAGAGAGAAAGAAAAAAAACGCAGAAAAACAAAGAGAGAGAAAAAAAAAGACCAGAAAAAAACCAACGTAAAACAGCCACACCTCCCTCCTTCTCGGCAACAACAGCTCCGTCGTCATCTTCCCCAGCTCCGGCAGCAACATCGTCTCTCTCTCCTCTCGGAGCAGCAACTCTCTCTCTCCTTCCTCAGCCCGTTGCACTTCTTTCTCTTCCCCCGATGGTGCCTCTCTCTCTCTAAACCAGTGACAGCGTCGGCCACCTCCTCTCTCTCCTTCCTCCGGCATCACCTCCAGAAGCTCCCCAACAGCAAGTTAAGCTCTCCCTCCCCAGCTCCGGCGAAGGAGCAGCAATAACAGAGACGACACAGCAGAATTCCAGCACAGACCGGCACTCTTCCGACGCTACTCCGGCCACCACAAGCCGCCATTTTTGACGCCACCATGACAGGGAGAACCACCTCGACCTCATCTACCCGGCAGTGTAGCGGGTAAGCCTCTCGTCGTGGTCGGTCAACCACCAAATCACTGTTCACGTGACAGTGAATTAATTCACTGTACACGTGTTTTGAGTTTTATTTATTTATTTATTTATTCTTTTTTTCTCTTCTTCTTCGGCCTTTGGGCCGGTCTCTCTCGGCCCAGCCTAGTTGGCTGGGCTGGGCCCAAGCCTAGCAGGCTTGGCCCTTGGCCGGCCTCAGCTGGGCCGGCCCATTCGGTCAGGCCAGCCCAAATTTTTTATTTTTTATTTAAAAAAATACAAAAAATTACATTTAAAAAAAATGTTTTGTTTTCGTGTATACGGTCGAATTCCAAAGTTTTTCCCATCATATTTTTTCGTAAAAAAATATCTTGTATCTTTCTCATATTTTAAAACAAAAATTTGGATATCGTAACCAGTTTACAATTATCCGTTAGAAGTCGGCCAAAATGTCAAAAATAATTTAACAATTATTTTGTTTTAGCTTTCACGGTGTAAATTTACATTGTAAAGTACTCGAAGATAAAAAAAAGAGATTTTAACTACGGTGTAAAATTACATTGTAAAGTACATTCGTAGATAAGAAAAAAGGATTTTCAACTGCGGTGTAAAATTACATTGTAAAGTACACCTGCTGATAAAAAAGTGGTTTTTTGAAAATGCAGTGTATATATATATATATATTATTTTTAACTTAGAAAAAACAATCAAACAACAATGCAGCTTACCTTAGGTAGGGTGTATTGGGGGTGATGCGTCTTCCCCTTGCACAACAATTCCCCTTACCCAAGACTCTCGCAGACCATAAGGTTCCTAGTAACCTTAATACTAGGTGACGACTCCTCATAATTATAGTCGTAAATTTTACGACTATAAAACATTACCCTCCATTTTCGCCGCGCGGCGTTGTCTCCCCCAAATACGCGGGGAACGACCGGGCGTGAAGCGTGAAAAAATCGTCGTCGCGACATGGTTTTTGCAAATTAAACTTTATCTAGGTGTTATCAGACAAATGCATTTCATTTTTGTCTTTGCTTGGGAAAAAGTCCTCTTTCCATTGAATTAATTGCAAAGTTTGATCCCATTGTCCATGATGAACACAGAAAGATTCCTCGTCTTTTTTCAAACAGTTGGACAGGCATTAATTTGTCTCGAGACTAACCACGTCTTGCCAGTTAATTACACTGGAATTGGGGGGGATCAACTGGAAATATGCATTTCTTGGAGAGAGAAAAAATGGTGTCCGGAACACTGCTCTCATATTTGCACCGTTTTTTTTTCTCCCAAGTAGGTTTTTATTTAAATATTATTGATTATTTTACAATTAATAAAAGAGATAAATTGAATAAATCATGTAATTATCTTTAAATATTTTGTATAATTTACTTTATAACTTCTTAGTTAAATGTAAAATAAATAATCAAATGATCATTTGATTATTTATTTTACATTTAACTAAGAAGATATATATATATATATATATATATATATATATATATATATATATATATATATATATATAAACCCTTTCCTGTATATTTAATGTTCTTCAAATATAATCGATAATCAAGTGGACACAAACGTTTAAAGGGTAAGAAAAACAAAACCAATGCGAAAGATTTCACGTCTCATGGAGATCAAAAGATATTGTAATACGTAAACTGAGATGGCCAAGAACCATGCACAAATTCTCTTCTAACTCCTGATATTGCTATTCTGATATTGTAATAGTTAATTATTGATAGTTATTTCATGTGTTTGTTTTGAAATTTGTTTGGTTTAAATTAAATTGATTATATTTTTTTATTTATATAAAATCGACATGTTTTTGCTTGCCTTCGCCATCATACTCATTAAAATATATTTAATGTGTGATAGTTTTTTCCGGAATGGAATTGCTGCCTTAACAAAAAATAGTAGTTTCTATTCAAATCTCTATCATCTCGACGACTTCAGCTACCCCATCACCAACGTTTTCCACATTCACGCATCAAATCAATCGTCGTTTTCGTCAAGTACCATTTCAAACCCTCTCAACACGTCCATTGATGATAATTATGGATCAATGGTTATTATTTTATGTTTGGTGAAAAATAGACTAATCACCGTTAGTTTATATATCAACTATGTGACTTACCTAGATTCACACTTGTAAGGATTCATACACTACATAAAAAAAGATGCTAGAAAAAAAAAGATTAATTATTAAAAGATTATTTTATTCTGCACAACTAAGTTGCTTTATATAGACAAAGTATCAGCATAAAAGTAGGAATTAATTTGTTATCTTATCCATAAAATCCTAAACAAACTTCTAAATAATTATTTGTTATCTTATCAATAAAAAGAATCTTTATAGGATTATGATTATGATCGTCTATCGATTAGGATTCCAACATTAATACAAATTAATATACATTTAAAGAAGGGTACCTTTCACGGTAGAATTGAATATTGTGCTGCCATGTGGGTTGGTTGTCTATGGGTGCAAAATGGTATTGATTTTCTGAAAACATAAATATGATCTATTTGTTTGAGATTTGTATACACTGATCCTAAATTTCTGAAAATACCTATTTGTCCTCTCCCCTCGTCAACAGTTTGTTTTAGAGATAATCTACACTATAAATTATTTGTAGAATTTAAGCCTAATTTATCTTCAGAATCTCATCAACATGTTCACACCAGAGGATTTGAGAGACTAAATACTTCTCAAATGAAATCTTTGCTTACTGATGATGGCTTTGATTCCTCGAGATAGAGAAATGGCTCAACTTCCCAACGGATCAAAGAAACTCTCAACACATCTTTTTTATCAACGCGAGGGGTTTTTAATTTATTAAGCTCTTAATATGGAAGACTAAGAACATGTGCTAAAACACAAAGACCACAATACAATTATAAGTTTTTATGCAATTACAGTCTTAAATTAAAAAAGAAACATGTGATCTGTGATATATTTTCCTAATGGCTCACCATGTTTCAGCAGAAGTTTACGGGTTGCAATCGAATGGTAGATCTATACCACTCTCAAAACTGCTGCAGGAGAGCGACGTAGATGATTCATCCACTTCACCAATTTGTTGAATATTTATACCCCTGCGTGATAATAGAATCCCCTCCAATTTCCTTGCAACTTCTCTCATTGTTGGCCGGTTTCTTCCGTTCAAATTCAAACATCTCTTTGCAAGATTCGCTATAACTGTAGCTTCCTCTTCATTGCAATCCCCCTTAACTTGTGCATCAACGATATCAAAGATTCTACCATCTTCCATCGAATCATTGAAATGTACGACTAAGCTCACAGTTTCCAGTGAACTGGTTAAGAAAAGTGGTTTTTTCCCGCTTAAGAGCTCGACCAGAACGACTCCAAAACTATAAACATCACTCTTTTCTGTTAGTTGACTGGTTTGAAAATACTCTGGATCCAGGTAACCGAAAGTACCTTGCACCTTGGTGGTCAGATGAGTTTGGTCAATGGAAACTGATCTTGAAGTTCCAAAATCAGAAACTTTTGCTCTGTATTTCTCATCTAAGAGTATGTTTGTGGACTTGATGTCTCGGTGATAAATCGGAATAGAGGCTGAGGAGTGGAGATGGGATATCGCACCTGCAGCTTCCGAGGCGATTCGTAACCGCGATTCCCATGATAGCATAAAGTCCTCGTTTTGCTCATGGAGATATTGGGAAAGAGTTCCATTGGGAATGAATTCATAGACCAGCAGAGGAACTTCAGTCTCCAAGCAACATCCTAGTAGCCGAACCACGTTTCTGTGATTGATCTGTGAAAGAATGACAACCTCGTTGATGAATTCTTCTACTTTTTCCTCATCCACCATTGTAGACTTCTTAACTGCAACAATACTCCCATCAGCTAACATTCCCTTGTAAACAGTTCCTTGGCCGCCATGACCAAGTACTCTGTTCTCGTAAAAATAATCAGTCGCCTTTTCCAACTCATTAAAACAAAATACTTTTGTTTTTTGAAGACTACCATCACTTGAGCATAATTGTTGCTGCAGTAACAGACCACCATTCCATTTGAAAAACTTCCTTTTCAACTGAATGCACTTCCTTTTTTTGATAAGTTTGTGCATCCACCAGGCACCAATGAGCAAGAACACTACTATAACTGTATCAAGAGCAAAAAAAACATCATTTAGAACAGGCGTTTGATTGTTACATTATAGCAAGATTTGTGAAAAGCTTGTGATGTTGCAGGTTTTCAGTCTTGCTGGAAAATAAACATTGCCTCATGAATTTTGGTTCTATTAATTACAAAAGGGTAAACTTCATTTTTACTCCTATAAATTCATCAATAAGAGGGGAGGGATACGTGCCTAGAGCAGTAAACCGTAAGGGATGAAGCCCGCACTTGTACGATCCTTTTGTATTCACACATCTTGTCAATCGATGGCAAGAGTTCCGGTCCTCACATTCATCAACGTCTAATATAAAAAGAAACCACCATAAATGAATAAATCCATAGATATGCAAACAAATAATATCCATATAGAAAATTTCAATAAAGTCGTAGTTAATTTTTATTTAAAAAATAGCAAGTACATGGAACTATACGTTCACAGTGTAAAATGATAGTTATTTTTCAGTTTTGCTGACAGCAAATCTTAGCTAAAAAGTATCTTTGAAACTATTTTACTATAAAATTAATATTCTTCAAATTAATTAATCCCAATGTTAAAACAATTACTAACCTTCATGACACCTATTTATCCAATCACAAGAAAAATAATTCATAAAAACAATAATTAACAGTAACTATAATAATAAAAAAAAATAGAGGATCATATATTTTTGTGTTGGAAAAAATACCTGTGCATTGAAGGTAAGGGCTGCCCTCATAACCTTCTGAGCAAGAACAATTGAATGGCGAAATAGTTGTACTATTTATTGTGTAAAACATGCGGCAATCCATGGTATCTTCGCTGTATGTCCAAGTATTGTTATTTGGTACCCAAGCGGCCAGCGACACAGGAACGGTAGTACCTGGCAAATTGTTGATATCTTGGGGACTTTTTATTTTGGAATCAAACCATTGCCGGTCTGCTAGGAAGACCAGTTTCTGCTCGACACTTCCTTGTTTACCCTCCATTGACTCGAAACTTGAATCGAAAACCTGAAGCAAGGAAGGAAAGTACATATCTTGACAGCAGTCCTCACCAGAGCAATCTCCATTTTCAGGTCTAATATTAGTAATGGAACTACCGTTGGAGCAAATTGAGTCGCATACAGTATGCTCGGTCGAGCCAGTTTTTGTCCACAAACTGGCACGAGTATGGCAATGAAATAATTGTAAAGTAGGAAGAAAGGAGTTCCTGCCAAATTGAAAGGTAGAACTTCATGCTGGCCCAAAGATTCAACGGATATTACTGGACCCTTGACAAGCGCACCTCCTGTTAATGTAATATTCACCAACTCCATATCGACGCGACGTAAAAAAGCTCTAGGAGATGTGGAAGTTTCATTGCATTCAACGTCAAAAGACTCCTCCATGCAGCAATCCATTCCGATCCCGAACGGGTATGGAATGCTAATATTGCCACAATGGTCTGTACAATTAGGTTTTGCCAGACTAGCTGGTGATTGAGCTGTTGCTGGCTGAAACATCAGCGTTAAAAGCAAGAAAGAAATATGGGAGACAAGTTTCACAACCTGCATACTGCTGTGTTTATTTCTCCTGTTCTTCTTTGAGTCTGGTGCTCAAACAATGCAAGGTTTGCCATGTCTTTATAAGCTTGGTCGTCATTGACTAATTTTTTTTTTTTTTTTTTATGAAAATTAGTCAACATTGACTTTTATTCCAATATTTTGCTTTAGCTTTATTATTTTAATCTTCTTGCTTGCTTAAAAAAATGTTAGCGAATGAAGCGCTTGTGGTCTGTTTACATCGGATCTGTTTACATCGGGGAAGGTATATTATAAATTCTCAAATTTTGTTCTCTTTAATCTTGTTGTATTTTAAGAATAGATTATTCTTGATGATATATATTGTAGCTCTTAGTTAAATCTGAGGAAGAATAATTGTGAACCCATTACTGTTAATAATAGAAGTTTTAAGTGGATTACGGTCCCGTGATTTTTCTCGCATTGAGTTTTCCGCATAAAAATCTCGTTGTTGATATATGTGATTATTTGTATTATATTGTTAATTGTTTGATCCCATTATTTGATTGCACAAAAAAGAAAAAAAAATTTAGGACTTGTGAATGGTAATCCACTAAATTGGTGTCCGGTTATTTGAGTTATTTTCCCAACCTAATGAAATTGATAGATGGACAGGCAATTTAGATCAGAGTAGTTAAAAATTAATGGTGAGGACACAAAGAAAAGGTTATCACCCAATAATAACACAGAAGTTTTAAGCATTCCATCTTTAAGCTCGGCGCTGCCATTTTCAAACATAAAATAACTTTGAAGGGATGTCACTGATGAGGTGGGAAAGAGTTGTTATGAAGACAACTTTCATGGCAGATTCCGAAGAACAAGTCGTAGAATCCTCCCACCCCACTCTTCAAAGGTTATAGTCTCTCTTATTGTTAAAAGAAAAAAGAAAATGTCGCCTGCAAATTAATAAAGGTAGCTTGCACGCTAAGAAGTATAAGTCCATCCTCTCTAGGTTCCACCCGTCATGGATTCCTCTTAACCTTTTAAAATATATTCTAAGTATAGGTTTACCCTCTCTGGTTTATCTCTAGCCACTTAAAAGTCTTCTAATCACTGGTTTCTGTTGAAATTTGAATAAAATCTGGAAAATTTGGAAAAACACGTACTGTAGCAATTTGTACGGACAAAATCGATCTACAGCCCAAAAACAGGTACTGTAGCGATCAAATTCTGGGAATGGCTAAATTTCCAGAATTTGAGAGTAATTTTCCAGAAACGAAACAACTTAAGGAATTATGTAATTTGAGAATCAAAACAACAAGAACATGGGCAAAATATTTCGTTATGGTTACTGCCATCCCATCAAATTTTATTTATATAAGGATCAAAAATTACAACGGCTAGTTTTCAGTTGAAATTTCCTATTTAACAAAGTTTTGACTATAAGTTGAAATTGACTAAAACATTGACTCAGAACTCTTAAACATGCTTATTACAATGTGAATTTAATCATAAGACTTGATTCTTCAATCTTCATTTCATCAATCTTCGATTCTCCTGCGCACCTGCACTCTGTCAGCTTCTTTGAAAAACAAAGACAAGTGGTCGACCAGTTCTTCTTTTTCTTACAAGCGGTCGACCGGTTTACTTGGGCAGTTCTGGAATCAACCTCAGATTTCAACACTCCCCCTTGATTCCTGAGCTGCACATTTTCCACCATTCTCCTTAGCTCCTCAAAACTTTCCTTTGATAAAGTCTTTGTGAACAAGTCAGTTAACAGTTCTCTTAAGCAGCAATACTTCATCTCCATTTCACATTGTTTCATTCCCAACACATAGACTAAAAGTCCAAGTTCATTTATTTCGAACTTGTCTTTCATATTGGTTCTAAATTCAGCAACCAATTCTTCATCATCATTGATATCAGCTGCAACTACAGCACATTGACTTTCAACCATTTTCAAATCTCCTTCTTTATATGGTGGATTTAAAACAACAGCATGGTCATCTCTAAATGGGTTTTCTATCTTTTCATTTGCATTATAAAACAGAGAATCCAAGCTTTCATCAGGCACTGGGGCAGCTGATGGGATCTCTTTTCCAATTGACTCGCAAATCTCATCACAATACAAGGACCTTGCATCCTGTAAAATTAAATCCAAAGGTTGTGTTTCTCTAAGTTCAACTCTCCCCCTAGAATCCATGGTCTGATATTTTTCATTATCTTTTCCTGCCACCTTCAGTGAGCCTTTCCCTTCAACAGATTCTCTTTCAGTTGTGTTGCTTTGGTGTTCTAGTTGTTTCTCAAAACTAAAACATCTATTTGACATTTTTGTACTGAATAGGAGAGTACCTTGATCATCTTTGATCATGCATTTGCCATCTATAAACAGCAATGAAAAACCATCTTCTAGCAGTTGACCTACACTTATTAGACTTTGTACAATTTCTGGTACATATAGAACATGTTCAAACTTTCGTGTACCTGCTAGAGTTTCTATGTCAACTTCTCCCTTTCCCTCTACACTTACATACTGTCCATTTGCAGCTTTAACTCTAGATTTGTAGCTTAAGTCTAGATTTTTGAACAAGCTTAACTCTGCAGCCATGTGGTTTGAACAACCACTATCAATTAACCAAGTTTGATTGTTTACCTCAGTTTTGTTGCATTTGTGTGCTTCAGTGGCTGTGAATAACATTTCCTCTTTGGTCTCCTCCACTTCAGCAACTTGAGCTTGGTTTGCATTGTCTTCATTGCAAAATTTTTCTATGTGACCAAACTTCTTACATTTTCGGCATTGTGCATTCTTGAGCCAACAAGATGACTCAAGATGATTGTTTTTCTGACAGTACTTGCAGGTGGGAAGTGGCTCTCTTCTTTCCTTCCACCTTGCATTGAAGTTGTTGCCTTGTGTTTGATTATTTGGCCAATTTCTCTTCTGCCATGAATTTCCAGAACTGGACCCGTTTTCTGGATTTCTGAAGAACCCTTGCTACTGCCTAGTTCTTCCTTTGAATCCTGCTGCAAAGGCCTCTTCACTTGTGTTTTCTTGCCTAAATGCTTGCCTTTGTTCCACAACTTGCAAAACATTGATCAACTCTTGAAAACTCATAGAGGTGAAGTCCTTTGAATCTTCCAAAGAACATATTTTGTTCTCAAATTTTTCGGGTAAGCTTACTAGTACCTTTTCAACCACCCTTGATTCTTGAACCTCTTCACCAAGCAATGTCATTTGATTAACAATCTTGGATACACTTGAAGAGAATTCCTTGATTGTATCTGAATCTCTCATCTTCAATCCTTTGAATTGCCTCTTCAATGTTAAAATCTGCATTCTTCTTGATTTTTCATCACCTTGAAATTCAGTTTTCAATTTGTCCCAAGCATCCTTTGCTGTTTCACATGCCATGATTCTTGAGAAGATTTCCTCACTTACTGCATTGTGAATGCAAGTAAGGGCTTTGAATTTCTTTGCTCATTGCTCATGAAAATACTTGATTTGAGTCATTGTTGGATTGTTGTTCAAGGGAACTGGTTCTCTGTCAGCTTCCACATCTTCCCATAGGTCGAAGGCTTTAAGATATATCTTCATCTTCACTGCCCAAACACCATAGTTTACTCCTGTGAAGATTGGTGATTTTGAAGAAAATGATGCATCCATCTCTGCCAAGAACTGTCAGCTTCGTGATTTTACTTTTTCTTGTAATTCTCTTCCAAGACTTTACAATGTAGAGAACAGGGATATCAATTGATGATCACTATCAATTGATTATCCTCTTAAAGAACAAATCAAGTCAAAATTTCTTGATTTCAGAAAATCTGCAAATTCTCGAAAAATTTCTCCTTTTCCTTTCAAGATTACTTAATCTTGAAAAACCTCACTTTTTCTTAATCACTCGTGTTTCACACAAATCCCTTTTCAAAGACCTAATTCTGCTCTGATACCATGTTGAAATTTGAATAAAATCTGGAAAATTTGGAAAAACACGTACTGTAGCAATTTGTACGGACAAATCGATCTACAGCCCAAAAACAGGTACTGTAGCGATCAAATTCTGGGAATGGCTAAATTTCCAGAATTTGAGAGTAATTTTCCAGAAACGAAACAACTTAAGGAATTATGTAATTTGAGAATCAAAACAACAAGAACATGGGCAGAATATTTCGTTATGGTTACTGCCATCCCATCAAATTTTATTTATATAAGGATCAAATATTACAACGGCTAGTTTTCAGTTGAAATTTCCTATTTAACAAAGTTTTGACTATAAGTTTAAATTGACTAAAACATTGACTCAGAACTCTTAAACATGCTTATTACAATGTGAATTTAATCATAAGACTTGATTCTTCAATCTTCATTTCTTCAATCTTCGATTCTCCTGCGCACCTGCACTCTGTCAGCTTCTTTGAAAAACAGAGACAAGTGGTCGACCGGTTCTTCTTTTTCTTACAAGTGGTCGACCGGTTTACTTGGGCAGTTCTGGAATCAACCTCAGATTTCAACAGTTTCACCCGTATATTCATATTTTAGGCTCACCCTTCTCGGGTTTCCCTTAGCCACTGAGAATATTTTTGAAGTATAGACTATCCTCTTTAAATTTCTCTAGCCACTTGATTTTTTTTATAAGCACATGCAAGCTTCTTCTCCATGAATTTCTCCACCTATTAAAAAAAATTGGTATAGATTTTTCACAAATTTAACTAGAAATTCTATTTTCCGGTGGCCTTATGGAGCCATGCATGCACTCATACTTTTGTAATTCGAGTATTTGTAAGATTATGAGTAATGATGTTTCCTCTCACCCTCCAAGCTATAAATTCCACAAGACTAATAAATGTGTTCTCATTTGAGTGATAATGACTTTTGTATTATCATTAAAATTCCTACAGAAAGACAATGTTCAGAAGACATTTCTATGAGTAAAACAGGAGAGGAAAAGTCGTTAATCTCTCGAGTGTGTCCATAAATTTTTTTATAATGTAGAATATCTAGAAGATGAGTACTTGGAACCAACTTTCAATCAGAAATTGATTAATAACTATTATAAATTTATAAGAATTCTAATAAATTTGTCAAAATATATTATATATCAATTATAAGATATATATATATATATATATAAAGAAACTGGGTTCGCTGAACAAAACGCAGGCCGCAGGCCTGTACTGCCAGTCTGCTATTACTCCAATTTATTTATTCTTCTCCATCCAACGATCATTTTTTTATTGTTATTCTTCTTGACCGCTACTTTGTTTGTTGTTTAGTTGCTGAGAAAAAAAGAAGCTGCGGTTCTTATTATTTTCTTAGTTATTTTTATTTTTTGGAAATGCAGAGGAGAAGTTCATAGAGATGGAGATTACCACAGAGCAGTTCACGTGTGAATTGAACTCCGAGAGGTAAGAGGAGAGGACGATTTGAGAGATTAGAGGAGAGGACAACTGGTCCAGTGCCGAGAGGGATGAGAAGACAGTAATAGCTGTAAGAAGAATGGGGAAATTAATCAACTTGAACAGTAGAAAGTAGAAGAGGGATGAACTGAGGATTCTAAAATCGGTTCAATTTTAAGATTATAAAATCGGTTCAATTTTATGATTCTAATCGATTTTACCGAGTCAGAACCAATTTTAATGGGTTCGAATTTTTTATCTGATTTTACTAGGTTTATAAACATTGGCTTGAACTTTCTTCCGATCCATCCTCACTTGGCTCACACTCACTCGGTGTCTCAAAAAATGATCTCGGCACTCGCAAACTCACATTTCTCTCTCTTCATATATAGTTTATTTTCCATATGCTTGTCCTAACACCTTGAACAAATGTATCACATGATACTTCATATTTATACTAAACACAACAGTATTGTCCGAGTATACGATGACAAAATCATCGTTGAAAATCATACAGCACATCCTCTAGACCCAGTCCAACGATAATATATTTGAGGCCACTTGAAAATGCAGTTCAAGGCAGACCATCCATGTGGTTTTTGCAAATTAAACTTTATCTGGGTGTTAGCAGACAAACTCATTACATTTTTCTCTTTTCTTGGGAAAAAGTCCACTTTCCTTTAAATTAATTACAAAGTTTGATCCCACTGTCCATGATGAACACGGAAAGATACCTCTTCTTTTTTCAAACAGTTGGACAGACATTGACTTGTTTCGAGACTAGCCAAGTCTTGCCAGTTAATTACACTGGAATTGGGGGGAATCAGCTGGAAATATGCATTTCTTGGAGAGAGAAAAATGGTGTTTGGAACACTACTCTCATATATATATATATATAAAATCGACATGTTTTTGCTTGCCTTCGCCATCATAGTCATTAAAATATATTTAATGTGTGATAGTTTTTTCCGGAATGGAATTGCTGCCTTAACAAGTACTATTTCAAACCCTCTCAACACGTCCATTGATGATAATTATGGATCAATGGTTATTATTTTATGTTTCGTGAAAAATAGACTAATCACCGTTAGTTTATATATCAACTATGTGACTTACAAGCCTAACCAGATTCACACTTGTAGGGATTCGTACAATATATGAAAAAAGATGCTAGAAAAAAAAGAAAGAGTAAAGATACACTCGATTAATTATTAAAAGATGATTTTATTGTGCATAACTAAGTCGCTTTATACAGACAAAGTATCAACATAAAAGTAGGAATTAGTAGTTATATTTGTTATCTCATCCATAAAATCCTAAACAAACTTCTAAATAATTGAGAAATTCTAAACAAGCTACAAAGGAATTGGTAATAAAAGCTGACTTAGTCAATTAAATAGCATGACCAGTGTTGTTTAGTTTTAACACACACACACCCTCCTCCTTTTCTTTTCAACATCCTTAGCTTATGACAAAAACCTTTGAACTTGTTGTCATTCGAGCTCGGAGCCCCTCCTTCTCACAATTACCGTCTCATGAAGTACAATGTTGATCTCTTGAAAATAATTCAACTTGGGATGACTCTGTCTGACTCTCAAGGAAATCTTCACTACGCGTGGCAGTTTAGTTTCAGGGATTTCAACATCGAGCATGATCCTTGTTAAGGAACCTCAAGCTTTTAGGTGAGGCCCCATAATGTGATTTATATTATTCTCTAACACACCTCCTCAAGTGAAAGCCCTTTGGGCTTGAAACTTGCACACAAGTCCATTCTACCTTGTGTTTGATTTTTATCAAATAAAATGGGGGTGGTGAGATTCAAACTCGTGACCGCTGGGTCAACAAGGCTCTGATACCATGTTAAGGAACCATCTCACCTAAAAGCTCAAGCTTTTAGATGAGGCCCCATAATATGATTTATATTATTCTCTAACAATCTTTACGACAACAAGTCTATTGAATTACTTGAACGCCAAGGTATTGATCTCAAGAAGAATAGAGAAACGGGTATTGATTCCTCGGATTTTGCATGGATGGTTTTGAGCTCTGGACTTGTTTTCAGTAATTCTTCAATAACTTGGAGTACTTTTCATGGTGCTTATGATTTCGGGTTCTTGATCAGGATTTTAACTCGACGAGAGTTGCCATCTGATATGGCGTCTTTTCTGGGGATGGTTAGTTTCTTCTTTGGGGTTCGAGTTTATGATACAAAATTCATGATGGGATCTATCAGTGGTTTGCGTGGTGGATTGGAGAGGGTGGCTAAGTTACTGGTGTAGAGCGGAAAACAGGAAGTAGGCACGGACAGGATCTGATAGTCTGTTAAATCTGCAAACATTCGTTAGATTTAAGGATTCTTGTGCTAATCTTGATCTTGAAAATGTTGAAGATCATGGATATCAAGGCTGCAGCAGATTGAAGATTAGAGCATGGAGTCCTATTTGAATTCTAGTATTAATGTTTAGAATAGTATTGAATTAGCTGTAGGGAATTTTATCTAATTAAGATCATGTTGATCATGCTTTCTAGCTTAGGATGCATTCTGAATTTTAGGACTTATCTAGTGCAAGAAGAAGTTGTAATCAACTATAACTCTTGTAATCATTTATTTTTGCTATAAATAAAGGAAAGGCTATGGCAGTAACCTAATCAAGTTTCTGCTCATTTTTGTTCTGGAATTTTGTTCTTTATTGTTCTTTAAATTCTGGGCAGCTGTTCTTCGTGTTCTTCATTTTCTGGCAATTCCAGATTTTGATTTGAATAGTGCCTGTTTTGTCAACAAGTCAACGCAGTTGACTTTTTGCGTAAACTTTTTGATTTTTTGATTTCTACAATTGGTATCAGAGCAGTGTTGTTCTTTGTGGGGATTGTGTGAAACACGAGTGATTTGTTTGTGAGGTCAATCAAAAATCAAAGCTTGACAGCTTTGAAGGGTTCTTGAACAAAACAGATTTTTGGGTTCTTTTTGTGAGTTTTTTTTGTGCAGAGTGAAATGGATTCTGGTGCAAGTTTTTCATCAAGAACACCTACATTTATAGGTGTGAATTATGGTGTGTGGGCTGTAAAGATGGAGGCTTACCTAAGGGCTTTTGATCTATGGGATTATGTGGATACGGACAAGGTTCCTACTCCATTAAACAATAATCCAACTTTGAATCAACTAAAGTATTTCAATGAAGAAAAAGCCAAGAGTTACAAAGAACTTACTAGCATGCATAATGCAGTAAGTGAGGACATTTTTACAAGGATTATGACTTGTAAAACAGCCAAAGAAGCTTGGGATAAGCTAAAGGCTGAATTCCAAGGGGATGAAAAATCAAGGAGGATGCAAGTGATGAATCTGCGAAGGCAATTTGAAGCCTTGAGAATGAGGGAGACAGACACAATTAAGGATTTCTCTTCCCAAATTTCGAAACTTGTGAATCAAGTGAGACTTTTGGGGGAAGATTTTCCAGATTCAAGGATTGTGGAGAAGGTGTTGGTGAGCTTACCCGACAGGTTTGAACATAAGATATGTTCACTTGAAGATTCACATGATTTTTCTGAAATCAGCCTTCAAGAGCTGATTAATGCTCTGCAATCAGTGGAGGAGAGGCACTCTTATAGACATCAAGAGTCAAGTGGTGAAGCACTTGTGGCAAAAGTGAAAGACAAGCACCATGTCAAACTTGTTTTCAGAAACAGTTTTGAAAATAGAAGAGAAAAGAGCAGCAACTGGAAGCCAAGCAATTGGCAACCATTTAACAGGAAAGGGAATACCTCAAGAGTGGAAAAGAGAGAAGATTTTCCACCTTGCAAGTATTGCAAGAAGACTAATCACAGAGACTCTTGGTGCTGGCTCAAAAACATCCAGTGTAGAAGATGCAAAGAATTCGGCCACATGCAAAAATTTTGCAAGAAAACTGAAGTTGCAAGAATTGCACAGACTGAAGATGATGCTGAGGAGGAGAAAGAAGAGCAATTATTTATGGTAATTGCAGAACCTACATGCAACCTAACTGAGGTAAAATCTTCACTTTGGCTCATTGATTCGGGATGCACAAATCACATGACAGCAGACCTTGATTTGTTCAAAGAATTGGATAGAAACTTTTTGTCCAAAGTAAGAATAGCTAATGGAGATTATGTGCAAGTTGAAGGAAGAGGTGCAATTGCAGTTGACACTATGGCAGGTACGAAAATTTTAAGGAATGTTATGTATGTGCCTCAATTGAAGCAAAATCTTGTGAGTGTGGGACAATTGTTAGAAACTGGTTATGCATTGTCATTTAAGCATGGAATATGCAAAATTAAAGATGATAAAGGGGTGTTGTTATTGTCCACTAGAATGGTGAATAGAAGCTTTAATGTTGATTAGAATTCAACATATTTGAAAGCTAATGCATGTAGAGAGGATGTGTCAATACTTTGGCACAAAAGGCTTGGGCATTTTAACTATGCAGCCTTAAGGAAGATGTCTAACTTAGAGATGGCACATGGTTTGCCAAATATATTGAATGAGGATGTGTTTTGTGAAGCCTGTCAGCTAGGGAAGCAAACAAAAGTTGCTTTTCCTAATAATACACTTAGATCCACATCTAAGTTGCAGCTTGTGCACACAGATTTGTGTGGCCCTATGTCTAATGAATCCTTAAGTGGATCAAGGTATTTTCTCTTGTTCATTGATGACTATAGCAGGTTTTGTTGGAGTTATTTTTTGAAGGCAAAGGCTGATGTGTTTCTTGAGTTTCTGAAGTTCAAAGCTGCTGTTGAACTTGAAACTGGCTGCAAAATCAAAATTCTGAGGTCTGACAATGGGGGTGAGTATACCTCTCGGCAATTTGATGATTTTTTGGTGAAAGAAGGTATCAAACATCAGCTAACAATTCCTTATACCCCTCAGCAAAATGGGGTAAGTGAAAGGAAAAATAGAACACTTATGGAGATGGCTAGGTGTTTGTTGTTTGAGAAAAAAATGCCCTTAAAATTCTGGGCAGAGGCTGTCAACACAGCCACCTATATTTTGAACCGAATGATTTCTAGAGTTTTAGGAGATAAAACTCCATATGAATTGTGGTATGATACTAAACCTAGTATTAACCATTTAAGGGTGTTTGGTTGTATTTGCTATGTATTGAAACCTGAAGTTAATAGGAAGAAATTGGATGAAAAAACTGAGATGGGAGTGTTCATTGGTTATAGCTCAAAATCCAAGGCTTATAAGGTTTATGTTGTAAATGCTGACAAGGTTATTGTTGCTAGAAATGTGAAGATGATAGAAAATGCAGCATGGAATTGGGAGAGCACAACTGAAACACTACCTAAACAGATTCAGTTTTATGAGCAAGAAAAGGATGAAGACAGTGATGACCAACCTGTGAGGGGCACAAGATCATTGACTGAGATTTATAGCAGATGCAATGTGGCTGATGCTGAACCTGTTGGAGTTGAAGAAGCCTTGAAATCTAAGGTATGGATAGCTGCAATGAAGGAGGAGCTTGCAATGATTGAAAAAAACCTGACCTGGAAGCTTGTTGACAGACCTGCAAACAAGAAAATAATTGGGGTAAGATGGATTTTTAAGACAAAGTTGAATGCTGATGGTAAGATAAACAAACATAAAGCAAGATTGGTGGTTAAGGGTTATGCTCAAGAGGCAGGGGTGGATTATACTGATACATTTGCCCCGGTTTCTAGACATGACACAATGAAGCTCTTGCTTGCTCTTACGGCACAAAATGGCTGGTATGTTTATCAATTGGATGTTAAATCTGCATTTCTTAATGGTTATTTGAATGAAGAAATTTATGTTGATCAACTAGTTGGGTTTGAGAATGATAATCCAAACCAAGTGTATCTTTTGAAGAAAGCTTTATATGGGCTCAAACAAGCTCCTAGAGCTTGGTATAGTAGACTTGATGAACACTTGTTGAGCTTAGGATTTGAAAGAAGTGCAAATGAGGTGACCTTGTATGTTAAGCATGTTGATAAACATGTATTGATGGTGTCAGTATATGTGGATGATTTGCTGATCACAGGTGACAAGAAGCAGCTGATAGAAGAGTTCAAATTGAACATGAAAGAGCAATTTGAGATGAATGAGCTTGGCTTGTTGTCATATTTTCTGGGAATGGAGGTAATGCAATCAGAACAAGGATGTTTTATTTGTCAAAAATCCTTTGTTCAGAAGATCTTGGATAGCTTTGCAATGACAAATTGCAAATCAGTTCCTACTCCTATGATACTAGGACTGAAATTGGTGAAAGATGATGGAACTCAAAAGTGTGATGGAAAGACTTATAGAAGCTTGATTGGGAGCTTATTATATTTAACCATCACAAGGCCTGACATTGTATTTGCTGTTAATTATCTTTCAAGGTTTATGCAGGATCCAAATCAATCACATTTCATGGCTGCCAAACGTGTGCTAAGGTATTTGCAGGGGACTAAGTCTCTCGGCTTGAATTTTGTGAAGTCCAAACCTGTCAGCCTTGTTGGCTATACTGACAGTGATTGGGGAGGTAGTGAGTGCATGATGAGCACCTCAGGATATTGCTTTGTCTTAGGTTCAAATGTGTTCAGCTGGCTTTCTAAGAAGCAATCCATTGTTGCACATTCAACAGCTGAGGCCGAATATGTGGCAGCTTATGTGGCAGCAAAACAGTTGGTTTGGTTGAGGAAAATGCTTAAGGATCTTGATTGTGATCAAGTTAATCCTACTGTCTTGCTATGTGACAACATGGCAGCCATAGCCATTTCGAAAAATTCTGTTTTTCACAATAAAACCAAGCACATGAAGATTAAGTACCATGCATTGAGGCAATTTCAACAAGAAGGGGAGTTAGAGATGGAATACTGCTCATCCAAGGAGCAATTGGCTGATTTCTTTACCAAACCATTAGCCAAAGATAGGTTTGAAGAATTAAGGATGAAGATAGGAATGTGCAGCCTTGCATCCAAGGAGGAGTGTTGAAGATCATGGATATCAAGGCTGCAGCAGATTGAAGATTAGAGCATGGAGTCCTATTTGAATTCTAGTATTAATGTTTAGAATAGTATTGAATTAGCTGTAGGGAATTTTATCTAATTAAGATCATGTTGATCATGCTTTCTAGCTTAGGATGCATTCTGAATTTTAGGACTTATCTAGTGCAAGAAGAAGTTGTAATCAACTATAACTCTTGTAATCATTTATTTTTGCTATAAATAAAGGAAAGGCTATGGCAGTAACCTAATCAAGTTTCTGCTCATTTTTGTTCTGGAATTTTGTTCTTTATTGTTCTTTAAATTCTGGGCAGCTGTTCTTCGTGTTCTTCATTTTCTGGCAATTCCAGATTTTGATTTGAATAGTGCCTGTTTTGTCAACAAGTCAACGCAGTTGACTTTTTTCGTAAACTTTTTGATTTTTTGATTTCTACAGAAAATATGAATGGCTGTGAGGGAATGATTTTTGGACTATATGAAGGCTGGCGAGGAATCGGTCGTACACCTGAAGTATTCATTGAAATTTCTACTCGGTTGAAACCTCAGTTTAAGCAAGTGTTTTCAGTGTAGGATAATTCTGATTAGTTTTCTTGCGTGGAATGAATTCAAATTTTTATTGTATAAACATTTCATATTGAGCAACGAAAACTTTATTAAACTTTGAAATATTTTATCAATAAAAAGAATCGGTATAGGATTATGATAATGATCGTCTATCGATTAGGATTCCTCAAGATAGAGAAATTGCTCAACTTACCAATGGATCAAAGAAACTCTCTACGCATCTTATAATCAACGCGAAGGATTTTTAATTTATCAAGTTCTAAAACACAAAGATCACAATAAAATTATAAGTTTTTATGCAATCAGAAACCCTCGTTACAGTCTTAAATTAAAAAAGAAACATGTGATCTGCGATATATTTTCCTAATGGCTCACCATGTTTCAGAAGAAGTCGACGTGTTGGAATCTAATGGTATATCCATACCAAACTCAAAACTGCTGCAGGAGATCGACCTAGATGACTTATCCACTTCACCAATATGTTGAATATTTATACCCTTGCGTGATAATAGAATCCCCTCTAATTCCATTGCAACTTCTCTCATTGTTGGCCGGTTTCTTCCATTCAAATTCAAACATCTCTTTGCAAGATTCGCTATAACTGTAGCTTCCTCTTCATTGCAATTCCCCTTAACTTGTGCATCAATGATATCAAAGAGTCTACCATCTTCCATCGAATCATTGAAATGTACCACTAAGCTCACAGTTTCCAGTGAATTGGTTAAGAAAAGTGGCTTTTTCCCGCTTAAGAGCTCGACCAGAACCACTCCAAAACTATAAACATCACTCTTTTCTGTTAGTTGACTGGTTTGAAAATACTCTGGATCCAGGTAACCGAAAGTACCTTGCACCTTGGTGGTCAGATGAGTTTGGTCAATGGAAACTGATCTTGAAGTTCCAAAATCTGAAACTTTGGCTCTGTATTTCTCATCTAAGAGTATGTTTGTGGACTTGATGTCTCGGTGATAAATTGGAATAGAGGCTGAGGAGTGGAGATGGGATATCGCACCTGCAGCTTCCGAGGCGATTCGTAACCGCGATTCCCATGATAGCATAAAGTCCTCGTTTTGCTCATGGAGATATCGGAAAAGAGTTCCATTGGGAATGAATTCGTAGACCAGCAGAGGAACTTCAGTCTCCAAGCAACATCCTAGTAGCCGAACCACGTTTCTGTGATTGATCTGTGAAAGAATGACAACCTCGTTGATGAATTCTTCTAGTTTTTCTTCATCCACTATTGTAGACTTCTTAACTGCAACAATACTCCCATCATCTAACATTCCCTTGTAAACGGTTCCTTGGCCGCCATGACCAAGTACTCTGTTATCGTTAAAATAATCAGTCGCCTTTTCCAACTCATTTGAACAAAATACTTTTGTTTTTTGAAGACTACCATCGCTTGAGGATAATTGTTGTTGCAGCAACATACCACCATTCCGTTTGAAAAACTTCTTTTTCAACTGAATGCACTTCCTTTTTTTGCTAAGTTTGTACATCCACCAGGCACCAATGAGCAAGAACACTACTCCAAGGGCCAGAACGATAACTGTATCAAGAGCAAAAAAAACATCACTTAGAACAGGCGTATGATACATTATAGCAAGATTTGTGAAAATCTTGTGATGGTATAGGTTTTCAGTCTTGTTGGAAAATAAACGCTGCCTCATGAATTTTGGTTCTATTAATTACAAAAGGGTAAACTTCATTTTTACTCCTATAAATTCATCAATATTCCACTCTGCATTCAGACGGATTGATTTCATAAATTCACGTATTGGAACATTATTCAAAGTGGAATTTAATTTAAATTGATTTTGAATTAGTATGGTTATATTTTGAATGCTTTTATAAATTGACTTATTACCTATCCGAACCCTATTATCAAGTAAGAACTAATAAATTCATGATATTTTCAGCAAGAATTAGTTAACGTACGATTGCATTAAAAAATAAAATTAAATTGCAATTAACCCTTTATATTTTTTTTAATGTATAAATTTGGATGCATAGAGTTTTTTTTTATTTTAAAATAATATAAAAACAATAAGAGGGAAGAGATACGTGCCCAGAACAGTAAACCGTAAGGGATGAAGCTCGCATTTGTACGATCCTTTTGTATTCACACATCTTGTCAATCCATGGCAAGAGTTCCGGTCCTCACATTCATCAATGTCTAATATATAAGGAAACCAACAGAAATGAATAAATCCATAATATATTGGACTGGGATTACAGTAGTCTATTGGAGGACTACTATAATATGCGTATAGAAAGAAAAAAAAATCACAAACAATAATATGCATATAGAAAAATTTTCTGTTGGAAAAATTACCTGTGCATTGAATGTAAGGGTTGCCCTCATAACCTTCTAAGCAAGAACAATTGTATGTCGAAAGACTCGTACTATTTATTGTGGAAAAAAAGCGGCAATCCATGCTATCATCGTTGTATGGCCAACTAATGTTATTTCTTAACCAAGCCAGCGACACAGGAACAGTAGTACCTGGCAAATTGTTGATATCTTGGGGACTTTTTATTTTGGAATCAAACCATTGCCGGTCTGCTAGGAAGACCAGTTTCTGCCCGTCACTTCCTTGTTTACCCTCTATTGACTCCAAACTTGAATTGAAAACCTGAAGTAAGGAGGGAAAGCCCATATCTTGACAACAGCACTCACCAGAGCAATCTCCATTTTCAAGCATAATATTAGTAATGGAACTACCGTTGGAGCAAATTGAGTCGCATACAGTATGCGCGGTCGAGCCATTTTTTGTCCACAATCTGGCTCGAGTATTGCAGCCCACTGCAATGAAATAATTGTAAAATAGGAAGAAAGGAGTTCCTGACAAATTGAAAGGCAGAACTTCATGCCGGCACAAAGATTCAACGGGTATTACTGGACCCTTGACAACAGCACCTCCTGTTAATGTAATATTCACCAACTCCATATCGATGCGACGTAAAATAGCTCTAGGAGGTGTGGAAGTTTCATCGCATTCAACGTCAAAAGACTCCTCCATGCAGCAATCCTTTCCGATCCCGAACGGGTATGGAATGCTAATACTGCCACAATGGTCCGTACAATTAGGTTTTGCCAGACCAGGTGGTGATTGAACTGTTGCTGGCTGAAACATCAGCGTTATTAGCAAGAAAGAAATATGGGAGACAAGTTTCACAACCTGCATACTGTTGTTTTTATTTCTCCTGTTCTTCTTTGAGTCTGGTGCTCAAACAATGCTAGGTTTGCATGTCTTTGTAAGCTTGGTCGTCATTGACTAAATGTGTCTTTTTTTTATGATAATCAGTCAACAATGAATTTTATTCCAATATTTCCTTTAGTTTTATTATTATTATTATTATTATTATTATTATATTGCAGAAGTTTCTTTGAAGAATCCAAGCAAACTTCTGGCAAATTTCTAATTATTATTCAACCAAGAAATCTCCAAGACAATTCCTCGCAGCTCTCACGTATCCGCTGTTGATAAAAAAAAATATAATCATTTTAATATATAAAATTTTAAACATATGTTATTTAACGAATGAAAATAGGAGAAGATTTAACGAAATAGTTTCAACGAAAACACCAAATAGGTTTTAGATTAAAAACAAATATATATATTCATGGGGCTAATATATAAAAGATTTGCATTGCTTGATGAAAACTTTGGAGTGGGATTACAGTATTCTATTGGAGGAATTTAATTAATTATTCAACCAATTATTATAAATAGAATTAAAAATGTTTCAAACATATAGATCCAAGCTTCTCTGTGTTAAAATCCACAAGACTATAAATTCTATTGGAGTTAGGATGTTTCCTACCACCTTCCAAGCGATAAATTCCACAAGACTAATAAGTGTGTTCTCAGTTGAGTGATGTGTTGCAAGTGGATATTCATAATTGCTGAGAAAATAACTTGTAGGACCACTTTGTCTCTTTCTTTGACGGGCTCGTTACTTACCACGCATTGACAAGTAAGCTGCAACTTGTCCACAACAAGATTGAGTTATTGGGATGAGAAGACAGTAAAAGCTGTAAGAAGAATGGGGGAAATTAAATAATGTGAACAGTAAAAGAGGGATGAACTGAGGATTCTAAAGTCGGTTCAATTTTATGATTCTAAAATCGGTTCAATTTTATGATTCTAATCGATTTTACCGAGTCAGAACCAATTTTATTGGGATTCAAATTTTCTACCTAATTTTACTAGGTTTATAAACTTTGACTTGAACTTTCTTCCGATCCATCCCCACTTGGCTCACACTCATCAAGTGTCCCAAAAAAATGATCTCGGCACTTGCAAACTCACATTTCTCTCTCTTCATATATAGTTTATTTTCCATATGCTTGTCCTAACACCTTGAACAAATGTATCACATGATACTTCATATTTATACTAAACACAACAGTATTGTCCGAGTATACGATGACAAAATCATCGTTGAAAATCATACAGCACATCCTCTAGACCCAGTCCAACGATAATATATTTGAGGCCACTTGAAAATGCAATTCAAGGCAGACCATCCATGTGGTTTTTGCAAATTAAACTTTATCTGGGTGTTATCAGACAAACTCATTACATTTTTCTCTTTTCTTGGGAAAAAGTCCACTTTCCATTGAATTAATTGCAAAGTTTGATCCCACTGTCCATGATGAACACGGAAAGATACCTCGTCTTTTTTCAAACAGTTGGACAGACATTGACTTGTTTCGAGACTAGCCAAGTCTTGCCAGTTAATTACACTGGAATTGGGGGGAATCAGCTGGAAATATGCATTTCTTGGAGAGAGAAAAATGGTGTTTGGAACACTACTCTCATATATATATATATATAAAATCGACATGTTTTTGCTTGCCTTCGCCATCATAGTCATTAAAATATATTTAATGTGTGATAGTTTTTTCCGGAATGGAATTGCTGCCTTAACAAGTACTATTTCAAACCCTCTCAACACGTCCATTGATGATAATTATGGATCAATGGTTATTATTTTATGTTTCGTGAAAAATAGACTAATCACCGTTAGTTTATATATCAACTATGTGACTTACAAGCCTATCCAGATTCACACTTGTAGGGATTCGTACAATATATGAAAAAAGATGCTAGAAAAAAAAGAAAGAGTAAAGATACACTCGATTAATTATTAAGAGATGATTTTATTCTGCACAACTAAGTCGCTTTATACAGACAAAGTATCAACATAAAAGTAGGAATTAGTAGTTATATTTGTTATGTCATCCATAAAATCCTAAACAAACTTCTAAATAATTGAGAAATTCTAAACAAGCTACAAAGGAATTGGTAATAAAAGCTGACTTAGTCAATTAAATAGCATGACCAGTGTTGTTTAGTTTTAACACACACACACCCTCCTCCTTTTCTTTTCAACATCGTTCGCTTATGACAAAAACCTTTGAACTTGTTGTCATTCTAGCTCGAGCTTTTTGTTAACAAAACTGAAACTTAGTCTTCTGTGTTAATATGTTTCAACTCATTTTCTTTTTATAGAACTTTTTTCTCTAATAAAATGATAATACACCTTTACGTGTTACTCTACTTCAAACTCAATAAACTCGTTCTACTAGACATTTTTACTATTTTTTGCATATTACAAAGAAGCTAAAACAAAATGCATTGTTTCTGTTCATTGTGACTTATTGTCACTGTGGACTAGATATCTGCTCCGGTGCTTCGCGAGTGCATGTGCTACATCTTCTTTTTTTTCCCATTTGTGAATAGTGCATTAACGAATATGTCCCTCGAAAAGGACAAAAAAAGCCGCCGGTTTCAGGGGCTCCACGGTAATTGAACGTTTTCTGTCCGGTCCGGTTTGTCTGGCTGTTTTTTTTTATAATCCCTTAAACAGTGCAACAACCGTTATGTCCCTCGAAAAGGACAAAAATCAGTCGTTGCATGGAGGGGCGGTCCGGTAATTAACCAATTTCATTTTTTTTCGCCATTTTACTGTTGGCGCATCGCCGAATGCGCCGTCCATTTCCGCGCTCACGCGTGTTTCGGATGGCGCGTGCGACTTACTCCGGTGTCCAAAAATGCTTATCCCGCGTCTAGAATGATTTTCAGGCATGTTATCTTCCACATGGTGCGGCGCGTGTGACTATGTGGTGTCCGGAGACGTGTCAATGGTTGTTTGAATTCCCCCTCTCATTTCTCTCTCTTCCTGCGCAAGCTGACGTCAACGCAACTGTTTTTTATCAAATTTCATTTCAGTCACTGAACATTAGATTTTGTTTTTTGGCCCTTATTGTTATTATATAGGTTTTGATTTGTTTCAATTTTGTCCTTCAATTGAAATTGATTATATATTGTAGTCTCAATTAGGACCCCATTCTTTTAATTTTGCGAATTGGACTGGAATCCTGAATATTTTTGGTATCAAAGTTTTGATTGCTTTCAGTTTCATCCTTACATCATCACTCAAACTTTGATACCAACAATATTAAGAATATCTAGAAGATGATGTCTTTTGTCTTATCATTAAAATTTCTACAAAAAGACAATGTTCAAAAGACATTTCTATGAGTAGTTCAGAAAACATTTCTATGAGGAAAACAGGAGAGGAAAAGTCGTTAATCTCTCGAGTGTGTCCATAAATGGTTTTATAATGTAGAATATCTAGAAGATGAGTACTTGGAACGAACTTTCAGTCAGAAATTGATTAATAACTATTATAAATTAATAAGAATTCTAATAAATTTGTCAAAATATCTTATATATCAATTATAAGATATATATATATATATATATATATATATATATATATATATATATATATATATAAAGAAACTGGGTTTGCTGAACAAAACGCAGGCAGCAGGCCTGTTCTGCCGGTCTCCTATTACTCCAATTTATTTATTCTTCTCTATCCAACAATTTACAGGCGTCAAAAAAGGATACAAGCAGAACGAGTTAGCCCTTCTAATTCCCTCTTAGAGATAAAAAAAAAAAAGGAAAAATGAAAGAGGCTGCTGCTGCTGCTGCTGCTGCATCATCAGCTGTAGTAGTCATGGAAGAAGAGCGCCTCGACGTTCTCAACAAAACCGGTCAAAAAATTGGAATTCCGAAGCCCAGGCAATCCCTAACCTCTTTTCTTCCTCTCTCTATCTCCTAATCAGTCATCTACTTTTGTTTTGAATAACGCCTAATTATTGCCTCTAATTACGCCACATTTCTCTTTCTTTACATATAGTTTATTTTTCATAGGTCTGTCCAACACCTTAAGCAAATATATCACATGATACTTTATATTTATACTAAACATAGCAACATTGTCCGAGTATACTATGGCAAAATCATCATTGAAAATCATACAGCACGTCCTCTAGACCCAGTCCAACGATAATATATTTGAGGCCACTTGAAAATGCAATTCAAGGCAGACCATCCATGTGGTTTTTGCAAATTAAACTTTATCTGGGTGTTATCAGACAAACTCATTACATTTTTCTCTTTTCTTGGGAAAAAGTCCTCTTTCCATTGAATTAATTGCAGAGTTTGATCCCATTGTCCATGATGAACACAGAAAGATTCCTCGTCTTTTCTCAAACAGTTGGACAGGCATTCATTTGTTTCGAGACTAACCAAGTCTGGAAATATTCATTTCTTGGAGATAAAAAAATGGTGTCTGGAACACTACTCCTCATATTTGCACTGTTTCTTTTTTTTCTCTCTCTCTCTCAAGTAGGTTTTTATTTAAATATTATTGATTATTTTATAATTAATAAAAGAAATAAATTGAATAAATCATGAAATTATCTGTAAATATTTTATATAATTTACTTTATAACTTCTAAGTTAAATGTAAAATAAATAATCAAATGATATCATTCTCTTTTGTTATAAATTTCTACTGTTTCGTGATGATAAATATAATATATATATAAAAAAAACCTTTGCTGTACATTTCTACATGTGCTGCCATGTTGGTTGTTTGTCTATGGGTGCAAAATGATATTAATTTTCTGAAAGCATAAATATGATCTATTTGTTTGAGATTTGTATACACTGTTCCTAAATTTCTGAAAATACCTATTTGTCCTCTCCCCTCGTCAACAGTTTGTTTTAGAGATAATCTACACTATAAATTATTTGTAGAATTTAAGCCTAATTTATCTGCAGAATCTCATCAACATGTTCACACCAGAGGATTTAAGAGACTAAATACTTCTCAAATGAAATCTTTGCTAACTGATGATGGCTTTGATTCCTCGAGATAGAGAAATGGCTCAACTTCCCAACGGATCAAAGAAACTCTCTACACATCTTATAATCAACGCGAAGGATTTTTAATTTATTAAGTTCTTAATATGAAAGACTAAGAACATGTGCTAAAACACAGAGACCACAATACAATGATAGGCTTTTATGCAATCAGAAACCCTCGTTACAGTCTTAAATTAAAAAAAGAAACACATGATCTGTGATATATTTTCCTAATGGCTCACCATGTTTCAGGAGAAGTCGACGTGTTGCAATCTAATGGTAGATCTATACCAATCTCAAAACTGCTGCAGGAGATCGACGTAGATGATTCATCCACTTCACCAATTTGTTGAATATTTATACCCTTGCGTGATAATAGAATCCCCTCCAATTTCATTGCAACTTCTCTCATTGTTGGCCGGTTTCTTCCATTCAAATTCAAACATCTCTTTGCAAGATTCGCTATAACTATAGCTTCCTCTTCATTGCAATCCCCCTTAACTTGTGCATCAATGATATCAAAGAGTCTACCATCTTCCATCGAATCATTGAAATGTACGACTAAGCTTATTGTTTCCAGTGAACTGGTTAAGAAAAGTGGCCTTTTCCCACTTAAGAGCTCGACCAGAACCACTCCAAAACTATAAACATCACTCTTTTCTGTTAGTTGGCTGGTTTGAAAATACTCTGGATCCAGGTAACCGAAAGTACCTTGCACCTTGGTGGTCAGATGAGTTTGGTCAATGGAAACTGATCTTGACGTTCCAAAATCTGAAACTTTGGCTCTGTATTTCTCATCTAAGAGTATGTTTGTGGACTTGATGTCTCGGTGATAAATCGGAATAGAGGCTGAGGAGTGGAGATGGGATATGGCACCAGCAGCTTCCGAGGCGATTCGTAACCGCGATTCCCACGATAGCATAAAGTCCTCGTTTTGCTCATGGAGATATTGGGAAAGAGTTCCACTGGGAATGAATTCATAGACTAACAGAGGAACTTCAGTCTCCAAGCAACATCCTAGTAGCCGAACCACGTTTCTGTGATTGATTTGTGAAAGAATGACAACCTCGTTGATGAATTCTTCTAGTTTTTCCTCATCCACCATTGTAGACTTCTTAACTGCAACAATACTCCCATCAGCTAACATTCCCTTGTAAACAGTTCCTTGCCCGCCATGACCAAGTACTCTGTTCTCGTTAAAATAACCAGTCGCCTTTTCCAACTCATTTGAACAAAATACTTTTGTTTTTTGAAGACTACCATCACTTGAGGATAATTGTTGCTGCAGTAATAGACCACCATTCCGTTTGAAAAACTTGTTTTTCAACTGAATGCACTTTTTTTTTTTTTTAAGTTTTTGCATCAACCAAGCACCACCAATGAGCAAGAACACTGCTCCATGGGCCAGACCGATAACTGTACGAAGAGCCAAAAAAACATCACTAAGAACAGGCGTATGATTGTTACATTAAAGCAATATTTGTCAAAGCAATTTGTTTTGTCCCAAGGGTTTTGGCATGATGGCAAAGGAATCGAGATCTACATAGGAGATCTCGAGATCGAGTTAGGACGTGTATTTTTTATAAAAGTTTGGGATAGCCTGCTCACCTAGGCCAAAAAGTATATTTTTCAGGAGGTGGTATTTTCTCGAATCCAAAAAAAAAAGATTTGTGAAAATCTTGTGATGCTGGAAATAAAAATTGCCTTTTGAATTTTGGTTCTATTAATTACAATAGGGTAAAATTTATTTTTACACCTATAGATTCATCAATATTCCACTCATATCCATACAAAGCTAAGTGGACAAAAACGGATAGTGTGAGAGGTGAACTGCTCAGAATTAAGGTGCAAGTGTTGATTTAACCAAGACTGAAAACTTGAGGGACTGGACCACTTAATTGAATCTTCTATATGGTAATTTGCGTGGTGAAGGTGATGCATTGATAAATAAACAATTCATAGCAATGGATATGGTGTTGCTGTGCTCATAGCACTAACGGGTTGTTCTTTCATTTTCTTCTAAAAAGAATCGATTCCATTAAAAGAATTACCTATCTGAACCGTATTATCAAGTAAGAACTAATAAATTAATGATATTTTCAGCAAGAATTAGTTAACGTAAGATTGCATAGAGTTTTCTTTATATTAAAATAATATAAAAACAATAAGAGGGAAGAGATACGTGCCTAGAGCAGTAAACCGTAAGGGATGAAGGTTGCATGTGTACGATCCTTTTGTATTCACACATCTTGTCAATCCATGGCAAGAGTTTTGGTCTTCACATTCATCAGCGTCTAATATATAAAGAAACCACCAGAAATGAATAAATCCATAGATATGCGTATAGAAAAAAAAATCACAAACAAATAATATGCATATAGAAAATTTCAATAAAGTCATAGTTAATTTTTATTTAAAAAAAGTAGATATTACCTAAAGAGCTAAAACAGCTCGGTTTTTTACTGTAGCGCTAGACTCATTGTCACTGTTCATTGGCCATTTTCAGCCCTTGCTTCGCGCGCGTATGTGCACCTGTTTCTGTTTTTTTTTCACACAGATTCTTTTTATAGTTTCTATGGTGAAAATAACTAAGAAATACCTGTGGCCGAGCGGCCCCTGCGCGCTGGATTCCAGCGCGCAGGGGTTCGAACCCCTCAGCCAACAAATTTGTTTTGTTTTTTTTTTTTTTTTGTCTCTCTCTTAAATACTTTTTGTTGACAGTTGCTTTTCCCCCTTTTTTTTTTCTTTTTTCTTTTTCTCTGAAATACGTTTTGTTTTTCTTATTTGGGAAAGCAACTGTGACACAGTTGCTTTCCCTTTTTCTTTTTATTATTATTTTTTATTTTTTAAAACTACCGTGTTTTTGTTTTTTCCTTCTACAATGCTGATTTTGAAAATGTTTGTCTGCAAAAGTTGCTTTCCCTTTTTTTTTTAATTCTTATTCTTATTATTTTTTAAAACTAGGGTATCAATGATAGTTTACGCGTACCATGACTAAAATTATCCTCCGTGCAATGATAATTTTAGATTTTCAAACTTTTATTTTGCTATTGTTATACTAGGGGGTGAGCTATTTTATTATATTAAATTTCGCATAAATAAAAATTATATTTTTATTGTTTACTCAACCCGCAACGTAGAACAAATATCTTTTGAAATTTTCAAATTAAATGATTTTTTCAGCTAATAATTTTTTGTTTTGTTTTATCATCTATTAATTATTATTTTTATGTTCTCTTTCTTTTATTTTTTTATTGGTTTTATTGTTATTATTTTCAAGTTAGATGAATTTTTTCCACTGATAATTATGTTTTTTTTTTAAAAAAAAATAGTATGATTTTTTTTTCTTTTATTTATTTATGTTCTTTATTCATTTCTCTTTCTTTTATTTTTTTATTGGTTTTATTGTTATTATTTTCAAGTTAGATGAATTTTTTCCACTGATAATTATGTTTTTTTTAAAAAAAAATTAGTATGATTTTTTTTTCTTTTATTTATTTATGTTCTTTATTCATCATTAACACAATAATAATAATAATAATAATAATAATAATAATAATAATAATAATAATAATAATAATAATAATAATAATAATAATAATAATAATAATATATTCTTTTTCTTGCTTACGCTTTTGTTAATGTTTTTGAGTGTTTTTTCTTTCGGGATAATTTGATAATTTTAATTGTTTTTGCAATAATGACAATAGTTATTTTGTATCTAATATTACTGGGGATAAAAGACAACTCAAGAACAAAAAATAGACAAATTTATCTAGGTTATCTACAATTAAAAAACAATACAAGTCACTTTTGTCTCGATTACACTGTTCCTTTAAAAAGGTAAACAAGTCATTATTATATGTTTTAATATTTATTGCATATTATCGCCTAAAAATATATAAAGAGAAAAAAAATGACCTCGGATTTTTTGCAGGAAAAAAAATTTATATCAACATTCTTAAATACATTTAATATAATAATATGATGAATAAATCTTATAAAATAAAAAAAATTGCTGTTAATTTTAAATTTGTGCTCTTTTGTTCAAGTTTATTTCTTAAAAAAAATGGATTTTTAATTTTTAAAATCTATTATTACCCGGGAAAAAATACAACTCAAAAAAACAAAAGGTAAACAAATTTGCCTACATTATCCACAATTACAAAATATACAAGGCACTTTCCGTTTCGACTACACTGTTCTTTTTAGACGGCAAATAAATAATTATAGCACACAAAAAATTTATATTTCTTTTTAAAAAAAAATTGCAATATTTGTATTTATAATGTGTCATATCTAATATTACGGGGGGAACAGGCAACTCATATTATTTTTTTTACAAATTTATCTAGGTTATTTACAATTAAAAAACTATAAAAATCACTTCCCATTTCGATCACACTATATAGTATGTGAGACTAAGTATATGTGTTTAATATTTATTTAATATTATCGCCTAAAAATATATAAAGAGAGAAAAAAAGACCTACGATTTCTTGCAAAAAAAATTAATATCGGTATTCTTAAATATATTTAAGATAATAATATGATAAATAAATCTTATAAAAAAAAATCTTTGGCTTTGAATTTATATTTTAGACTCTTTTTTTTTCCTTTTAAGAAACGATGACCTTTTTTTCACATGTATTTTTAATTTTTTATTGTCCAAGTCAGTTGTTCTTTTTTAACCGGGTTTCTTTTTTTTTTGTTTTTTTAACCAGAGTATCTGTGACAACAAATTCCTAATGAATCATTTCACCTTCTTAGCAAATTTTCTAACAAATTTTATCAAAAGTTTTTTAGCAATAACAATATTCAATCACATTTTGATTGAAAAAAACCATTTTTAACTAATTTTATTAATTATAATTATACTAAATAAATATTAAAATTACAAAATACAACATTTTTAAAATCAATTAATTTTTTATATAGATAAAAAAACCCAGCGAAGCGGACAAATCAGCTCGTCATTTACTAGAGCAAGTACATGGAACTATACGTTCACAGTGTAAAATGATAGTTATTTTTCCGTTTTGCTGACAGCAAATCTTAGCTAAAAAGTATCTTTGAAACTATTTTCCTATAAAATTAATATTCTTAAAATTAATTAATCCCAATGTTAAAACAATTACTAACCTACGTGACACTTCTTTATCCAATCACGAGAAAATTAATTCATAAAAACAATAATTAACAGTACCTATAATAATTAAAAAAATATAGGATCATATATTCTTGTGTTAGAAAAATTACCTGTGCATTGAAGGTAAGGGTTGCCCTCATAACCTTCTAAGCAAGAACAACTGTATGCCGAAACAGTCGTCCTATTTTTTGTGTAAGACATGCGGCAATCCGTGGTATCTGCGCTGTATGTCCAACTAATGTTATTTAGTAACAAAGCCAGCGACACAGGAACAGTAGTACCTGGCAAATTGCTGATATCTTGGGGACTTTTTATTTTGGAATCAAACCATTGCTGGTCTGCTAGGAAGACCAGTTTCTTCCCGTCACTTCTTTGTTTACCCTCTATCGACTCCAAACTTGTATTGAAAACCTGAAGCGAGGAAGGAAAGTACATATCTTGACAGCAGTCCTCCTCATCAGAGCACTCTCCATTTTCAGGTCTAATATTAGTAATGGAATTACTACCGTTGGAGCAAATTGAGTCGCATACAGTATGCTCGGTCGTGCCATTTTCTGTCCACAAACTGGCACGAGTATTGCAGCCCACTGCAATGAAATAATTGTTAGATAGGAAGAAAGGAGTTCCTGTCAAATTAAAACGTAGAACTTCATGCCGGCCCAGAGATTCAACGGATTTTACTGGACCCTTGACAAGAACACCTCCTGTTAATGTAATATTCACCAACTCCATATCGATGCGACGTAAAAAAGCTCGAGGAGATGTGGAAGTTTCATCGCAATGAACGTCAAAAGACTCCTCCATCCAGCAATCCTTTCCGATCCCGAACGGGTATGGAATGCTAATACTGCCACAATGGTCCGGACAATTAGGTTTTGCCAGACCAGGGGGTGATTGAGCTGATGCTGGATGAAACATCAGCGTTAATAGCAGGAAAGAAATATGGGAGACAAGTTTCACAACCTGCATCCTGCTGTCTTTATTTCTCCCGCTCTTCTTTGAGTCTGGTGCTCAAACAATGCTAGGTTTGCATGTCTTTATAAGCTTGGTCGTCATTGACTAAATGTGTTTTTTTACTTTATGATAATCAGTCAACAATGACTTTTATTCCAATATTTCCTTTAGTTTTATTATTTTAATCTTCTTGCTTGATTAAAAGACTGTTAGTGGATAAATTGGAAGGTTAGTTAGATTTGTTTCTCAAGATCGTCTTAATTAAGATCGAATGGAGTAATATCTTATTATGTCTAGCAATATAAGATGGACCGTCTGTTTAAAAACGAAGCTAAAGTAAAAGAAAACAATTGATTAAACACTTTCACCTCCGCATCCAGAAAGTCTAAGGAAGAATTAAGTGTACAGGTAGACTTTTCTTAAACACTTTCACCTACGCATCCAAGGTAGGGTTTTTCCTCGCAGCCCTCACGGGAAGATGAATCATATGCTAATATCTCCCTTGTGATCTGCAAATAGTCTGATGCAACATAACAAGAAGAAGAATATATATATATTGCAGAAGTTTCTGTGAAGAATCCAAGCAAACTTCTGACAAATTTCTAATTATTATTCAACAAAGAAATCTCCAAGAGACAATTCCTCGCAGCCCTCACGAATTATCCGTTGCTGATGAAAAAAAATTGCAATCATTTTAATATATAAAACTTGAAACATATGT
Organism: Salix brachista; assembly: GCA_009078335.1. NCBI lineage: Eukaryota > Viridiplantae > Streptophyta > Magnoliopsida > Malpighiales > Salicaceae > Salix > Salix brachista. Next base: position 13,647,572 of record CM018574.1, on the reverse strand, counting down.
TATTTAACGAATGAAAATTGGAGAAGATCTAACAGAAATAGTTTCAACGAAAACATAATATGTGAAAGATTTGCATATGGTCTTTGAATTGCTTAATGAAAACTTTAGAGTGGGATTACAGTATTCTGTTAGAGGACTTTAATTAATTATTCAACCAATTATTATAAATAGAATTAAAAATGTTTCAAACATATAGAACCAAGCTTCCGACAAATTTCTAATTATTCAACCAAGAATTTTATGATGGGAAATGTTCTCTTTGAACCATTAAAATTTCTACAGAGACAATGTTCAGAAGACGTTTCTATGAGTGAAACAGGAGAAGAAAAGTCGTCAATCTCTAGAAGATGAGTACTTGGAACGAAATTTCAATCAAAAATTGATTAATAACTGTTATAAATTAAAAAGGATTCTAATAAATTTGTCAAAATATATTGTAGGCATCTTCAAATGTCACAAGAACACTACATGTACGTATTAGATTGATCAATTACCTCCTAATTACTTGCTTTTAACGATTTATTCCAACTTTTTTTTTCCTGTTTTTTAGCTTCTCTTTTCTAACAACATGTCTTTCTATTTATTCCAACATTTTATTAGATTGCTCTATAATTCATTCTTTTTTTTCCATCTCAATGCCTAAAGTTGAAATCTAGTTTTAATTTTAACCTCATTTTTTTATATATTTTGAAATTAGTATCAATTATAAGATATATATCAAAACAAAAAAGCTTACTATATTATTTTATTATATAATTAAATTAAATTATCTTATTGGATTCAATATGATGTATGTATGACTCTTATTCTAGAATTTTTTATGGTTTAAAGTACGCAAAAAAGCTTAAACATTGTTTTTTTTATATAAAAAAAAAAAAAAGAGGGAATCTGGCCTACGGCCACCTTTATAGTATGACACTGAATTCTATTTACTTATTTTAATTCAAAAGGCATGCATTTACTCTTTGACATACTGTTCTTTCTTGCTTCATACATGCATGCAAATTTTTCTTACAGCTCATCAGGATTCAATCATATTTCAGCCAAATTGGATTCAATTAACAAAAAAAAAACAAGTACAGGAGCATACAAATTGATGTTTTCAAATGCCCAAGATTTTTTTAAATAAATATATATATATATATATATATATATATAAAAAAAAAAAAAACTGGGTTGCCTGAACAAAACGCTGGCAGCAGGCATATACCGCCAGTCTACTATTACTCCAATTTATTTATTCTTCTCTACCCAACAATTTATAGGCATCAAAAAAGGATACAAGCAGAACAAGGTAGCCCTTTAATTCCCTCTTAGAGAGAAAAAAAGGAAAAATGACAGAGGCTGCTGCTGCATCATCAGCTGTAGCAGTCATGGAAGAAGAGCGCCTCGACGTTCTCAGCAAAACCGGTCAAAAAACTGGCATTTCGAAGCCCAGGCAATCCCTAATCTCTCTTCTTCCTCTCTCAATCACCTAATCATTCATCTTATCATTACTTTTGTTTTGATTCAACATCTAATCAATGCCTCTAATTACGCTCCTGTGCGTCGTCGTTCATAGCAGTCAGAAATGAAAACAGATCAATTTTGAATCGATCATTTTTTGTTTGTTATTCTTCTTGACCGCTACTTTGTTTGTTGTTTGGTTGCTGAGGAAAAAAGAAATTGTGTTTCTTATTATTATTATTTGTTATTTTTATTTTTTGGAAATGTAGAGGAGAAGTTCATAGAGATGGAGATTACCACAGAGCAGTTCACGTGTGGATTTACGCCGAAAGCACACAAGAATTGCTTCTTCAACGTCGCGCCGATTGCAAGGATTCCTATCCAGGCCAATGGGATATCTCAAGCGCCGGCCATATTTCTGCTGGCGATTCTTCACTTGTCTCCGCTCAGTGAGTCTATTTGCATCAGTTTTTCTTATTTTATTATCCTGTCAATTAATTACTTGCAGCATAAAAATAACTCTTTTTTTTAATTAAACTGATTTTTCTTACTGTTATGCGTTTAGGAGAGAGCTTCAGGAAGAGCTTGGCATTAGCCTTCCAAAGGATGCGTTTGAATTTATTTTTATTTATCTTCAAGAGTGGTTAGTATATATTTATATACACATCAAACTTCTTATTTAACTGTACAGGTTCTTTAGGATCCCTGGTCTATGGAGACCGGACGGATTAAATTAATTGGTGTTATGGATTGTGGTATTTTGATCTTTAAATTATCTTGTTGACGTAGACTGAGGGGAAGAATGCAAAAGGGCTTGTATTAATTGATTGTACTTTATATTTGAATGCAGTGTTATAAATGATGGGAAATTCATCAATAATGAGTTTAATGATGTGTATCTAGTGACGACTGTAGATCCGATTCCTCTTGAAGCATTTACACTTCAGGTAAGGAAATTTGTGCTCTTCATTCTCCTTTGATGAGTGTTGGTTTGTGTTAATACATGCTTTATCTATTATAGATTAGCTATCGATTGGTTTTGATAAAAGATCAATTTGGGGAATACATCTTGTTTATGCTTGAATTTCTTTTACTTGCAGGTTTAGACCTTTTCCAATTGGTGTTTTATATCTGAAATTTTTATACATGTTCTTGTACATGCATATTATTTTGTTTTCTGCCAAATAATGTTCTCTTTTCATATCAAGCTTCGTTGGAGAGCAGCATGCCTAACATTCCAGACATTAATATTACATAATTGGTTACTGATATTAAGTTGTGAAAAATATGAATGCTTGTTTATGATTTCACTTTATTATAGGAAACAGAAGTATCTGCTGTTAAATACATTTCGCACGAGGAATACAGAAGCTTACTTGTCAAAGAAGATCCTGATTATGTGCCCTATGATGTAGATGAACAGTATGGTCAACTCTTTGAAATCATTAGGAAAAGGTATGCTAAACAGTATCTTTTTTAGTAAAATCATTTATGCTAGTTATAACATCTTTTGTCAGCTGTGGTAGAATGCATCCTATGGTATGGCTATTATTCTTCTTGAAGTTGATTTTGTATCAAATTCTTTAACAATTAAGTGAATCAAAGAGACATATTTACTCTTTATTTGTATCTTTAGCATTTGACTCAACATGCAAAAACTTCTTCTCAGTGCATGTCAAAAGTTTTGAAGGTGAATTCTTGCTTTCCTCCCTCATGTGTGAATATTGTACCATGTTATTTGGCTGCCTCTGGAAAAGCTCTCCTTTTGCTGTAAACCACTTTGTTGGACACCTTTGTACTGGTTTCCTATAAAAAAAAGTCAATTGTCTGCACACTATCACCTTAATGCATGGGAAGGGTTTCTAATAATTTCTTTCCACTTATGCCATGTCTTTCATTTATTGTTTTAGGTACACAGAGAACACTGTAGCGCGCAGTTTGAGTCTACAAAAGCAACTCTGTCGATATGCTTCTGTTTCTCTGGATGCTGAGGTTGTCTACTTTCTCTTCCCATTGGCATTAATCTCTCTGATGTTTTAGTAGCTACGCTATCTGTGGCAAAGGATTCTCTGTTTATGTAACTTAGTTGTGAACATAAGTTGATGGTTTAACTTGTTAGTTTACAATATATTCTTCCTTCCAGAAAGGGATAAAAAATGTATAAAAGGGGAAGGGGTTTGTTTTGTGAAAGAATGTTTGGGCGTGCATAAATTTGAATTTGTACTTGTGGAAAATATTGAGTAAATTGGACGCTGCCTCATTAGCAATTGCAATCAAGAAATTAATAGCACTTCATTGGTATTGCTACTACTATTTCTTAATGCTACTGTTTTTTGTTCTTAACACAAATAGGATTGAATTTAGTTTTTTTTCTTTCTTTCTTTAGTTGACAGGTCTATCAAATACAGACAGGAAGACTCTTGGCTTACTTATAAAGGCTGCAAAACTTATGGATGAAATCTTTTACCTTCAGGTACTTACCATTGCAAAACAATGTGAATACACGTGTGTAAGAAGGAGGCTGACATACTTGTTAAATCTACAGAAACTATTGGTTTACAGATGTCTTCCATGTGTAGACTTGAATACCAATATATTATCCGCGCATGCCCCATAAAATGATATTTTAGTTCATGATCTGTATAGTTACTTAAATGTTTCTCAAGCTCAAGCAGTGGTCTATATGGTAACAAGCATGCCCGGTCATTTTGTCTGCCTTCCCTTTTCTTTTCCTTTGGGGGTGGGAAGGCCAAAGGTGATCAGGGCAATCAAATTGAGAAAAACCGTAAGCTGGGAAACAAGACATGTAATTTACTCAACAGAAAGGTCTGGGTGAGAGGCCTTCTGAAGTTGTTAGACAATCCCTCGTAGAAGGGAACTGAGCAGAAAGAACTTTGGCTTAAGCATTCAAGACATGACTTGGCATTATGTAAAGTAGTAACATATAAAACATTTCCAGATGTGGAATCATAATAAAGTAAAGTAGTTTCTTTCTGATTTGATGTTATGCTGCAAACTTTCCCAAATTCTTTTCATTTGGATCTCCTGTCAGTGAAATAGTTGATATTTGTATTTGAAACATTGTACAAGTAATGTGAATGTCATTCTTCTGTGTATTTTTACATGATTTGTTTCTCCTTCTATGAAATCCAGATAATTAGTTTCTTGTGATCCAATACAATGAGCCTTTTTATGCTTGCAATAATTAGCAACTGTGAATAACTGTTAGCGGTGCCTCTTGCTTTTTTCTGCTTCGCATCAGGTTTGGTACAGCAATCCAGCTCTAAGAGATTGGTTGAAGGAGCATGCTGGTGCATCAGAATTAGACAAGCTTAAATGGTTGTATTATTCAATTAATAAGAGCCCCTGGTGAGTCTTTTTTTTAGGTGCTGCTTCTCTGAGCTCTTATGTGTGTGCATGGAACAAGCTGAGAATTCACCTTTCCCCAACTTTTTATATTTTTTTAAGAGAAATATCTCTCGATTAAAATTTATTGGTGATCAACAGGTCCTGTCTTGATGAAAATGAGGCATTTTTAACAACCACAGATTCGGCCATCAAGTTACTTCCTGAAGCCACGAAGCCAGTCAGTGGATGGAAGGGTCTGGAATATAAAGCAGCATTTCCCAGCCTAAAACCACCTGGTGCAAATTTTTACCCTCCAGATATGGACAAAATGGTATGCATGGGAGGATCATTATGCAAGTTGAAGTTAAATTTTTTAAAATAGAATCAACATCATATATTTTTGACTGGCAAATTGTTCGATGCTTCTGTCATAATTTAAATCTCTCCCCCTCTATACCTACTATAATAATAAGTTTCTCTTATGTCACAGGAATTTAAATTATGGAATGACAGTCTGACAGAGAAAGAACAAAATGATGCAATGGGTTTTTTCACCGTCATCAAAAGACACAGTGAATTTAGTTTGGATTCTTCTTTATCTAGTCATGCAGTTCATGGGACAAATCATTTAATGACTGCCCATGATCTATACAGTGTTCCTTACTCAAAGGAGTATAACTCCTTCCTTAGAAAAGCTGCAGAACTATTGCATGAAGCTGGGGACTTGGCTGGCTCAACTAGGTATGTAGAGTTATACTAGATATTTTTGTTGCCAATAACTCATTTGTTCACATCATACTTAATACTATTCCATTTACTGATGATTGTTGAATCTGTTCTTCTGCTGTGTAGTTTGAAGAGGCTACTACATAGCAAGGCTGATGCATTCTTCTCAAATGACTATTATGAATCAGATATAGCGTGGATGGAATTGGTTAGTATGCAGAATACCTTGTTGTCAGCACACTCTAGTTTGAGATGAAAGGGCCCTGTAGGAATTGTTTAGCATGAGCAAGTTCTCTGATACTGAGAAAGGGATTGATTTATCAGGGATTGTTAATGCTGGCACTTGCTCGTGTGATACCCCCCCCCCCCCCCCCCCACACACACACACTCACATGGCTCACATGGTTATGGATACTGAATCGTGGTGACTGTTTTCATTATATACGACTCTACTTTTTCTGAATGAGGTGGTCATTCTGCAATATTTCACAGCTCTCAGCAGTCTTCATAACTTACCTGATTTATTATTTGTTTTGTTCCTCAAGAAAAAAGGAAATAGTATAGGCTAAGAATAAAGCACAGAAGTGATATGTACCTATTATGGAAAGATGAAAACTTACTGTTTTGCAATTGGGTGTTTACACTTTCAAAATAAACTAATAATGAGATAATATGAAAAAGAAAGGGCTCAGTCATTGGATTTCTCATTTTCTAAATCTTTATTCTCATGTAGCCATTTACTCTTAATGACATCAATTGTGTGGTTGTTGAGTTTTTCCAAGAATGAATAAGTGAGATCTTCATTTCACTATTAAGGTGCTTAAATTTTTAATATTCTCATCTAGATTCATGACATGTCTTATACTATCTCTGGATATAGGACTCTAAGCTGGACATTACCATAGGTCCATATGAGACGTACGAGGATGAAATTTTTGGCTACAAGGTAGCATTGATCTTAAATTCTTTCCTGACATATTCATAATCTCTCAGGTGGCATAAATGACTCACGAGTTCTGTTAGGTTTTCTCAGGCAACATTTGAAGCATTCATTGGTATCCGGGATGACAAAGCGACTGCTCAACTAAAACTGTTTGGTGATAATTTGCAGGTATTGAGTCATTGTACACACTAAGTTAGTACTTGTTTTTCTCATTTCTTCTCTTTTTAGATTCATGATTTCTAACAGAGTATGTCTGTTTTAGTTTTTGGAACAAAATCTTCCAATGGACAGTGCATACAAATCAAAAAATGTCAATGCTGCTCCCATTCGGGTCATCCAACTTCTATATAATGCAGGGGTATGTTCTTGGAATACATGTAGGAAAAATTTCTGTGCCTTTTGTTCTTTCCCTATTGTACTTTTTTTTGGCATGAATCCTTCCTGTTTACAATACTGGGATCTAAAATTCTGTTGGTCCATCCTTTAAAGATCAGTTTTTTGAGGAAACTTTTGCTGAAGTTGACTTCTCCCCACCCCTTTATGTACGTGTTCCTATTTAAAAGGAGGGAAACCAAGGCTGATGGGTTATAATTGGACATCAGGATGTGAAGGGTCCTCAAACTGTTGCTTTCAATTTACCAAATGATGAGCGAATAGTAAAAGATCGAGGAACTTCGATGGTCATGCTGAAGAATGTTTCAGAGGCAAAGTATAATTTCTTGCCTTATTTCTAAACCTGTTTTAATGATTGTTGCTTCCTGAAAATATGTTATTGTTAGCATTGGAAAATACTTTAAATATCACGTATCTTTCCTAATCAGGTTCAAGCATATTCTTCAGCCCATAGCTGATGTTTGTATTAGCAAGGAACAAAAAGGATTGGTAGATTTTGAATCTTTCTTTACACACACTATTTGCCATGAGTGCTGCCATGGTATTGGGCCTCATACTATCACACTTCCTGATGGCCAAAAGTCAACAGTAAGAAAGGTTATTTACATAACTTTTCTTTTTATGGTACATCTATAATTTATGGATATTTTTGTATTCTTATGCTTTTGATAATGGGGCATACATAGATAGCTACCCTCTCTTTAAGTAAAATTCCTCATTTCCGCAGAGTTCTGGAGGGAGATTTCTATTTTATAAAACTGGAGGTTTTATTATATACCAGAAATTCAAACAGAATATATTAACGTGGTGCTGGAATATATTTGTGTGCTCTTATGGTTTAATTTTCCCACCTTACTTTTTTTTATATAACCTGAAAGCATCTCAGCCTCTACACATCTTTGACTGTTTAAAATGAGATGAGCATTGACTTACCTTTTACAACCTTATGTTTGATTCCAAACTTCTTTATATGGAATCGTTCTTCACCTCTTCACAGAAAGTAATTGTAATTGAGATTTTTAAGCCTCAATTTAAACTACTAGATGGTTTGAGGGAAACCAAACTTTGGAGTTTTCTTATTTTTGTGACTTCAGTTTTGGAAACAAGAGGTGTGGCTAGTGTGATTGCAACAATGTCAGTGGTCAATGTAATTTATCATTTATTCCATTTCATATTCCTTTCTTCAGTAGAAATTCAGCCTTGGGTGATTCATTGTTAAGTGTGCCTGAAGTAGTAGTCTACTGGGCCTAGAAATCTATGGATAGGGGCCTTGCTTAGAGTTCCTTTCATCTTTCTTTGTTTTAACTCGATATTTAATGTGTAAAGGAATTATGTCCTCCAAATATGTGTCTGAAGTGATGATCTGACTAATTTATTTATCCTTTTCTGTTACGTCATTTGTGATTTTGTTGCCTAATCCAGTACTTTATATGGGGCATATATACTGTGACTTATAGTACATCCCACTGTAACTATATTTTTATTTTGAAAGTAGCTTATTTTCTATGACCTGGTCTTTCATCATCACCTGTTCAAAATAACTGTAATGGAAATGAAACAGAACAACACTTCAACTAAAGACCATTATTTAATTGTTTCAGTTTATTTGCATTCTGATAGCAACTGTCTGTGGTTGTCCCTGTTTTTCTTTATATTTTAATTCAGGAGCTGCAAGAACTGCACTCTGCTTTGGAAGAAGCTAAAGCTGATATCGTTGGCCTTTGGGCCCTAAAGTTTTTAATCAACCAGGTTGGTAACTAAATCTAATTAATATTATCATTTATAGACACCAGTTATGTTTGCTGCACTGCCACTTTAGATTTCATGTCAAAGATGCTGAATTTAAATGCACAAGTAGTTAATACTTAGTCCCCAGGGGGGGAGCTTGACGGCAAAGCACCCACTCTTGAACTACAAGAGCAGGGTTCGAGTCTGAGGGAGCCCCAAAGACGCAAAGTCCCCTGTAAGAGCCTGGGACAGCCGGAGGTTTACGCATGCCCTGGGCCCACAAAGTGCGCTTTCCGGGTCATGTGGTTCCCCCGTTCCCAACATGGGATATCCAAAAAAAAGTAGTTAATACTTAGCCTAGAGGTCCTGTGTTCAAGTCTTGTCTTTGGATGGCCTATGAATTTCTAATTCTTGTCAGTATCAAGGGTGGCTCTTCCCAAAAGAAAAGGACCTCAGCAACCCATTTGCTGGTGCTGCAGGTTCCAAGTAGAGGTGATATCCCTTTGCAGTCTTACCCTATGCTTAGATGATCATGAAGAAGATAATTCATAAAAGTAGAATCACCACTTATTTTTCTTAAAGGTTAAAATTAAGAAAAAATTAATGAACTTATTATACAAATCCATGTCAATATCCATTTTTCTATCCTGATTTTTTTTTATTAACCTCTTATTTATAGATTAAAAAAAGTCTTAGTTTCTCACTAAATTGGCATTAGGCCTTTAGAACCCAACTGAGTAGAAAGGAGCTTGGGTTTGAATTCAATTATCAAATTAATTACGCATACCCAAGAAAATACAAAGGGAATTTGGATTTTAGGCTCAAAACCGCCGGCTAAACCATAAAAATAAACACAAGGCCAAAATCCAATTATAAAAAGTTTGCAATGATAAAGACATGGGCTTTAACTTCATTTCCTCCTACCACACCATGTATTTTAAAAAATAAAATTGGGTTCACTACTTGCTTTTAAAAAAATACAAAGGGATTCATTAGTGCACCAAAAATAAAAAATGAAAACAGAATGCAAATAAGCAGCAGCAACCACAATGCAACGGGCCTTGAAAAATCTTTTTTTTTTCAATTTTTCCACTGTTTTTGCATTTATTTCTTATGGGGAAAAAATGGATGATGAAATAAAAGATACTGGTTCTCATCGACCTGTAGCTTCTAGTGTTTCAGTTACATCAAGAAATCTCGTAATATGTTTCCTAGAATCCTGGGAATGCATCTTTGAAATGTTAAACCATGTTTGACAGAAGAATATAGCGATTGATATGTGAACAGTCCTCTAGTTGTCTGATCAATATTCTGGATGTAGTTGATTTCCCAGGACCATACTTGAGTGGGGATAATAAGAGATGTTGGTATATTTTTCCGTGTGTGATTGGTTAGTATTATTGTAATGTTTACTATGTAATTCTATTTTTGTTCTCTCAGGATTTACTTCCTAGGAGTCTGGTAAAATCTATGTATGTTTCATTCCTCACGGGATGCTTCCGCTCAGTTCGTTTTGGTTTAGCAGAAGCTCATGGGTAAGCTAATTAATCATTCTTCTCTGATTCCATGTTTGGCATAATCTTAAGGATTCTGTATGTACTGAAACTCCTTAGGAAAGGACAAGCACTGCAATTTAACTGGATGTATGAGAAAGAGGCCTTCATCTTGCATCCTGATGAGACATTTTCTGTTGATTTTGCCAAGGTATGGTTGCATCAACTTTCCTTTTTCATGGATTTATCTCACCGAGCAAGACCATCAACTCTGTTTTCATTTCAAAGGTTGAAGAGGCTGTTGAAAACTTGAGTAGGGAGATTCTTACCATACAGGCAAAAGGTGACAAGGAGGCTGCAAATTTGCGTTTACAGAAGTACTGTAAAATGACACGACCATTAAAACTTGCTCTGGAAAAATTAGAGAGTGTTCAGGTATGGGCTGTGACACCCTTCTAGTTCCTACTGGCACATGTTTCTATCGAATGAGAGCTAGTCTGTCCAAAAATAGGGCTGTTCTTAGGAATGTATACTTGGTACTCATAATTTATTTCACTCTCCTTGTCTTTCAGGTCCCTGTGGATATAGCTCCCATATTTCCCATTGTTAATGAAATAGCAGAGTAATGGTAGTGTCTCGGAATTCGGCCAATCCCTTCGTCTTGTAGCCGGATTCTGATTAGTAAGTGAATGGCAATAAATAAGTGGACAGTGCTACCATAGTACCCTCTATGTTTCTATCAATTAAATCAGCAACGTTGCTGTCAGATTGTCTGCATTTGAGCAGTGTGTTTTTCCTTTTCTGTTTTCTTTTTTTTTCCCCCACTGCTTGAATTATGATGCAAATTATTAAAGTTTGTCAAGGCAGTAAACTTATGGGAATGCTGCTGCTCTTGCATTCAGGTTTCTGCAGAATTGAACACATTGAACTTCGTCCTCCAGACTAAGTGCTTCTGTTTCGAGTCTGGTATAAAATCTGACTTTTCATAGCTACTATTTCTAACGAGGATTCAGGCGTCAAATGTATAATGTTTAGCCAACACTACCAAGGCTCCATGAATGAGGGTGTGATTTGCCTTTTCGGCTTTGTAGCCGAAAAGATAACCCCCATCTGGTAATAAAAAAGTTAGCAAGGTCCATATGAATCTCACTTGAAAAACCCAAAAGCTATATATATTTTTTATTATTATTCTAGCTTTCTTCTCTCATATTATTCGCAACCTTTATTTCTCCAGTAGTTTTTTTTAACTAGACACCCTTTTTCTATCCTCTAAGCCGCTGCATTACGCTACCCTACAGCTGCTGCATATGTCAATCACGGATCTGAGGCCAAAACCTGACCTGAACCAGATCAATTGGGTTCTTTTGTTATATTAAAATATAGTTTTGAATCCATCAATCTTGTTCAGCTTTCCTGATCCATAACCCAGGTTTAGACCGGGTCAACCAGGAGTTTGGTCTTGTAACTCCAGTTTGAGTTATAGAATGAATAACACCAGGGCAAAATGAAATGGAATGCAGTGAACTTTATTTCAGGGTCAATTTGGAAAAGATAAAAGGGATAGAAAAAAAAAGGGAAAGAAAATTGTGAGCCCACTACAGAGGTAAGAGTCTGAGAAGCAACGTATTCCAGTCCATTGACAGGGTTCATAAACTAGACTACTTTCAACTCTTTAAGCCACGCTGTATGTAGGGGGCAAGGATCAGGTTTCCCTTCAGCAACTGCCTTGTCGGAGAGAGAATAGAACCAGCCATTCCTCCATTTAAACTGCATGAAATTAACTTTCAAGTGAGAAGCAAAATCACAGTTCGCGTCTTGAGCAACTTTGCATCCACCAACCAGATCAGAATTGATGAAACTGTGCCAAATGCTTCAAAGGTATGACTAAGAATAACATTTACCTCCTTAACAGCTGTTGGGAAATGGGCAACAGCACGTGAGTAAGCGCATAACCTTTCCTCGATAGCTTCTTCAAATACTATTCCTTTTTCTGCAGCTGCTGCAGAAGCAAGTTCTGCAATGAGGCTAGACACCTGGAAACATAAATATCAGTATCGATCGGATCTACTCATGGTAGAGATTTCATTGTGCTTGAACAATTTCAAGAACTTAGGAATCATAATCGTGTGAAGCAAAGGTCTACACAAGGAGAGGAAGCTTAGCCAATGGCTGAAAGGAAAGGGCTTCTTGACAATTTGTCCAAGCATGACTGTCTTGGGCATAAAATAATCTACCAAGTTCGAGTACAAGATCATGATTGACGCACCACAAAGAAAACAGAAAAACAGTGAGCAAAAAATGCCTAATTTCACAATTATCTCATCCAATTGTTGTAGATCTTAAAGTCCACAAAGCATACAGAAATAGCACTGATAGGGTGTGTCGGTTTTTTTAACCAGCATCGAGTACACAGTGAATTATCTGCAATTAAATGAAGGTGTTCTGGAAATAAATGATGAAAGAATCAATTTAGTTGATCCAAATTCAGTATAAACTATAAATATAGCAAAATATATGCAGTAACTTAAAACTCCTCAAACTCTGATGCTTTAACAGATCATTGTCAAACACAGATTTACCTCAGAGCGGAATTCTTTCTCCACAACACCAACAGTTGCCCCTGGATGACGAGCTCCAACAAGCATGAATGCTGAAATCCAGATAAGCTTCTCTAACATTTGCTTCTGAAAAGCTTCCTTGTCAAGAACCTAAATACAACAATTAATAATAATGTAAATATGCTAGACTACTATCACAACATCAATTCCTCAATTCTGAACGCAACGGGGAAAGAAGGGGAATGTTAGATGAAGCTTGGCCACTGAAAAAATTGAAACCCGGAACACCTATCCCATCAAAGTGTCAAACTTTGCCTTCTATATACAATATTATTGGATTAAATAGTTAAACCTGACACACTGAGCTTTTCTGTGTCAACCTCCACTCCCAGCAGCCACAGCCCCATCTTAACATATTTTTATTTATTTTTGTGAAAAGCCTAATGAATTCCCTCATAACAGTTTCAATCAGACAATGATTAAAAAAAAGCATCTTTACCTTACAAGAGAGACCTCCAGCGTGCAATCTAGCAGCTACTGCAGACGCCCATTTGCCATATGCTGCAGTCAATCCTTCAGGATTGGTATCGGTCTTTCCATCAATAGGAGGTTCTCCAAGCTTTGAGACAGCAAAATATGCCAGCACTTGGTCTGCATTACCAAGACCTTTGCTTTGAAACCATGGCTCCAGCATCCCATTCTGGACAAAAACCAAATCTGCTAGATTGTCAACATCCACTCAATCATTCATCACCATTTATCAGAAGCCATGAAATGCATAGCAAAGATTACAAAACCCAAACTTTCATATCAAATAATTCCATAATAACATAATCCAACAACATTAATGAAGAACGCGTGGAAATTTTTTATCATTCAACAGTGTTCATTTTGACACTAAACTATCATAAAAAGTTGAGCAACACAAGGGGTTACCAATACATTATAGACACCTATATCTTCCAGTTAAACATAAACCCCAAATAACAAATAGAAAAATGAGTACCCTCCTATATACCACTCAATTCAATTAGAGCAGAAAATAGAATGATTCAATCAAAGAAACTAAAAACAAAAGAAAATTGTTATATAACCATTTTCACAAAAGCAGCACAGACACGTAAAATCAGGTATCAGTACCGCTCCATCTAGACTTAGGAGTGACTTCAAGAACAGCATCAAGATCGTCATTTCTTGTACAAACCAAAATGGGACCCTCAAAATCAAGTGGCACAGGGTCTCCTCTCTTCACCAGCAAATCCTGACCACTACCCATTTCTTGTAAGGCCCTTCCCACCCTTCCACCACCAACAATCACAGCTGGGGCCACCTTGGCAGCAGTTGGGGCTGTGGCCATAGCTAAAGTTTGAGTCTTTTGAGTTCTAGTAATGATTCTGGTGCCAAAAAACTTGAACTTTGAATTGGATTTAATGAGAGAGGAGTTACAGAGAGTAGCTGTGAGTGTGTGGGTAGCCATGTGTTTTGGTGGTGGTGATGGGTTTATTGGTAGTGCTGGAGATGGGCGTTGATTGTGTTGGGGCCATGGTGACTGCTAATATTGAAGAGGCAAAGTGGCAACAAGAAGAGGATCACCACTCAATTTCTACCTATTTATCCAAAAATAAGCACACGGCCCCGCTCGTGTCTTTTTTTTTCCTTACGAATTACATTTAACATAGATTTTTATGATTATTATAATTTACATGAAAAAATCAATAGATTATCTACAGTATTAAAAATAATAAAATAATTATTTGATAGTGCTAATGAGATTTAATTGACAACATTTTGTTTAAAAGATTTATTTCTTTTTCCATAGATTTTTCCATTTTATCTTCTTATTTTTTATCTTCTTATTTCTTAAGATAAAACATCAAAATAAAATGAGAAGGAACATAGAAAATGAATGAAAATTACTAAATTACAAAACAATTATAATTTAAAAAAATTAAATAATATTTTTAAAAAAAAAAACTGTGAAGACTAATTAATTGTGGTTGCTAAACTAAGTCACAATTAACTCAAATAGTTATTTCTTACATGATCCATTTAAAAAGATTAATTAATTCATCCCTGACAATTCATCCCTTTCTAAATTGCATTTATAAGGAAATTCTGACATCATTCCCTTGGAGTCGGTCCAAGAAAAGCAATCTCAAACCGGGCCTATAAGAACTAAATTTATCGGATTTGTAGTCGTTAAAATGTATAACCATTGATCCAGTGCAAGGATGAATGTCAAGGGCAGGCTGTGCTTGTCGGTCGTCCTCAGTCTGCACATGTGGGTCATGGACGATTCAAATGGTGTAGCGGCTGCCCCTACCACCACCACCGATCTGTACAAGAGATTTTGAGTTCAAGTTATGATATGTATTTTTTATAAGAACTTGAAACAGACAGGATTTTGTTCGTTCATTGGACCTATAAAGTATGTTTTATAAGGAATGAAGTTTCCTGGAATTCAAAAAAAAAGAAAAAGATACGTTAGTTGTGTGTAAATTGAGCTTAAACATAATTCTATTGATTTCATTCATTCACTCAAAATAACACACTTGAGAAGTAGATAAAAAGATGGAGGTTGAAATGGTTAAAATAAAATTAATTTGAATCTTCGAATTCTTCAAATGTCAACACGGTAGGAGCTGGGCTTCAGACACAGGAAGAGCTGGGCTTATAACCCAAAGCTCGGTGAAGAACTTCCAGCTTACACTGTGAAAAAGATACCGTTTTTTTTAATAAAAAAAACAACAGAGAAGAGAAAAATGTTTAAAAATTTGTTTTTCCGAGTAAGATTGCCCCGATTCTTCCTCCAATATATTTTAAAAAAAATTAAAATAATATTATTCTGAATAAAAAAAATTAAACAATAATAAACCCGGGTCATTATTATAGTTTGTGCTTATATAACACTAGCCTTTATATGATTATATAAAAACAAAATATACATAGATGATTATATAAAAACAAAATATACATAGATGATTATAATTTTTTATGGTAAGGTGTAATTTAGATTAATTTTTTTTTTGGATGATATAAAACACAATTCTTAATAACAAATATCATTCGCATACACTCCCATCTGAACACCATAAGACCTTAAAAATGCTATCGATGGCAAGTATTTGCTAGTGATATTACACTCGTGGCAGCCAATGATTGGTGAATTTTTTTTATATTAGCTAAATTCTAACAAATAATTATAAATTAATTATAATAATTATTTTTTTATATCATATCTGTATCTCACAGTTTAAGTCTATACTTTAATGTTGTTTAAAAAATTGGACAAATATGTGAGGAAACCACAAATTTTTTTAAATGCTTATTTGAAAGTTTTTATTTTATTTTTTAGTATTATAATTTTATTTTGAATTGGACCCAGCTAACCAACTAGGCTAGCCCAACAAGCTTCTCTCTTTTTTTTCTTTTTTTTATTATTATTTTAGGTTAGGCTGGACCGTGCATAGTTGATTGGGCTGGGTTGGAACAACTTCATCTCATTAACAAGTTTAATTAATCTAGCCTTAGATGCAGAGGGTTACGACGGTTGTTTCAAGGAGAAGAAAGAATAGGGAGACTTGCTTTAATAGAAGAGGGTGGTTGTCGAAAGTGTTATCGGTGGTGTAGAGAAAGTATTGGGTGATTTCCGGAGGTGGTGGTGTCGACGACAGAGAGAGTGGCCAAAATGGTGGCCGGAATAAGTGCGAAAAAATCCTAAGCTGAAATAAAAAATTTCTCTACTTTGGCTTCAAGTTTCTTAATATTCCGAGCATGGAATCTATTCTTATTTATAGGTGATGAAATAGAATAATCTTATCTTTGTTGAGTAAAGATTTCAGTCTTTAATTAAACCCCGAAACATCTCAATCGTTAGCTTAAAATTATTATCATGGGCTATCAAATTTGACAGTTAAAGTGAGTCCGAACTTACCAGTTTAGAGGATTATTTTTGTGTAAGTTTGATTAAATTTGATGAAGAAATGAAACATTAAATACACTTTAAAAGTAGTCATCCAAGGTGACTTTATAACAACAACAAAAAAGATGATGAATGGTGAACTGGACGACGTGTTGTTTGGTTCCTTTAGAGAATCACCCAACACGTCTTCTAATCCTTTTATCCAATTTCTTATTCTAAAAGGTGTCATTTTAGGACTTTAGCCAAAATTCAATTTGATCTTTTAATTCCTTTTAATTGCACCTTTGATTGATCATAAATTTTAATTTTATGCAGTTTTATCCCTATCAATCTTCAATATCATCCCTAGATTTGTGCTTATTTTTTATTTTGATTTTTGGTCTTGGATTTATATAATTTAACTCTCAATTGACCATTAAAATTCAATTCTTTTTTATTTTCACCCCTAATTTCTATCAATTGAGCTCTCATAGTTCGGATCCTTTTACATATTAGTTCTTGGTTGTGACCTTATTCAATTTAGAACTGAATTGACCCCAAAACTTTGATTTTCTTATAAGTTGCCCTTGATTTCAATCAATTGATTAGTTAAAAAATAAATTTGGTCTCTTAAAATCTCAATCTTCTCAATAAAGCTCAAAATAGATTTCAAAACTTAATTTGTCACTAATAAAGTCCCTAATAAAATTAATTTGATCCATTTAAAGCATAACTATATCCTTGCACCTAATTAGATCCTTCAATTGGATCCAAGTTAATTCATAAACATCATACACTTTAATTTGTCCCATGAATAAAATAGTGGCCTTTTAAAACTCGAATTATGCCTCTACATTTATATTTTATGCAGATTTGTCAAATAATAATTTATTTTGACTTTGGATCTTCATTGTTTTTTCATTCTTGGGCACAACATGGTACAATCGGGCTCTTGAATTCATTTAAAATTCCAGCTTGATTTTCTTTTCTCCATGTTTGTCCTCTTCATTTTTTGTTTTGTTATTTTTATTTTTATCTGTGGTGATTTTGAGTAATAATCCACAAGAACAACTAGTCTATCATTTTTTTTTCCTTACCTAACTCTTCTGTATTTGCCCACATTGTATTAAGGTGAGCGTGGTTTGAGTTTTTTTTATAGGAGTGATTGAAATTGTGTTATGCTCTAACCATGATTTTTAAAAATGTTTACTTAATTAACAAACACCATAATTTTATATGGATTTCATGAAATACTTTTTAAAAAAAATGTCAAGAAAAACATACAATTTATAAATATTTTTTTTTCAAATCAAAACCCAATTCCATAGAATTAAACACACACCTAATTAAAACTGATTTTTTGTTCCCCTTGCAATCCCATCGTATTGCTTTCGGTGCCTAATTGATATATCTCGAACAAATTAACCCGATCAAATCAAAAGTCAAAATCCTCATAAAATCTTCCTTGAATTTCTTGCCAGATATTTGAAGGCATGGTCGCCACCTAAGCATAAGAGGCTGTGAGAGTCTCTAACTGTCAGCACACACGGTTCATTTAAAGGCATGAAAAAGTTAGGAAGAAGATGGTTCTTTAAATTCAAACATTAACTTCTAACGAACAATGTGTCGCGCACTATAAATTCGGTGGTCCATTCTTATTTTCGGACCAATTTATATCGTTCTAGTGGTCTGTGTCTGAATCATTAATTTCATGGATCTTACTAACAACTTCCTACTATCTGACCTCTAGTTGATTGCTGATTCGATTCAATTTGAGAGTCATAAAAGGAATATGAAGGAGCCAAGTAAATAAAAAACGAAAAAAAATGTTTGTTCTTCAATTTGTTGTAGATACGATTTTAATCACTTCAACCCTAGTCTACAAGAGGTGTGACGTGATGACAGAGAGCTTGCGATCTACACAGCAAGTTTCAAGTTCGAGTCAGGGCGTGCATACCCAGGACAACAGGGGTTTTACTCGCTCACATATACCCACAAAATACGTTTTTCAGGAGATGAAGTTTCATCGCTTCTAAGAAAATTACTTCAACCCTACAAATTCTATTTACCACACTTTATTTCTCTGATAAATATACTATGCTTGATACTAGTAAGAAGAAGAAGAAAATAACAGAGAGATCATACGTACTATAGAAGGTAAAAAACACTCCCTCTTTTGCGTTATTTCTCGCACAAAGAACATCAAATTTGCTTGTAACCCTAATTTTTACGCACTGCTAGATTTGAAACAGCGTTTTCTTCTTCTTCAAAATACATGTAGAAATTAATTTATAGGGTAACGATATGCATTAAAATACTACTAGAAAGCTTTTGTTATAGTTTTGAGTTTTGATTCAATTAGGCAGCCCAACTTCTACGGTCTCAATCTTAATTTATTTTTGTTTATCTCTAGACCATTAATGTGTTACAATTCTTTATATAAGCATGCATCTATAAATGTCACTAGCTATGGAAAAGACTATGATGTATCGTATCCTTTTCAACATGATCTCACCTTATTGCTAATAAATTGAAAGCTTGGTTACTATTTACAAGTCAATTTTATTATTATTTTTATTAGATGCAAGGAAACCTCT
Source organism: Salix brachista (assembly GCA_009078335.1). NCBI lineage: Eukaryota > Viridiplantae > Streptophyta > Magnoliopsida > Malpighiales > Salicaceae > Salix > Salix brachista. The sequence continues at coordinate 13,628,439 of CM018574.1, read as the reverse complement.
CTCTGAAAAGACATGAGCCTAGACTGCTATTGGTGGCCAGGTGTTAGGGCCAGCTTGTTGTTGACTTTTCTTTCCATTTTATTTCACACTGAAATTTTATTTTATTTTTATCAAAAAAAAAAATTAGTTTTGAAATAATTTGTAAATACTTTTATAAATTTTTACTTCAATTTCTATACTTCTTTTCCAGTTATTACGTATCTGATAAAAAAAATACTAATAATAAATTATTTATGAAATCGACTCTTTATTAATAAAATATTTAAATATATTTTGAACATAATTTTATTATATTTATATTTTTTTTAGTTTTCAATCATACGATATATTGACATACTATTTTGATTTTTATTGTTATCTTGTTTCATCAATCATAAAATGTATATATGTTTTTTTTTAAAACATAAACAATGATTTTGGTTAAAAATATTATGTTAAATAAGATAATCAAGAATCACGTTCATAGAAAATTTATCTTTAAAAAATATATCCCAACCCATGCCAAAATTAATTTTCTTATTATTCGAAATATTGATAAATGAATGTCTAACATCGTCTATATATATCTACATTATAAATAAACAATAACAATTATCAAACTCTCTTCTTTCCAAAATTTAATTGAAGAAGAGAAGCATGTACCTAAAAAAATCATCTGAACTGTGCCTTTTAATCTTACCCCTGTTCATCACCCTTACCTCCTATCCACAAATCCAAAGATATGCTTATAACTGCAGGGGTAGACTTATTGGGGCCAAAAACCATTTCCTACCCATCCAATTCGCAATGAAAAATCGGTGAAGCAAATGAATGAAGGTCTCCAAAAATAATGTCATCGCCATCAGTGTAGCTACCGGAGTCTTGGCAGTCGAAGAAAGTTTGGATGTCATCCGGGAAGCTCCTTCGAGGCGGATCCCGGTCGGACTCCGGTGGTGTCGAAGGGCAATCAGAAGCCGATGTTCTCTCCAGCATTTCCTTGAACTTGGAGGACTGCAACAGAAGCCCTAATGCCGATGACGCCGGGCCACCAGCACCGCAAGGCCGAGCTGGAGCCGCTTCTGTGTCATCAGCATTCGAACCTTGTTGATGCGATATGAAATCCAACCCGAGCTTTTGATCAAGGTTTTGTATAGGATTAGCATCTCCATTAGGGTTTTGCTGAGGATTAGTAATATTATCCTGGTTATCGGGACGCAGCCATTTGACGTAACGGCTTAGGTCAAAGTTTGTCACGGCATTAAGTCCACGGTACTCTATGGCTGCCATGTCATACGCTGTCGCTGCTTCTTCTTGAGTAGCTGAAAAGAGAACGCACGTAAAACGATTTCAATTAGGTGTGGTATGGTCGTAAGAAGTAGATATGATCTGTAAAACAATTTAAATATGCAATTAATAACTAATTTTGGTTCAGGATATTATTATATGCTGGAAATTTAAATAATGGATGAATATTTTGGTGGGGGAGCTTTGAAATTTAAATTGCTGACTCGAGTAGTTGGGGTTTGGTTCATCTATATCCCAACCAACAAGATTTGATTGCACCATAAAATCTACCTTTAGACTTTATCCCTGTGTATTTTGACCAATGCATGTGCGACATAATCGACATGAAATTCTAGGTTAACCTTATTTACTTGGAGTTATTGTGTGGATCATGCAGGTGACGTGTCTCGACACATGAAGAACCAAGTGGACGGGGGCAGAAATAAAGTCAAGCAACATATTTAATTGTTTGAATAAAACTTATATTTTAAAAAATTACCATATGTTCCAAGGTAGAGGTACTTGTTGCCGAAAACTCTGCCAATTCGAGCCTCCCATCTTCCATTATGATGGTGTCTGCATACCAATTTTCAGATTGCTGAATACTATTAGTGTTCTTGTTATCACATAAAGCATAGAGTTGACATCCACCAATTAGATTTTTGAGTGGTAAAAAGGGATGTTAAATTACTTTTTAAAATATCAAATTAAAACTACCAGAAAATACAAAAAGAAATTATCGAAAAAGAAATTAGAGAGAGACAACTCTCATTGTTTAACCTATGATTAGAATAGAGACACAAAAATATTTATGTAAAAAGTATACACTAAACAGAACCTAAACCTATCGACTCCTCAGCACCTAAAACATAAATGCTAAATTTTATTTTTCTCTTTTCAAAAAAAGAAAAATCAACTGGATATTTCTCATGATGGCATAAATAAGAGAGAGAAAAGACAAAATGCAGTAGATATATTACCTGGCCACGCCTCTATACTTGGACACGCCGCGTGAAAACCCACTACTTTTTCTGTAAATTCCATCGATAGAAATGAGTATGGTATAAGGAAGACAAGTCTGTATCTTTTTCTAGCAATTTTAAGACTTTAAAACTTCTTAATGTCTACCTCCTCAGTGATCCAATATATTCTTCTTTTGACTGGCCCTCCATCTCTTTGAGTTCTTCTTCGTAAGTTGACACCTGAAATGAATCAATCTCTTTAATTAGATGTAACAAGAGGGAAGAAAAGGTAAAATCAAGACCATGAAATTAAGAAAAGACTTGAGGAAGAAAAATAATTCTGAGTTGTCAAAATTTACAGGAAAATTGAGGAGGGTATCCTGTCCCCAGTACTTTAGTGCTGCCAAATCATACGCATGTCCCGCCGCTTCTTCGTCATCATAGGCCCCTGAGAAATTAAAACCATTATCACAAACGTAATTATTTCTACAGTTCGGATTTCTGTGCAATTCTGAATAGAAGAACTGGTTAATTTATCCACCTTTGATAGAAAAAAGTTTAAGAACATTTTAGGATAATAGAGTTATTGTTGAATATATAAAGGTTAAGCAGAGAGGATATGTACCTAAATACACTGCAATCCCACCAGCATGACACCATTGAAGTCGGAACCAAGAACAGTGCCAAGAAAATGAAAATGTTAAATCAGCAAATCGATGATGACAGGGACAACGAAAGATTTGGAGACGAAGATGGAAAGGGAGTAAAAGGAGGAAGAAGATGAATAACCTTGTCTTCCTTTCTTGTTCTGTGATTCATTCCAGCAGTTCTTATCCCACAAATGAGCCTCATAACGTCCGGTCCATCGATGCCTGAAGCAATCATGTACAGAAATGAATCCTAAGAATTGAAAACCTCGAAGAAAAAAGGGAAAAGAAAAGAACGTGATTAAACCTTGTAACGCCTCTGTAGATGGAGCTTCGTCGAGGAGGGGAGTCTCGAGGAACACTTTTTCTTGTCCGCTTCACCTTGGTTGTCGGATTAATGCCGGTGTTTGCAGAGTTCTTCAGGCTTTGCTTCGATGATTTTCCCATCTGACTTCACCAAAAGAAGTGCACAAACACAAACACGCAGACGTAAAAAATGGTGTTGGGAGGCCGATTTTGAGAGAGGGAGATAGTGACTAGGTCATCCAATGAGAAGGGAGTTTAAAAGAAATGAGAGAATAGATATAGGGAGTTTGTTTAATGGGATGGAAAAATAGAGAGGGAAGCCGGCTGGAGTTTTTTTTTTTTTTTTTGCGGCCGTGTACAAGCGGCTTTGTGTGTAGCCTCTTCCCTTCTTGTCTTCACTTATGTGTACTTTGTGATGGGTTGTTCCATGGATGAAAAAATATGATTGGACTTTACCATTTTTGCTATATTGTCCTAATTGTTAGGATAGCGATTATAAAATTTCGTTTTTTTTATTTTAAAATTATATTTCAAAAAAATACAAGTAAAACCCTCTTATTCAGCAAAAAAAAAATATATATATATAAAAACAAAATCAAGATTTAGTAAAACCCTTCCAAACAACCTCCAAGTAATATTAGGGTTATTCAGCAAACTAACCCCATTTTATTCTCCAGATTAGGTGCCAGCTTATATCGCTCTTTTTTTCTTCTCAATCATGGAAGTTTCTGGTTCTGCCATTTGGAAATGTTGGTTTGATTCAATGGTGGGCTTTTACTTTGATAAATCTTGGGTTGACATTTTTACTATTATAATTCTTAGACTAGCGTGATTTTTTTCTTTAGTTATTTGTGTTTTTTTATAAAAAAAAATTTCTTTCTCGAATCATGGTTTTTTAAAATAAATCTTTTAATTATTTAATAATAAGTTTAAAAAAAAAACAAAAAAAAAACATTATGTTTAATATTTTACGATGCTCTTGTGGTCAGACATGGTCATAACTTTTTTTCCACCTTTTCTCATCTATTATAGAAATTAACTTAAAATATTAAGTTTCCAACTATAAATCAATTCAAAATAAGAACCTGTTTCGCATTACGTTTTAAAAATACATTTGAAAAAAATTGAAAACTTTTATTTTTATTTTGTGTTTTAAATTAAATATTTTTAGTATTTTTTGATCATTTTCATATGTTGATGTTAAAAATAATTTTTTTTTTTAAATCATTTTAATGCATTTCCGAATGAAATTCTCTTTTATAATCAACCTCAACCATATTTTCAAACAAACAGTAAAAGTCCAGCGTCGCCCTCGTTTCGAGAATTTGGAGATCAAAAGTTTAAAATTTTAATTTAAAAGAAAATGATCTTACCTTATAGCTTTCTACCTGGAACTTTGATTTCTGTATTTTTTTTAAAAACAAATTGTTGGCTCATATTATCATGTCGATGGCAATTATTTTCTAATAATTTAGGGTTTCCGGCAGATATAGAAACCGCGGAAGACATTAATTTATTGTACAACTCATGATTCATTACATGAACCTCTCAATGGGCAATAAGAAGAAGAAGAAAAAAGGGAAAGAAATTAAAGAAGAAGAAAAAGAAAGTAAGAAATCCTGCGTGAACAACCCGCCATGTCAACATCAATATTCGAACTTTGGGCCACACCAGTGCTCGGTCTGTATTCAGGTAGATCAAAAATTCAGGGCTTTAATTGATTATTAAACCAAAAAAATGGGCTATAATAAAGGTGGATACGGTGGAGCCTATGTGTGACAAGCAGCAAAAGTGTGGTGAGATGTTAAAAAGGTTATAATTTGTACAGGAAATTTCGATTTTGATGTAGTTTTTGTAAGAATTTAAAATAATTAGGGTTTTATTCGTTATCTAATCCTACAAAATATGTTTTTTGAGAATTTTTCACACAATTTATCTTTTGATAACTTCTCAAATCTGTCACTGAATGTTCAGTTTGGCTTCTTAAGTTTATCTCTATATCATCACTTAATTTCCAGACCAGTTATCCAAAACGCAACGCTTTAAAATTCACATTTCTCGATATCCATATTCTCTGTGGATGCAGTTGGATCCCTCTCTGGGGTCCTTATCTACCAGAATTAGACCATTTTTTTCGTGACTTTCTTTTCTGGTCCCAGTTTTTGTTTGATGCATTAGGATTGGTAGATTTGAACTTGAGAACTGGTTTACCTTATTACTTTTTTGTTGCGATTGATGAAGACTTTCTATGATGATTGAACGCGTTGAATGGCAGCCTCATCGTGTACTGCTTTTCCCTGCTGGTATAGAGGACACCTTCTTTGCCCTGCTCATGTCAGTAGACCATGGAGGTTTGATTTCATCAACCTGGGCAGGAGATCTCTTACTCAAATCCTTGAAGGTTACACGGACGGACACAATTTGATAATCTTTGAATGGCCATTTTGATCCGGAGCCTCATGAGAAAAGTCCCAGTTGGCCTGCTGTTTCTGATACCTGGAAGTGATCATAATTCATAACTAATCCATCCTTCCAGCGGAGATGTTAGAGACAAGAAAAGGTGTGATACTCTCTTGAATTTGAATCCACTGAGATGGTCACTTGATCCAAAAAACATAGGAGCCTGCTAGTTTCTGCATGAAGACTTGTGGTTAGATCCTCAATTTTGGCATGGAGGGAAGATTTTTATGTTATTTTCTTGGAATTACTGTTGAAAAACAACAGGCATTCTTCTCGGACATTATTGACTGTAATAGCTCCAAATCAACAATCAAACAATTCGCAGGTCCCTTTTGTGTTTTTTTTTCCTCCTGTGTAGATTACAATTTATTACACATATGCATCATTCCAAAGCCTTACTGATAATGTTCTGAGAAATGTGACTTGCAACCTGTCTAGAGTTAATTAAATTGATTTCGCTCATAATCTTCTTTATCATATTATTGCTCTTTGCTCAGAGGCTCATACTCTCTCTCTGTTTTTCTTTTATGATACCAGCAACTGAGAGAAATAAATTCCCCGTTGAGTATTTTAGCCCCTGAAATTTGTAAAGTATCAAAAAAACCTTCATCGTTTAATCATCTTTAGATACACAGAGCATGCAATTATATCACCACATTCGGCATCCTTTCTTAAATTCAAACAGAACTTGCATGAAAATTATACATAAGATATCACTGCACTGCAGAAACACTCAAGAAATTGGAGATGACATTAACACATTCTATATCCCCCCCCATGAAAAATTAAATATATTTATATGTGATATGAACTCAGAAAAACTACTGCTTGATGATTCCTTTCCCAACAAGAACAGTTGGTATTGCATCAAATAAGTACGTATGCACAGTCACACACACCTGATCTTTATACTTCCAAATCATCGACCTAGTAGAAACTGCAATCTTCTCCAGCAAATCCCAACGTAGATCCCTTGGTATCATATATAACCCTGTGGTTTTTCTGCGTCCCAGAATCAATTATCATTCTTCTTTACCGAAACTTGGTGCTTGTACTGCCACCCCACCAACAGTACGTAATGCCATTTAGGTTGAGAAAATACAAGGGTAGCAGCGATTGTTAATCATTCTGGTGTATGAAATAGGAGTTACGTTTTTGTAAACCGAGGGTTTTCCACCCATGCTAGTGAGCCTGAAGCCTCAGCTTCTGTTGTAGGCAAACAATAGGAAAAAACTCGTCCAAACATGGGTGAAACTTGAGAAATCAAAGAGAGATCACTCCTTCCCAATCCCACAAGGCCTGAAGCTCCACCAAATAGACCTTGATTTTTCCTACCACAGCCAAATATGAAGTTGTCGACTGTAGTGTTTCATAAATTAAGATGCTCCATACCTACTTCACCGCTTGTGTAGGACCCATCACCATAGTTAACAACATAGTTACAAGTCGGAGGGTTACTCCCACAAACTCCTGAATTTCCAGTTGCAAACTGTAGGGATCGACAGGTTGATGAATAGCATCGAACTGTTTGGTATGAAGGAGATTTTGAAGGTCTGAAAATAGGGTCTTGTTGATTATAACATCGATTGCAAGGTTGACATCGAACCCAGCTCAAGTCAGTACTCCCTGTGTCCACAATTAATCACTGTCATTTTTTGACCACCCAATTCCACTGTAACCATGTAGTTTAGTGTCTGAAGTCTTACACCAGAAGTAAACGGGATTAGGGTATCCACTGAAACATCAATATTTCCAGATAAAATGATGTTTTTCATTCTAGATTGAAGTGATCGAAGCTGGGAGTTATCCATGATCAAGCGTTTTTGAAGTTTCTTAGTCCATTTTAAGATCTTTCCTGAGCAGGAATATTTGTGCTTCATTTAATTCCAATATCATTGCACCATTCTCCCATCCTTCAAATTTCAAACAGATTGAGCATTAGTCCAATGACTAGTGAAGATTGTATATGAAAGCACTAGGCTCTCGAAAAAGAAAAATATTGAATAACTTCGATCTCCACTGATCCAAAATAGTTAGCTTCAAGGGGGGAATGTAAGAAATTTTCCAAATATTTTATTAGTAAATGGATAATCCTACAATGGTTTACTTTATAGGAAGAAAAAGACAGTAAAGCCACAAGATAAGGCTTTCTAATGATGAATGTTTCCCATAAAGCATGAAATAAACTCTAGATAGTGATGGCATAAAGGAAAGTAAGTAGTAGAGTACAGATCCCGAAAGTGGAGAGCAGATTAAGAAGCTAAGAAAAAGATTTTTCAGTTTGCTATACTCACTTGGTTTTTGGGAGAGACAACTTGAACTACAACTCCCCTGTTTCCATTGAAATTTATGCATGCTGAGGACTTTCTTCCCTTGAAAACACTGAACTCCATTATCCAGAACGGCGAGGAAAAAAACAAGAAGAGAAAGATGGGGGAGTTTTGAAGGAAAAGGAGGTTTTTCCGGCACCATTTCGATGATGCTAACGGGGCCGGGGAGATAAGAAATAAAGAGTCGCCGAGAACAAAAAACGAGCAAACAAAGAATCCTAGCAATGAGTACTGTATGTGTATTTGAATGTGTGCGAGAGAGGGAGAGATTCTTAACAGTTGGAGTTTGGCAAGAGATCGAACAAAAGAGAAATGGTTGGCTAAAGGACCCTACCGGTGCATGAGATATTATTGTAGATTCACATGCAAATCCTTGGCAACTAATAAAAGGCCAGGTACGAGTGTTACTGTGCTTTAGCTAGCTAGTAGCAGACATGGTGGGGGATGTGAAGAGCTTGAGCCTGTGATATTGTTGTTTGTGCGGTTGTACTATACACTTTAAAATATAATCTCCATCACGTTTTTGCAAAGATTTGATTAGTTTACTGAGCTTTCATAACACAAGAACTCATCTCGGAACCATCATGGTTTTGCAAAGATTTGATTAGTTTACTGAGCTTTCATAATTCAAGAACTCATCACCAGCCGTCACGACTTGCTGATCAGAGAGAGAGAGAGAGAAGGGGAGCTGACGGACATGTCGAAGCAATTTTGTGTGTTTAATTACTGTCCCTTTCCATAGTGGGAGTCTAGTGCGTCGTCAATCACTCATATATATATATATATATATATGCACAGAGCATTAGATTTTTGTGTTCTGCCGCCAGGAAATAAAATAACAATCAGCTTGATCTTAATTATGGCTCTTAATTATTTGATTAGACATTCCCTTGTTGCTATACAAGATGGATGGATGGATGGAAAACCTTGGACTCGACGACCTAGTCCTATGCGTAGTTCGAACTCTTTATCAGTAAAGTTGACATTGCCGATGATTCGAGCACCAAGGCCATGCTTGTTCATATCATGGGCGTTGACTTCGATTAAATTGCTAGCTCGGCTGAGATATTAACCTAAACGGGACTCATTGGAAGACAGTAAAAATAAAAATAAAAACTTCAATTTCATATTATTTCCAATACACGTATTTTTGAAAAAAATAAGCTCTAATTAATGTGGGCTATCGTAGGGTTTGGTTGGAATAACTTCAAATTTAAAACAATAGCGATCAACATCTTCGACAATATTCGATACCTCCACCCTTTAAAATCTCTTGGCACGTCCCTTTTGATGATGGAAATGTGTATAATATAGCAATTAATCCATATAGATCGTATTTAATAATCATTTGCACAGCATGATGTTACAAGTAATCTAACAATTCTAGTAATTGGACTGAATAGTTGATCACCTAATGTATGGCTACGAGCTATGAACTCATCTTGTTTGAAATAGTATACTTGGCACGTTTTTCTCAATTGCATTACCCTGTCAATAATAGATCAGCGAGCTGTCATTAAACCATATTATAACAAGATGGCTTTATTTTCATGTATTTTTACAATATTCAAGTTTTAAACTCAGTTATCTAGAAATAAAATAATATTGTTTTGATTAATTTGTGTTAATTCAAGGTAATTTTTTCAACTTATAACCCGGGTCTTGGATCTAGTCATGAACTGATCGAATTTGATAACTTTGATAATCACAATTATTTTTTTTAAAGGTGTGTTTGTTTACACGATCACGCCGTGTTTTTTAAAAAAACTTAAAATTTTCAAATTTAAAAAACAATTAATAAAACAACTGTTTTTACAATAACAAATACACATTACTAAAAAAGAGGGTCATTTACAACGGATCCAACCAACACGTTAGATTATAAAACTACATCTCAAGAGATCCTTCAACTATTAATTTAATACTACACAAAGGATGAAAAAGATACCATTTAAAGATATTAGTTAATTCCATATTCTTTTATATATATTTACTTAGAGATAGAAGTCACATTAAGTTCATAACTATCAATTATTAAATACAGCAGGCTATTTCAATATATACAAGTTATTTTTTAATAATCTTAAATAAATAAATAAATAAAACATTTTTTTATAAAAAAACCATCATAGGAAGAGTTTGAACTCTATTTTACGTTCAAACTAGATATCTTATTTTATTTTTAAAATCCAATGATTTACGAGACTAGTTAATCTAGTCAAAAATCCACACAAATTCATCAAATATATAAACAAATAATTTTATTATTAGATTTGAATTTGATAATAGAAAGACGAGGAGGAGGAGTCAACAAAGGTGGCAAATCCAACTTGGATATTCTTATCCACAACGCATTCTCTCATTTTCAAATAAAGAAAATATACTTACGTGTCCCTCTAACTCCCCCAGATTCTTCCACGTCTCACCTCCACCCAATCACATCCCTTCCTTTTCTTGGAAAACTCACAAAACGACAAAAGACACGCCCAGGTTCATGTACCGCGTCCCACTCTTTATCCAAAACCAAAAAATGCTGCGCACGTGGCTTTCACGTGATAGTGGCACCGCATGACGCCATCTCCACCCACCTCTACGATTCTAATGACTTAACTACCCTCCGTGGAATCCGATGATTATAGTTATTAATCTCCGGCATATCTCGACAAATTTACTTGCGGTTGGAAACATGATTTTATTTTAAATTATTTTGATATTAACTTGATTAAAATAAAGTAGGTTAATTCATTATCGTGTTAATTTGTTCAAATTTAAGTAAACTTAGACTAGGGTAAACTTTAATTTTTTTAAAAGAAATCAAATAATTTTATTTTTAATAAAATAATTAAGCTGGTGATCTATAAATGAACCTAGTTATCCAACAAATTAAACTCAGAATCAGGTCAAACCGGTATAACTATTATGTTAGTCAGCCTTTCTTTTCGATCATATAACAACAAACTTTACCTCTAAATTGAATATGAGCACCTGAAAATTATCATAATGTAAAACAAAAGATAAAAAAATACTTTAATAATATACGAGTTAATCCAATAATTTAATATCTTAAATTTTAAACCGGGTCAAACCGGTTTGACTATCATGCCTATCACCCTTATATGAAGGGTATAATGATTATTTAAAGGAGTTATACTTCTATTTAACTGAATATGAGTTAACCTAAAATGAAAGAATTGTTATCATGAGTTAACCCAACAATTCATAACATGGAAATTCTAAAATTGGTCACTCACCCTTCATTTGAAGGGTATAGTGGTCAACTAACAAGTGGTTCCCATTTGATTGAATATGAGCACGTGACAGTCACCACGATATAAACAGAAGGCGATAGAACGCTGTTGTGTCAGCTGAGAGTTGTGGAGAAATAAAAGAGAGAGCTTTTGATACTGTTAGTTGAAGGAGGACGAGTTAGAACCGACTTAACTCACTAAGTTAAACCAGAGGTAGGTTTCAGATGGTTCAGTTAATGAGCTCTTTAGGCGAAAAAACAGCAGCTGTGAAGCTGGAAGCAGCTGAGGATTCTTTAGAGGATCAACTCAGTCCACTTTATAAACGATCAAAGCTTGACCACCCTTCTTCACAGGTTCGCCTTCTTTTCTCTCCTTTTTTCACCTTCTCAGTAACAAAACAGAACTGTGTTTCGTATCTTCTCCTTCCGTGTCTTTGTTTGAGTTTCTATTATGGGGTTTAAATATGAGGTTTTGATTTCTTGATTGATCGATTCATTTATCTGATGGCAGGCGATGAGCCCAGATGGTGTAGTTTTTAATCCACTTGGAGAGCCGAGCCCGATTGGTTTGACACTGAAAAAGAGCCCATCTTTTTTGGATTTGATTCATATGAAGTTATCTCAACAAAACACTAGCAATCCTATGTTGTCAAAGAACCCTGGTTCCGTTGCAGCCGATAAGCTTAAAGCTTCAAACTTTCCTGCTTCATTTCTAAAAATAGGGAATTGGGAGGTATGCCAGTTGATTTCATTTTTACTTTTTTTGAGTAATTAGTGTTTTTGAATTCTGATTTTTTCCCCTGTTGACTCAGTATAAGTCAAGGTATGAAGGGGATTTGGTGGCAAAGTGTTACTTTGCTAAGCATAAACTTGTTTGGGAAGTGCTTGATGGTGGGCTTAAGAATAAGATTGAAATTCAGTGGTCAGATATTGTGGCTATCAAGGCAATTTTTCCTGATGATGGACCTGAAACCTTGGATGTTGTGGTATTTTACTTTCTTTCTCTTGATTAAAATCATATACTTGTATGATACATGCCCCTCTTTATTGGCTCTGACGCAACGCACGCACACATTTAATCTTAATAATAGTAGTGGTGATGGAGGGTTGTGTGTGTTTGGTGCAGCTGGCTAGACAGCCCCTTTTCTTTAGAGAGACAAATCCACAACCGAGGAAGCATACTTTGTGGCAGGCAACATCAGATTTCACTGGTGGACAAGCAAGCTTACACAGGTACTGATACCATGATTAAGCTTCTATTAATTCAAGGGGAATTGATATATGTTATTGCCTCGCTGTTGAAATATCTGGTGATCACAGTATTGGCTAGATTTCAACAAAAGCCTTATAACTTCATTGTTGAGAAGTTCATTTTGTTCATGATGTATAGAAGATGCTGTTAACAATTGATTCCTTCTGTTTATGCTCTTTTATTTTATTTGAACTGCAATGCTAATTTTCTTCCTTCTTACACAGGCGGCATTTTCTACATTGCCAGCAAGGCTTCATGGGAAAGCATTTTGAAAAGCTTATTCAATGTGATCCTCGTCTAAACTTTCTTAGTCATCAGCAAGAAATTATATTAGAGTCTCCATACTTTGAGCAAAGAGTTTCTGCATTCAGCGACTTGCATGAGTCTGACAAAGGGCTTGATTCTGAAGTCGAGGACAAGACCACTGTTTTTACTCTGCGAGAAGCAGGACCACCATCAGGAGTTCTTTTATCTTCCTTAAATAATGAATGCCAAGGCTTCCTGTGTCAAACCCCTGAAAATATCTCGCATGAAACTTCTTCAAGTAGCTTCGGTAAGATTATAATCCTAAAACTGAATGTATTGATGAAAATGACGATGTGAAATTATGGTGAAAGCATGCCTGCATATTATATATACACCCTCTGCCCTTGTCATCTTGGATAACTAACCTCGTAGTTTTATGAGGTCTGAGCTGCACTATGCTCGTAACTGTTCTTAATGTCAAAAACCCTTTTCTTTTCCTAATTATGAAATCTGTGATTACATGAAGCCATAGCTGAAATACTCTGAAGAAACTGCAAAAGTGCTTTTGCTATATGGCTGCTAAAACTAGTAACTTGTCGGATGAAGGTTCCAAATAATCAGTCAATATAACTAACTATATATGATCTAGCTTTTCCAGAGACTTGGGAGTAATTCATATGTCAAACTAAAGTGAATTCTCCACAAAAACTTTGTGGTTTCTCCGAATATGAAATGGAGAACTCCTTTGGCAGTAAGGGAACTGCTTAGTGTCTTATTAGCACAGGCATGTAAGCTCCCGAGTAGGTTTCTTTTATTAAGCCTAGTTCATATTAAGCATCTTCGAAATTTTCAAGAACTATCTGTTAGTCTTGTTTGACTGCTTATGTCAAATCCTTCTTTTCTTAAATCTGGAATGGTGGTCTGAAATGTGTTCATTCTCATGTGAATTTATTTGTGTTTTAATTTCTTATCTTGCCTGCTGTAATCATTTTTATCTCTCTTATTTCTAGGAATGGAGACCCATTTATTTGAAGAAATCAGGAGCAACAGAGCAGAGGAACAGAAGTTGCCAAGCAACTGGGATCAATTTAAAGTGCCTGGACTTCATCCATCCATGTCAATGAGCGATCTAGTGAACCATATTGGACATTGTATTTCAGAACAGATGACCTCTGGCAACTCTAGCATCTGTGGTGGTGACTTGAAGAGCAGTGACATTCTGGATGAAATTACCCAATACTTGCTTGGGGACTCTCTAGTTACATCAGCCTCGGATGAGCAATCCCTCATGACAAGGGTCAATTCTCTCTACTGCCTACTGCAGAAGGATCCTGGAACAGCCCGGGACTTGCAGGTGAAGCGTCTTGACAATCTTGAAATGGATCATGGTGGGAGAATAGACGAAACAAATACAGTTACTGCATCAGAATGCCAAAGCAAACTTGCCGAGGATTTTCCTGCACCTGAGGGAGAAGCTAGTAACGTTAGCTGCTGCAAGCAGGCACCAGCCATGACAAGGAAGGACTCAGTTGGAGAACTGATGCATAATCTTCCAAGGATTGCCTCTTTACCACATTTTTTATTCAATGTATAGGAAGATTGTGGTAATCAAGCAGTATAGAGATATAATTTACCTCTTTCAACTTGTACAGCTTGGGGGTTCAGAGATGGATATTGATGAAGAATCCTCCCGTGTTCACATGGGGTTACTGGTGTCCATAGTGTGTGACCTGTAGTTTTTTTTTTTGTACGATCTTTTGCAATCCTAACAGTTTATATAATGCTAGTGTTTCTAGTATCTAGTGGATCAGTCTTGTGTAATCCGAGCATTTCACATGGAATATGGTGTTTCAGTGTTAAACAGTAAATTATTTTCTATAAACCTTGTCCATGGGGTACATCCGCATAAGCAGTCTTGTTTATATATGAAGCATATATACATTTACATGACAGGATGGAGATAACCACAACGACAAGAAGCGTGCACAAGGGGCAACCAGTTCATATAAATCATGTATAAATTCTTCTAACTTTCCAAACAAACCTACAAAAAGAAGAAATAAACGATCAAACAACTATTTAAGGTCTATCAGGGTCCTCATCCGCCTCATCGTCGTCGCCCAACTGTTCATTATCCTGGAGCATACTCATCAGCATTGATACATGGTCTTGCAGCATAGCATTCTCTCTCTCTACCTCGGTGCGTTTACTTTTTTCCTGCAGAAGTTGGAGTTGGAGATGTTCTAGACACCGTGCATCTTCTTCCAACTGCTCATTCAGACCATCAATTTCTCGGTCCTGCAAAAATCATTGAATGATGGAACATTCCGCACATGTAGTCAAGGTGACGTGTGAGGGGGGTTAGGGTTATGAAACCAATACCTTTCTATTCATTTCCTGCACGGCGATTCTCCTCATACTCTCAACAACATCTACATTAACAAGCTTTCGCTTCTTTCCGATCAGCCAGCCCTTGGGATAGCTCGCAGCATCAAAATCCGGTGGGGGGAGGAGGGATTCTGCAGGTAACCTCTTGCCGTTGATATTTGCTACTGGTTCCAGTGGTTCAAAGAGGGCCTTTCTACGCTCAGAAAGCTCTGAAGCTGAATCAGTGTCCTGCATCTTTTCATCAATGGAAGATTCTTCCTGTTTGCTGGGTGTTTCATTAACATTGTTCTCGGTTGCCTTGTCTAAATTCCTTCCGCTAGCTGTTGGAAAGAAGTTACCATTCTAGTTCCAAACAATTTTAGAGGCATGACAGATCTATATCATATATCTCACATTATGCTACTGATATAGACAGTGTTAGGAATTTTGAGCTCGAAGGGGAACTGTAAACAATGAAACGATTATGCTATTATGTTGAATGAATACAGAAAACTGCACGTGTGACCTAATCATGCATGATGGCACATACCTTACATTTTTATGTGCTTTTTGGGAGCTTAGGCAGGTCATTTTTTTTATCATTGAAAAATATCGAAACGATGCAAATATTTTTAAAAATAAAATAAAATTCAAAGGTCAACAGGCATAATTTCGATCAACAAAATAACATTTACTACTGTATAAATCATAGATCCATCAACCAAAAATGTTAGGCGAAGCTGTCTTCTTTATCACAATTCGTATTAATCCATAAAGGATGACCCCCATTAGTTGAAGGTGGTTAAGTATGAGTAATGAGCCGTAAATGTAGCAAGATGGCCACTCTTTTCCCTTGCAATAATCAATAGCAAATTTCCCAAGTTCAAAGTAAGGCCAGGAGAGGTAGGGCTTGGGTTAGGTGGCTAATGAAATTGACTATAATTATAAAATCCACGCACCAAAAAGTCGAAACACATACAAGACACCATCCTTGATAATTGGGGATGTTTGGTGTTTTCTTACACGAAATAAGAAAAGGAAACGTAACTACTACTAATAATAATCAAATTTGTGAATTAACGTGCCAGCAAAGAAAACAAGTCTCGTGACTGAAAAAGAAAAGAAGAAAAAAAGCAACAAGTCATAATAAACTATCCTCTCTCTCTCTAGTTTACTGACAAATGTTGAAGCTATCATCATTGCCTCTCTCTACTGTGTGGAGAGAGAAGGTTATGATTAATAGTTGACCATTAATGTAGTCTAGTGATTTGTTCTTGCTATCACGAGGAAAGTAAAAAATAAGCTTCTAAATGTCTGAAAAATGAAGTCTTTGACACGGATCTTTCAAGACCACGCAACAAGGACTAGAATTCGTGACTAACATCAGATTTCAAGATATGGGTTTGGTAAATATGTTCGTAAGACATACAAACAAATCAAAGACGACTGAATTCAAACACCTTCTTTCTCGTTCTCTCTTGTTATCCTCAGAAAGCAAACAGAAATAAGAAAAAGGTCATAACGAAGAAGAAGTAACAGAAAGATTATTTGGCACTACCTGGTCTCTTTCTAGATTTCCAAAAGATCCTGGTTGAAGAGACTGGAGAGAAGCCATTCAAGGGTTCTGCTTCAACCATCTTCAAATCCTTGATAGTATTATTGCTCTCCTTTTCCATTAAAGAAGTTGCTTCAACTTTCTAGAGCTATGAGCATCAAGCTCTCTCTCTTTGCTTCGAGAGAGAGAGAGAGAGAGAGAGAGGTTTCTATGGTAATGAAGATAGCTAGTTGTGTCTGTTTCAACCTTTTCTTTTCTTATATTTTGCTCTCAATCTACAATTACAAGGGAAAGATTGAAGATAAATGCTGCTGCTGTTATTTGTTCTTCAGTATTTTAGGGGTAAACTATACAATGATCCCCAAAGATGTATAATGTCTCTTACAGTCCTTATAGTTTAATGACTTGAAGATGGGGGCGGCTTATATCTTGTTTTCTTGTGTATTTCAGGTATTCTTCCAAGTATTTGGTGGAATACTGCGTGAAAAGGATTTTATGTAGGTTGGTAGAAGTTATAGGGATGCAATTGAAAACCTCTAATCTACAAAGAGCAGATCGTGATACCTTTTAGTTTAAATGGACTAAAATACAGCTGACCCCATTTTAGGGTCAAGGTTGGGCGTTGTTGATCTCTTGAACGGTGGGGATTTTAGCTTAAGGTGGAACACTTTGAAGCCAGCATGTGTCCCACGTGGGTCCCATGACCTCAAGCTTGTGTTGTGTTCATTCATCCATTATCTCTTGCAAGTGTTATCTCTTGAGCTTGTTTTTATTTTACGATTGCCATTTGTTTTGTATGTCTGTTTTCTCCCCTATTTTTATTATTTATTAAAATTAAAATTGATTTTATTAGTTTAAATTTGATTTGATTTAATTTAAATTAACTTTGATACTGACTTAATAAATTTTAATAAATGATTATTTATCTTGAAAAACCCAATTATCAATATTAAAAATGAAAAAAAAATAGACCATAATAAAAAACAATTACAAATTTATTTATTCGAGCTATATTCCATGTCATTTATGACAGCTACAAGAGAAATAGGTGGTAGCAAAATATATTCCCCATCGTGCTTTGATACCACATCTCGTGAGAAAAGCATTATCCCATGATGCAACGGGGATTTTCTTTTTCTTTTTCTTTTTCTTTTTCTTTGGGAGGTGGAAATTTCTCTGAGAAAGCAGAATCAGAAAGCTCCTTTTTATTACTTTTTTCCTCATGATTTCGACTTCGTCTTCAAGTCTTGGTTTGGTTGGCGGGTTGGAAAATGTAGTCGGGCTTACCTCTTAGGGCTCAACATGAACCATGAGCGGGCTGGGCTGGGATGGGCTGGGCTGCGTGCTCGCGTATACCTGACCATGGAAAACAAGATTCTAATGGTATAAACAATGTGTATTAATTAAATAGTGGCAAGTTTTTGGGTAAGGTGATAGAGATGATGAGGTATACTATAAATTAAGAATAGTTATTTCACTCGTGTGTTTTCTGGTGATAAAGATGACAGGAGGAACTTGATTTAGGTTAATTTGTTAAACTCTGTGTAAATCATGAAATTAAGATAATTTTATTAAGAAAATCAAATAAATAGTTTAACAATAATGTTAGATGATAAAATTTAAAAATAAAATAAGTTATAAGCAAAAACAAATATAAACAATATCTTTTCAAACTCTGAAAGAGATTATTAAACTAGAAACATCATATATGGAAAAAACAATTAGTGAATTCTAGTCTCAACAAATTAAATGTTTGATGATTGAGTAAAAACAAATATACAAAAGAATAAAATATAACAATTAAATAAAAATAAAAATTAGAGAACAATTATGGAATATTTTTTATTGAAAGATAAAATTAAAAAGAAAAATCATTTTAACAAAAATAAAAATATATCATATATTTAAATTGAAAAATAAAATTTAAAACAAACAAGAATTATTGAAAAGAGTTGAGAAAACAAAGCGAGTGTGCTTGCTTAACTATATATCTCAAGGTTGTCAATTCTTTTCGATTGATGTTTTGTTTTCCGTTTCGGGACTGTACTGTTTATGAAAAAAAAAAAAATATATATATATATATATATATATATATATATATAAAATTAAAAAAATTAGTTTAAATTCAAAAATAAAATTATATAGAATTGTGTAATTTAATATAAAAAAAATACACAATAAAATGATTTTTTTGAATAAAATTATGAACATGTATAATATTATGAAAATATCATCATCAATAACGCAAGGTTATTACATTTTTTGATTGCTCTGAAATTTTAGCATAATATATATAAATATGTCAAGAGACTTCTTGTAAAATTCTATCTCAATCTAATAGTTAGATGAAGAGATTGTTAAGGAACCATCTCACCTACAAGCTTAAGCTTTTAGGTGAGATGGTTCCTTAACATGGTATCAAAGCCTTGTTGACCCAGCGGTCACGAGTTCGAATCTCACCACCCCCATTCTATTTGATAAAAAATCAAGCACAAGGTAATGTGGGCCTGTGCAAGTTTCAAGCCCAAAGGCCTTTCACTTGAGGGGGTGTGTTAGAGTATAATATAATCATATTCTGGGGCCTCACCTACAAGCTTAAGCTTTTAGGTGAGATGGTTCCTTAACAAAGATATGATTGATATTGTAAAATTATTTAATATTTAAAAAATTATTATTTGGCCAAAACAGAACGGGCGGAACGAAATTGAAACGTTCCCGCCGAAATTTCCAGAACGGACCAAAATTTTAAACGATGCGTCATTTTATCTTATATTTTTAATTAATACAAAATGTTTTAACTACTTCAATCAAAACAAAACAAAATAAAATTAACAACACTGATATATTCATAGATCATCTGCTGTGATCATAGATATGCTCCCATGGACTCCCTTCGCTGTATGAAGACCCAGTCTCATGCTGGCATGTCGGTAATTAAAAAATGAAGCTTTCATTGTTTTTTATATTTAAAAAGTTAATAGTAAAGATAGTGTTTGGTTACGATTTTAAAATAAATATAGTGTTGAAAAGACAAAACTGAAGATATAAAATAAATTTATGAAAAATATCTTCATTGTCTACGTATATATTTTTTTTATTTTGAAACTATAAAAGATCAATCTGCAACTACAAATTTATTTTATATCTTTATTTTTATTTATTTTACCTTATATGTTTCGCAAACACTATTTCCTTCTTCTTCAATTTATGCATGCTATTTGGGTGTTCGAGGATTGTTTTTCAAAATAATTTTTATTTAGAAATATATTAAAATAATAATTTATTATTTTAAAAAATATTTTTAATATTAATACATTAAAATAATCTAAAAAAAAAACTTTTAGAATGCTTCGATATTCTTAATAAGTCAACAGAACTAAATAAATTGGTCTGGGTTTTCTTGTTGTTCATGACTGAGTTTAGCCTCGAAATTTCCATGCAAAGTGACTGAGTTTATCGATTGTAAATGATGGCGAGGGCGGATGTGATCTTGGAGGTTATTGACCATAAGAGATGACAGAGTCGCCGTGGTTTGGGGCTGGTCGGAGAACTAGCAAACTTAAGTTGAGGACTGAAGCTAATGAAGGATATAATTGAATGATAAATTAGATGTAAGGGTTTGAAAAACAATAAGAAATCTAATCTTAAAAATTATCCTTGAGTTTAAATTGAATTTCCTTCTTAAGAACATTGAAGTTTTCTTGTTGACTCAACTAGCTAGATCATAATTAAGCAAGAGGAAAATTGATTTGGATTTGTCTTTGGTGGCTGAATCTCATTTGTAAGGTTTGCAAGAGTCTCGAATACGAGTTAGAACGTGCATTCCTTATAAAAATATGAAACAATCGGAGTTTTACTCACTCATCTGGACTCACAAACCACGCTTTCTAGAGAGTGATTTTCCTCGAATAAAAAAATGTAGCGAATTAGCAATAAACCAGACACAATTTTATTGAGTAGTGACTATATAAAATAAGAAAAGAAAATAGAGGTACCACATTAAAAGAATATAGAATAAAGGGACTAAATATATCAAACTAGAAATGATTCATGGACCATTTGTCAAAGAAAAACCGACGAATCTTATGCATGAAGACAAATCCCACTGTCCATTATTGCTCCTGCTCCGGCCATCGTGATTCCCGGCCCGGAAACTTACGTGAGAGGATATGAATTATTAAGTTATTGGATTAATTTACGGATAATAAATTAATCTGAATTAATTATATTTATTAACAATGATTTTGCTATTAACGCAATTAAATTTGATTGGAATAAAAAAGTTTGGCCATGTTAATATTATTTTTTAGAGAACAGATAATTTAAAATTAGAATTATATTCATAAATATATCGGAAGAATGTAAGCTACTCCTAGATCCAAACTTCTTATTACGAAGAAGAAAAAGGTAAACAAAACAGAACAAAACAAAACAACTACACCATCTAAAGTAATAATAATAACAAAAGAAAACCCTACAGCCATTTCCATCCTTTCATTGGAGTGAGAGTTATCAATCCTCACTGTCTTCACATGGAGCATCCACCTACCATTTTCATGGTACCTGAACCCCCACCTTTCCCTGCATCACCAAGAAGTGTAGATTTAGCTCCTCTTGAATTCATTCTTGCATTCATAGCTGTTATCGCCGTTCCTGCTTTGATCTACACCTTTTTCTTCTCTATCAAGTGCCCTCCTGGCCCCTTCAGGAGGAGGAGGAGGAGCCACCGGAGCAGCAGCTCTGTCGTCGTCTCCGACACCCTTTCGGTTGCTGATACCGACGACTTAAACGTTACAGCGAGTGGTGATCAGAAAGAGCGGGTCTCAAATGTTAAGTTTCAGAAAGACATACATTTGGACGATGTTGGAAGTGAATGTCCAGTTTGTTTGTCTGTGTTTTCCGATGGGGAATCAGTGAAGCAATTGAGTGTGTGCAAGCACTCCTTTCACGCTCCTTGTATTGATATGTGGCTCAATTCTCACTCAAATTGCCCTGTCTGTCGGGCTTCTATTGCCTCTCCGGCCAAGCATCCTGGTAAGAATGCCTCCTCCTCTTCAACTTCTAGAAATAACGGCGACGATCTCCAGCAAGGAATGCCGGATGCGGCGAGTTTGGTTTGAGTACAAGATCTGGCATCTCACTGGCTTTTGTTTTCCTATATTGTAAGAGTAAGCTATAATTACATCCCACTTTACAGCCTAAATATCCAATGTCATTTTTTACTTGTTTTAAATTGACAAGTCAATAGGAGAAATCTGTCTACATTTTTGTTCCATTGCTGTGGCAAGTTTTAGCTCCAACAATCTCCTTGCTGAATCGTTGCTTGATTGTGTTGCGACGATGACTTGGGAAATGGTGAGGGTGGCTGTGATCTAATTGAGAGTAATACAGTGGGCAGAGACGATGACAAAAGTTGCGGTGGTTTAGGCCTGGCAGTGGGATCATTACTGAGAGCCAGCACATCAAAATTATGGCTTCCTTTTTGCGTTTTCACCAATGCAAAAAAATAACAATAAAACCTGATGAAATTAGTAAATCTTTGAAGCACGCATGAATAAAGTGCGCACTGATGCCTAAAACTTAATTTTGTACAGCATATATATAAGAATTCAGAGAACTCTCCCTTTGTTGTCGTGGAAATTGATTTTTCATGATAAAACCAATATAAAAAAAATGATTGAAGTTATACATGCTGAATACTCATCCAGAATACAGAAGAAGTACGAAGCCTGGCTGATTGTATCCATAAGAAAATAAAAAAAAAGGTATTTCAGTGGCGATCTCCAACAAGTATGTCAGCAATCTCCAAGATGGCATGCTTGTTCCTACAGCTAGGTAAAGGTAAATAATCTATCTTAGCATGTTAGTCCTCTTTTAGTCGTTGCCGTCTCCCATTTGCAAGAACAAAGCCAGAACTTACAATCATTCCAACCAAATATCCAGTCATGGCTCCATAGGTCACACATACCGGCCATTCCTGTAAATCATAAACAATGAACATCAAGCCTCAAAAGAATCATATAGGAAGACCATATGAAGAGGAAACAAGTAAAAGTCCGATAGAATCCAGGGATGCCTGAAGTGAGAAGCAGAAATATACAGGAAGGAATTTCCCCTGCAAAATCATCCTGTATCAGAGTAATATGCCGAAGCAATACGAAACTAGAGTTCAGTCTGAAGTGGGTTCCTTGGCTACGCATTTGCTAGACCCAAAACACATAGCAAAGCAAGACTAGGTATATCAGATGATGGTGGTAATCTCTGGTTAGGTGAAGTAGTGTGGAAGATAAATCAACTCAAAACAGTAAAGAACAGAAAATTGTTGACTAACTTGAAGAAAATTCAAGTTGAGACTAGAAAAACAGAATGAGGGTCTGTACAGAACCTCAAATGTCTAACGATTGATAATAACATAAATCATGTCTGAAAAATAAGCTAGACAGCCCAATTTATAAACATAAAACATGTCTGAATAATAAGCTATACAGACAAATTTATATACTAGTTTTAGTCTAAATCCTAATCTTTATAAAAAAACGATTCCTTGCTGAAAGTTATATAGCTAATATAGATTCCAACTGGCATTAGGATTCCTAAACTATAAGAAAAGTAAAATAACTAGGGAAAAATACTCAATAATCCAAAAGCTCCTGCATCACTAGGGCATCCTCCGATAACGCAATGAGTTTTTTTTGTATCCTGAAGTGAAACAAGTTTCTTGCTGTATCTTAACTGTTGCGGGGCTATAACTTATCTGAACACTGTTATGTTTCCTTAATTAAGCAGTCAAGTCCTCAACCTTGCTTCGTCTAAAGGTGACTGAGACCAATGTTTCCCTTGATTCCGAATAACATTAGGCATCAAGCTCCAATAACCTCAAGTTCATCATTCTCAGCTAGTTGAACTTGTGTGTGATCATAACTTATCAAGCTAACTTACACTTCTCTTTATTCCACATTTAACCATGAAACTAACATTGTAGAGCCATTCATCACTTTACTCCCTTCCCCCCTTAGACCTGCAAGACTTCCATGCTCTGTTATTGTAAACAGGAGTTCAATACTCACCAAGTGCGAGTAGGAACAAGGCTCAGAAAGTGATTCCTAATAAGCTACACAGATAAGAATTGGTTTATCACCCAAGCAAGAGGCAGTGAAAAGTGTGCCAGCCCATGATAGTCACTTTCAAAAGAGTGTCAAAGCAATTATAGAAATCTGGATATACAGGTGGGCAATACACAACCCAGGAGAACACCCTAGCGGATGCATAATAACCTCTCTATGAATAAACAATGTTCATTAGGAAGAAAATGACCAATATCTCTGTTCAAACATGCAGCAGTTTCCAAAAGTGTAACAGACAAAATCAAATAGTACAGGAACTGAAGGAAAAAGAACAGTACCTGCCATGGCCTTTCCCAGTCCAGTGGCATAGGCCAAGCTCCAAACCAGCCTCCAATAACAGCCCCATGTGCTGGTATGCAGATCATATATTCCAATGGTCCATTTGGCCTAAGAGTGGGGGGAAATATTCAACATCGATAAAAACAAATTTGTAGAAGTTAACCAGTTTCCTTCATGTGTCATGCTTTTAACTTCTCAGCTTTGATTTTTAGAGAATTCCAGTCAGTTTGTTTGCCTTGCTGATTATCTAAGCAGACAAAACATAAGTTATTGATGGGCTCTCCCCCATTTTAATTCGAATATTGCACATATAACATGTCTAATCACACCATAAAGTTAAGGCTTGCATGTACCCAAACTGTGGTTCCCTTTGAACTGGAAAGAAATCCGACGATCAAAGACAACATAATAATTAAATTATTTCGCGGAGATAAAAGAGGCTCATAAGGAGTGTTTGATGTACACTAGAAGTCTAGACATGGACTAAAAGGCAATATTGTTGGAAACCTTACTTTGTCTGTGCAAATATTCGTTGCCAATATGTCCATGATAAACCAAACACTGAAGCAGCAGGTGCAACCTGCCAAAATACAGAGAGGGAAAAGGAAAAGCAAGTGCAATAAGCACAGTGAGGGGGGAATAAATTTGCAGACTTTGAGACCCATTCACACTGAATAAGAGAAAGTTTGGACAAAAAAAATCATGATACATTCATCTGGAGTATGAAAAATTAACAATAGAGAGAATTAATTAGAGCTGAAAAGATGAGATGCTGATAATGGAGATTCAAATTCGGTTCATCAAACAGTAAGAATTATGCTAGACAAGTTCAATAACAAAAAATACTTACTGTGAATGATGACATGAGAAGAGACCAGTTTATGGTCTTTGGCAAGTACCTGTACTCAAATACCAAAAATGCAAAACAAAGATACACTTCAGAAGAAGTTGAATTCAAAAAATCAAAAGGAAAAAGATGTGGTCTGAACAGCATCGTGATAATTAAAAATATTCATGAATCATTTTTGTCATTCCTCTCTTCATAATTCTGGAATTGCGAGTCAATAACTACAGCCTTAACAAATTAGATCTATCTCTTGCAACCTCAACTATTAATTCTAATTTCAAGATTTTCTCAAAATATTCAAAACTGACAACCAGTAGTACACATACTGGATACCAACGGGTGCACCCAAAGCAATGGCTCCAAGTGCATTCACCAGAGCGCCTACAAAGTAAACGATACAGATGAATATGTTAAGTTGACATAATGCATATAGAGAAGCTAACAATAGTAGCCAGAAACTAAATCAGCAGCAGCATAATTTCACTTGCAAGATTTTACACTACATTCCAAAATCAAATCATTTACTTTTATTAATTCCAAGTCTGGATTGAAACCTCAACTTCTTGTTGAATAGGTTTACCAAGGTGACATATTGACATGCCAAATAAATAGTAGAGATATTCTAATATATCAAAGCATACATTTATTTATTCTGTATCATAGAACTAAAATACCAAAAAAAAGAAGAAGAAGAGAGCAAAGTTCAATACTGACCAACAGGAAGTGCCAATATTCCCCGTACTACAGCTTTCAAGTACTGAAAAATTCACAAAGATTAAAAAAAAAAAGAGTCAGATTGACTAAAGCAGGAAAATAAATCCAACAAAAGGATTCTTTGGTTTCCACGAAAATGTGTAAAACCTTAATTTTTCCACATTTCAAAGAAAGCAAGAAAAACTCTAGAATACATAAAGAGCAAAGAATGATAAGGTAATACCGAGCATTGTTGCGGGTCAATTCGAAAGCGGCTGTAAATAAGTATGACAGTTGCGCTCTCGACAATCTAAAAAATAAGCAAAAAAAGATACCAATTAATAATTTAGAACAATAACTTCAAAATCAATGAGAGAGTGATTCTTGAAGAGTACCCAGATGAGACGGAGGGTAATTGAAGAATGAGAGACGAGATTGATGGAATATAAATTGTGTGCTACCCATAATGATATTGCTAAGCCAAGTCCAGATATCAAATGGACGAGAAACGCTTGTGGAACTGATATTGATATGGAAGGATTCTCCTTCTCCTCCTCCTCCTCCTTTTTTGATTGATCTGCCATTGATGACTATCCGCCAAAATTCATCAAGCTAACACCAGAATTCAATCTGATAATGGATTTCTACAGTTTAGGTTTGAGCTTTGCTTACGACGGGAAGGAGACGATGTGGGGGGTGGCGCGGAGGAAGGAGGAGTAGGAGTTAGTGAGAAATGATACGGTAAGTACTCGTTGATTTATTTCACGTCAATCCTTATATTTAAAATTGTTTTTCAATTTCACCCTTTTAGGTAGTTTCATATCTTACCCTTTATTACCATTTTTCATGTTTTTACTATACTTTTATCTTTTTTTCCCCACTCAATTCTTCATGCATGTTATAATATTCTTAAAAACCTAAATAAAAATTAAAAAACAAATTCAAAATTTAGACAGTTTTTTTCAACACCTTTTGTAGCTCGAGAAATTCCAATTGAAATTCAAAAAGTTTATGCATACATATAATCAAATAAATCAAAAATTATGTGTGTTAATGAATTAAAAATAAAACACAAACAATAAATAAAAATAAAACTTGAAATATCAAGAGACAAATATATTTCAATTTTTTTCCTTTATTCCATAATTTAATTGTGGTAGTGGCGGCTTCCTTTATTCCTTGCGTCGGTCCAATTTCTTTACTTTAACTTTAAGATCATGGAAATGGGGTCATAACCTGCTACTCAAGAAACTTTATGTTAAACTCGTGATGCACACAGTTCACCATCAAACCTAGAAATACAAATCAGACTGTTCTTTTTAACTCGGGGAAGGCTCATCAGGGCTTTTAGTTAGAAGCTGTTTGGGACTGCGGCCAAACCGTCGTTTGGCCGGAATTCAATTTTTTTTTTTAAATGAATTTTTTTTAGTTTATTTAGATTATTTTGATGTGCTGATGTCAAAAATAATTTTTAAAAAATAAAAAAATATCATTTTGATATATTTCTAAATGAAAAACACTTTCAAAAGCAACCGCAACCGCCCTTCCAAACAGGCCATAACCAGCTATTGTAATAATTCTCTGTTTAATCTCAGTCGTCACAGTGAAATTTAACTTCTAACTATTAATTAACATAAAAAAAAAGAAAATAAGGTAGAATTGCATAATTTCATGATTCGATCGCTACCATTATGTATTGCATGCATTGATTGACCTCGAGTACTTCTCTCACTAAAAACACCTTATTAAGGAGAGAAGTAAGGTTTGCCAAGCTACTAGAACATCACCCTATGGAACCTTGCTCTAGAGAGATGGGAAATGGTCACTGAGACCCTACTTAATTACTAATTAATCTCTCCTGGCCGGATACTATCACCTTCATAAATTAGATGACTCAATAGAGGAAACCACTCAACTGATCAGGTTGAAAATACAAATTGCCCGGCCGGCGGTGATCTTGCATGCGCTTCCGGGTCAAGATCAAAGGTTATATGAGATGTAGGTGATTCTGGCTTTGGAGGTGGAGGTGAACTTGGTACTGGTCTTTCAAAATTTGTTGTCGTTGAAAAGCACCCATTATTGCATGGAATCCCTTCAGTGCATGGAGACCCGATCTCAATCTGGGATTTTGGTGGTGCAGGTTTCGGCGGTGGAGGAGGTGATGCCATGGTCCGTCCATAACCAGGCGTTGCTTGACCGCCTGATGGATCAGCTTTCAGAGATTGCGGTGGCGGAGATGAATACTTCTCGTAATTGATGGTTATTATTTCCTTGGATCTTGGTGAAGGGATCGGAGATGGATAACTTCTTCCATAATTAGCTAGTATTGCTACCTTGAGCCCAAGGCTATCTGCAGCACATGAAGATTTAATTATTTAAGTCCATCATTTTAAACAAATCATGCTCGAACAAAGAAACAATTGACGAGATAAATAAACTTCTGTGATAATAAATATGTCTAAGCATATATAATCTTGTTAATCACCTGGTAAAGTTCTTGCTTGAGCGCCATTAATGGCTATAAGTCGAACGAAGGCTAAAGCAGCAGTGGCAAGGAAGAGAGCACTCGTCAATGGCTTCTTCATATTCTTAGGCATGTAATGTACGATACTAAAGCATAATATTGGGTATGTATTATTAATTTATAGACGTTGTGCATGGCATATATATGTTGCTGTAAGTAGGTAAACGTCCACATTAACCTCGACTTCATAAGTCAAATCAAAATAAATCATTAAACCTCGTTTATTTTTCAATTAGGACAATGTAGAAGAACTAAATTGAAAAAAAAAAAGTTATTTGAATCCCAATAATCTTTTCAAAAGGCGCAATTAGTGGACAGATGATACTCGTATTTTATGCCTATTCATAATGAGTTGGTAAACAAAAACATGTTTTTAATGCACATATAGGATTCATCCAATCTCCACGAACAAGGACACCCGCCATATATATAGTAAAAAGTAGACTATTGGATGACAAAAATTCCAACACTAGCATGAAGAACGAGAAAAGATGGCACTCAATAATTGACTGCAAAGGAGAGTAAATTACTTTCAGTTCAATATCACCTTTTGTGTGCTGATAAGTATTAGTATGTGAGAAGAATGACATTTCTTCAGAAATTTACACTAATTAGGCTTTTCCATATACTACTTAACAATCATGGAACATGATCGCAAGGGCGTGACATGATAGCAAAGAGCTTGAGATCTGTATAGCAGGTCTCGAGTTCGAGTCAAGACGTGCATCTCTTGTAAGAGTCTAGGAAAAACGAGGTTTTACTCGTTTATCTGGACCCACAAAGTATATTTTTCGAGAGGTGGGGTATCCTCAAAAAACATGGAACATGGTAGAGTACTCTGAATGAAACTCCTTATTGGAAGAACAAACACTAGGATTATTTGCAGTAAAACCTTGTAATCATATACCAGAAGAATCATCAAACTAACTAGACCACCAGCACCAGCTAATCCTGCAGAAGTACCACGTTTAGCCCCAATAGTATTAACACAAAACCCTTTTTAGCTCCTGTTTCAGCCACTGCCCCTGTCATTTTTTCATTTACACCAGAAGTGAAACCAGTATGATCTTTAGCTGGTCTTTTTAGGACACAGTTGCTGTAGTGTAGGAAGAAATCGCAGAAAAGTGGTTTGTGTGGAACGAATATTGTGGCTATAACAGTTCCGATTCACAAAAATTAAATGAAATATCTTCGAAAAGATTGCCTTCGTGCTTGCGAACAGTGGGAAACGAACTGGAGAAACGAATAATACTGCAACAAATACAGCCGCCGTCAACAATTTGCAGTTTCATGCATCCTTGTGAGTCTACAGTAACCCGCAGACCAGGTTAGATGAGGACCAGGTTTACCATCCACATTCCATCTGAGCCCATGATCAGTTTCAGGCTGAGACCAAGAACACAAAAATTCTAACACTCTTCAGATGAGTTCATTCCGAATGAGCCATAAAAAACAGGCAATAGATAGATCTAGGCGACATCAATCACATTACTGTGGGACATGCATTAATTGAAAAAGATAATCCAATCGAATATTGATTGTTCCCTCTTACGAACTCTCCAACCTCACTTGCCGATTGCTAGCTATATGATATATGAAATCAGTGAGACATGATACTAGTTAATCACCTGGTAAAATTCTTGCTTGATCGACCACCATTAATGGCTATAAGCATAAGCTAGTTAAGCAAGGAAGACAGCGATCGTCATGGAGCTCTTCATGTTGTTTGGCATATGTTGCTGTGTTGACAAAGGAGGCAACCGTCCACGTCAACCTCACTTGTTATTTGATATATATAAAAAAAATTATTTCCTATTAAAATAATATTATTTTATTTTTAAAATTTCTTGATCTTAACTTATCACCGGTTAGTAATTTGTTTAATGGTGGTCAAATATTCTCTTAAGGTATTATTTGTTTGGTAGAAAATAATCTTTTTTAAAGTAGTTTTTATAAAATATAAAATAAATTATTTTTCAATACTTTACACATTTTACACATGGTGTATTTTATGAAGATAATTAGGATGACAAGCACATGTATTTTCTTCGATGTTTATATTGATAAGATTGAAGATATATCGAGTCGTTGAATATTTGTTTTGTAATTACTATAAATAGAAAAAAAAACTAAAACTAAAACTAATTGTTTTCTTCGATGTTTATATTTTATTTTGGGCTGGTTTTAATTATATTAATGAGGCTTCTTAATAGTAATTAATAATATGTTGATATTGAGTTAATTAATGGTTGATTTGATAAAATAAGATTTTATTTTATTAATTCAAACTAATTAAAACTTTAGAAGCTCAATTCCAAACTAAAATAAATATTTAGCCTCTTTTTTTCTAAAAAAACACATTTGTTTCAGTTTTTCAACTCATTTTTGTTGAAATTAATTGATTTTTTAAATATAAGTGTAAATAATTCTCAATTTATTTTATTGAATACAATTATATTTTTTTTTTGATTTACAGTTAAAATCTCTCTTGATGATTAAAAAAAATAAAATAAAATCAACACCCACATTTTGTTTTTGATGTCGAGAGAAAAAAAGACTTCAAATCAAACTAGACAAAATAAAAATATCGCTAATTTTTCACGGTCATTTTTATTAGCATAACGATTTTAAATTCTTATTTTTTTTTATTAGTTTCATGCCATTTCAATTCTCAACAGGGGAGCTCTCGGCCTCGGGTTCATTTCCACGAGGTGACCTATTACAGAACCCGGGCCTTCTTATTCTCCATGAGGTAATTTACAAGCCTCGCCACGTAACAGTTATTCCTATCCACATCACCAAACATGCTTCTTATTTCCCTTGCCCGGTTTCTCAACGACTCGCCCGAGTCATCTACCATTGCCGTTCTTATTATCTCGGCCACTGATGACCATGTAAACGATCCATCTTCCTCCTCTCTTGGTATCTCCAGCCCAAGCTTTTTTCCATGCAACAACCTCGAGTTAAGCCCTTGTTCATTCAGGACCGGAAGCAGAATCAACACTCGGCCAAACGATAGCCCCTCTATGATGGAGTTCCAACCACAGTGAGTCATAAAGCCCCCAACTGAATCGTGACTCAGTATTTTCACCTGTGGAGCCCATCCCCCATGTACAATCCCACGATTCTTGACTCGCTCCTGAAAGCCATCTGGTAGCATATCCAACGCGTTCTTAGTTGACCCAGGGATTTTGTTGAGAACCCAGAAGAAAGGTAACGTTGAATTCTCCAAACCAAGAGCTAACTCTTTCAGTTCTTCAGCACTCAAAGAAGCCTCAGTCCCTAGGGCAACATAAACTACTGAGTTAGTTTTTTGTTTATCCAACCACTCTTTGATACTACCCCAACTGTGACCATTAATATCATCTTCGAATTCGTCTTTACGTTCGATTGTCGGAGGCAAAAACCCGACCGGTATAATTGGCTTTCTGTACAGCTGATCTCTTAAAAGATTGAACCACTCCGGTTCAAACTCGGGAGAGCTTCTGATGATCACAACATCACTCTCTCCAGCTGCAAAACCGAACCGGATCGAATCCGACGGTCCACTTTCATCTTCCTCCGTTTTCTCAACATATTTTGTTACCTCATGCAAACGGAAAACAAGGTCTGATTCAAAAGGGATCCACTTGGGCACGACCGTGAAGTCCTCAGCTTTCGATCGGGGATCTCCAAAACTCATCAGAACTGATGGCGGCCCAATATAAGATAAGCTCGCAGCAGTGAAAAGACTAAAGAAGGAACATGAGATACCAAGCCTTCCTGCGACAGATGGTAGCCAGTGAGAAGCATAATCGTAGAAAATCCAGTCTGGTTTTGAGGATTCAAGGAAAGTCGTCAGTGGTGGTTCAAGCAAGTCAAAGGCTTTCTTCAGCAATTGTTGTTTGGTGTAAGGCACGTCTGTAGAAGACTCTGCAAACGATGGTAAGTTGGGTACATGAGGAAGGGGAAAAGATACAAGAACAATCTTTGAAGATAGTTGTTTTGGTATTTCAGGAAGCCTGTTAAGGTTCCTCGGTGTTGATACGAAGTAGATCTTGTGACCCTTTTCAGCCAAGAGCTTGGAGAGTTGGAGAAACGGTATGAGATGTCCCGTGGCTAGCCATGGAAACATTACTACTTGCAGGCTGTTGCCGTCTTCCATGAAACTGCAGAAAGGAAATTAAAGCAAACTTTTTGTTGATAATATGGCAGATATATATTTAATTATAGCCAGATCGAAGACACTGATATCACTGCTGTGTCAAGCATAACTTTTCTTTTTGGAATATCACTTAATTTCAAGGGCAAATCTTAGATCTCTCCCAATCATTCACCATTTTTTTTTCTCAATTTTGTTTTTCTTCTAAATTATAAGATATTTCACTATTAAGCTCTCCTCTGAGTCCTCTCCACTAGTATTATTAAAATGATATTTTAAAAGCTATTGCGACTACGATTTAGACTTCTATCATGCCAACCTCCACAACTTCATCATCTCCATACTTGCACATTGCTCTCAACTTTAATGACAAAATCCAAAATTTAGCACTCATTGATACACAGAGTTGAGACTGAATGAAAAGCACATAAATGTTTAGCCTACCAAAACAAATGAAAGAGCAACCTTCTGTTAAGTGCAACCCAGAAGGGAGATTTATCTGTTATTTTAGTTGATCTGAGGCAGCATAATTAAAAGCAAACCACCTAACTTTTTCTAGAAAATTAAGCATCGAATCAGATAAAGGCAATGAAATGTTCTACCCTCCACTAAACAACAGGACAAAAGAAAGAAAAGAACAAAAATCGAATAAAGAAAACGAGACTCACCGCTCCATCAATTCAGCACCGATAGTGAAATTTACAGTGCTCAAAGCAAAAGGTGTAAGAAATTATCATTATGTCACTGATGACACTCCCATATCCTGATTTATTCTAATTTATTGATGATGAAAATTGATCATGAGTTAATTTTATAATTTTTTTCTTGACGAGAGAAGACAAAATAAGTTAACAAATGTTGAGAGGAGTCACTAATCTATTTATAAATAATAGTATGTATACTCTATCTATAATTACTGATAGTTATAAATTAGAAAAAAATTCTCAGATAAATTTATTATTGAGATTTTTTTTCTAAATTTGAGCAAACATAGTTGGAATTATTTATAATATAAATTTTCGCCGTTATATATATATTAAACATTCAATTATATATAAAGTGTAGTACATGTGGTATTAGACCATACATTTATGCTATTTTACTTAAGCCTACAAAAAAAAAAAAATAGTCGCATCAGCAGAACAATTTTGAAATAAATTTATCTGAGAAATTTCTTTTAATTTATACCTACCGATAACTGTAAATAGAGTACATAAATTATTATTTATAAGTACATTAGTGATTTCTATCGGTATTTGTTAGATTATTTTTCTTCTTCCATCAAAGAAAAAATCAGGCAATTGATTTATAATCAATTTCTATGATCAATGAGTTATAATAAATCAAAACATGATTCATAATTTCTTACAAAAGGCGCCAAAAATCTGAAGAGAAGTTCACTGCTACAACAAAGCATAGAGATAGAATAGAGAAGGGAACTACCAACAAAAAAAAGGCCCATTCGAGTAAAAACGGAAAAAAAAAAACAAGAAGTTAGCTCACCTTGAATGAAGAAGAGAGGAGAGAAAAGGGGTTGATAAGCTCAAAATCCCAGTGGGTGAGAGACTTTGGGTTTGGGTGAAGAGATGGGTGGCGGCTAGTTGTTCATATCAAGTTCATATATTTAGGGTGGAGAGAATAAATAAATAAATGAATGAATGAATTTAGTTATATATAATGCGGATAGAGAGACATTCTACTGTGGATTGTGGTTCGCTGAGTGTTGCTGGGCAGCTGCTCTCTCAGCTTTTCATTGTTTCCTTTCTTGGAGGCAAGCGTGCTGCTTAGGCAAAAAAGCGTGGGTAAGATTAATATATATATTATTAAAACAAATATTAATGCTCTGTATATTTATACAGATGTATTAAAACAACTTCAAAACTTGTGTGGCTGCTGGGATTCGAGCCCAGGTCTCCACGGCCACAACGTGGAATTCTCACCACTAAACTACAGCCACAAGATGATACATCGCCTCTCAAACGTTATATTAATTATATTTACTTCTGCTTTGGTAAGGAAATAGAGACGTATAAAAAATAGTATGACGTGTCCTGCATTTGTTTTATGTGCCGCGCGCGTGAATTTTTGCTTCTGTCGATAGCTCGACCAGTACTGATTGATTTCCCCAGATTTATCTGGTGTCAAGTGGGTAAATGCGGATGCCGAGGAAATTATCCAGGACCGCCGGTGCGGTTGCTCATTCTCTCACTAGTCACTCCAGGTGAATCTGTGGAGACTTTTGAATGCCGGAGCAGATTATGAACTCAATGGCTCTGCTTGTTCTGAAGATTTGAGCTTCACATCAGATGAGGGTTCCTCTTTTGTTGTACGGCCGATGATGAAGGAGAGAGTGATAACTTATCAGAGAAACAGATAGAAGGAGGAGCGACCACTTGCTTCTCCTTGTAGCAGCAAAAACAGTGCGGCAATATCCATCGATGTGCACCATCCCTACCGGTGCACGGCAGCCAGAAAGTGTGTTCTTCTTTTGATCAATGATCTTAGTGGTCTCGAATGACCGTTCCTAGCTAGTACCATCTCCATAATGGCTGCTTCAGTAATAGCCTTGTAAGCAAATTCTCTTGGCACTCTTCCGATCCATCTAGTCAATAGAGCAAATGAAAACAGATTTCATCTCTCTCGTAACAAATTATGCTAAATTTCAAGCCTCAACATTCTGTTAAGTTCAGGACAAATAATGTTTTTTTTTATAAAAAAGTAATATTTAATTTTATATTATCAATTATATTTTTTAATTCAACTCTAAAATTAACTGAAACTTTATTAGAAGTCTTTTGACATGGCAGTTGTCTATGTTATC
Organism: Salix brachista; assembly: GCA_009078335.1. Taxonomy (NCBI): domain Eukaryota; kingdom Viridiplantae; phylum Streptophyta; class Magnoliopsida; order Malpighiales; family Salicaceae; genus Salix; species Salix brachista. The sequence continues at coordinate 13,593,375 of CM018574.1, read as the reverse complement.
TTAGAGTTTTTTGAGTCAATCAAGTCATATCAATTCAACTTCCATATTTTTACTTGTATTTTAATTTTGAATTGTATAATTTCAAATTAATTTATCTTTAAATTTAAATTAAAATTATATTTGTTGAATTAATATTTTGCAATATATATATAATACTTCAAAACTAAAACATATAGTTCCAATTAAAAAAACAAAATGTCAATCCAAATGAAATTAACAACCTTGATTGAAACCCTTCATGACTTGCAATCTGTATCCCACATAAGAGGTTGTGATGAAATCGGGAAAAAACTTCAGAGAGCAACTGCATTTTTTTTATGATTGTGTTTCTGGGTTAGCAGAGTGATGGGCTCGACGTTTCTCAAAAAACAATTTATAGTTGGAACACCCTCCAATACTTGTAAAGATAGCATGCAGGAATAATATACAAGAAGAACAAAATAGAATAAAGTTATAAGAGGAAATGTGTATCTACTGCTGGAATTTTAATTAGTATTTTTATCACCATAGTGGATTCAATATAATGTTAAGGAACCATCTCACCTAAACGCTTAAGCTTATAAGTGAGGCCCCATAATATGATTTATATTATTCTCTAACACACACCCTCAAGTGAAAGCCTTTTGGGCTTGAAACTTGCACAGGCCCACATCACCTTGTGCTTGGTTTTTATCAAATAGAATGAGGGTGGTGAGATTCGAACTCGTGACCGCTGGGTCAACAAGGCTCTGATACCATGTTAAGGAACCATCTCACCTAAACACTTAAGCTTATAAGTGAGGCCCCATAATATGATTTATATTATTCTCTAACATATAAAACCATCAAGAAACGAAAGCTAAAAGTCGCAAGGAATTCTAACCAAATGGAATCAAAAGAATCGCCCTATATGAATAGAGCAATAGCATCAGCTTGTCAACATGTTACCGTCAACGGAATCGCAGGAAAAAAAAAGTTAAAAAAGCTGCAGAAAAGAATTCCCAGGGAAGGATTTTCTCCGGTGTTGCTTCGCAAGTGAGCTCCTGGAGGTCTTGAATCCTGAAAGGTTCAGTTTATTAACCACTTTCTTCAACTTATGAGGAGGGCAGCTTTGTATCTCTGGAGCATTCTTCATCTGGTTTCCTTTTAGAAGATACTGGGCAGATTTCCAGCTCCAGCATTGTTCCTGATGTCTCTCCAATGTTTACAAATACATCAGCTAAAAAAGTTGGGAGTGTGGTGTGCTCAAAATTTTTTTCCTTCAACATTAAATTTAATGACTGTGTTTGGATGCTATTCAATCAATCAAAAATTGATTACTTGTTTTCAATCCTTTTCTTCTGTTATACTTTTTTTTTCCTGCTGCATTTACACCTTTCTTTTCTACCATTTATTGTGTGCAACGAATTATGACGCTGTTTCTCTAATATTTCATTTGCTGGTGCTCCTAGGAAAAAGTTCAAATCTCAAAAAAAAACTGAAAAATGTGGTTGTGGTTAGAATGTAGTGTTGCTTTACATGAATTGACTGTTATGTCAAGAGAGCTGAAGATTTATAAAGGCAGACCCAGATGGGACTTCTACTTTCAGCTTCAGAATTGGTTTTATGTGCAGTTATTATTCTTTCCAACTCCATACATTTGATCAATTGGTGGTCTCTTCCAAGTTCTTGCACTGTATGCTTCAGATTTCCCCTTTTTCTTATTTGTCTATTTTCTAGTTATGAGTATATTGTCATCATGCAAGTTGTTTTTCCCTTTTTATAGGGGTAATGGTAGAAATCTGTGTGCTCTTGATGCCTTAGCTGAAGTTGAGAGATTAAAGTGTCAGGAATTAGCTGCAGCTGGCATTGTCCTACCAAAGATGTCACTACACCCGTTTAACGAATATAAAAAACTGTACTTAAAATTTCAAAATTTCTGGAAAGTGATGATTATTAGGAAATAAAGAGTAGATAACAGAACTAAAAAATCTAGACAAAATGAGTCTTTGGATTCCTTGACATGAACTTTGGTAAACAACGATGAGAAGAACTAGCTTATTATGATTCTGGGAGAGCTTATCAAGATTGGATTCTATATCTGCTGTCATGCATTTTTATGAGTGTTCACCTAATCTGTAGCTGTCAAAAGTGTGCATACCTTGCAGGACGCCACACTTGAATGTGCATAGTTTGCCCCTCCGTACCTTAGCCGATATCATTTATCAACTGTATCCTAAATGTCTGTAATTACCGCCATGTCGATTCTGGTTGTACTGCAATCAGGTTCCAGGAAGAAAAAAAAAGTCACGGGAAGATTCAAAAAATAGTATGAAAAAAAAAATCCAAAGCAAATTAGCATTTAAGGACTGGATGCACTTACTTTAACAGTGAAGGCTGTTTGAAGAACAAATACTGCAGTTATGCTCTTCAAAAGGAAGTTGAAACGACAGGGGAAGTGGAGATAGATGAACTTCAAACACATACATGTAGCAGCAGTCAAGTGATGGTAATCTTCAAGGGAATATTTCAATGACCAAGCTGATTGAAACTAAATTGATAAAAAGACATTCTAAAGCTTTTTTTTCTTAAAAAAAACAACATTTTTTTCCCGGAGTGACCACTGCAGAAGCTGAAAATCCTAAACACAAAGTTGGAACTTCAGAAGGCTTTCCTGACAGATATACCTACATTCTCTAATGGTTAAATTGGCAAAGGATCATATTTGGAGTTAAAAGTGGAAAACTTGAAACTCATTTTCCCAATAATCTAAGTAGCTTTGGATGAATTTTGTTGTGATGTGGAAGATCCAAGTCTTATTGCATCTGTTAATCAAACTGCAGCTCGTAAGAGAATGATTAGTTAACTTGGGCATGGAAAGTTTTATTATTGTCTTGGAAGTTGATTTCTCGGTTACTTGCACATCCAAGACAGAAACAGAGGTTTTAATCCTTAACATTTAGTAAATAGGATGGTAAGAACCTGCTTATATGAATGGATTAAGGATCATAAGCTGGAACAAGGAGTGATAGAGCTGTAAATTAAAAATAATACTCAATAAAGAAAGATACCAATAAATAACAAACGTAGTTCTTCTATCTATATTGCTACCTAAAATCAATGAATCATTGATTACAAGAATAAAATTATCTTGTGATCTCCTGCAATATGCAGAAAAAATGAAGGAATTTTCAACAAAGAATGTCAACCTAGACATGTTTGTCTGAAAAGTCTGCAATTAATTCACTTTTATGCACCAGCAGGGATAGTGCAGGTTGCTGGATACTGCACTGCGTCTGCTTCAACCATTGATGCATGCTTCATTGCATCAACATCCCTGGCAATGCCCTCTTCATCGTCAGACCAAGGAGAGAAACATGAATCGTCATCTGATGTGAAGCTCCACTCTTCATAAACTAAGGGATCACTAAATTCATCACCATCTGTTTCGCATAATGTGACAGTCCATTCCACACTTTCAGCATCCAAAGTCTCCTCAAATTCAACACCATCTAAATCCACTCCTGACACAAAAGGTTCATCCAGCAACATCTCGGCAGTAAACCTGAACATTGGGTTGGCCACAAAACACCTTTTCAAGAAATCCTTTGCGTCCTTCGAAATCTGAGAAGGAATTTTAGGGAATTCATATCCATCACCAATCTTCCTCAGAAGTTCTTCAGTCGTAAGATGAGGTTTCAAATCCCAAGCTGGCTTCCCAGTAAGCATCTCAAGAACAACACAACCAAGAGCCCATATGTCGCTAGGAGGCTCTTGAACATGATTAGCCACGGTCTCTGGAGCCATGTACAAAGCGGTCCCTCTTAAATAAGGGTCAATTTTCATTTTCTTGCTCCTCTTCTCTGATTTCTTCGTCAACCCAAAATCCCCAATCTTTGCCACGAATTCACCTGCCTTCGCACTATTGGAAACAAGCAGTATATTCTCAGGCTTGAGATCACAATGCACATAGCCATGACTATGAATATAATCAATCCCCTCAAGAATAGACCTAGTGTATCTTTTCACATCCAATTCAGGCAAACCAGCACCATCAGATTTCTTGTTAAGACAAGCTAAGTTCCCTCCTGATGCATACTCTAACAACACATTGTAAAACATCTCACCATCTTTATTACTAGTAGTTTCTTCACCAAAACACTTGATAATAAAAGGGCATCCATTGAGACAGTTAAATACCTCTTTCTCCTTTTGAAGTGAACAAGAAGCGGAGACCTCTGCAGACTTGACAGCCATAACTGGAGGATAATAGCCGTTTCTTGATTTGGGGTTCCTTAAACTTGCTAAATAAACTGATCCAAATCCTCCTTTTCCAATAAGTGGCCCTCTTGACCATGCCACTCCACCATTGTTATTGTTGCACTCCATTCTCTCTTTTTCTTCTATGTGTTTTGCCTTTCTCTTCATTGCTAGCAGCTCCTGCTTTTCCTTCCCTGTTTTCTAAGCTAAACGCAACTGAATTGTCAACAAGAAGTCTCTTTAGGGTTTCTGGTATACAGAGAAAGCAAGTTTGAAAGCCTTTAACGCGTCTGGATTTGGATTTTCACCGATTGTAAATTGTTTATATGCTATTTGCAAACCAAACCTCGCTGTTTATTCGGATTGTTATGTCGCCATACGTTGTCGGGAACGTTCAAAATAAGTTTTTTCTTTCAGCTTTTGTCCCTGATCTTTAAGGTTACTGCACATTGAGGCTTATACTAACAAGCTGATCGCTTTCGTCCTTGAACTATCGTCTCTTGCTTGTCTTCGTGTGATTTCACCTTTTATCAAAACCCCTTCTAAAAATATTCATGATATTTTGCATTAAAACCTTCACCGATGCTACTAAAAATGAAATATATTAATCATATAGTAGATGATGCAGTGATACAAGTTTGGAATTCAAGGATTTGTTCCTACTGTAGTTTTAGGTTCAAGCTCTATGGTTGCTAATATGATGGTCACTAGAGGTTTACATGGTCGTTAACTTCAGAGCACGTGGGATTAATCGAGGTGCGTATAAACTGACCTGAATACCCATATTAATAAAAAAGTGAAATCCATTTCTAAAAATGATTTCAAAAATTCCATTTTTTTGTTTTCATCAAATTTTTAACCCCCTCCCCCATGAAGTATGGGAGCATACCAATCTATTTTCTAATATTCATATTTAAAAAAAAAATATTATCCCACGTGCTCTAGAGTTTTGAAAATTATATTTAAAAATAGCATGCATTTTTATTAGTAGCTGTGAAAATTTCAACTATATATATATATATATATATATATATATATATATATAACAATTAGTTAAGCCTATGAGAACAATTATTCAACAAACAATAGTTCAAGGATTTAATTGTTTAATTTGTTAGCACAAGATCTTAAAAGCTATATATATATATAATACTTGAAATGTTTTGATAAAGCAAAATAGAACTCTAAATATATATAAGAACTAAATTTACTGTGTGGGATTTGTTAGTGCATGCCACCCATAGTCAATAGAGTCAGCTTCAAAAGTTATTAGCTGGTAGCAAGGAGTATCATATCACTAGAACAAGGACTTAAGTGATCATCATAGAAAGTTGAGGGGCTAGTTAATGGCCTCCTCTTAATTAAGTATTTTTTTTCTTAAGCTAACTCTTCCAAAGGAGAGAATCCAAAACCCTAAGTTTCTAACCTCATTGAATGTGCAGCTGATGATATCATAAGTCCAAACGCTTATTGATAAATGTCCATTAATGGCTAGCACTCCTCATGCTCGAAATTTAATAGTGTATTTATTTATGTAACTAGTTTCTACTTGAGGGTAAATAAAAAAAATTATGCGAGAAAAACTCATCTCCTGAAAAGCGAATTTTGTGAGTTTAGGTAAATGAGTAAAACTTCAGTTGTCCCAGGCTCTTACAAAGATGCACGCCCTGACTCGAACTTGAGACTTATTGTACAGATCACGCTATGTTCTTTAAAGACTCAAATAAATAAATAAAAACATTGTTCAAGTGGAAACATCATTTAATTACAAAATTAGTTTAATGTTAGAAATCAAGAATGTCAAGACTCCAACTAATGTTCGAAATTAGTAGCTTATTGTAAAGAAATCCAATATTAATATCTCATGTTGATGCTAATTTAAGCATATTCTGAGCTAATCATGCGCCTATATTTCATTTGAATTCTAACTCACCTTGAGCCATAAATATATAGAAATGGTGGACTTGATATAAAGTCTAGGTTTTATGTTTTTAATCTAGGGTCAATGTTGATACAACTTGTCCACTAGCAATATAATTTAGCCAAACGGTCAAGGTTCTTGGAAATAATCAAACATCGAGTTAGATAATTTCCCTACATGATGTACTACATAAGCTCTTACTTTGATAAGAGCATGTTTATTATATATTTTTTTTATAAAAAAAATGATGGTATTAAAAATAAAATAAAAATAAAAATGTGAGATCTCAATGTGTATAGCCTACACTTGTGATTGCAAGCAAGCAAGCAGAGATTCCTCTTTGAAAATTGCATGTCTTTTTGTCTGTACAATTTAATGGGCCTAGCACAAAATTCAAAGGTATCTATCCAGTCTACAAAACGACTCACTTTGGGTCCGGTTCAACCTAGAATTGAGCAAGAAGCTAGGCACTGGGTCTACTTTTTCTGAGCACCCCACCGAAGAATCTTGAATACCATAAATTATTTTTCATTTTCCTTTTTTTTTCTGCATTTTTCTTATTGGTGAAATAAAGAATATGAATTTCTTCAATAGAGCAACAAGAAGTCCTTCAAGATTGCAACTATTGTTATGAGAAAAATGAAATCGTAATTCGTACTCACCATCTTATTCTGTTATGCCTGTGATAATCTAAGTGCCCATTTGAAAATGTGATTTAAATTGATTTTGAAAGTGATTTTTACTCCGAAATACATCAAAATGATATTTTTTTTATTTTTTAAAATTATTTTATGATATTAACACATGAAAATAATCTAAAAATACCAAAAAAAATATTTTAATGAAAAAAAACAATTAAGAAAAGATATGAGTCAATCAAGATTAACATGCTAAATCTAGATCACGAGATCAGGACAACTCAATTAAAAAGTTATAAAATTCAATACCCAATAAATTTAATTTTAAAAAATAAAATAAAAAACAAAAACAAAAAATATTGTTGTTTGAATGAAGTAATCATATTGTAAGAGGAGGGTTCCCATGTCAATTATCTTTAGTTGATAATGATTTGAATCAGTCTCATAATTCTCTCTCTTCATATACAAGTTGTGGACAACTTGTCAATGCGTGGTAAATAACGAGCCCGTCAAAGAAAGAGACAAAGTGGTCCTACAACTTATTTTCTCAGCAATTATAAATCTTATGAATATCCACTTATTTGTTAGTCTCGTGGAATTTATAGCTTGGAGGGTGGGAAGAAACATCCTAACTCCAATAGAATTTATAGGTTGGAGGGTGGGAAGAAACATCCTAACTCCAATAGAATTTATAGTCTTGTGGAATATAACATTTTTAATTCTATTTATAATAGTAATCCCACTCCAAAGTTTTCACTAAGCAATTCAAAGACCATATGCAAATCTTTCACAAATTAGTCCCCATTAATATTTTTATTTTATTTTAATCTCAAACTTATTTGGTGTTTTCGTTGACACTATTTCTTTTAGCTCTTCTGCTATTTTCATTCGTTAAATAACATATGTTTCAAATTTTATATATTAAAATGATTGCAATTTTTTTCCATCAGCAACGGATAATCGGTCAGGACTGCGAGGAATTGTGTTGGAGATTTCTTGGTTGAATAATAATTAGAAATTTGTCAGAAGTTTGCTTGGATTCTTCACAGAAACTTCTGATATATATAATTATATATATTCTTCTTCTTGTGATGTTGCATCAGACTATTTGCAGATCACAAGGGAGATATTAGCATATGATTCATCTTCCCGTGAGGGCTGCGAGGAAAAACCCTACCTTGGATGTTGCTGGTTGGCTGTACACCATATAATTCTTCCGTAGACTTACTGGATGCGTAGGTGAAAGTGTTTACTCAATTGTTTTCTTTTACTTTAGCCTCTTTTTTAAACAGACATAATAAGTGATTACTCCATTCGATCTTAATTGTTGACTGATTATCATAAAAAAAAGAAGTTAGTCAAGCAAATCTAACTAACCTTCCAATTGATCCACTAACATTCTGTTAATCAAGCAAGAAGATTAAAATAATAAAACTAAAGGAAATATCGGAATAAAAGTCATTGTTGACTGATTATCATAAAGTAAAACAACACATTTAGTCAATGACGACCAAGCTTATAAAGACATGCAAACCTTGCATTGTTTGAGCACCAGACTCAAAGAAGAACAGGAGAAATAAACACACAACAGTATGCAGGTTGTGAAACTTGTCTCCCATATTTCTTTCTTGCTATTAACGCTGATGTTTCAGCCAGCAACAGCTAAATCACCCCCTCGTCTGGCAAAACCTAATTGTCCGGACCGTTGTGGCAATATTAGCATTCCATACCCGTTCGGGATCGGAAAGGATTGCTGCATGGAGGAGTCTTTTGACGTTCAATGCGATGAAACTTCCACACCTCCTAGAGCTATTTTACGTCGCATCGATAGGGAGTTGGTGAATATTACATTAACAGGAGGTGCTCTTGTCAAGGGTCCAGTAATACCCGTTGAATCTCTGGACCGGCATGAAGTTCTACCTTTTAATTTGACAGGAACTCCTTTCTTCCTATTTAACAATTATTTCATTGCAGTGGGCTGCAATACTCGTGCCAGTTTGTGGGCAAAAAATGGCACGACCGAGCATACTGTATGCGACTCAATTTGCTCCAACGGTAGTTCCATTACTAATATTAGACCTGAAAATGGAGATTGCTCTGATGAGGAGGACTGCTGTCAAGATATGAGCTTTCCTTCCTTGCTTCAGGTTTTCAATACAAGTTTGGAGTCGATAGAGGGTAAACAAAGAAGTGACGGGCAGAACCTGGTCTTCCTAGCAGACCAACAATGGTTTGATTCCAAAATAAAAAGTCCCCAAGATATCAACAACTTGCCAAATACTACTGTTCCTGTGTCGCTGGCTTGGTTACTAAATAACACTAGTTTGCCGTACAACGATGATAGCGTGTATTGCAACGTGCTTTACAGTGTAAATAGGACATATGCTGGATCAAATTGTTCTTGCTCAGAAGGTTATGAGGGCAGCCCTTACCATCAATGCACAGGTAATTTTTCCAACACAATAATATATGATCCTATATATTTTTAATTATTATAGTTACTGTTAAATATTGTTAAAAATTAACTAAGGCATATGCATATTATTTGTTTGTGATATTTTTTTCTATACGCATATCTATGGATTTATTGATTTCTGTTAGTTTCTTTATATATTAGACATTGATGAATGTGAAGACCGAAACTCTTGCCATGGATTGACAAGATGTGTGAATACAAAAGGATCGTACAAGTGCGGGCTTCATCCCTTACGGGTTACTGTTCTAGGCACGTCTCTCTCCCCTCTTATTGTTTTTATATTATTTTATACTTTACGCTTTTAAAATAAGATAGAAAAAAACTTTACAATTTAATTTTTATGTTTTTAATGCAATCGTACGTTAACTAATTCTTGCTGAAATTATCATAAATTTATTAGTTTTTACTTGATAATAGGGTTTAGATAGGTAATACGTCAAATTATATAAACATTCAAAATTTAATCAAATTAATTCAAAATCAATTTAAATTAAATTCCCCTTTTAACAATGTTCTAAGACGTGAATTTATGAAATCAATCCGTCTGAATGCAGAGTTTACAAAAAACAAATCTTGGTATCTTCTTAAACTTGGTTTATACTTTTATAATTCAAATTAATTGATCTATTATTAAAACTAAACCGTTTAAAATAAATTATTAAGAATAAAAAAAAATACTTATTATCATTGGCTCCACAATTAAAAGCCAATGATATTTAATTAATCTGGTAAAATTGTGCTCAGTGCCTACCGTTGCCCTTTATCCAACACTTTTTTATATTTAATTCTATTAATGGAATCAATATTTTTTAGAAGAAAACGAAAAACAACCCGTTAGTGCTATGAGCACACCAACACCATATCCATTGCTATGAATTGTTTATTTATCAATGCATCACCTTCACCACGCAAATTACCATATAGAAGATTCAATTAAGTGGTCCAGTCCCTCAAGTTTTCAGTCTCGGTTAAATCAACACTTGCACCTAAATTCTGAGCAGTTCAGCTCTCACACTATCCGTTTTGGTCCACTTAGCTTTGTATGGATATTGATGAATTTATAGGAGTAAAAATGAAGTTTACCCTTTTGTAATTAATAGAACCAAAATTCAAAAGGCAATTTTTATTTCCAGCATCACAAGCTTTTCACAAGTCTTGCTATAATGTAGCAATCATACGCCTGTTCTAAGTGATATTTTTTTGCTCTTGATACAGTTATCGGTCTGGCCCTTGGAGTAGTGTTCTTGCTCATTGGTGCCTGGAGGATGTACAAACTTATCAAAAAAAGGAAGTGCATTCAGTTGAAAAAGAAGTTCTTCAAACGGAATGGTGGTATGTTGCTGCAGCAACAATTATCCTCAAGCGATGGTTGTCTTCAAAAAACAAAAGTATTTTCCTCAAATGAGTTGGAAAAGGCGACTGATTATTTTAACGAGAACAGAGTACTTGGTCATGGAGGCCAGGGAACCGTTTACAAGGGAATGTTAGATGATGGGAGTATTGTTGCAGTTAAGAAGTCTACAATGGTGGATGAGGAAAAACTAGAAGAATTCATCAACGAGGTTGTCATTCTTTCACAGATCAATCACAGAAACGTGGTTCGGCTACTAGGATGTTGCTTGGAGACTGAAGTTCCTCTGCTGGTCTACGAATTCATTCCCAACGGAACTCTTTTCCGATATCTCCATGAGCAAAACGAGGACTTTATGCTATCGTGGGAATCGCGGTTACGAATCGCCTCGGAAGCTGCAGGTGCGATATCCCATCTCCACTCCTCAGCCTCTATTCCGATTTATCACCGAGACATCAAGTCCACAAACATACTCTTAGATGAGAAATACAGAGCCAAAGTTTCTGATTTTGGAACTTCAAGATCAGTTTCCATTGACCAAACTCATCTGACCACCAAGGTGCAAGGTACTTTCGGTTACCTGGATCCAGAGTATTTTCAAACCAGTCAACTAACAGAAAAGAGTGATGTTTATAGTTTTGGAGTGGTTCTGGTCGAGCTCTTAAGTGGGAAAAGGCCACTTTTCTTAACCACTTCACTGGAAACTGTGAGCTTAGTCGTACATTTCAATGATTCGATGGAAGATGGTAGACTCTTTGATATCATTGATGCACAAGTTAAGGGGAATTGCAATGAAGAGGAAGCTATAGTTATAGCGAATCTTGCAAAGAGATGTTTGAATTTGAATGGAAGAAACCGGCCAACAATGAGAGAAGTTGCAATGAAATTGGAGGGGATTCTATTATCACGCAGGGGTATAAATATTCAACAAATTGGTGAAGTGGATGAATCATCTACGTTGATCTCCTGCAGCAGTTTTGTGATGGGTATAGATCTACCGTTCGATTCCAACCCGTCAACTTCTTCTGAAACATGGTGAGCCATTAGGAAAATATATCACAGATCATATGTTTCTTTTTTAATTTAAGACCGTAACGAGGGTTTCTGATTGCATAAAAACTTGTATTTGTATTGTGGTCTCTGTGTTTTAGCACATGTTCTTAGTCTTCCATATTAAGAACTTAATAAAGTAAAAATCCTTCGCGTTGATTATAAGGTGTTGAGAGTTTGTTTGATCCGGTGGTAGGTTGAGCAATTTCTCTATCTCGAGGAATCAAAGCATTCATCAGTTAGCAAAGATTTCATTTGAGAAGCATTTAGTCTCTTAAATCCTCTGGTGTGAACATGCTGACGAGATTCTGCAGATAAATTAGGCTTAAATTCTACAAATAATTTTTCAAAAATTTAGGATCAATACCGTTTTGCACCCATATATAGACAAACAAACAACATGGCAGCACACTATTCAACATGTATATTAATTGGTATTAATGTTGGAATCCTAATCGATAGACTATCATTATCATAATCCTATAAAGATTCTTTTTATTGATAAAATATTTCAATGTCTAATAAAGTTTTCGTTGCTCAATCAGAATAATGAAAATTTTGAATACATTCCATGAAAAGAAAAGTAATCAGTTTTATCCTACACTGAATACACTTGCTTACACTGAGGTTTTGACTGAGTAGAAGTGTCAACGAATACTTCAGGTGTACGGTCGAATCCTCTCCAGCCTTCACATAGTCCAAACAGCATCCCCTCATAGCCATTCATATTCTCAAGATCAAGATTAGCATAAGAATCCTTAAATCTAACGAATGTTTGTAGATTTAACAGACTATCAGATCCTGCCTGGTGCCTACTTCCTGTTGTCCGCTCTACACCCAGTAACTTAGCCACCCTCTCCAATCCACCTCGCAAACCACTAATAGATCCCATCATGAGTTTTGTATCATAAACTCGAACCCCAAAGAATAACTTTACCATCCCAAGAAAAGATCCCATATCGCATGGCAACTCTCGTCGAGTTAAAATCTTGATCAAGAACCCGAAATCATAAGCACCATGAAAAGTAATCCAGGACAAGAAGAATTACTGGAAAAATGTCGAGGGCTCAAAACCATCCATGCAAAATCCGAGGAATCAATACCCTTTTCTCTATTCTTCTTGAGATCAATACCTTGGCGTTCAAGTAATTCAATGGACTCGTTGTTGTAAGGATCATGCTCGATGTTGAAATCCCTGAAGTTACACTACCAAACGTAGTGGAATTCTGTTCCTAATGTTGGCAGATTTCCTTGTGAATCAGACAGAGTCATCCCAAGTTGAATTATTTTCAAGAGATCAACATTGTACTTCATGAGACAGTAATTGTGAGAAGGAGGGGCTTGAGAAAGCAAACTCTTGTCATGATTTGACAGAAAGACAGTACATGTATTGGTTTGCTGCTCTTCATCGTAGACCCCATTGTTGTTTTTGAGATTGAAAAATCAAATTAATTTATGCTGTTTCAATGGCTTAGGTTGTCAATTTAAAGCCAATATCAGAATGGAAAGCCCGAAGTTTGTGAGGTACGTATTGAAACCTAGTTTCTCCTTCTAGTTTCCCGTCCCAAAATCGGAAGGCTTTTCGGATTTCCTGATGTGAGAAAGATTGTGTTAATGTAACACGAGTTCTTTCAGTGACTTAAACAAGTGGGTTTATAATTAATATAGAATTAAGCATAATTATTAAGGTCACTTAGATAATTAAGCTCAGGTATATACAGGCAAACAAAAAAAATTATAAAAATCAAAGCGATATCAGTTTTTAAAATAAAAAAATCATTCAAGTTTGTAGCCAAGTTCACTTTCTTTTTTTACATCTAGCTTGGGGTAGTGACTGGTCATGGAAAGATTAATGCCGGATGATATCCCTAAATATGAAAACACAAAAACTAAATAAAAGAGGCAAATTACAATATCGTTCCCCGTCAGGAAATAAATGGTCACTAAATCAAAGAAAAAATGCTGTTTTCAGTAGCGAATGAGGATTTTGCTACATTAAGTTTTTTGAACGTCAATGTAATTACAGAGATGGGCAAATTAGGTCTGTTGATCCACTCTATCCCATGTAACCTAGTAAATTAGGTCTGTTAATAACTTTAATATGATTTCTTCTAGAATTTTCTTTATGAGATTATCTTGTATCTCTATTTCAGGCACATCATCTTCACGTCAGGAGTAAAGCTATTGTTTTTTAGTTTTTGTATCCAATAGTAATTTATATAAAGTAAATGTTGGCAAACTGATATGTTTGTTCACTATTTTTAAAAAAATAATGGAATGTAAAAAAACTGTCTTCTCATCCCTCTCCTCTCATCTCTCAAATCTTCCTCTCCTCTTACCTGTCGGAGTTCAATTCACACGTGAACTGCTGTGTGGTAATCTCCATCTCTATGAACTTCTCCTCTGCATTTCCAAATTTATTAGAATTCCTATTAATTTATAAAAGTTATTAATCAATTTCTGATTAAAAGTTCGTTCTAAGTACTCATCTTCTAGATATTCCACATTATAAAAAAAGTGATGGCGACACTCAACAGATTATCGACTCTTACTCATAAAAATGTTTTCTAAACAATGTCTTTCTATTGAAATTTTAATGATAAGACAAAAGGCATCATCACTCAATTGAGAACACATTTACTAGTCTTGTGGAATTTATAGCTTGGAGGGTGGGAAGAAACATCCTAGCTCTTAATTTTACAAATACTCGAATTATCAAAATATATTGAAGCCAATTTCTCAATCAAGTAAACAATGAGAAATAAAAATGAAAAATATATGAGTCAATCCAGATTAACATGCTAAACTTAGATCACGAGATCATAATAACTCAATTAAAAAGTTATAAAATTCAATATCCAATAAATTTAATTTTGAAAAATAAAATAAAAAACAAAAACAAAAAATATTGTTGTTTGAATGAAGTAATCATATTGTAAGAGGAGGGTTCCCATGTCAATTATCTTTAGTTGATAATAATTTGAATTCATCTCATAATTCTCTCTCTCTTTATATACTTATTAGTGGATATAATTAACTCCCAATAACTCATCTTGTTGTGGACAAGTTGCCGCTTACTTGTCAATAGACATCTCAAATAAGCTCTTTAAAGCAAAAAAAAAAAAAAAAAAATTTCAAAAATATTTTTAAAATGTAAAATAAACATGTTACAAATAGATTAAAAAAAAAAAAGGTAAAAATAAAAAAGATATATTTTTCTGTATTTTTTTTAAAATCTCGTTTATTTTATATCTATATTTTTATTTTTCGAATCAAATACGCTGTGTTTTTTTTTTCTTCAAAGTAACCGCACGCAATCTAAGTGCCCATTTGAAAATGTGATTTAAATTGATTTTGAAAGTGATTTTTACTCAGAAATACATCAAAATGATATTTTTTTTATTTTTTAAAAATTATTTTTTGATATTAGCACATGAAAATAATCTAAAAATACCAAAAAAAAAAAAATTAATGTAAAAAAAAAACATTGTTTTAAAATACTTTTAAAATACAATGGCGAAGAGGATATAAGTTATTCATAAAAATATTGTTTCACGGCTAAACAGAAAATAAGTTTCATAGATCATAAAACTTACCCTCACTTTTTCATTGCTTTACGAGACTTCATCTTATGTTCAACCCTTAGTGACCGGTTGAAATTGTGGTTAAAGTTGTAAGATCAGTTTTGCAAACCATGAAAGCTCAATTTTTTAATGAAGCGTTTCCCAACTTCATCACCTTTCACTTTCTTTTCAGGATAGAAGTGAAATTTCATTCGCACCATAAAGACATCATGGGCAGCGACATAGATCTGTGCAAAAGGTTCCCCAAGAAAAAACCTTGTCTATGTGACAGCAACATTTGTTTGTGGAGGTACCGCAGAGTTGAATAAGACTGTGTGATCTTGAAATTTGAGTGTCTAAAAGCTCAAAAACTTGACAAATGAGAGAAAATTTGCACCGCCTCTGCTTAGAAAATCACAGATCGGCAGGGGCGTGGGATGGAGTAGGCCGGAGGCCTTAAAAAAGCCTTGCACCACTACTACATGAGCACCATCGACTTGATGATGGAGTGTAGGGCTAATCGAAAAGTAAAAAGTGAAGAGTAAATTGATTATTAAAATGCAATTTGCAAACTAGGAGGGCCTAACTTACGGACAACAGCTCGGAAAAGCTTGCAAGTGGATCAAAAAATCTGGATAGCCACAATCTTCTCCAAAGAGGGTGGGTCCTAAAAGATGTTGCCTGGTTGAGGCTTTCATTTCCATCAAATTCTCCATTTATGATGATGAGGAGGAGGAATTGGTAACGACAGCCAAACAACTTGGACCATCAGTATAGCTAGTGATCTTCCTCGATCGATTCTGTGCAGCCGCAGCCAACGCAGAAAATGAATGAAATCCAAACAAGGGTTGCCCATGAAAGTTAGATTCTTTCTGTTCCATGAAAATAAGAGGCTCATTCCCGCTGTTCTTGATTGACATGACTCATGATTGGCATCTTGTTCCTGAAGGACAAGACAGACAGTGGCCTTAGTCATCTCCACTCAAAGAACACTAAAAATGTCAACTGAACTCTTCTACACACAAGTTTCACTCATAGCACACAAAAATGTCAACTGCGGTGCCTGGTGCCTGGATGAAACACATCTTGCATCCACAATCAACAGGGAAAAGAAATGTCACCTGCGACCTCTTTGTGTGTGTATCACATGCATATGCAACTGTGCAGACTAAGTAAAGCATATTTTTCAGCAGTAAGGGTTGAAACTGCGCGTGCCCTACTAAGAAACGAAAAAGATAAGTCAATCTGCTCTGTTGTCCTTTCAATTCATATTCATTTAGCCTTAGTTGAAGGTCTACTCATCATCAGGAAAGAGGTGAAATTAGTTTATTGGTCCCTCCACAAAATCATGACCTGCACAGAATCTCTTTTTTATTCCTGAGAGATCATTCATCTTTTCATTTGTATTACTCTTTTATTCTATCAATCTCATCTGTACCTCCTCTCTGTTAAAAGTTTCAGATTTTTTTTTTCTGACAGTAATTCATTATTATGAAGCAGGATGAAAGTGTAAGGAGCACAGGTTCTCATAAGAGAAACATTACAGGGCACTTACAACAGAAGAAAAATGATTTTCATCAGAAAATTTCTGCTGCTTCTGCTCCAGCATTTATTTCTTATGTCTCCTTCTGCAGTTTCAGGTTCTCACCACCATCGTAACCATTCCTTGCTTGCTGACAAGGCTGCTCTTCTAGCATTCAAAAAGACCATAGTCTTTGATCCAAAGTCCATGCTAGCTTCCTGGTCTGAAGATGGAGATGTTTGCAACTTCACAGGTGTCAGATGCGACAAACATCGACACAGTGTGGTAAAACTCAATCTGTCCCGCGGTGCAATCACAGGACCACTGTCTCCCATCATTTCAAATCTCAGTGGGCTTCGAAATCTCAGTCTTTCTGAGAATAACTTTTATGGTATTATTCCTCCTAAGTTTTCTTCTCTTCACCATCTGCATTCTCTCTTGCTAGACAGCAACAATCTGCACGGCCCATTTCCAGAATTTCTCTCCATCCTTCCCAACCTCACCGTGCTATCTCTCAGCGGAAACCATTTGACGGGCACACTTCCACCTTCCTTCTTCTCAAACTGCACTTCATTAGCAAATATAGACCTGTCCCAGAACTTGCTCACAGGACAAATTCCAGAAGAGATCGGAAATTGTCCTGGTATCTGGAACCTCAATCTGTACAACAATCAATTTACAGGGCAGCTTCCTGCATCTTTAGCCAACATTTCAGAACTATATAATATAGATGTGGAGTATAACAATCTCACCGGAGAATTGCCGGGAAATATCATAGGGAAACTATATTCAGTTGTCTCTCTCCATTTATCTTATAATAATATGTTCAGCCATGATCACAACACCAACCTCGAGCCATTCTTCACAGCACTTGCAAATTGTACCGAGTTAGAGGAGCTTGAAATGGCTGGTATGAATCTTGGAGGAAGATTACCCAGTTCCATTGGCCGACTTAGTGTCAATCTAGATACTATGCTATTGCAAGAAAACAGGATCTCGGGAATGATTCCTTCAGAAATAGCACATCTCTCCAATCTTACTGTGCTGAATTTGACGTCCAATTCTCTAAATGGAACCATTCCAGCTGAAATCAACCAGATGTCTTCCTTAGAGCAGCTTTTCTTATCACACAACTTATTAACTGGTGCAATTCCAGCAGCATTAGGTCAACTCCCTCGTCTTGGTCTGCTTGACCTGTCAAACAATCAACTCTCTGGTGAAATTCCTGCAAGTCTAGGAAATTTGGTTCGATTGAGTTTTATGTTTCTCAACAACAACCTCCTGTCAGGAACTATTCCTCCAACATTAGGGCAGTGCACTGATCTGTCCAAGTTGGATTTGTCCTATAACAAATTGACAGGGAGCATCCCTACAGAAATATCGGGTATACGTGAGATCCGAAGATATCTAAATCTTTCCCACAATCATCTTGATGGACCTTTACCTATAGAACTCAGTAAGCTGGAAAATGTGGAGGAGATAGATGTTTCATCAAACAACCTCAGTGGAAGTGTCTTCTTTCAGATATCAAGCTGCATCGCAGTGAAGCTGATAAATTTCTCACATAATTCTATTGAAGGGCACCTGCCTGATTCCCTTGGTGATCTAAAGAACCTGGAATCCTTTGATGTTTCAGGAAACCACTTGTCTGGAGGGATCCCAACAAGCCTCAACAGAATTCAAAGCCTCAGTTTCCTAAATCTTTCTTTCAACAACTTTGCAGGAGTAATACCCTCTGGCGGTGTCTTCAATACTGTCACAGAAAAGTCATTCTCAGGCAATCCGCATCTTTGCGGCACAGTTTATGGCATGCCCAAATGCTCTCATAAGAGAAATTGGTTTCACTCACGTATGTTGATTTTAATTGTACTAGTCCCATTTGCATCAGCTATCTTAATAACAATATGTTGTGTGATTGGAATCCGCCGCATCAAGGCAACTGTTTCATCTGGAAACTCAGTGGACACAGAGCTGGCGAGAAAACAAGAAACACCGGAACTGATCCACAATTTTCCAAGAATCACATATAGAGAACTCTTGGAAGCCACAGAAGGATTCGAGGAGCAGAGACTAATTGGGACAGGTGGCTATGGCCGTGTTTACAAAGGAATTCTTCAAGATGGGACAGCCATAGCCGTAAAGGTATTGCAGTTGCAGTCTGGAAATTCAACCAAGAGTTTTAACAGGGAATGCCAGGTGTTGAAGAGGATCAGGCACAGAAATTTGATAAGGATCATAACAGCATGCAGTCTTCCCGATTTCAAGGCTCTTGTTCTTCCATACATGGCAAATGGAAGCTTGGATAGCCGTTTATATCCACATTCAGAGACAGGTTTGGGTTCGGGCAGCTCCAATTTGACTCTTCTCCAGAGGGTTAGCATTTGCAGTGACATAGCAGAAGGAATGGCCTATCTGCATCACCACTCTCCTGTTAAAGTCATACATTGTGATCTAAAGCCAAGTAACGTTCTTCTCAATGATGACATGACGGCTCTGGTTTCTGATTTTGGTATAGCAAGATTAGTTATGACTGTTGGGGGTGGAAATGGTGGGATGTTTGAGAATATGGGAAGCTCTACAGCAAATTTGTTGTGCGGATCAATTGGATACATCGCACCAGGTACAGATTTCTTCATTACTTCACATTGATATAAAAACAAGAGAGTAAATCACTTTGAGTTTTTATAATGCAGAGTATGGGTTTGGATCAAACACTTCTACAAAAGGAGATGTTTACAGCTTTGGCGTTCTAGTTCTTGAGATTTTGACCAGAAAAAGGCCAACAGATGAAATGTTTGCTGGTGGGCTAAACCTACACAAATGGGTCAAGACTCACTACCATGGAAGAGTTGAAAGAGTGGTAGACTCTTCCTTGATGAGAGCTTCAAGAGATCAATCTCCTGAAGTGAAAAGGATGTGGGAAGTTGCAATCACTGAATTAGCTGAGTTGGGAATTCTTTGCACGCAGGAGTCCCCCACTACTAGGCCTACAATGCTCGATGCTGCCGATGACTTGGACAGACTAAAGAGGTATCTCGGCGGCGACACAACCGCCACCTTTGCTTCCTCTCTAGGAATTTCATCGTCCACTCTCAGTGATGACTAACACCTTACCTATTTTCAGTACATGCACTGTAACGCCTCTGGTTTCAGAATATTATTTTAACCTTTCAAAAATTTGACTAAAAATCACCAGCAATTCTCTCTTCTTTCTCCAGACAATAAGATAGATAATAAACATATGATCAAGATGATATACATTCCCAAATTTCAAATATAAAATGCTAGCGCCAAACCACAAGCAATCAGAAGGGAAAACCTACTGTTATGACTACACACCTCTTTCCCACAAGTAAGGCCATCAATTATGATTTCACCATAAAATCTATGAAATCAAGCAAATATTAACACGAAATACTTTAAGTCAACTGATAATTTTCGTTTAGAATTGCTTCTTTCTTTTACTTTCTTGGGGGAGAAGGGGATGGAAAGAAGTAACAAAGTGACATAAGATCTTCCATCCCAAGTTCCAGCCAGAAACAATTTTCCTGCCAAAAAAACACCAAATTACAACGCATTCTCCACTAAGGTCATATGATTTACTTTCATACAATTAGTAGGAGCAGATTCACAAGAATGTGAAGTGGGGTGATGTTCCACTATAGCGACCTCCATCAACCTCTTGATAAATTATTTCGAAGATCAGACCATTATCAGAGCTTCTATACAAAGTTATTGGATGCCGCTTAGATGTTCCGGTAGCTAAACATTGGAGGCACTATGGAGGGCTTTTGCAATAAAAAACAAAAAGGAACTACAGGTTTTATTCCACTAGCCATCCTCACTTTGTCAGATTTTGGAGAACAAACTGCTATTGAAATCTCCTGTCTGAGCTAATCTTCATCATGAGGCTTGGACCATGTATAATGTTAATAAATCATCTTACTTAAAAGTTTAAGCTGTTAGGTAAAACTCCATAATATGATTTATATTATTCTTTAACACGCTCCCTCAAGTGAAAGCCTTTTGGGCTTGAAACTTGCACAAGCCCACACTATCTTATGCTTGATTTTTATCAAATAGAATAAAGATGGTGAGATTCAAACTCGTGATCGCTGGGTCAACGGGGTTCTAATACCATGTTAAAGAATCATCTCACCAAAAAGCTTAAGCTTTTAAGTAAGGTCCTATAATATGATTTATATTATTCTCTAACATATAAGAATCAAGCATTACAAATCACTTTGTAGTATTTAAGGATTTTGTGTCTTAGCTTTATCTAAACCAGCAACCCACTTGGTAAAAGAAGATGAATCACATAACTGCATGATTCACTTCTTTTAGTTAACAAAGAATTTTCTCCAAAGCCATCAGCATTTAACAATAAGATTATCATACCATGTCGCTATCTTCTGTATCAATGGACCAAATTAAACATTCGAAAGTGGGTTAGTTTAAAAGTACAAGCAAGGGATCCACCCATAATGTTTTAGCCATTGTTGTTATAGGCTGGCTTCCGTATTCTAAATCTTCAGACAAACATATTAAGAAGCATGTATTAAAGAAATACTTTCCACTGACCCTTTTCTTGAAACATATATTAAAGCATGTTTGTAATGCAAAATCCTATTCCATTTTTTTATGTTTTAAACCGCAGAAATACATAAATTCTTTCTGATAAGTTGGGTTAGCATAAAACAATATTAGGAGTATACGTGATCTTGAAGATAGTTTTTTAAAGGTAAGAATATAAATTTTGGAAATTGATGGAAGAGCTTGGCTTGACATAACCACCATTTGGCATCTCAGCACCGTCACCTATTGACACGTCTCCAGAAGCGCCTTGATACATCTTTGCAATAATTGGATTGCACAAGCCCTCTAACTCCTGTTTGTCTGCAAATTCATCCACCTCTGCCAATTGGTTCCTTTCCAACACTCAATAGTCTCATCAATTGCTTTCTCAATCTTCTGTTTGTCAGATGGATCCAATTTCCCTGCAAACATCTCATCCTTCACTGTATTTGTCGTATTGTAAGCATAATTCTCCAACGAGTTCTTGGCATCCACCTTCTTCTTCACCTCCTCATCCTCTGCCTTGTACTTCTCTGCTTCCTGCACCATTCTCTCAATCTCATCCTCGCTAAATCTTCCCTTTCCATTGGTGATGGTGATCTTGTTCTTCACTCCTCCAGTCCTATCCTCCGCAGAAACGTTCAGAATTCTATTAGCATCGATATTGAAACATACATTGATCTGAGGGACTCCTCTTGGGGCTGGAGGAATGCCTGTGAGTTCGAGTTTACCATGAAGATTATTGTCTTTGGTTCTAGTTCTTTCACCTTGATAAACCTGAATGAGCGCTCCTGGATGATTATCAGAATATGTAGAGAAGATTTTCTCTTTCTTGGCAGAAATCTTTATGTTTCTTGGAATCAAGACTGTGTTTACACCACCAGCAGTCTTAATTCCAAGGCTTTGAGGAGTAACATCGAGAAGAAGCAAATCCTAAACCTTCTCATCCCCTTCACCACTCAAAATTGCAGCTTGGGCAACGTCAGGATTGATGCACTTGCAAAGTTCCTTGCATTGAAGAGATCTTGCAAGAGCTGCTGCACTTTCTAGAATTCTTGTTGACCCGCCAACAAGAACAACTTCGTGGACATGACTATTATCAATCTTTGAAAAATCACGAACACATTTCTCCACACGTTCCATGCCCTTCGTAAACAAATCCATGTTCAATTCTTCAAACATCGCTCTTGTAATTGTAGCATAGAAATCAATACCTTCAAACAGAGACGAAGAGATTTTCATAACTTGCATCCAATGCGATGCTCGTCGATTTTTCTTTCCTATAAATGACAGGGTGCGGCAACACTTTGTAAAATATTCTGTAGCATTCCCATCAAAGAATATCGAAGTACGCCCTTTGCAGTTCATAATTCACTTCAGCCCAGTTAATTACATTTTTTTAAAAATAAAACTATTTCACTACTGTTTTAATGTTAATGAAAAACCAAATGTTATATTATAGAAAATAATATAAATCATTTTCTAAATCTTATCTAATTAATTTAAACTCATTCATAGCTACCAGACTCGATGCCATGGATTGGTTCGCTAAGCTAGACTGCGTCTTAAAGCACTGTAAAATAAATGCTGACAGAGAAAAGAAAGTGATTTATCATTCCGAAGGTAAGGAGAAGGCAGGCATCCAATTCTCCTGCGTGTTTAATCAGCAATCTCTATTATCTAATCACTGACGAGAAAGGTTCTGACAGCAGAGAAATCAACTGATTTATCCTTTATTCTTTTTTTTTTATTAACATGGTGTCTGGATCAGCTTGCACGCACCTCGACTAATCTCATGGGTTCTGAAATTAATAATCATGTAATCTTTCAGTAGCTATCATAATAGCAATAACAAGGCTTGAACCTAAAAAAAAACAAATCTTTAATTCTAAACTCTTATTACTAAATCATCTCTTTGATTTATCCTTTAATCTTGCTCTCGCTAAGAGATCCCAACACATTTTCCTACTCTATGTAATTACATTTTTGTCGATCCATGAAAAAACTAAAGGTTTATGAGTTAGGGGAGGAGAGATCTTTCCGCATATCTCATTAGTCAAATATATGTGACTTTTCCCTAATTTGAGGAACAAGAAAATGATTTTATTCACCTGCAAGTCAAAAAATATAATTTAGGTATTTAGGTTCTTTGTTTTTTAATACAGTTAAAAGACATTTTATTCTTGTAATAACAGAAACAAATATATAATTAAACGAATGAAGGTAAAAATTAAAATAAAAATAAATCAGAGAAAACTCAAAAAAAAAAACATTTTTTCAAAATCGTACTGTGCACTGCTATGAATCGAACCATAATCTGGCAAAGGAATTGAATTAGATCCTTTGCCATCACATCCCATTCCAGAGTTTTTTTTTTTTTTTTCTCTACTCTTTAACGCCACAGTTGGCTAGTATCCTATCACCTGTTGTATATTTATTTTTATAAATAAAAAACACACAGTTTATGCAAATTATATCCAGACCGATCGACGCATCATAAAAGACTCTCTTGCCTGTCAAAAACAGCTCATCACCCCTGTCCCAGATCGAGCTGCTACAAATCCCTCTCCCCCTTCCCTCCTCAACCAAAGTATTTCACTAGGAAAAGTTAAATGGAACTTGAGTTTCGTACACGATCCTTCTTCATCTTATGTTGCTTCACGCTACTAAGCATGGCTCCTCAATCCAGTCCACAACATGAAGATTTCGACCGGCCACAGCCTGCTATGCAGGGACAGGTTCAAGGTGAAAGGAGAAATCATTACAAGGGGAAACCATTAAATTTTTCACTCAATAAAAGGGCATAGAGGAGAAGGTGGTGGTGCAAATGTTGCCCATCGACCTAAGCACCGGGAAAAAAGCTGTGCATTGATGTCAGCAGAGGCTAGCAGCTTTCTGACAACCACCATGGTTTATGCGAGCTTGGCTTTGATTCTCACATTTCCGCTGCCGCCACTCTAGATTTTACCAGCTGGGGGCATATTTATGGATCCAGGATCATGATAGCTTGCTCTAGCCTTCAGTTATGGCACCCTGATACCCACCCATCATTTAGTAGCTTCACAAGCAAGCATCCTAGCTTGAACTGCATGGCGATTTCTTGACTAATCATAGCCCTCGTCCCCCATTTCTTTGGTTCATGGTATTGGCTGTGCGGTCTGTCATAAAGCAGTTGAAATGATGCCAGTCTGTGATCTTTTATTGTTTCTACATATTTATTTTCCATGCAGTATATATGGCAAACAATCATTATGGTGCTTTCATCCATATAATTATGTTGTTTGTACATATATTCGATTAGAAAGAAAGAAAAAAACAGAAGAGGTCAATCGTTTTGCCAGCATAGTATATTAAGAACAGTTTGGTGTTATAGTTATGTTTTAAAAGTGTTTTTAAAAAAAAGTTAAAAAAAAATATTATTTTTTTTGCTTTAAATAAAAAAAATGATATTTTAAAAATAAAAAATATAATTTTGATACATTTATAAACAAAAATATTTGATATAGATATTGTAAATATCTTTTCAAATATTGAAAAATAAATATTTAAGTCTCTTAGACAAAGACATGAACCTGATGTGATCGAGTCGACTTAACTAAGTCCAAAAATAACTTGGATAGCTAGAGAAAGAAAAACAAAAAACATAGTTATCAAATCGAGTGGTAAGAATCGGTGTGCCTGTGCTACTCAGATCACAATAAGAGTTTATTTTATTATTCTAGTTATCAAATTTATAATCCAACTTAATTTTCGACATTCCCTCTTCTCTTCCCCTTCTCCTTTAATTTTTCTGATTATTCATGATTTTTAATTTTTTTTTTTTTTTTGTAGAAGAAAATCTAGTGGTAAGAAATACTCATACAGCTTCAAATTATTATATGAAAGACATGGTCAAAAATTCATATGTCCTATCGAAAAGAAAAGGAAACAACTTTGGATTTTGTTGTCTCCATCTCCACAAACTAAACATGGTATTTTGTGTGATATTTATTCCTTCCACCCTATACTTCGAGCCAAATACATAAATATGTACAGCATAAGCCCTCGTGAGAGGCGTATTATCCGTTCAAATAGTCTTTCC
Source organism: Salix brachista (assembly GCA_009078335.1). Classification (NCBI taxonomy): domain Eukaryota; kingdom Viridiplantae; phylum Streptophyta; class Magnoliopsida; order Malpighiales; family Salicaceae; genus Salix; species Salix brachista. The sequence goes on along the minus strand of CM018574.1, from coordinate 13,567,980 downwards.
TTACATTAAACCTTGTGCGAAAAGAAAGAAAGAAAGAAAAAACCTCCATGACAGATACACGAGCATCAAGAGAGAAAAAACCTGGCATACCTGAACTTTCCCAGCCTGGATTACTGAAGGGAGGACAGAAACCACGACAGGATAATAGCCTTGGCTCATTCAGTTAAATGTCATATATAAACTTCTCAAATAGTTTCATGTGTTCAGCTTGCAAAGATATGGCTACTGACATGCTCCCATCACTGGTTGAGCTTGGTATGATGAATGACAAGCCCTCGTATGCGATCCCACCAGGCCCCATAAATATAGGTCTTCCCCAGCCAAAATCTGCATCATGGATTGGCAGTCTAGCCCAGCTAGTAATCCCAAGATTCGGGCACCGGAAGGTATGGGCACCGCGCACGAGGGTTGATAGATCAGACTGAAGCTCTAGGTAATCAAGGGCTGATCTTAGATAATCATTGTCCATCCGAACCAATGCATCATGAATTTTTCCCGCAGCAAACCATGTTGGTTTTGATTGTATTTCACCTGCTACTGCAATCGGTGTTGCTGTAAAGATTACATTGCCAAAGTAGCCAGGTGGAATCGGCGGGTGCAGTCTTGACCGACCATCTGTAGCAATATATAACTTGGTTTCTTGATCATCAGGAAGTCCGCGCGCCTTACATGTTGATCTCCATACATGACCCGCCAACATTTCATATGTGCTATAGCTAATAATGTTTCCACCTTCCTTTGCTTTGGCTTTGAGGGTGTTGAGCTGGTCCCTGGTCAACTTAAAAATGGAGACTGCTGTGCTCTCTGGTTTGGAGGTTTCGACAGCGGTTTTCATGGCTGGTGGAGGCCGGTACTCAACGTGGTGGAATGCAGGTTGGGGTGGGTCTCTGGCTCGGAGAAGGGTCCTGTCAATGAAGGGTGGGATTGTAAGGTCAAGACCACGAGCCATATCTGACCATGTATTCACAAAATGAAGACCAGAAAACCCATCCGCTGCATGGTGTTGCATACCAACACCAAGTGAAACTCCTCCGCATTTGAAATGGGTAACCTGCAGAGAATCAAATCAAAAGCGTGCTTATAGTGCGCTCAAAGTAGTATAAAAACAAATTGGATTTAAGTGACTGATAGACTTTGCTAATTATGTATATGACTAAACCCAGGAGATTATTATTTCATGCAGAGTTCTTTATTCCAGTAAAGAAAAATGTAACTGCAATCACCAGAAATATATCTTGAGTGCATTCAGGAGCTTGAGAGGCATCCATGCCATCTAGGAGTTGAATTTTCTTGCTAATTTGTGAACATGCGGTAATTTTCAGGTCTGTTATCAATGGTGGCTCTACTACTCACTCATTACCACATGCAAGTCCAAAAAAAAAAAAACGTCTGCTTCATTTAGTATGCTCAATTGGCAAATACTTAAAAAAGTCTGATGATAGGGTGAATTCATCGAAGTTTGATGATAAAAATTATTTCTGAAAACCATGGAATCAGAGTGTACACAAACCATTTGAGACAGATGAGCATAGCCTGACAAAGGCAAACCAAATTCTATATACCAAGTCAGTAAATTCAACAAAAAGAAAAAACCAATGTCACAGTTACCAGCTCTCTTAAATGGAAATATTCTCAACTGCCTCCCTTTGAATCCTTAGTTGTGTTTTAAATGTATTTTACACAATTTAGCGGCAAACTGTTTGTCATCAGAAGAGCTTAGCAGAATGTAGGGACTGGAGCTTTCAAATGAGATACCTTCAAGATATCTTGGAGCATGGCAAGATGACAGTTCTGGAATTACCAGAATCACTCACTTCAAATGATGATGTGAGCGATTACAATAACTCGAGTCGATGCTCAGGTGAATTTGGGTCGTGTTGTAATAACTTTTAAAGTTCACACCGATGAAATTTCTGTGCAGATGAAGTAAATGCTATAAACTTCTGTGCAGTACTCTGCTCCAACCATCACAGCTCACAATTCCATGAGCAATACACTCTGTTTGTCAAATTTATGTGAGTCATGGTCACATCTAATCCTTGTGGGGCGACTTCAAAATGTGTAGTAATATAACAAAAGGTTATTATAAGCTACCCATTAATTTCTCTAAGGTCATCTATGAGCACTCGCCCATCAAGTTGGGACAGCCAGTGTACAAATGATCTCAACAATATGGCAATTCAAAACTAAACTAGACCTCTTCCTTTTCTTTCTCTCAACAGGAAAATAAACCCCATATAAATTATTAATCTGAAAACTATTTCTAACAAAATTATATCTGGACAATACATGCTCAAAAGTCAAAACACTACCCAGAATTCAATAAACCTCATCCTTTTTTCTCCATGATTTTATGATAAATAAAATTGATTTAAGCAGTTACATGGTGCCTTTAAACTTTAGATGGATTAAATTAATTTGATTATATGTGAAGTTTGAGGTAAAATGCTAACCACTTCTCTTGTTTTATAAACTGCCTAAACAACCTTACTTCATGTCTTGTCGCGGAGACTTCTTGACATCAAAATTTTAGGGGGTTTACTGCTTATTGTTATTACTGGTAAGGAAACACACTACTAAGATGATCAGTATTCTACCCCTATTAGGTACGGATAAAGGAAGTTTTATGCAAGGTTGTGTTTGTTTAATGTGATTTTTGTCAAATTAGGATGCTAGACTTCCATATTCTCCAATAACTCGTAAATTAGGTGATGACACTGGTTAACATTGTAATTCATCTCATACTTTGGGTAAATGATGTTAGATCAGACCTGCTAGTTAATGAAAAAAACCCAAGTTGTTGATTCTACTGATGGGTTTCCAAATCGAGTTTTGATGCCATGAAATACCGAAATCAGAAAATCTAGAGTAAATACTCCAGGATTAGCTTGACCTAGCGTTTTCATTTCTGGCCTAAATAAAGCCATTGGGTGACTTGAAAATTTTCGGTTCATGGCAGATCTCTCTTACATGAAGATTATCCCATCCAACCGCAAAGGAAACTCATCAGTTGAGACAACAGTTGAACTGACTCACTTGTGCAGCTTTGAAGGATACATTCATGGCTTCGTAAGAAATCAAGTCTTGAAAAAGGAGGGTTTAAAGAGGCACACAGTTACACCATAATTCATGCCACATATTCAAAAATCGAAAAATAAATCACATAATCGAATCACTTGCGTGCTGACTCAATAGATAAAAAGAAATCCCATATTAGATGATAATAGAAATGGACGAAACATACCATAATAGAAATGGACGAAACATACCTGCAAAACCAGAAGAGGATAAGTAGATATCCCGCCAGAGTAATCCACAGCTGGAATAAGCTGTTTGAGCTCTAAAGTGGGTGCAAAATCACCAAAATCAGCAACAACAGAGGCGGTCTCAGCCTCGACAAACAACACTCCCTCACCATTGCAATCGATCTCGATGCGGCCGTCCTCATCTCTACGTAACCGCCCTGCCATAGGGTAGAATTGTACAAGGGCCTTACTCAAAGCCTCTTTGAGCACTTTTGCATCAAAGAAGTTTGAGGCGCCTGTGGGCCTGTAAAAATAGACACTTGGGGTGTGGAATCTTGGTACCACTAGGTCCACATTAGAATTCCACAGCCCCCCCTGCGGCGTCTCCTCTGCCGGCCGCACCATGGTTGATTCCTTCACATTGATTATCATCTTTCCCGTGCTAATGCTGTATCTTTCGATTCTATCCCCCTTCCACCCCAGGTTCTCTGCAGTTTCAAAGACAAATTGTCACAAAATTGATAATGGCTACCCTTTGAATTGTGATCGATATCCTTTCCAGCCCCAGGCTGTTTATGTATCAAAAAGTTGTGGTTTCACAGTTAAATGCAGTGGTTGGCATTTATAAATAGTGAAAATGAAGTTCTTCTGTTGTGGAACTAAATGTGAAACACCAAAAGCAGAAAAAAAAGAAAAGGGCCTTCCTTTTTTCCGTCCTAAATCTTACCATCTGAAAATGACTCCACCAACCATAACTTCTGAACCAATACGGATGAACACAGGCAGGATACATCTCTATCACTATCACTTAAAACACGATATCAATGTATCTATATCTTTCCCAGTTAGATTTCTCTCATCTTCCCAACCTAATCCTCCTCTATCATAATTCATCATTAAAGACAAGCAATAGAGTCGCATAACAGGACCAACACTACCTTGTTCCGTGAAACTCTTCTAAGAAACTACAAGATTGCCCTACAGCACAATGGCACATAAGAATTCCATAACTTAAAAAAAAAAAAAAAACATGAAAATCAGCCCTTTAACTCATGCATTTATTAGTCTAACTTTGGTTTGAAATTGCCTTGTTTGTTTGAAAACCAAAAGAAGCGTGGAGAAAGAGAGGCTAGCGTACCTGTGAGAAAGAGAGGCTACGAAGCCGAAACGTGGAGATCGACAATATCAAAGACTAAAAGAGGGCTAAGGGGAAGGTGAACAAATGTCAATGGAGTTGCAGCCCTGGAAATGGTGGAGTTGGTGTAAGGATGTTGGAGGGATAACTTATAGCGCGAGTGCATATATTTTACAATTCCTTTTCTCTGCTCACCAACCCCAGCTAATGAGATTTGACTTTTTGAGCTACTGCAGTCGATTTTGATTGTTAAAGTCTTTTTTACTTGGTGATGATGTGATAATTTTTATTTATTCCTTAAAACTATTTTTGATATTAATATATTAAAATATCAGAAAAATATCAGAAAAATAATTTAAAATAAAAAATTAAATTGGTTCAAAAACATTTTAAAAATACAATATCTAACACAAGACTTCCAACGTTAACCAAAGCATCACCAACTTTATTTTTATTAGCAACCAGATGAAGTTGGTGAGAACTCATGGAGCCAGCAAATTATTAGAAAATACGAGGCTCCAAATGGGGTGAGAGATGGAAAAATAAAATACAATATTGGTTCAAACTTCAAGTCTCGTAAGTAAATGGTGCTGTTGAAAAGAGCCGGCGAGGCTACCATTGCACCGAAAGAACTTGGGCCGGTTCAAGAAATAATTAAGAGAAAACATCCATCCAATCAATTTTATTAAACTAAATTGATAGGTTGAACTAAACCATAACTCAGTTAATGGTTTTAAAAAATTAAATGAGATTTGTTTCAATTAATGAGTGATTGATGACTCCACAAAAGTTTAGTTATTTTGAATTAATATGTGTGAGCTCTCCCAGCTAAAAAAAACAAAGTGATTTATTGAATTTAAGAATCTCTCGAATCCTGAAGAATATAATGCCATCGTTGTTTCTCCAATCCAGATTCTTCTTTAACTTCTTGTTCTTGATTTTTTTTATCTCCATTTCATTTAACAATCTCCAGAGGATGGCTAGGGGAGTAACGCCCAGTTCTCATGACAATACTATAAAAAATAATTTCATTTATATTCCCAAATGTATTTGCAGAAGCGCGGCGGCGACGACGGCAGATACGGCGCCGCGGCCTAGCCTCAATGATAATAACTTGTCCAGTTGAAATCCATGCTATCCCTGATATTGTTGACCGATTTTTAATTTAAGAAAAGAAATGTTAAAAAACAACGCAAAAATCTAACAAGCTTCTGGGCATAAAATCTAAACTTTTATAAAACGAGATGATTTAAGAATAATAAAAATGGTAGGAAGTTGGTGAGACGGTGACCTTCTGCCAATCTGGATTCGACCAGCCCCCTCCATTTCTATTTACCGAACACCAACCACGGTGTCGACAGCCGGGGCCCACTCAACAGATAATATACTGTTGAATGTTTCAGAGGAAAGAAGAAACCCCTCACCTAGCAGTTTCCGAACATTGTCCTCGGTGGGTCCCACTACAGGGGTTGGTAAGACATGGAAGGAAGCTTGGTCAATCATGGCATCGAGCGGAGGTTTGACTTGCATCAGTGCATGGCTCGGTCGGATTTTATTGCCGAATCCCGATGCCTCGTCGTCTAGCTTGACCACAGTTTCTCTCTCTTTCTCTCTCTCCTTTTTTGACCAAGTCCCGTGGCCTTTTTAAATGTGTCATCTTCATACGTGTTTTAAAAAAATTATTTTTATTTTTTATTATAAATTAAAATATATTAATGTTTTTAGATCATTAAAATATATTTTCAAAAATAATATCATTTACACTCTGAAACAATAATAAAATAGAGAATACTATAAAAATGTTTTTTTATATTTTTTTATGGAAAACAGAGACCCCCTTTTTTTTAGCAAAAAGGGCGGCCGTGTGCGAAGAGCTCACTGGTTATGGTTAAATTTATTAAAGTAATTTATAATAATTGCCAGTCTAATTTTAATCGTACATCAAGTAGTATTCAACCGAACAAGACATGGGTATAAAACAACAATACGAAGCATGCCGCGTGAGGGTCTTGATCGATAGCGCGTAGAGTTTTGTTTTTTAAAATGTTTTTTATTTACAAAATTCATTAAAATAATATTTTATTATTATTATTTTAAAATTTATTTTTAATATTATTTTATTAAATTATTAAAAAATATTAATATAAAACTTAAAATAAATAAATCTTTAGACCTTCTACCATTTATAGACTAGACAACCCACCAGATAAAGCCAGAAGCATCACCAAACCCAATAGAGCACGACCCAGCTGGTAGGCACAAGCCCAAGGAAACAGTACGGTCCAGCTAGGCTACGGTGGCATGAAAATAGACTATGCATGAACTCTTCAAGATTATTTTTTAAAGTTTTTTTAGATCTAAAAATACTAAAACTAAATAAAAATTAAAATATTTATAAAACATAGTAACAAATAGCTAATAGCCTAATATAGCTGAGGCTTCATAAGATCCTTCAGGCTAGGAAATTAAGAATATACATGAAAGTAGATATTTTCCTTTTCCTTTTCCTTTTTTTTAGTGGCTGGCTCAAATGTCAATGGAGGTGAGGTTGAGAATGTGGTAAAGCACCGCTGATTTTTTGGGAGCATGGATATTGTTTTTTAAAATATTTTTTATTTAGAGATATATTAAAATAATTTTTATTTTATTTTTTAAAAATTATTTTTGACATCAGTGCATGAAAATGATTTAAAAACACTATTTTTTTAATTTAAAATAAAAAATAATTTTTTATTAATTTTTTTTAAAAACACTTTTGAACATCCCTCTACATCAACAGACATGTCGGAAGGCCCACTTACACGAGCTTTAGCACCCACTAAAAGCCCAAATAAATTAGGCCTAGTATCCGTGCTCGTTGAAGAGGCCTGGGAAGCGTACAAGGGAAAAATTTCGAGCCTGGATAATCAACAAGGGGGGTTCTTTGATGTCCGGGGTTATTCGGTCTCGAGTTGTAAAAATTAAAATAAAAAAAATTAATACTTTAATATCTCAGATAAAAAATAATATGAAATAGTACATGTACATGCAAGTTATATGTGCTGTAAATAGTGAAATTTAAAAGGTTTTTTTATCTCATATTAAAAATATACTATTTTTTTCATTTTAAGTTAAAGTATTTAAATTAAAAAGGTTTGCTGTCCCACATTGAAAAATCATGTTTTTTTGTTAATATAAAAAATATATATACTTTCTAAACTCTTTTTATTTATTATTTTATTATTAGAATAAAAATAAAATAAAATTCTAAGGATTATATTAGATACATAGAAAAACCAGAGGTAAAAAATAGAAGTTTATAACAGAAATAACTAACCATAAACAAATTTTAAAACATGGAGATGATACATACAGTCTCAGACACCATTAGGACTATTTAATTATTTTCTTAAACTAAAAGAAAAGAATAATCATTATTATACTATATTTTAAAAGTGTTAATGGTTCAGTTATTGTAGCATGTGTGACAAATTACTGTGGATTACAATAGTGTCACTCAGTTTTCGGTTTGGTTCATTCGATTCGCTGATTTACTGATTTTTTTCGATTTTTGCACAATAAAATAACATTTATATCCCTCATAAAAGACAAAAAATAGACCTGCCGGGAGGGGTGCCACGGTAATTGCATATTTTTGATTTGGTTCAGTGTGGGTCACCGAATTATTGATTTTTTTATATTTCTTTGCACAGTAAAATAATCATTCTATCCCTCGAAAAAAGACAAAAATTAGCTTTGACCGGGAGGGGTGCTACGAGAATTTCACATTTTTTAAAAATAACTAAATATTAATATGCCCCCCAATAAGATAAAATTGAAGAGTTGACTGCAAGGGTAGCCCAATAATTGACCATATATTTTTTTTTATCGGATTACTATCGATGCGTGTTACACACGCAATCGATACTATTAAGTCTCGTGCCCTCTTCAGGAGGCGCATATGGCCTATTACAATGGAGGAAAATGTCATTCTTAAGTCTCCATCGATGGGTCGTCGTGTCTTCTTCCTCATAGGGGTGGTGTGTGTCCTAACACTTTAGTCGGGGATGAGTCGGTGGCGCGGTTGAACCTTTTTTCCTCATTTTCTCTCTCCCACAACCTAAACTACACTTCAGCCCCTGATTTTATGCCGTTTTTATTTCAGTCTCTTCTCTTTTAATTGTTCTGCGGGGTCCTTTATTTTTGTCATGTAAGTTTTGATTTGTTTTATTTGTGTCATTTGATTCGTTTTATTTGTATCATTTGATTCAAATTGATTATATATTATATTTTCATTTCAGTTCTTATTCTTTTAATTTACGGATTGCTTTTAAATCCCTTAATATTTTCGATACAGAAGATTTGATTTTTTTTTCCAATTTTGTCTTTTGATTTAAATTGATAATATATTTAATTTTCATTTCAGCTCTTATACTTTTAAGTTTTTATTTTAATTCCTTTAGTTTTTTTATATTTTTTAAATAGTCCCTATTTTTATTCATGTTTATATATATGTGCTCTTAGTTTTTGTTTTTAATTTTTATTATTTTATCTTTGTTGAGATAACATTTTTTTCAAAAATTCTATTCTTAAATTTTAGTTCGCGTTTATGATCATTTGAAAATTGATATATTTTTTCTTTGTTCTTTCTTTTGCTTTTTTTATTATTTTTTTAAAATTATTTTCACATCAAAAGATTGTTTTAGCTAATTTTTTTTATCATTTTTTTTGTTTGCTCTTTTATTAAAGTTTTTGGGATTTTTTTTATTAAATTTATTTTCCCATTATTCACGCAGCAATAATAATAATAATAATAATTTTAGTTTTTTTTCTTACTTCTTCTTTTGTTAATATTTTTTTCTCGGGATAATTTAATAATTTTTATTGTTTTAGCAATAATAGTAATGATATTTTTAGATGTTAGGCGTTCGATATTGATATTGTTATAATATAATGTGTTAATATATTTATTATATCAAATATTGAATGTATAGATATTATATTTTATTTTTAAACTAGTAAAATCTATTAATTATTTCAATCCCAACAGTTATAAATATTATTTTCTCAAGTTATACACAAAAAGAAACTGTAATGATGTAACTAAACGAAACGACGCGTGCCTCCGATCCAGTGAAGCTTGATAAACAACCTAGACCAGACAATCCGCACCTCTCTTGATCTGTCTGCAATAAGAGCTGCAAGCGAATTTCAATCATCACATAACAAAACAAAACCTTTAAGACTGTTTCTTCCCTGTTTACCCTGTTTCTCCGCCCCTCCATCCTGTCCAATTCTTTCAGGTATTCGTTAATTCTCTGTTTCTTTTTGTACAATCTGCCTGGTTCCCAAGAAAATGTAGGGAATAAAAAGAGAGAAGAGAAACTGTAGAGTATGTCACTTTATGGAAACTGTTTTCCTGCGAGTAAATCATGATTTTGCTTATTCATTGAGATTCTATCTGAGTACTGCTGTGTGTATTTATACGTATTTATTTATTTATTTATGAGTGTTTGTGAGCGGTGGGGTATCTGTGGGTCGCTTGGGTGGGCATGGTTGAATATCTGTGAATTTGCTCGGGCTTTATGGATATTTTTTAATGAAAGAAAAATGGTTGTTTTTATGATTAATTGATTTTGATTCTGTTTTCTGCAAGAAATGGGGGTATATTTGAGCTCCCCTAAAACTGACAAGGCTTCGCAAGATGGTGAAAATGATAGACTTCGATATGGTTTGTCCTCCATGCAAGGCTGGCGTGCAACCATGGAAGATGCCGTGAGTACTCTTTATGATTTTTGTGTTGCCTTTGTGAAAATTCAATGTTTAGGTTATATGTTGATGCTAAAAGTGATTCACTTTGGTATTGTCATTGCTGTTTGGTCACGTGGAATTAACTCAGAGGGAAGGTATTGGATTTGATGTTTCTATGCCCTGTGGTCTGCCCAAAAATAGCCACAGTTTTAAGTGCGAATTGAACTGCAAAATTTTATGAACCCTGTGAGGTCCAGAACTTGCCTGATTCCTTAAAGATGATTCACGGTGAATTATTGAGTTTTCTATCTATCGATGTTTAGTGTGTTAAGACTGGAAACACTGGTATGAATCTTGATAGAGTTCAGTGTCATGAAGTAGAAAGGCAACACATGTTGAATTTGTGTGATAGTACAACTGGAAAATGTATCATTACAGAAGGAAGTTCTCAGCCTTCTTAACAGTACATGGCGGGAATTGCATTTGTGGGGAATGCTGTCGACAACACATAAAAAATGGACATTCAAGAAAATGATGAGCCGTCGACAAACAAATGGCATCTGAATTTATTCGGCCAAATAGGGTGGACAGAGTCACAAATACATATTGGCAGCATTAGCATTCCTTAGACAAATTTATGAAACAATGGAGACAAGGTTCTTGATTTCAAAGAAAATAGCTAAGAGATTGGGGATTAGATATATCATAACATTGAGAATTAGATATGGATCCTTTCAAGCACATATTTAGCTTCAAAGAATAATTTGTCCAATTTGGTTAACTTATATTTTCTTGATGTTATGGTGTGTTATTAGTTACATCCAAACTTATATAAGGTGTTTGACAGCATGCAGCTTATCCAGATTTGGACATTTCCACATCTTTCTTTGGTGTTTACGATGGTCACGGAGGTCAGAATATACCTGAATGCTTATTTTATGTTTATTAATATATATATTTTCTAGTATCTATTACTATTCTGTAAAAACCTTATGGTTTTATTTGTTTTTCCAGATGCTAGTTTTTATAATATACTGTCCCCTTTTCCTGATGCTAATATTTTTTCAGTGGAAAAGGTTGTATTAAAGTATAAGAAAAAAGATGTTGATTCTCAATTATTCTACGACCTGAAGGATCCATGCTTAAGTGTGAGCTAGGGCTTTGTTAAAAAGGATTGATACTTTGTGTGTATTTAAGGTCAGGGTTGGTGGATTAATTGAAATCGGAAATTGTTTTAAAAATTCAAAGAATGATTCAAAAGACAAATTGCTGGATTTTCTGCGGCAACAAATAACTTGAAGTGTAAAGATACATTTGTAATGTACTCAAAATCTTTAGAAGAATCAGATGAGATGGGTGATGGGAAGATTGAACTAATGGTCGCATCAGAGTCTAATTTTAATCAATTATCCCCGTGCTGGTGGCTCCTCAAGCATGCATCGACTTACCCTTCATGTTGAGAAAGGTTTTCCATTTTAGTTATTGGTGATGGTGATGATTATTATTGTAGTGTGATACAATGCCAGTAATAATTTCCTAGGCTAGTAAAATGCAGTTTGTCATTCTTATTAAATTATATTGTTTTGCAGGTCAAGCAGTAGCTAAGTTCTGTGCTAAATATCTTCATCAACAAGTGCTCAGGCAGGAAAGTTATCTGTCTGGCAATTTAGGCACTTCCTTACAGAAAGCTTTCCTCAGGTTGTTCACCTGTTTTCTCTGTACTTTGTTTAACAAATGGATATATATAACTATTCCGTTGCTATTTTTTGGTTGTGCCTTTGAGTAGCTCGTTATCATATCCAATGGACTGGATTCATATTTGGATGTATGTGTATGTTAGTGCTCTCTTTGGTATGATTTCTTTCTTCATCATCACAGTATCTTGTAGAAGGCTTAGCTCACTAGGAAATAGAATGAAGGAAAAGAATCCCATATATAACCAAGCCCAACTGTTTGAGCATGCTTATTTGAGTTGCACTTTGATATAATGGCTTAATCTGACAGTGGTGATCATTCATATGCTATCAATTATATCATTTTTATCAAAGAGCAAACAAATTTTACCCATATTAAATCATTTCTACTACCATGATGATGAATGCAATAGTATGCAATTGTTTTGGTCAGCTTGTAAGATAACTGTTACTGGTTTTTGGTCATCGTTGACTTAAAATTCTAATCCTCTGGGACCCATGTAACGACAAATTTTATGTGCCCCAACTGAATTCTTAATGCAGAATGGATGAGATGATGCGTGGGCAGAGGGGATGGAGAGAACTGGCCAGCTTGGGTGATAACATAGAAAAGGTTTCTGGTATGATAGAAGGATTAATATGGTCACCTAGAAGAGGTCAAGTCAATGGAAGTTTGGATGATTGGCCTTCTGAGGAGGTACTCCATCATATTGCATGATGTTTTCTCAATTGGTTGCTGGTAATGGCAGGCTTCCTTGCTATTTGGGAAGTGCATTGGCACAATCACATTTAAACAGGAGTGTGCGCCAGAAACAGCATGGGCTTCTGCTGTTTGGGGATTTCTTGAGTCCTGTTGGAAGGATATTTGTTTTGGGGAGTTTCAGCTCACATTTTGGTTCATATAGCTTATTTAGGCTTGAGTTTCATAGTTTTTATGGAGTTGAAGGCTTAGAGTCTTAAGACCCTTGAGTTTTCTAAATTACTCAATGCGGTTTCTTATTGTTGTCTTTAGCTTGTTCAATTTTTTTCTTTCCTACAGAAGAAACAATCAAACCTGAGATTCTTGGGAAGAGGGGGGTGAGTGCTGATTGAGGCACAAGCTCATTGGCTTTATTCAAAATAAAACCAGCCTTTTCTTTGATTTTATGGTGGTTTTCTTTCTTTGGCCATTCTGATATGGAAAGTTACTCTTGTAATTTCAGTATGATATTAGAACATTTGCTTCTCTGGAAATGACAATTTAGCTCAATAATTTATGTTAATTTAGGTGTATAATCAACCAAGCACAGGTGTTCATGTTGTTTCAGTGATCATATACATTCTTATCCTTAAATATCAATTTTCAAATGACTTGCAATAACTTTTGCTTACTAGCTGTTGTTAATGTTACTAGTTTTGGAATGGTATGTTAGTGACATTTAATTATACACATATAGGAAAAGTGAATCTTTTTTTGCAAAAATCAGGGACCTCATTCTAGCTTTAACGGACCGAATTGTGGAAGCACTGCATGTGTTGCAATTATTCAAAACAACCAGCTTGTTGTTGCAAATGCTGGTGATTCTCGTTGTGTTTTATCAAGGAAGGGTCAGGTATTCTTGTTCCCTCTCTTTTGACAAGCTTTCAGCTCTCTTTTTTCTCCCTCTGTATTTTGTAAAAGGAATAGATGGGCTGTTCCTTATTTATTTCCGATCTATGAATTGAAATGATCTTGGTGTTCAATACTAAATGCATGGATGCTTCTTCCCTGTTATGGGCTGTGTATTAACCTTGGAAACAAAAGTGAAACCCCACACACATGAATAGAATCTATGAAAGACCTGGTGATTGTGATTGAGAGATCACATGAAGAAAGGAATATATTTGCTCAGATAAAAGAATAGGAGAGCTACAATTTCCATAGCTTGGATGAAACTAACGTGTACTTGTAGGGCTGGGCTGGTGTAGTCAATGAAGAGAAATTCTAGTATGCATTATTTACATCATAGAAAAGTAATTTGTCATTTAAAAAAGAAGGTTTATATACTTGTTCTTTCACTATTTAAGGCTTGAGGGTGCTTTGGTTGAATAAAATGTTTGGGACACATTTTGAATTTTATATACAGTTATGGACAAGTATTATTTCTAAACTTATCTATCATTGAATGCATCAATGGAGGACGTAGCTTTCTGCAGTTTTCTCTTTGTGGAAAAAGTATGTCTTTTATCCTTATTGAAAGGAGCCTTTATGTCTTTTCATCCTCTCAAAAATGGATAAACCAATTCCATTTCTACACCCTTTGGGCCTAGATATTTTAACCCAGGTCCATGTTTCATTTTGCAAGACCGTGAATGGGCCTTTTGTGGAATTATGCCTCTGTAATGAATGAATAGTGGATCTTTTGCAAGATTTTACATGTGAAGTGTCTTACGCAAGTCCTTCATTTCAGGCATATGACATGTCTAAAGATCACAAGCCTGACCTTGAGATAGAGAGAGAAAGGATTCTGAATGCCGGTGGCTTTATTGTAGTTGGGCGTGTTAACGGAACTTTAAACCTGTCTAGGGCAATTGGTACATGATTTGTTTTCCACTTATAATTTCAAGACAAAGAGGCTTCAAAGGGGAAAATTACCTTTTCTATGACAATTACTTATGCTGTCAATGTCTTTGTTGCAGGAGATGCGGAGTTGAAGCGGAACAAAAAACTGCCCGCTGAGCAGCAAATCGTAACTTCCAATCCAGACATAAGGACTGTAAGTAGTGTTGCTGCTTCTACATTATTTCAGCATGTTTGGTGCTGCCGATCTTCCTTCTCCTTGGTTTTTTGTTTTTTGTTTTTTCTGAGATCACGCACTTGTGGTTAAATGACCTCACATGGGCTAATAGATGTTTGAATACCCCCCCCCCCCCCCCCCCCCAACCCCCCCACCCATTTCAGCTATTTTAGATACCCGTCCATATTAAATTTTGTGGATTATCCATTGTTGAATTATGTACCTGTGGGCTAAGAATACTAGATTCTTTGGCCAGTATCACATGATTGGTGTATGTTACCATTATGCAATTTTTTCCCCATAGATTTCTTGTTTAATTTGTCATTGCACATGAATAGGTTGAGCTCTGTGATGATGATGAGTTCCTTGTCCTCGCTTGTGACGGGATTTGGTGAGTGAGTTTCTTTTGTTCTTAAGAGTGCATGTGTTGTAACGCCATTTTCTCCATTCCTCCTTTCTTTATGAAATGTAATTTAAATTCTCTATGGATGTCCTATTTGAACTTACATACATGGTACTTTGAATTCTAGGCTAAAAAACAAGGGTATATGACTTGGAAGTATCTTTTTAAAGTTCCCCTCATTAGTTGACACAATTTCAGATGAGAAGCACATCTTCACCTCAACACCTTAATAAAATTTCAATTTTCGACTCAAAAGATTCTTTGGAATGGCAGTGGATTTAGTGTCAAGTTTTGTTCGAAATTAGACAATTTGGTTTAATAATAATGAGATTTAGATACAAAGGTATAAGTTTAAGATGATGCGAAGACTGCTGTTATTTTAGTATCTGTGCACCTTTTCTTTTCTTTTTTTTGCTAAAAGAACCCAATTTTATTGAAAGAGCACAACTAGTATTTGTGCGCTACTCACTCCAAGATGTTATGTATCCTGAAAGGAATGCTTTTGTATTAGCTCTGCATTGAGAATGATATTATCCATTGACATAGGGGTTAGAGGAAGCACACTCAGTTCGCAACATATACACCGGAAACTTAAGTGGTGCACGGACTTTGTTGTGTTTCTACTTCCTTTTTCCTTCATCCATTGATCACTCCTGAAGAGCTTAAATAGAGTCATTTGGATCTCTCTATTTTGTTTTATCTTGGAATTTGCTATTTTTGCTAATTCCACTTGCGCCATAGGGATTGCATGTCAAGTCAAGAGCTGGTGGACTATGTGCGTGAACAGTTAAACACTGTAAGTTCTGTAAACTTTAGCTAAGATTTTGAACATATGCAAACATGTTGGTTGCAATATTTCTGTCCAAATCTGTGCAGGAAACCAAGCTTTCAGTGATATGCGGGAGAGTTTTTCACAGCTGTTTGGCTCCCAATACTAATGGTGGTGAGGGGTGTGACAACATGACCATGATCCTGGTGCAATTCAAAAAACCTATCGAATCAGGTCCTTCTGCAGAGCAGCCGCCACCATCTTCTCATCAAGCAATGAAGGTTGACACGAGTGATTTGGACAAGTGAAGGCTGAGACCAAAGAGAAGAGTTAGCAGAACAATGGGCCGCAACTTTAACAATTAGGAGCTGAATTCTTGTGATTGTAAAGTAATCACTGATTTATTTATTTTTTCTGAGTTCTGCGGCCCCTTTTTTCTTCGTCTTGCTACTTGTTTCTGTAGAATTCTAGCTACTTATAGGAAGAACATACCATGCACAGGATGAAGCACAAAAGGATAAACAAGGTTAATTGTCCAAATTAATGAACCAGACTGACTCAGTTGTGAGTTGATCTCTGTATAGATACATTCCAGATTTTCATTTTCAATAGAGTTTGTACTGGCTCCGTGGCTTCTTCACCTCGAAAAGGAAAGGAAAAGATCTGATTTCAGAAATTTGTGGTCTCCACTCCTTGCCCAGCTACCGTGTGGGAGTGCTAGTTTCTGTTTCCCAATTATTCTTCTCACTGTTCTTTTTGTTCCTTTCATGGCTGCTGATGCTGAAAATATGAACCCAGTCAAGGTGTTAATAGTTAAAACCATCTGGTCTAGCAAAACCTTGTTTTCTTACTGGACAACAAGAAAAACCTAGGTTGCTTCTGAGTTTGGCAATAGAAATTTGGAACATGGCAAATCAGAAGTCAAATAAGTTAGAAAACAATCAAATTTTGAGGAGTCAAGTGTTCAACAACTTCCTGGTCAAGTTCCATCAACAAAACCCTTCCCTCTCCCTCCCTCTCCCTCTCTCTACAGACACACACACATGCAACTTGGATAGCTATCCTTATGATTGTTTGAATTTATCTGTGCGAACAAACAAGAAGGGGTTGTCCCCGAGGTGTGGGGCGGGGCGGTAAGGCCCTGGGGTGCCAGCGTGGCCACCAGGGTTCGAGCCCTCCAATCCCTCTCGTAAGAGCCTGGGACAGCCGGGGGTTTTCCCTGTTCCCTGGGCCCACAAAGTATGCTTTCCGGGCAGTAGGGTTTCCCTCGTAAGAAGCTCCACCACAAGTGGAGATATTCAAAAAAAAAAACAAGAAGGGGTCCAAGAGAATGACTCTCGTATTGATGAAAATATGTTCATCAGTTAATGTCATGGAATTTGTTTGGGTGTGTCAATTAAATATCATGGATATTAGAAAGCCTAGCTAGCGACAGCTTTATATTATATGAACCAAGATTATCGCAGCCACAGCATCCAAACAAATAGATATTGGATTTGGATTCCCAAAAAATAATTCTAAAGTAAAAAATAAAAACAAAAAAGTCAAACACTCACTTAACCTTAAATCCTTAAAAATTCTCAATTATTATTATTATACTTGAAAGAATTAATGTTTTTATACAGTTGCTTGCGTGGACGTGACATGGGGCAGCATACATGTCGTTATTAACCAGAATTTTTATAAAACCTCAGAGATTAGGAGCTCGGAATCGTAATATAATTAGAAATTGGGAAATTAGGTAGAAGGTCACTTAAAAATGCATTTACTTATCATCTTAAGTTTGAAACATTTAATTAATCAATAAATGTGAACTAGTTTTTAAGTTTGGACGGCACTGATTAATCCCTTTTCAGATCTCTACAAACAACTTGCATCCATCCAGTCATTATCCATTCATGATGAGCTTGCTGAGCCATAAATTTCTTGATTTTGAAAACCACCTCCTACGTTAACGGATACCATCGAATCAATTCCTGAGTTAATTATGGAGCACACTTGTAAATCCACTCATAAAAAATATTTTGAAAAAAAATATTTTTTTTATTTTTTATTTTAAATTATTTTTTTAAATATTTTTAAATTATATTTCAGTACTGTACTGATATTCAAAATATTTTTTAAAAAATAAAAAAATATTTTTGAAAATAAACTTTCAAGCACGCTATCCATGAGCACCACTACTGTTAAGAAGATTCTCCTTAATTTACGAGCCCACGACGTGATGCTGGAAATGCCGTGCTATCCACAATTTGCTGATCTGTCGTGTCTTTCTCTCTTACCACTAGGAAACGCACACGTGTCAGATCACCAATGTTTCAATCACCTTGGATAATTTTTGTTTTTCAATTTGGTCCTAGCATTTCATTTGTTTCTAGCTTGTCTATGCACACTGGACAGGGTTGAAAAATCACAGTAATTGCAAATACTAATTCATTCCAGGGAGTCAAGTGCTCTGCCTTTTTCTTTCAATACTATTATCATAATAACTATATATATACACAAAAATATCATCCAATTTTTCAACTTTTTTAATAAAAAATGTTATTTTACAAAATTATTGAAAATAGTTTGATGGTGAAGCTGCTTAAAAAATAATTATTAGGTGCACTGAAGATTTATCTTGAAAAAATAACCAATACAGTAAGAATAAATACAATTGAGTAGGACAATTATATTATTGTACTTGAATAAATTAATGTTTCTTACATATTTTCCTGTGTGGACGCGACATGGTCAAGTGTAGTTATCTTGGTGAATAAATAAATAACGAATGACAGTGTAGTTGAAGTTATTTTTGAAAGTATTTTTTTATTTAAAAATGTACCAATATGATTTTTTTAAGAAAATATTTTTGATATTAGTACATGAAAATGATTTAAAAACATCAATTTTTTTGAATTCAAAGTAAAAATTAAAAATAAAAAATTTTCAATTTCTTTTAAAAAAGGTTTTTGAAACGCAGTGCCAAATAGGACATTAATTTTCGTTATTAATGTGATTAGAAATTAGTAACAATGATTAGGTAGAAGGACATATAAAAATTAGATTAAAGTTATCATCTTAAATTCCAATCAAAATGTATTAATTTAATAACTTTTTCAATGTTGTGAAGCTGCTATCTTGTAGCCCTCATGAGAGATTAGGTAGAAGGTAATATAAAAATGCAATTATATTCAAAGATTTCATCTTATATTTGAATCATTTATTAATTAATAATTGAGTAATTAATGTTAAATGGCCGGCCAACCCTGACACTTTTATATAAATAAACCCTAAATAGAAAAAGAAAAAGGGTATGATCCCATCCGACTGGGACCAGGATAAGCACAAAACTCTCTTCCTACCCTCTCCTTGTCCTCCACTCCACTCCACAAAAAAAAAAAAAAAAAAGACCCTTTGGATAAGGACCCCACTGTTAATATTAATATTATTAATAATACAAAACTTGCCCCCATATAACTATTTATTACCCTCTCCTCTCCTTGCTCAAAACATTGATGATTTATAGCGACCAACATTTCAAGATCCAGCAGCATTTTGCGTTTGCCCAAAACAAAACGACATTCGATCTCTGCCCATAGGGTGTTTTTTTTAGGGAGATTCTTGGGCTGTCTTTGTGGGTGATTTTGAGAAAATGGCCAGTGCAGCAGCTGTTGGGATGATGGGAGGAAATGGGGGTGCTGTGTCTTCGAGCTCTTGGTTTCAAATCAAGAATAAGAGGAAGAAGAATAATAATAATGATAAAACGGGGAGAGATAGAGTCAGGTTGTTTTGTGTTTCTTCCTATTCATCTTCTTCTTCTGTTATGGACCCTTATAAGACTCTTAAGATCCAACCTGGTGCTTCGGAGTCTGAGGTCAAGAAAGCTTTTAGACAGCTTGCTCTGCAGGTATTTTTCCCTTGAATTTCCTGGTGGGTTTCCACCTTTCCATTCTTGAATTGCTTGTTGTTGTTGTTGTTATTATTATTTTGGTTTAATTTTTAAGGGATTTTGGTTGTTGATTGTTTTGTGTTGTTTCAGTATCATCCAGATGTATGCAGAGGAAACAATTGTGGTGTGCAGTTTAGTCTAATCAATGAAGCCTATGATGTATGCAGTTATCTCGTAATCTTTCATTTTTAATTTTCTTTTTAAATTGCTTTTCCTGTGTGTTCTCCTTTTCTTTTCCTGGCGGGGTTCATGTAGGGTTAGGTAAAGGTTGAGTATTGTTCTCGGAACATAGAAAATAAAAAAAGATAGGAGGAGAGAGTGTTCGCCAAAATGACTACCTTTGCTAAATAATTGAGAATAGGACCCATTTATCAAATTCAAGAGATTAATTTCATACCTTAGAAAATTTATATAAACAACTAAAAAGGACAGAATTCAAAGAATCCCATCACATACATTCAATCAAATCTATAAACTCCATGCAGCCAATAACTTAATCCATAGCCTCACGAATTGGGTGGGTTAATTTAGCTCGATATACATCAATCATGTTTTGAAAAAAATAAATCGATGTCATTTAACTTTTTTTCCCAGAAAAAGTCAGATTGTGTTTAGATCGGACCGGATTCTTATGATTTCACAGGGTTATCTGTCACTGGTATTTTTAAAACTCAAGCTAGATTAATTCCTAGATCGATCAAACTACAGGTGGAGTTTAATAACACTACTGTATTCAACTATAGGATTCCATGGAGCATGTGTTTCCAATTAAGATTTATTGCTTTTTTTCCCATAAAGTAGATTTTTTTCTTGTTTTTTCAATTGAATATAATTATCACTGCTCTTGTTCTGTGTGGAAGACAATTGTTTTTTTTTGTTTAATGTAGACACTGATAAGCAATTTCATCCATGATCAAATCCTGTGCATCAGGTCAAAAAGGCATTTATTTTGATAGGACACAGCACCAAACCACCCAAATCATAGAGGGAATCATGGGCAGAATTTAGGTTGCAAGTTCTTGGATGATTCTTCAGACCACACTGGTTTCGAAGATGGCCCATTGATGTCTTTTCATATCTAGAACCTGTCTCCCATAGCCATCACTATCATATTGTTGTTGTTGGGATGCATTTTACGTGTTATTTTGTCCATGCCCTTGACCTTGTCTGTGTATGGAATGGAATGCAGATTGTGATGAGTAACTTGAGGGAAGAATCAGATGAACCCTCACAAATGTACAGGTCGTATGAGCCACCGGATCAAGGAATTGATGAGCCTATGAGAGGAATGAACGACCCAGATTGGGATATGTGGGAAGAATGGATGGGGTGGGAAGGAGCTGGGATTCGTGATTACTCATCTCATATTAATCCTTACATTTAAGAAAATAGATTACTTTTTTTTAGCAAATGATAAAATCTAATGTGTGAATTAAAATTAAGCCCCCACCATCTTTCAACCAAAATTATAATGGTTGCTTTCTATTGTACATAATTTGAAGTGGGGACTCTTTCTATCTTCACCTCTTTTTTTCCTGTGAAGCTGTCGAGCCTATCCATTACATATGCCTGATGGGAAGGCAGCACCAGAATAATTTATCACCATTATTGGCTATGCTTATCTTCTTGTCTTCTTCTTCTTCTTCTTCTTCTTCTTCTTCTTCTTCTTGGCTAATGCTTATTACCATCGCTCATGGGAGCGAGGAACATAAATACATGGAAGATATACTGAATAATTTACCTGCTAAGCTGAGTTGGGACCGTAAGGAAGGAGCAGAATCAAATATGGTCTGAATTTGTTTTTGTAATTTTACTTGGGGTGTTTGTAACTGTTTTAAAAATACTTCTGAAATAAATTGAATTTTTTTATTTAATTTTTTTTTTGTGGTATTTTTATATCATTTTGATGTGTTGATGTTAAAATTAATTTTAAAAAAATAATAAAAGTTATTTTAATAAAATTTTGAAAAAAAAACTTTTAAATTTTTTTTTAATTACCTTGTAAAACAGGTAATTAGTGATAAGGTTAGTAAACAGTGAGTTAGTTGAGCTGTCTTCCATCTTTCCTTCGATGAATGAGCAGTATTTTAGAGCATTAAAATTTTCCAACTTTCAGACAAATACGGAAAATACTTGTTTGTTCAAATTGTCAGGCTGATTTATTATCCTATGTTTTTTTTTTAAATTATTTTGATATTTAATTTTCTAGTTTGATTAATTTTTTTCTGTATTTTCATACCATTTTGATGGAGAGATGTCAAAAATAACTTTTTTTAAAATAAAAAATATTATTCTGATATATTCTTAAACAAAAAGTATTTTAGAAAATAATCAAAAATACATTTAAAATGGTGTAGAGTGGAGGTATGGGCCTGACAAAGGTAGGCCCTTGGGTACATATTTTGGGGTTCAGAACTAAGCTGTCTCTATGAAAAACCTCCTAGTGGGTTGTAATTCTTAGGCTTGACAGTACTTATGGGCCCATAGTTGCCACACCATAAATAAAGGTAGGAAGCCGGACCTTTAAAGGGCCGGGGGTCTGACCTAATACAGGGCCCCGGTCATTAAATTATCTAGTGAACCAATACATCATGAATGGTTTTATTTATTAAAATAATGATATTTTTTTTTCTTAAAGAAAAAGTTATAGCTTGTGGTATAAATATTGTAGCAGTACATATAGATTATTATGGATTATAATAGTATAATTATCATTTTCGTTAAATTTTTTTGATTTTTTTCATGGGACTTGTTAGTATTTTTTAATTGTGGGGGGGTATTTGTGTCTTTTGCCAGTTTCTTTCATAGTTGAACTACAATTTTACCATCACTATCAGACAAAATAGTGTTGGGTGGGTATGATAATTTAAGTTTTTTGATCTATCAATGAACAATACAATAATTGTTATATCATTGAATAAAACAACTTTAGGTTACCGGGTATTTTATATTTTTTATCATTTGATACACAGTAAAACCACAGATGTGCCCTAAAAAACAACAAAATAGAAGAATTAACTCTAAAGATATATTCTTTTTATTCATATTGATGCAATTGTTTTTAAATTTTTTTTATCTTATTTTTGTAAAATTGTTGTACTTTACATTATTATTATAAAAAAAAAATTGTCTAATAAATAATTCTCTTAACATTACTTCACAGACATTCTATCTAGATCAATTATTTTGGTCAAATATATAGCATTACTAAAAAAAACACTTTTACTATTTATTTTTGACATTTAAAAAAAAATTAATTCACCCTAAAACAGCGAGCACAGCACAAATGTGTCCGTGTGAACTAAGCTGTAAGAAAGTTAACTATTTATAAAGTACAGACAAATATGTTAGCATGGCAAATGCTTTCACGTGGAGACAAAAGTAAGAAAAAACATGCTAACTTCTTCAGCACCACATGATCAATTAACCGACACCAACAACCCTACCACGTGCCACGCAGCACTGTAGAATATTTTTATAAAAACCTTGTCATGATTGAGTTAACTTGTTTTGATTTTTAGTAAAACTAAAAATGAGTCATGGTGATGAGTTAAATTGTATTGATTTGTATAAATTCAAAATTTATTATTTTAATATATTTTTTAAGAATAAAAAAAATATTATTTTAAGTTTTTTTTTTTTAAATATAATAAACCTAAAATTTGAACCAAGGTAATTAGATTACAAATTAATTTTTCAAGTCAATTTGGTTTGACTATGTCAATTTTTCAATCTATAATTAAATCTAAATATACTAAAATATAACAACATGACAAACTTATGTTAGCTTAAATTAAGCTTATGGCTAGGGGTTTGTTTTAAAGTATATTTGATGCTGTTTTTTAAAGTGTTTTTAAATCAGAATTGTATTAAAGCGATGTTTATTAATTATATTTAATATACAAAAAATCTATATTAAATTTCGCAACATAACAAATCCATGTTATCTTGAGCTTGCTCAATAACAAAACTTAAGTGTATTGAATTTATCAACATGTTAGATTCATATTATCTTTAATTGATAAATAAATTCAAATATATTATATACATGTGAACATGGTATATTCATGTTATTTTAGATTCAATTCAAAATTATTGAATCAAATAACATGTGGGACCTACATTGTATCGAGTTTATCCTGTGGCTGAACATGCCAGATCTATATTATATTGAGTTTAATTGATGAATGAAAAACTATATGAGTTTTACAACACACCAGCCCAGTATTATCTTGAACTCAGTCAATATCTTGTCAACTGAACCGCATATTGAATTTGGCAACATGCCAGATCCATGTAATCTTGGGTTCTCCGAAGCGGCAGAAAGATAGTAAGAAATAACGACCCATCAGTTGCAAAACGCGGTAAGCTATGGTGCCCTGCTCGGGTCAGTACCCCGCCAACTCTTAGACAAATCCATGTTTGTAGCAGTGAAATGTTTTGAGCTTTGAAACTAAGAACAATCAGAACGTGTTTTAGCTCCAAATATCGAGTTCTTAGACTATTATTATTTTTCTACTTAATTATTACATTAATATTTTCTGCTTGATTCCCTTCTCTATCAAGCCTCTGTCTTTAAGAAAACCCACCTCAGCCTTTCTAATCAACAACCCATCAAAGCACTGCTAGGCAGCAAACTTCTCTGATTCTTAGATTCTGGTTTTTTTCCATTGAGTTTAATCCATTTTTTTGGTGTCTTGATGGATTTTCTATCTACATCAACAGAGAAATCAAGGGCTGTAATTCATTTTTCTGTTTGATTTCTCCATTGGAGGTGACCGTTATTTGCTTATATAGCTGCAGCTGTGTGATTTGCATTGAAATCTTGTTTTTGGCTAATGGGGTTCTCATAAACCTGCTTCTTTGTGATTGTATATGTATGTTTTATTATATCTCTTTGGTATTATGTAGGGTTTGTTGGAGGGGTTTTTTTGTGTGTCGATAACGGAGATGCTAATTCAGTTAAGTTTCGAGTTTTATACAGAACCAGGCCCTTCGCTGTGTATTTGAAGGAAAGACTCGATTTTGGAAAATCATGGTTCTTCAGTTAACAAGTTCTGATAACATTTTGTATGAGACGGTTTGCATGCTGCTGAAACTTTAAAATTTTGGGTGCATTAATTCATTTGTTTCTATTAAGCAAGTAAATATGCTGAAGTATTTTTGAATCCAATGCAAATTCTGGCAAGAGATAGGTACCTGGTTTGGCTTACTCTGGTCGTGCATTGGGAAATATTATATTGTGTAGCACAATGTGCTCCACCAAGGATGTTGTGCTGAGACTAAATATGTAGTGTGCATTCAATGTTATGGATATTCTTTTCTTTGTTTTGTTGAATTTATGCGAATTCAATTCTCATGGTATGAGAAAAGTTTGCCGTTCCTTCAAATAGACAAGGGCCTTTGTAGGCGATAACAAGTGTCAAAAGCTTTCTCTTTTATTTTTGCATCCCGGAAAGAAGGATAGTGATATGTGCTCACACTTTCATTTACCTAATGTACCAGCATTTAGGGCTTGTTATCAATGGCGGAACTTAAAGAACGCCTGCTCCCTCCAAAACCAGCATCAGCTATAAACCTTAGAGATTCATCTTATCGACCATCTGCCTCTGGACGCCAACCTTTCCAAGGCGTTGATGTTCCGGGTTTGAAAAAGCGTGGCCAAGGCCTTCGATCATGGATTCGTGTTGACGCATTAGGAAATTCCCAAATTATCGAGGTTGACAAGTTCACAATGATGCGCCGTTGCGACCTACCTGCACGTGATTTACGCCTGCTTGATCCTCTTTTTGTTTACCCCTCAACAATCCTTGGTAGAGAGAAGGCTATAGTTGCAAACTTAGAGCAGATTCGGTGTATTATTACAGCTGATGAGGTTCTACTCCTAAATTCCCTTGACAGCTACGTGCTGCAGTATGTGGTGGAGCTACAAAGACGATTGACAACACCAGGGGTAGGTGATGTATGGCAGTCAGAAGGTGCTGAATTGAATCGAAGGAGAAGTAGGACTTATGAAAATGTATTTGGGAATACATCCCCTGATTATTTGCCCTTTGAGTTTAGGGCTCTTGAAGTTGCTCTGGAAGCTGCTTGTACATTCCTTGATTCTCAGGTGTGTTAAAAGAACTTAAAATCTGTAACATGCTTGATTTGAATGAATGGTGTTATTGAAGAGAGATAAATAATGGTTTGTTGCAGAAGTATTATGAAAGTTGTGCATTCCTAATTTACTTGTTTTTCCTTATCCTAGTGAACTTTCCAACCATAATTTTAATGAATTGGATGTTGTAGCATGCAATATCATAGTATTTGATAAATACTATTGATTGCATTTTGTTTCTCCAAAGAGCTGTTTTCATGTCCTTGACACTTGAATGATGTAGATGTACATTCTAGATTAGTTAGAGCAGTTCAAGTGAGGTCTGGCTGTATGTCAATGTATCCATCAATCTTGTGATATCTGCACATCTTGGAACGGAAAGACATGAGTGTATTTTCTAATCCTTCTGACAGTAATTTCCTACTCAACATCTTTCTCTGCTACAAAGTCGTGGATCATTTATGTGGATGTGTATCTCTGTATGTTCTGCACACAATTTGGCTTGTTATTCAGGGAAACTTTATTCACTTTACTGTGTTCCATGCTATTAACTAACATTTGAAAAAAGTCTCCTTAAAGTTCTGGCTAATTGTTTTCCTCTTTCCTCTTGAATTTTCTTCTCTAGTTAAAAATGAGATTGGCAGTGCATTTTGCACATATGCAAACATAGTGCCTTTATCCATGATATGGTTATTGCTACTATTTGCTACGAACATTTGCTTAACCAAAGGCATCACTATTATTTGCGTAATTGGCAATCTATGCTGACTGAATAAATGAATCCTCATTTTATTCTTTAGATCCAGTGATCTCACAGATTTTTCTTTTGGATCAAGTGCTTATTTCCAATCTGTTGCAAGTTATCGAGGCTCAGTCCATTTCTTTGTTATTACTATGATGGTATTTCAAAGCAAACAATTATAGGCAGAGGGTAAAGTTTCAAGATCTCGTTCTCAACACAACAAAGGTTAAGAACTCTTAATGAAACCAAGAAATCATCCTTCTGTATATAACCTAAATTGTGTTTAGGAAGTCATCGAATTTTGAGCCAATGGTCTCCTTGCTGGCTTCTTTAATTCTTTTTACTCTATTGTTCTAGTGATGGTATCAACTCAACTCCAGAAAGGTTATATGTTAAACTAGTAAATCGTTCTGGAAAAGCAACAACCTGCACTGCATGGTATGTATCACAATGTGCATGCTTTGCTGGTTTTATCTTTTTGCTGGTTATACCAATTCTTCTTTCTTCATTAAAAATGCAACTCAAATTGTCTTTGTGAAAGAGACAAGTGAACTGTTTATATATTAGAAAAAGGATATCATGTCTGATAATGACCTAGAGAAGTACTCAGGGATGGCTGTATCAGTCTTGTTTCCATCTATGGACATCTACAGCTATCCTTATTTTGTTATTATTTTTGGCTGTCTACAATATTCAGTCCTCTTACCTCCTGTCATACTGCTAATGCCTTTTTTGTTATATTAAGGCATCGCATAGTCTGTCATTGTTGCAGTTTCTGTGATAAAATTCCTCAAGTTTGACCAATTTCGTAATCTTATTTAAATCGCAATTTTCTGAAGGCAGCAGAATTAGAAATCGAAGCATACCCATTACTAGATGAACTGACATCTAAGATCAGTACATTGAACTTGGAACGTGTACGGCGGTTAAAAAGCAGACTTGTTGCTTTGACTCGGAGGGTTCAGAAGGTATATCCAATTTCACTTGCTTTTCCTTTATTGCAAATAAAATCTGGTTAGCTTTCCTCTTACTTATTTTCTTGTATCTAGGTAAGGGATGAGATTGAGCAGCTCATGGATGATGACGGGGATATGGCTGAAATGTATCTCACTGAAAAGAAATCTCGGATGGAATCATCATTCTATGGTGATCAATCTTTGATGGGATTTAGATCAAATGATGGCGGGATATCTATTTCTGCTCCGGTTTCCCCTGTTTCATCACCTCCTGATTCACGAAAACTTGAAAAAAGCCTGAGCATTGCAAGGAGCCGACATGAGAGTAT
Source organism: Salix brachista (assembly GCA_009078335.1). Taxonomy (NCBI): domain Eukaryota; kingdom Viridiplantae; phylum Streptophyta; class Magnoliopsida; order Malpighiales; family Salicaceae; genus Salix; species Salix brachista. The sequence goes on along the minus strand of CM018574.1, from coordinate 13,540,187 downwards.
GAAGAGTACTGAAAGTGCTACTGAGAATATAGAAGAGCTGGAGATGTTGCTAGAAGCGTACTTTGTTGTCATTGATAGCACTCTGAACAAGTTGACATCAGTACTAACAGCAACCATTATGCTCATTTTCATTTCATTTTTCTTGTATCGGATTTTAAACCTCATTCATTTACTTTCACTTCTTTCAGTTGAAGGAGTACATTGACGACACGGAGGATTTCATCAACATTCAGCTGGTGCATATTCCTCGTCCTCCTTCCCTAACCCCAAGTCTTATTAATATTTAATTGTGTTGTGTTTTAGCTCAGTTGCCAGGGACCAACAATTTAGAACTTTGGTAATTAGAATATATCAAGCAGGATCATTTTCGTAGCATTAGGTGATAAGCATAGCTGTCAACTTCTTAATGTTGATGCACAGACAGAAAAAGTTTGCCATCGGTTCTTGCAGAAGTTCTGGATCCTTATTGTGTCTTGCTCTTATTGGATAGCATTGCAGGTTCAGGTTATCCATGATTTTGAGTTCTGTAGTCGAATTACATGACTGATCCTTTTGGATGGTGGTCATATAGGATACAAAGATAGTTGCATTATGTTCTCTGGGAACTAGTCATTTAATTCTTTCATTTTTGTTTGAGTTGATTAAGTGACACTAGTTTTAAAGCAAGGGATATATTTGGTTGCAGGATAATGTCCGAAATCAACTGATCCAATTTGAGCTTCTACTCACAACAGCAACATTTGTTGTCGCCATTTTTGGAGTGGTGGCAGGTATCTTTGGCATGAATTTTGCCATACCATTATTTGATGATGCTGGTGCATTTAAGTGGGTCCTCCTAATTACTGGAGTAACTGGAGTCATCATATTTTGTGCATTCATACGGTTTTTCAAGTACAGAAGGCTTATGCAGCTATAGACCATCAGGAAAATGCCATTAGAAATGAAGAAATATATGTATTTCCAACGCTGCTACTATTATTTATTACTTAATGGCTGGAATGCGGAATAGAAAATGGAAAGTTGATTCCCTGTTACTTGCTTCAAACAATAATTTCATGTTTCGCAAATGGAAATCGACACTAGTGAAGAAGTCATGGAGAAGGCCAATATTGACTTTCACTTTCAATAGTTCATATTTTTAGACCAGATCACAAGTCCTCTTATTCTATTTTTAGCAAACTGTTAGCTTCTTTAAAGCAGTATTCGAGATGATTGGATCTATTATTCATCCCCTCTTGCAAGTAAAATGAAAAAGAACATGGAACTGTTAGATCATCCCACAGCATCCCTATTTGTCCCTCAGAATTGACAAAACAAATTCGAGATTGGTAATAGTTGAGATATCTGCAGATGCAACTTATTTCCAGCCAGCTAACTGATATTGTTTTGGAGATGAGCCAACAAGAATCCAAGTAGTACTTCTATTTGAATGAGCCAACTCGGAAAAATCTCAAGATTTCATCTCATAATCATTTGCACCTTGCATCCTACTATATGAAATACAGACCCACTGCTCGACCTGAAGCTTAGGCATGGCCAAAGCGGGCAGAGAAAAGTGAATCACCAAAACCCTTTCATCTGTCAAGCTGATCACACATAAAAATCATGGAGCAGCAGAACCTGAAGAAAGTCTGTCATGCCTTGCTTTATCAGCCTTTTCCATGTAATCTTGATGAGACGAGTGCTTTGTTCCTATGGGAGAAAAGATTGTCATAGTTAATAGCAGATGATATTTTTGCGGGTAGAACAACAATAAAGTTGATAAACCGATGTCCAAATATGACACCCACTTCTCAAACGGTTAAAATCCCCATGGACTAACATTACACAATTAGCCCAGTTTCGTTTCAAGCAGAAAAAAATAACCAGGACAATAGGTCAAAAGTGTCTTTATGAAGTCATAAATTCACAAGATGAGCACAGCACAACCCTCAGAAATCAGCACCACAAGGAATCTCACTGCAGGTTTAACTTATCTTCAATGATACCAAATCAGCACAGATACACAGCCAGTTGCTGCTTGCATGGAGGTGCCTTGGAATAGTGGCACTAACTGCAGGCATCTGCATCTATGCTAGAATAGGAACCTGGATTGATGTGGTATCAAATAAAGCATTCTTTTACTATGAGATGGTATTTGCATAGTGCTACACCATGAAGGTTTAAGTTACATCCTTTGAGATTACTCTCAACAATCACCTAATAGTAACAGATGGAACAGTCCTACTTGGCACTTCATCGATTAAGGAATCTCTGCAAACTGCAGCTCTTCTAGCATACTGTAGCATTTTAATCCTTTTCGCTTACATTAAGAGATATTACTCTTTGAACTCCAAGCCTCCAGCATCTTTGATCCAGTTTGAAATGTGAAAAGGATTTCATTTGGTACAACATATTCAAAAGTATCACCGGTTTGTTCACTTGAACCTACAGCACAAGTTTGATTTTGTCTTGAACTTGAAATAAATAAGAAAATGTAACTATGAAGAGAAAAAGATAGAAATTTGAAGAAGTGAATAAAATGCTAACATGATTTCTGGAGATGATCTAGCTGGTTGGTGGAAACTAGTTCAAAATAAGGCTATCCAAGCCAGCATTAACGTCCATGATGTGGTCAAAAGGAGATCATCCATGGTCAATGTTCATGTCAGCAGAAGAATGTGCCAAAAAATGGACTAAAGAAATGTAGAAAGAGCATCTACAATATTCATGTTCATAAAACTAAGGAAGATATCTCTCATTAAGGAAATCAGGACCCTCTATGAGCCTAATTAATGAAAATGAACAATGAAAGAAGAGGAAAAAAATCTAGATGACAAGGACTACCTCCTCAAGTAAGCAGAACAAGAAGTATTACTTTCATGTATAGGGCCTTCGATCCATAATGCATTAATCTATCTCATAATCTGGACCAAACATTGCAACTGGATTGAAACTTACAGTGACCACCTCTCCTCATTCCCAAAAGGGACCAAAAAAGGGCTGATATCAATGGGAATGACAAGATAACTATGCCATCTTAACATAAAAGTCCCACTTGTCCTCCTAACATTTGCCCCCTTCTCTGAGTTAGTAATTCCTTTTACATCATAAAACCATAGTTAAGAACGCATACTCAAGGATCCCAACTTAATTCAGCAACAACACTTTTGCTCCAACAATTTGAGTCAATTCCTTCAGTCCAAACATAATTACAGCCCCTCTATTTCTTCTTCTTATATCATAGCTTCTAATTGGCTGTGGAAGAGACTAAGAAAGAGAAGAGAATAACAAACCCATAAATATAAACTTTAGCACAAAGAAGAGCAATTCAGGAGAGGTTTTCATATAGTCAACAAGCAGGGAAAACAAAGAGAAAGAAGCAGGAAGTCGATTTTTTTTTCCTGTTCGACAACATTCTCTTAGGAACCAAACAAATCAAACCCAGCAGCAGCAGGACTATGAATAATTAACTTTTGAACACAAAGCAACACTTCTCTGTAAATCAAGCGTAGATCATCTTCCCAATCAATTAAGGAAAACAATCTAAATTTTGAAAATATCCGCCCTTGCACTTCCCATTTAACATACAAAAATTAACACAAAACAGCATCAACATAGCAACGTTCCTGTAAAGAAAACTGTAAAAAGATTCTTTCACTTCCTCTCACTTCACATTTCCTTTTCATCATTGACCCACCAATCCAAAACTGATGTTAAAGCAACCCAGTCGATTTAAAGGCATAGATATATGGTAGAGAATCAAAAGAAAAGATAACCAACCTCTGTTCATGAGGAACCAAGGGACACCAAAGACAAGAGTGATGATGGCCATGCCAGCCATGACATGCTTTGTGTCTCCACTATGCAAGTAACGATTTACTCTTGACTTAAATCCTTCATTGTTGACAATACCATTTCTTTTTGCCTCGCTTCCCATTTTCTTCACTTGCTAACTTCCTCAGCAAACTCTCTCTTTAGGTTTCCTCTCCTAGCTGTTTTTGACCATTGAGCGCTAGGCTCTTGCTTGCCAGGTTCTTACATTTGGGCCTAGTCTATACATCAAGAATGTTTGGGTTTGGCCCAACGTCAATATCGGGAGACGAAAACATAAAATAAACTTGAAAAAGAAAGCTCTGTTCTTTTATGGTGCGAAGACTTCCCGAGTGAAATCAAGGCTTAAAAAGGTGTGCTTTTGCTTCATTTCACACTCTTTTATGATCTTTCTGTCTGATTTCAGATACATTTCTTGTTTTTTCGTCGAATCATTTCTACAAAATTCTTTCTTTTCAATTTGGTTTCAAGAAAGCCGCGCAGATTGAAAAGGAAATAGAAATATTGAAAACTTTCTAAATCTTGAATCTTTTTTTATCTTTGGAAAATATGAGCTGAATTAATAGTTATAGAAAGTGATTTGTATACTGGGTTATAATTATTTTTGTTTTTCTTGGTTACTAAATGGTGCATTATCATGCACTTGTTGTCATTGAATTTTGAGTTTGTGATTGACAGGATAATTGAAGGATGGCAACCACAGCTTGTTTTATAATTGTGAGCAGGAACGATATCCCTATATATGAAACTGACGCTGGATCTGCTACTAAAGTATGAACATCTCTTCTTCTTTTATCTTTTCTATTTATCTATTCATTGCTTGTTTGAATGGAAACTCAAATTCTGCGAAATGAAATGCATGTAATTGATTTTATTAGCTTGAATTATTATTTCCAATGTTCCATGATATAGAAATTATGTCGTGTTTCGTTAGCTCTTTGATATTTCCAATGTTTCTGTTGTTTTATGTGAAATCTCATTCTATGTTTGTACATCAAATTTCAAAACATAGAATTAAGGGCATTACGATTATTTGGATGAATAAGAAAGAACATCCAAAAGTTCTTTTGTTACTGCCTTTGCTTCAAAGTTAGTGGCGCCGGGATTTGGAATAATTATTTCACGAGACCTTTGACGTCACTGTTTTAGATATTAGTGACCCAGAGGAAATTTTACTGCATTTTGCACAATTTTGTGCTTATGATCTTATGGAAAGGTTCTAGGATATATTTATGTCATAAAATGGACTTCTTAATTTCATATAGAAGCATCTAGGAGAAAGATGAAAGAGAAAGAAAAAGAAAAGGAAAAGTTTAGTGCTGCATGCACCATTAATATCAAATTTATGATATGTGTAGGAGTACATATTTTCTTATATTCTTTCTTGGTGAAGTTGTGAGTTTTTCTAAGGTTTTGGAGACACCATTTTTGTCATCTTTTTATTATTTTGCTATGTTCTCTGGTTGTATTTTGATGTCCTCACAAGCTACTTGTGATTAACACTCAATCCATTACTTGATGACAGAGGGAAGATGCTTCTCAGATGCATCAATTTATATTGCATGCAGCATTGGATATTGTTCAGGATCTTGCATGGACCACCAGTGCCATGTAATCTCTAATGTGCAAATATATCTGAATCGATCAATGCATTTCTACAATAATCACTCTCTCTCTCTCTCGCTCTCTCTATTTTTAATGCTTATGGTGCCTCGTAAGAATTTTTTTGAATTCATCCCTTTTGCAGGTATTTGAAGGCAATTGACAGGTTTAATGATATGGTGGTGTCAGTTTATGTTACAGCTGGTCATATCCTTTTTATATGCGATTTTATATGCGATTTTATATGCTATAGCAACAAGAAGTGGTTTATGTTTTGTATTTTGCCTTTACTTTTGGTGTATATTATCCTTGACCTATCTTACATACGAGATTTATGTTACTTCATGACTCTCGCAATGATGATGGAATCAAGAGCTTTTTCCAGGAGGTTCATGAGCTGTATATAAAGGTAAACCACTTCTTGCTTCTACTGTTTGGAACTTTAACATGCAATATGTTCTCATTGGTGAATGTGTTGTTCAACATGGAGGCTAATTTGTTCAAGTCTTTATTTTGTGTTAAGATTATGGATATTTCTTTATGCTCAGAAATTATACTTATTTAGCTGTTTATGCCAAAGTTTCATGGTATTATGAGATAGTAACCACTATCAAACAAAGCTGGGCAGTTCATGCATTCCACAATTTTATTGGGGTACAAGATCCAGAAGATGCTGCTGTCTACCAAAAGAACCTCAAACCCATTTTATTCAAACTTCATGAGAGAATCTGCAGTCCTTATCTTGTTGGAATTTAGATTTGATTTGACATCTTTTTTGCACTTCTCATTCTTGGTCATGCTTGTCCCAATTTGCTGTGACTTTTGTACCTCGTATGCTACAAAATCTGTTGAAATATATGCACGTGTGAGTTATTGGAAAAATTGCACCTTAATTAAGAATAAGAGAATGACTGGATGACATAGAATGATAGACCTATAAACCAACAGCTTAGATGCTTGTGTTGTGGGTGGTTTTCACTCATAATGTAAATATCTCATGTGTAGGCCGATGTAGGTCCATAGACCAATGTGTGATAAATAATGCAGATCTCCCAACAAGTGGCAGCAGAGCTGATAGTCTGATAAATAATGCAACTAGTGTTTGTAGAGCCAATGGTCTCATATTGGTTAAAGTGAGCATGGAGATAGTGTTATTGTATGGGCTCATGGTTTTTTTCTCCATGGTAGACTAAAGAGCTAGTTGGAACATTGAAAAAAAGAATGAAGTGGATGGCTTTGGAATAGTAAGATCGTGGCTTCTGGCTTTGGAGTGGGTGTCTGGCATTGTAGTATATTAACTCTCCAAAACTTAAACTATGATACCCTATATATTTTTCGTTCCTCAAATACAATCACAACCCTACAATACTAAGGGAGAGAAAGGAAAAGAGATTGCAGCCTTGATTTTTTATAACGGTAATCTTTCAAAGATTTGGGGATGTTCAATTGCGATTTTTTTTTTATCAGACTAGCCAGTCGAGAATCAAGTGCTTGTTATTGATTAGTGACTGAAATGCTAAATGTTGTTTTTTTCCCCTTCCCTTTGTTTTGATAAAATATAAAATGTTTGTTGCTGCAGATTCTTCTCAACCCCCTATACTTGCCTGGTTCCCGCATTACATCTTCGCATTTTGACACCAAAGTTCGGGCCCTTGCAAGAAAATACCTATAGAGGTGGTTGTTTATAGAGTGTACGCAAGCTATTGGGCTGATGGAATGGAGTTAAAAGCACCATCATCCTTTTTCATGTCTTGGCATATGAGTAGTTTTAAAGACTTCCCTCGAGTTTTATTCGTGTAGGTAAAGATTATTGTTTGTGCAATTTGCTTAACGTGTATCAGATGACGAAATTTTTGTTCAACTTGTCGCCCAAAATCTCAATATCAGCAGTCAAGACAGTGATCAAATGATATATATATATATATATATATTTTGATAAAATCAAATGATGTATTTGTCTATTATGCCGATTCCAGGATTGACTTTCATGATGGTATAAAATGAAGTTTATTTTATTTTATTTTTGCTCCCTCTCTCTCTCTACAAATAAATGGACCCTTCTACCACTCTGTTCTTGAGTAGGGTGAATGTTTTCACAATAACTTGTCTTCTTGATGATAAGATGTTTTAGGCACTATCTTGACTGGGAGAGGGAATTCGGTTATAGGAAAGGATGCAGAAAAAGAGATGAAAGATTATGAAGAGTGGTAAAATGCTTATGATCAGGTCAAAAAAGAAAAAAGAAGAAGACGACGGCTTTCTACAAACCCTTCTTGCCAGGGGAAAGTCCTTTTTACCTCCTGCCATGTCTGTTGACTGTTTTCTAGCCCATTCTCATTTCTACTCGAGCAAACATGGCCGGTGATCATCGTGAATAGTGCTAGTCTTTTTAACTTCACCATAATCATTTTGAGTACAGGCAAATCATTTACATTTGAGGCATGCATGATCCATATAATTCAAACAAGCCCTTAATTAATATGATTCTGCATTTCTTCCATTTTTGCAAACAATAGCTATCTTGTCCTTAAACATGCCATCAGAGAAACCTAGCAAATATGACGTTTGCTGCTTCAGTATAAACCCAACAAGTTATGGTTGCATTTATCAAATTTATAATTTAAAAGAGTTGTCATTTCCGACTTTAGTGGCTTCTGTCTTCTTTCTACTCGGGTGGTGGGGTGGCAAGAAAAGTAGTGTGTGCATGGATACAACTGTACAAGCAATTAATGTGGATGGGTGAATTCATTTATTATTTTCTTTCTTTTCCTTTATTTATTTGATTTGGCCCCTCTCTGCATTCATCATGTGCTAGCTGGTAGGCCACCGTGTTTGCCCAACGTGGGTCATCTCATCTCATCTCCCAATGATCTCCACCTTTACCCTACCGAAGGAAATAAACTGATAATAATAGTAATTATTATAATTATTTTGATCAGAGCAAGGTACCCAATATTTTCATACAAGGCAAAGAAAAACAGAGGCAGGGCAAACTAAAATGGAAGGATATGATTATTGAAGGGGATGCTGCAAACGGTCATGTGATGCGTGGACCACTTTCAGGATTTTCTTGGATCTAAGAAGGGAGGATTGCCCTCTTCAAGCGTGCTCTATCATAACAAGGGACTGCAACAATGGTGTCCACCTCTGCTCAGCTCATCTTCCTTTGCTTATTCATCCTCTTCTCTGCCACCGCCACCACCGCTACTGACCACATCGTCGGCGCTAACAAAGGCTGGAACCCTGGTATGAACTACACTCTCTGGGCGAACAACAATACCTTCTATGTTGGCGACCTTATCTGTAAGCCCCCCTCTCTATCTCTCCTTAACAGGTTAGCTCTATCTATGCGTCAAGCGCATGTTTCACTCGATCCATTTAAGTTTGGCTAGAAAAATGAAGACCCAGTTCTCATCTGTAGTTGAAATGTTCACTTTCTTTTTGTCAATGTAGCTTTTAGGTACCAGAAGACACAGTACAATGTCTTCGAAGTGAACCAGACTGGTTATGACAACTGTACAACAGAAGGAGCCCTGGGAAACTGGACTAGCGGCAAAGATTTCATACCTCTTAACGAGGCAAAGAGATTCTACTTCATTTGTGGCAACGGACAATGTTTCAATGGCATGAAGGTTACTGTTCTTGTTCTCCCTTTGCCGCCGCCACCATCTGGTAGCGTTGCTGCTAATTCGACACCCTCAGGTTCTGCAGCTCCAGTGGTTTTCCACAAGGGATTGGTGGGATTAAGGGCTTTCGTTTTGGCATTTGCTTCAATCTGGTTTGGGTCTGGTTGGATCTAGTAGTAGTTAGTGATTTAACTTGGCGGTCAAAGCTTGGTGGAACTGTATTAATTCTGTTCCCCCCCCTCTATTTAATCACAATTGTTTTTTTATGGAGATTAATCAATTTTGGTTATCTTTTATTTTTAGATCGGATAATTTCTGAATTTGTTTGATTTTGGTTTTTTGAAAATATCTGTTTCTTTTTTTTGGCTAAATCGTTGCTCATTTCCTTTTTTTTTTTGGCCGAGAACAACTTGACGGCAGCATCGAAAATTTCTCTGTAATATATATGGCACCCCTGCTACCTCTACAAAATTACAAATTGCATTCTATATATATATATATATATATATATATATATATATATATATATATATATATAATTTAACCAAATTTTCTATGTGAATCTCAATTGTAAATCAACCAACATTAGAAATGATTTTCCTTTTACAGATCATTACCATTCAGAACATAGCTGGGTTCAGTCAGATGGCTCTGCAACAACTTTTAAGCTAGTCTACCTATGAAAAAGAGATTGAGAATGGAATTCTGAATGAATGTCTTCACTTTTATCAAGCATTGGTATGTATAATGGGGATAATACTCTATAGTACTAAAAACTATACAAAGAACTCTTGTAAGCTGAACTAGAAATATTTTGCACATATCTTATCGCCTCTGGAAATTGAAAAACTTAATGGACATGATAAAGGTAAGTCCAAATAGTGTGGCAAATCCAACAACTGCTGCGGCGGCAACTCCCAAGAGTTCATGTTTGAAACCGAAATAGTTCCTGACAAAGTCTTCGACTGTTTCCCCTGTGTCAAGGTTTTCCTTTATATCTCCAAACTGTGAAGAAACTAATCCGTACAAAGTCCATGAAACTGGACATATCCATGCATACCATCTCCACCATACAGGAATCCGCTGTTTTGAGCCAAAGAAGACGATAGATAAAGAGAAATTAGTCCTTGGTACTAGAATGCAGCAAGGAGAAGTTGTGGGTAGAAATCACTTACAGGTCTTGGAATTATAAATCCTGAAAAGAGATTCCACACTGAATAGAATGCGGAGGAAACTATGGAAGCAATGTGCTGGTTTGGTGTTGCAGCAACAGTCATCATGCCATAGAAGGTGAAGTATAACAGTGTGAAGAACATGAAGAACAGATACCAGAAGAACTTAGCAGCAGTCCATTCAAATCCAATCATAGCATAGACTATTAGACCATATACCAAAGATTGGGTGAGAATATAAGGAAGCTCAATCAGGATCTGTAACAAAAAATGGAAAGAAACTTAGTCTCTATGTGGATTTCATAAAACTGAAGTTTGTATTTGTGCTGTGGGAAAGTTCTTACCTGTGCCAAGGCATAGGGCATGGATGAATACAATCCAGCAGCTTTCTCCCTGTAGAACACAGTTCTTTCAACAGCCACAACTGGCTGCACAGAGGACGAATTTTGGATTCCGAGGAAGATAATTGCAGCGTACATGGAACCCATGGCATTAAAGAGATCTTGTTTCCTTTTCCTGTAATTTAACACAAGATCTAATTTAGAAGTCTGGCAAACTTGGCAGAGTCTTGGACTTTTCAATCGTTCCAAGTAACCCTGTAGTGATAGTTTAGGAATGAAACTCAGTTGAGTTGAAGATGTAGCTTACGTTTTCGAGCCGAGATTCCAGAACATTGTACCAAATATCAAGGCTATGGCGACTGTAAAGAGAAATCTTACGGCAGTATAGGAAGGGTTACGCCAATATGACCAATGCTGCTTCCATAAACAAGCCAAGCATTGGACCATAAACGACTGCGCGTACTGCGTAGGAAAGAAGAGGTCCCTTGAACCAGGAACAGGGGTGCTTAATTCCTGAATAAGTGCCTTGTTTCTCCTGAAAGATATGGCCACACATCAGAGAAATTTAATTGCTAATTCAAAAGTCAACGACATTGGTATGTTAATGCATGATTTTCTGTTTAACTTGGGACCCAAGTAAGCTAAGAAGTGAATTTACCTGTATAGTTCTGAATTTTTATATGCAGAAGCAAAATCTATCCCCATAGCTGCTTCGTGTCCTAAAGAGGTAACTTCCAGCATCCAGGTTGCTGGGTTATAGCCATCTCTGATTTCGTCAACTCCATCAATTCCCTAGACAAAAGAAATTTGTGTAGATTAGAAAGAAGATAACATGGATTAAGATTCAAAAATATACATGATTGCTTGGTAAACCATCATTTCGCACCTCAAAATACTTGATCAGCTGGCTAGAATGCTGCCCCAATGGCCCAACATATATCTCTTGTCCTCCGCGCTTCATCAGAAATAGCTGCAATGTAATGTCAAGTGTGTTACTGTTATGTGGATAGGAACTGACAATAAAGTTCCACCTCTAATGTTCTGCTAACTTTTCTAACCTCATCAAAAGATTCAAATATGTCGATGCTTGGCTGATGGATGGTGCACACAACTGTTCTTCCCGTGTCCACAGTGTTCCTAACCGTTCTCATAACAATTGCTGCAGCTCTGGCATCTAAACCTGAAGTAGGTTCGTCCATAAATATAATAGAAGGGTTTGCCACCAGCTCAACGGCAATCGTCAGCCGCTTCCTTTGCTCAGTAGAAAGGCCACTCACACCAGGCAGTCCAACCAATGCTTGCCTCAATGGATTCAGTTCCACAAGCTCCATGACTTCCTCAATGAACATCTGCAAAGCAATTTTGATCGGAGAAATCAACACAGTTCTTCGAGATTTGGTGCTAATGGATGTCTAAATTATGGTCCATGGAGCTGATGTTTTCTCAAACTAGTGACCACAAAGTCTCGTTAGCAGAAAAATAGAAGCCTAGCACAGATATGAGTTATGGAAAGCCTACCTTTCTGGTTTCAGCATCTACTTCAGGAGGTAGACGAAGCCAGGCTGAGTAGAGCAAGGATTCATAAACTGTAACGTGTGGAGAATGGATGTCATTTTGCTCGCAATACCCTGAAATTCTAGCAAAAGTTTCTTGTTTCTTGGGATGGCCAGAAATTGTGATGTTTCCCTCAATATATCCCCCAGTTTTCCTACCAGCCAGAACATCCATCAGAGTGGTTTTACCAGCACCACTGACACCCATTAGAGCTGTCAGAACACCTGGCCTAAAAGCACCGCTCACTCCCTTTAAAAGCTCCAGTTTATCTTCGAGGATGCCCTGATTTTTCATTTCCTGCAAAGTGGTTATTGAAAATAAGATCAGTCTTACTTCAGGACAGTATTTCCAAAGATCAATTCATCTCTGTGTCCAAACTAATCTTGCCTGTGGCATGTCAACCGAGTACTTGATCTCATCAAAGGTGATCGAATGAGGTTCAAATGGTAGAATCATTCCTTTTTGCTTCTGATTGTTAGCCTCAGAAATGCTCTCTGGATGTTGTTCAAATTCAATTATCAGCAGGAAAGTTTGAACAAATTTCCTTACCAGTGAACACACATTAGTTCAGCCATTACCTGTATCATCTCGGTGCTTACTTCCACGGTTCGATAACGGAGTAGCTCTTCCAGTTACTCCTGGTTTAATGCTTTCAGAATCCTTGGATATAACAGCCTGAGACTTCCGAAATGCTGCACAATATTATTTGCAGCACATTAAAACATTAGCCTCCTCACCTAGTATACTTGAAAAGAAACAATGAAGTGGACAGGGTAGAGGCACCCACGGTTCAGGAAAGCAAGAGCCAGAGTGTAGCAGATGTTGAATAGTATTGTGAATCCCCACAATGCACCTACTCCTATCCAATACCAGTTTGCATCCGTAGCGAATCCACGCGATTTCAGAACTTCGATCCCCAGTGGTTCGATTGAGTTTGGGAGAATCTACAGAATAAAAGTACATTATCAGTAGATTGTTCAGATATTAATTCATGAATATAGAGATGGCTAGTCAGTGGATTACATGGCTCCAGCTCTTCCCGAGGAACTCATTAACAACCATTGCATTCTGTCCATACATTAATGGTGAAATCCAGTAACCCCATACCCACCATTTCTTTATGTCATCTGTGGCATTGGACAGAAAATAATTAGAACATTATAATTACAGGGACTAATGCTTATAGATAGATTAAACTCCAAGACAACCGAAGTAGGTTGCCATACCATGAGACAAGACAAAGCCACCCAATGCGAACAATATGAGCAGTGCAAATGACCCGAAGGTGTTAGCAACAATCATGCTTCTTCCTAGTCCTCCAATAAAACGGAATAATCCAGAAGCCATCAGGCTCACAGCAGCAAGAAGAAGATACTGTTTGAAAAACCTGCAGAAAGATACAGCACTTTGCATCGGATGAAATATAATAAATTTCTTTACAAGTTCTAGGAAATGTGTCTAGATTTGTTCTCTTCAGTTTATAACTTGTGTCACCTTCCAGCATCAGGATCATATCCGATTACATAATACGTGAGGGCCACCCAGATAGTTGTCTGTAGGAGTGTGACAGGAATTCTAAGGATCCATGAGGGAAGAGAATATGCCCATGAAGGATAGAATAGGAGGTCCCTTTGCTTGTAAAACACAGGAAGACTTCCTATGGTCATGGAGATCTCTGGCATGCCGATAAACATCATCAAAGCCAACGAGTAGAACAAAGCACCCGAGTAAACTCCTCCCTCAGATACTGAGTTCTTGTGCATTTCAGTCCGAAGAAAGAGTGTCATTGCAATCACTGACATCACTGTAAGCTGGTACAGGAAGAAAAGGTGAGAACAAAAATTAAAAATCAAAAATCACAATCGAATGGACAAGCTTTTTGAAGAAAAAACCAGAAGAATGGCAGATGTCAGAACTCACTTGAGTGAGCTTGAAGAAGTAGACAAATGAGTTTCTTTTCATAAGAAGCCATTCTCTTGAGAAGCAAGCCTTAAACAGCTCCATTTTTCCAATGCCATACTTTCTAGTTTTCAAAGCAGCCGGATGGCTCTGGGACTTTTCAAATGGAGTTGAAAGCGCATCTCCAATTCTACACCCTACGTGGAAAGACTGAAAAGCCTCAACAAATTCCTCAACTGTGACAAAACTGTAGGGCTCATCTTTATGCATCCAGTACTGTTGCTGATCTTTCCTTGATGTTATCTGCAATGAATTATTTGTCATCATTTGTTAACGAATTCCTTCTCAACTAAACGCAAGGCTGAAGCAAGATCCATTAATGAACTGGTATGATAAACGACACACACAAGACCACCATTCCATTGCTTACTTCTTGCAAGAAATCAGCCACTCCTTTTCTTTCGGGAGACTTAAATCCCATGGATTCAAAAAATTCAAGTACATGTTCGCGGGGACCCTGGTACACAATCCGGCCATCAGATAGTAGAATAATGTCATCAAAGAGATCGTATGTCTCTGGTGCTGGCTGGAGGAGTGAAATCACAGCAGTTCCATTGAGAATGTGAATGCTATGTTTCAAGGAATTCACGATTTGATAAGTTGTTGAGCTGTCCAATCCAGTTGAAATCTCGTCCATAAACAAAGCCTTTGCTGGTCCAACCAGCATCTCACCTACAATATGATCATTGCAGAGTTTCAACAGCTTGAACTGATGAAATGGCTACTGGAAATCAAAATGTTATTCTGGAATTGAAAATGGATTAAAGATGGTTCTTACCAGTTGTAACACGCTTCCTTTGTCCTCCAGAGATACCCCTTACCATTTCATTTCCTACAATAATATCTGCACAAACTTCTAGTCCTAAAATCTGTGAATTTAAGAAAAGAAGGCATTAATGCTTTGAATTGATCTGTATCAACTTGCAGAATGTCTATTGAACTGGGGTGCATTGTTCTATTACCTTTATAATATAATCTGTCATCACACTTGTCTCCTGACCTTCTGTTGCTATAGCCTACACCACAAAAGACACAGAACACCAAAATCAATTTCCTTGAAACACAACTTACCATCAATGGCAATTTTCTCACTGTGCTGCAATGGAACTTGACTAAGAAAATCCCATGTTAATGGTTTAGTCTCCATAGTCCTTGCAAAACCATTTCAATAGAGGTGCGATGCTTGCTTTTCTCGGAACACATGTTTAGGAGTGTGGTTGAAATTGCTTTTAAAAGTGCTTTTCGGTTAGAAATACATCAAAATGATGTTTTTTTTATTTTTTTAAAAATTATTTTTTATATTAAAACATCAAAATAATCTAAAAACACGATTTTTTTTTTAATTTAAAGTAAAAAATAATTATTTTTTTTCAAAAAAGCTTTTCGAACGTAATCCCATAATCTTTCTCGCACTTGACACCATACTTTTAACTATTGCTCACAATGATAGCTTCTCTCACCTTCATGAAGACATCAATATCAGGATCAGGCTTAATGCTGGCCTCTTTCTCTCTTCTTGATAGCTCTGCTAACATCTCTGCATATTGCGATGAGCTTAAATGATTAGCCATACAAAGACAAGGGCACCACCCTCCATGGCATATTATGAAGTTGATATCAAAAGAATGGAGGGAAAATTAGTTATTAAACTAACCATAACGGTTTCCAACTCCTTGGCATCTTGCAGCAAAGGCCAAAGTTTCCCGTACAGTCATTTCTCCTAAATGGGTATCATATTGACTTATATAGGCAGCTGATCTCTGGGGTACGAACTCGTTCATCTCATGACCGTTGTATGTCACCCTACCGGAGAACTGCATAAGAGAATTTATCCCTAAAATGAGAGGATAAGGAGGAGATTTAAAGGAAAATACTCAAGCTGTCAAAAAAAACAAGGAACACCCCACGAAAAATGGAAACAAAAGATCATCTATCATCACCTTTAGATTAGGATCAAGCTTTCCGGCCAATGCCAGCAGAAGAGTTGTCTTTCCAGAACTTGGAGGACCCAAAAGCAATGTCATTCTGAAACCAGTATGGCAGAGAAAATAATGAGAAAAATTCAAAATTTAGAACTAATAAACTGTATACAATATTGGTTTCAATTCTATCTCGTCTCTCACCTTGATGGTTTGATGATTCCACTGACATCCTCAAGGATGGAAAACTGTTTCTTTTTACTCGGAATGATGTGGAGATAGTTGAAGAGACCCTTCAAAATTGAAAGAAAAACGTGAGATGCAAGAATAACTTAATTGAAACTAAATATAATCACTTTGCCATAACAGCATATCACCAGCTTCTGCAGAAGCCTACCTCTGCAAAATCAACACAGAAGTTAATTATCGATGGCAGCGCTCTGCTTCCTGCATGAGCTTCTGCTTTAATATTTAGATGCTCGAATCGAACTTCAATTGTGGGGAGATCAATTCCAACTCTAAAATATCAAGAAACAACAGAAGATTATTACTGGTAATATATCAAGAACATTACAGGGTTCCCCTGCCCTTGTGTAACTAATGGTGTTTTATACTTTGGAAACGTATACACATAGCAAAAAGCTTACCTTTCAATGCGGCTCTTGAGCTTTTTCAAGAACTTCTCATTATCTTCTTCAGAAACATCGATCAACCTCTCTAGCAAACCCTTTCTTTCATGAAACCCAAGATTCTGAATGTAGATTTCATTGGCACCTTTTGAGGTGGCCAACAAACCTTTTTGTAAGCGATTGAAAGTAGGTAGTCTCTCAAGAGCAGCCCATTTCAGAGCTTCTTCATCATCTTCATCTCTCGAAGATTTTGAGAATGCATCTGAAACATTGTTTGTCCATAAAGAAGAGCCACCTCGCTGTAAACTACATGCTCTATAAATATCATCTGCACCTTCCATTGCTGAAGGATCAGAAGAGCTTCTTCAAGCCTAAATTAACCCCACTTCTTTTTGGTGTCTCTTTCTAAAACTTGTTCCACAGAAAACTACTAACGATAATTTGTGAGGCACAAAGTTGAAAGAGTGTACAGATTGAGAAAAGGGACTTCTTTGAAACGCTGAATGCGAGGAGCTGCCTTTATTTATACTGATATTAACGTGATGGCCTTACACAGTAGAGGCCGAGGGCGGCTACCGGCGTTAATTTTGTAGAACAAGAACACCTCCTTCCTCTTTTTTTAATTTATATTCTGGGTCAAAACAAAAATTCTATAGAAAGACCATAGCATGCATGAAAACTTTTTTTTTCAATGTCTATTATTTATATAAATAAATAAAAAATTTGAGCTCAACACAAATGAGGCACTCCAATTATATAGGCCATCTCATGTATAGTTTTTTTGACTCCAGAATTGTTCATACTAATTACACTGTATAGGTCAAAAATGTGCAATTTGTCCCCACCTTAATAAGAATATTATCTATAATTTATATCTATATATATATATAAAAAAAAAAAGAGGCACCCACAAAAAACAATTGTGCAATAAAGAGCATACATGTATGATAATCATATTTTAGCCAGGAATATATATTCAAATAATATTTTATTATTTTTTAAAAAAGTTTTTTTTACCACAACATATAAAAACAAACATTTCTACAGTTTTTTTATCTGTAAATTTTGCTCCTTCAAAAAGAAAAAAGAAAAAAGAAAAAAAACCCTCCATAATATTTGACTTTGACATGATGGGAATTCTCAGTTTTTAAGCAACGTTTTTTTTTTATTTTAAAGAAACTCTGTACCTTGCCAGCAAATTACACCTCATTGTTTAAAATGAAGGACACGTCACTGATGCCGTCATCTTGTAAGTAAAGAATTCGGTGAGCACATCGCAATGAATCTCAGGAAAAGTTGACCATTTAAGGTCTCGTGATTATATATTATTAATGGATGATGCTAATTCATCTGTAATTATATATTTAATTTTTATTTCTTTTCAAAGTTAAAAATAACACAATTTAAAATATAGTACAATTTAAAGAGTTGAAAGTGTTATTTATGATTTTAGAATCACATGCTTTATTTATTTATTTATTTTTAAAGGATAATATCTTAAGAATAAATAAATATTAGTGTTAAGTTGTAATAAGAGACTTGAATTTTTAATATTAATTCATAGTAAAATATAAACATATTTAAATTTGATTAAACCATTTCATCCATGATTTACACCTTTGATCATGCCATCACCGGACTCTATTTAATAATTCTTAAAAAAGAAAAAAAAAAAACATGATGCCGTTTTTGGACCCCTCAAAGGCACGCTAACTTGTTCCCACCATTATAAACGGCACTAGCTTCTCCTTTTTTTTTTTCTTTTTCTTTTCTGAGAAAATAAATATATTATGTTTTTGGTACAAAAGCGTCAGCAGGTACATCAGCAATCGTTAATCTAAGTTATAAACCATCACTGATGATGATATATGATTTTCAACTTGAGAACTTCGAATGAAATTGCTTTTTGGTGGCTAAAATTATAATATGGAAAGAAAAAAAGTCAAATGTACAATTTACCACAATGTGTGAGACTTGGAATTAAAATAAAATCCAAATTACTCAAAAAAAAGTCTCTTTTACTTCTTTGAATTAATATCTCTCAACCGGATTCATAAAATATCAGCATTTTTCGTATATTAATATAGGTGTTCGGGTTTCCAGAGATAAGGTTTACTCGAATCCAAAAAAATAAGTGTTTGAGTTGACATTTTTTTTAGATTAATATGAATGTTCGGGTTAGCTTGTATGTATCTCAACTAATTTCACATGCTCTAAAATTAATGACTATATAAATTTTTAGTAGATATTATATTAGTAAATAAATGACTCGAAATTGAGACCATAAAAGAAAAGTATCGGCCTTTTTCTTGATAGAGACCTTTCAATAACAAAACCATAAATGTTTTTTTATATTTTATTTTATGCAATGAAATGCTTTGCTTTAAGAGAGTATGATAAATTCTAAAAAGAAAAAAAACGTAGAATATTACAACTGAGAATCAGATAATTCAAATGAAAATCATTCGGAATTACTTTCAAAGTTTTACCAAATACCTTTTATTTTGTCTTCTGAATATATTTTTTTTTCTTTTTGAGAAGTAAATTAATTCCTGCATTTTATTGGTAGTGGTGGGCAAACATCATCTTCCTCATCAACAAAAGCAAGTAAATAAATAAATAAAAAACTAAAAAAACAGTGATTATCTTATTTAAACAGGGAAAAGTAGTGTTGCAGGACGCTTGTATAAAGAGTAGAAGACTGTTCTGTTCTCTCTTATTATCTCTGCATGGTTACAGTAGGTACATATCACACGAGGAAGGAAACAAGATCCTATATATTTGCTGCGAGCATTTCCTAAATATCTGCTAATGATTCCAAAGATCAGGCCTAAATAGATGCGCTCATAATTGTACAGTAATCTATACATTAAATGTGAAGATATATATGTTGCTAATATTCCCTCTTAAGTTGGAGTAATTGAAGATCCATAATGCCTAACTTACGTCATCACACTTGGAAAGCTTCAAGGCCCAAGACTTCAGTGAAGATATATATATATATATATATTAAAATGGTAATATGACATAATAAAAATTGATAAATTAAAAGGAGGTTTTTTTGTTAAAATATATTTAGATTAAAAAATTATATTAAAAAAACATTACTAGATTTAATCGGGTCTTACCATCTTTATTTATTTATTTTAATCTCTGAAAGCCCAAGGAAAGGAAGAGGGATAGAAGCATATGTTATAATGGGCTGCGTTGAACCGAACTCAGCTTGGCAACAAAAGAATAGTGTGGGCTTTCAATTTTGATTATTAATTTTACCATCAGACCCATTTACAATGCTCAGGAAAAAAAGTTCCCTTTTCTTGATTATTCTTCCATTATATATTTAAAAATTCTGTAATTTATAATTAACTCATAAAAAATTAAATCCATTCTATAATAATTCTAAAAAATTAACTAGAGTTCATGAAATTATTAATCTTTTAAACGCTGGTACTAAATTATATAATAGGGGACACAGGAGCTTATAGAACGACGTCCCACACTTGATTTCTTATTTTCGTTGGTCAATTTATCAACCACGCACTAATTATTAATTAGTAGCTGACAATTTACGATTTTTTTATATAATTAAACAATTAATATTTGGATTTCGCTTGAATTAAAAACATTTTAGAATAATTTGTCATCTTCAAGAATTTCCGATAATGTATCTGCACATTAAGGTTTTTCCTCATGGGATGTTTGATACTGTATTTCAAAAGTGTTTTTGAAAATAAAATAATTTTATTATTTTAAATTATTTTTGATATCAACACATCAAAATTATATGAAATACCAAAACAAATTAATTTAAAATAATTTTTTTTTTCAAAAACACTTTTGAAACGCAGTATCAAAATATGCACAAGTCTAAGTTGAAATACTTAAATTAAACCTAAAAAATGTTGTTTTTACTATTTTTAATTTTTTTTAATTTCATATTTTAACTATCTTTTATACTTGGTTGTAGATTCTCTTGGTTAAGTATGTTTGGAGAATTTTTAATTTTTTAATAAAATTATTGAATTTCAAATACAAGAATATTTTGTACCATTTAATTAGGATTTGAGAACCTCTATTGGTATCAAAACAAAGTATAAAAATTATAATAACAACTCATCGCACTGCTTATTAGAACAAATCATAATTTCTTTTTCTACATTCGATAACCCTAAAATCTTAGAGATTCAAGAACTCTATCAATCGAAAAAAAAATGATTTTTTTAGTATTTTTAAATTATTTTAATGTACTAAAGTTAAAACATTTTTTTAATAATATAAAAAATATTATTTTACTATATTTTTGAATAAAAAACACTTTAAAAAACAAATCTAAATGCTGTTGAAGGAACAAAACAAAAATAACACAGCAAGCAACAGTAGTATAAGATATATAACTCATACAATTTTATTGGTGAGCAGTGGCCAATTCGGAAAGCCCCTTGTGAGTTGATGATTCCTTAGCTTTTATTAATCCATGACGATGACGTGTCACGAGTCAACAAAGACCACCGAAATTGGAGGAGCAATCATCCCTGGTAGCTGCCACAGAGTTCAAGGAATGGTGAGCCTGAATTACCTCGGCTGTAATCATCTTTCGTTGTGGACCAACACTCGTAAATATGTGTTTCAATTCAAACTGAGTTCTGAAAGGGGTCCCAGAGATTGTTTCAGGCAAGCCAGAACATGAAGCTTTCATAGGATTATAGAGACAAGAAATGACAGTTCAATGCTCAAACTAGATTGATCAGCTACTAAGAACACGATGAGTTATCAGATCGGATGTACATAGGATGCCTAAGAAAGACAGACCATTAATCTGAGGCAGAAACATTTGCATATCCAATTAGAGACGAGGAAAGCAAAATTCATCATAGACTCGAAGTAAGTACACACCTTCACATCAATGGAAGAAAACAAAGAATCTGTACTGAACCTACTCTGCATTGGATTTTTGTTTTCTCCTTGACCTGCTAAACAATTTGGAAGGTGGGGAGGGGGAGAATTCGATTGGAAGATGCGGTAGATCCATCTCCCCTTTCAAAATCTTCACTATCTCTCCAATATCTGGCCTCAATTCAGGCATCCTCTGCAAGCATGTCAGCGCCAAGTTTATACACAAGCTTGCCTGCTCCTTGTTGTGTTCATCTTTCATTCTCTCGTCCACAAGTTCTAAGATGTTCCCGGTTTGAGCTAGCTGCCTGCTCCAACTTATTAGATTTGCCTTTTCAAGCTTCATCGGTGAAGCAAGAACATGTAATGGCCTCCTGCCGGAGACGATCACGAGGATCAGAACCCCTAAGCTGTATATATCAGCCTTCTCCATCAGGTAACCACACCCACCGTATTCTGGTGCAACATAGCATAGAGTGCCTCTCATGCTTGTTGTGCTGCTTAACTCACGACTGAAAAGATCGCCACTCCACATATCACTCCCAGCAGATTGCATCTTTTTCTTCCATCCTCTTCTGAAACTGAACTCCCCGTTTTGATCAGTGTCATTCTGGTTCTGCTCTCCCAATTTCTTTCGCCGGTGAAAACGAAACCTCCGACCGAGATCAAAATGTGGGATTTTAAACCCTTTTTTCCATTTTGTCTCAAGATTCTTCAGCGTACTGCCCTTCTTGTTAATCTCATCCAAGTGCTCTTCTTTCCACCATTCTTGCATCTTCCTGTTTTTCTTCCGACGGTTTTTCCTGCCTTTAGAATCTTTCTTCTCGAATCCACTAACAAGGTTGTCAAACTTGAAATCTTTTAATCGTGGAGGTTCATTTGCATCAGCTAATTTATCTAACGCGACAGAGCGACGCGATTCTGTTCTTTCTTGAGTGCTTTTCTTTTCATCTTCCCAATCCGGATTTGCTGAGGGGCAAATCTGGCTCCCTATCCACTCCATAACATAATCTTTACTACACAACTCACCACTCCCATCCTGTCTCCACCACCAGTCCTTTCCCCATTGCTTACTACTAGCTGAATCGTCTACAACCGAGGAGCTATTACAATTCAACTCCTTACTATGATCATTACTACAGAACTCATCATCATACGGCACAAATCTGCAGTTCCAATCATCCCCACCAATATCAACACTTGAAACCTCCTTCCCCTTCCCATTCCCTACCTTAACATCGCTCTCGCCCGCAATATTGGGATTATAATTCAAAGAGCTCAAGTTCAAAGCCTTGACATTATAACATGTTCTACTTTTTTTCGACGAAGAAGAAGCTTGTAAAGCAAGAGCAAAGTCTACCTCATGACAACTCTCCACAGGGGTACCAATTGCTGGTGTTTCTGGAGTCAAATTCCCTGAAAGCTCTTGACTCTTCCATAGCTCTTGACTCTTTCCCAAATCCTGACTAAACAAATCCACTCCAAACTCCCCCTCCACCTTAATCCTTGATAATCCAAAATCTGAAACCTTTGCTCTCAAATCAAAATCAAGCAAGACATTGCTGGGCTTAACATCCCCATGAATCACTGGAGGGTCACAGCCAAGGTGCAGAAACTCAAGTGCTTTTGCAACATCAAGAATGATATTAAACCTTCTCTCCCAGCACAGACTCAAATGACCATCTCCAAACAACAGTTCCTGCAAACTTTTATTTGGCACATACTCATAAACAAGCAGGCGCTTGTTCTTTTCAACACAGTACCCCAGAAGAATAACCAGGAAAGGTGATCTCAAACCACCGAGAATCTGCAACTCATTCTGAAACTCCCTCTCTGATTGTAAGGAAAGAGCATCGATTCTCTTAATAGCATATAGCTTGCCATCTCTTGCAATGCCTCTAAAGACAGTAGCAGAACCACCTTTGCCGATAATATTCGCATCATCAAAATCATTCGTGGCAATCTTTAACTCCTTGTATGAAAATCTTTGAAGCTTTAAAGGAGCACTGGAGTCGAAGGGGATGGTTCTTGAACGATTGACAAGGGTGTGCCAAAGATGGTAAACAAAGTAAAGAATGGTAAAAATTAAAACCACAGAGGCTGAGATTGTGAGCGTCAAAAACAAGATTCTGGTTTTGGTTAAGAAACTGGGTCTAGGATGGTCAAAGCTTGGAGACAAGTGTCTTGAAGGCATGGTTTGGTGGGTTTAGAACTGGGGGTTTCAAGTGTTATCTAGCTAGTTTGGTCTCCAGATTTGGTGTGGAAAGAAAATGTGCTAGATGGGATATTCTTTTCCTTTTCTTCTTGGGGTGGGGATAGTGTTTAGTTATTGGATTCATTTTTTTTGCAGTTTTTGTTGCAATCTGTATCCAATGCTGTGAGTTGCTTTACAGTTGGATCATCAAAGTGAAATGATAATGTTGTTTACAATAATGAACTCTAGTCATTGACAATGATATAGATTCTTAATTGTTAATTCTACAGACACTGTACTATTGCCTGATCACTCTCTCTCTCTCTAGGAAATAAGTTATTAGGAAATTTATTAACCCTTTTGAAAAAGATAGTGCAGGGAGGGCCCCAGGATGCTTTTGACTAAAGAGGAAGTTTTAGCAGACAAAGCCCTGAGCAGCAGGGAAAAAACAAAGAAAATGGAGGCACTTACATGGATAACAGTGACAGGAATGAGGAATTCTTTTCCCACGCGCTGCATGGAGGAGCGTGTGTTAGGCACGTGGTGCTATGCTCTTGGACCTTGGTGGTCAGGACATCGAAAGCGGAGCTAATATTTTTTTTGGTTTTCAAATTGTTTTTTTAGAGGTTTATAAAAAATAATATTTTTTATTTTTTTAAATTTATTTTTAACATAAATATATTAAAATAACTTAAAATATTTAAAAAATAATTTAAATTTTCTAAAAATATATATTTAAAAAGCTCCACGACAACAAATGAGTTTGTAGTATATGTTTGATATTACAAATAATTCTTATCGAAGTGTTTTGAAAAAATAAATTTATAAAATTTATAAATTATAATTTTTTTCTCATAATCAATGTGCAGATATATTTTTAAATGTAGTCTTTTATAAAAATACATTACATGCAGTGCCACAAATAAAAACAAATATATATTTTTATAACGCAATTTTTTTTAAAACACAATTTGCATCGTGTTGCCAAACAGCATCATCATAGCCTTAACTCAGGGGCAGGTTAGTGGAAAAAACCACTTTTAGTTTTTAAAATAAAATAATGTTATTTTGAGTGTTTTGTTTTTTAAAAAATGTGTCTACCTAACCTATGATTTTGATTTATTAAGGCTTTGCTTAAATAGACCCCGGCTTGTATCTTATACTTTCAGTGTTTTAGACATAAAAATTGACAAAAATATTAATCAATTAAATTTGAAAATTAGTGGATAAGAAGACCAAAGAAACAAACATAGAGGTGATAACATGATTTTATTTTAGGTTTAAGCGATTGTTTTGAAGTATAGTTGCGTTATTTTTAAAAAAATATTTTTAACATCAAAATACAAATATTTTTTAATTTAAAATAAAAATAACAACAATTAAATTGTTTCAAAGATACTTTTTAAACACAATTCCAAATAGCTATTTGGCTCCATCAGCAATGAAATGATTGATTGTATTTTTTAAGATTGAAATGACATTTCAAAAAGTAGAAATTGCATATAAAAAAGCAACTTTTTTGTGTTTTACCAAACCAATCTTCATTAGATTCTCATTATCGCATTTAATTTATAATATTTTCTCATTCCAATTAACGGATTAATTTCAGTACGTGTGATTTAACACGATTTACCTTTTCTTCTTCTTCTTTTTACTGTTCTTTTTCTAAAAAAAGATGGTGTTGTTGATAGCATAGTTATTAATTCCGTTCCGTTCCGGCCGGAACGTTCCGTTCCGTTCAACAAACCAAGACAAAACGTCGTCGTTTTTGTCTCGGTTTTAATTCCGGTCCGATCCGGAAATTCCGGCCGGAACGCCTCGGTTCCGTTCCGGGTTCAAAATCTATTTTTTTTATTTTTAAAAAATTATTTTTGACATTTATACATCAAAATAATTTAAAAACACCAAAATATTTTAAATAAAAAAGAATTCAAATTTTAATTATGCTTGTTAAATTAATATTTTATTTTTTTCATATATATATAATTAATTATATATGAACAGTACGACACCGAAACGGCACGCCGGAACGCTCCGAAACCGGAACGTTCCGTTCCAATCGAAAAACCGAAACGGCGACCGGAACGGTATTGACAACTTTGGTTGATAGTTACTTTACATATAACCGGCTTGCTATGCTACGGTTTTTTATACAAAAAAACAAATACTAGATATACAAGCTGTTTCAATATATTTTTTAACATAAAAATTAAATATAAATTTAAAAGTCAATACAAGTATTTAAGTAAATAAATTATTATATAGAAAAATAAAAAAAATTATTAACAATAATCAAAAGAGAAATTAAAAGGTTCTAGTTTTTTTTTTAAAAAAAAAAAAACTTAAGTACATAGACTATTTTAATATGTTTTTTACGTAATATTTTTTATGTTTAAATTAAAAGGCTTATCTAAACATATAATAATAATAATATATGCAAATGAATAAAAAAATAGTTAAGAATAATTAAAAGAGAAAGTGGAAAAATTGAGAGATGAACGTAAATCAAGATGATTTACTTGTTTGTGTCCACTCTGTTTATTAAAATCAAACAAAGATAATAAAAATAATAATAGTAATTGTATTAACACTTAAAACTTATGAAAGTATGGGAAATAAAAAAACAATGAAACTTAATCCCAAGCAAATCGAACACTGAAGGATGTAACGAGGGGAAATTGACCACATAAAAGATAAAATTAAAAAAATGAGGATGAAAACCAAAATTAAAAAAAATGAGGGCACTTAAGAAAATTATATCGGAGAGTTAAAGTGAAAAAAACTTCAACAAGAGAAAAGGAAAATCAATATAACAAGGATTGAATTGCGGAAAAAACATGAACTTTGATTGAAGAACAAAATTAAAATCAATAAAACTCTAACAAAAGAGCCAAAGGTCAAAATGATGATTCAAAACCATAAAGATGAAATTGAAATTTATTTTTATAAAAATATCAAAAAATCTCTTGGTCAACAAGTTTATTTTCTGTTGACCTTAGGGGTATAATAATTTTTTTACTACACAATTAAAATTAAAAAGAAAAGCGTATCTCTTTTACATTTTTTTTTTAATTACCAATACACATAAAAAAACAAAATATCCCTAAACTTCTATTTTCTCAATTAAAGAGCAAAATGATAATTTGACTTCCCCGAAAAAGACAACACCATCCTTACTCAAAGCCTTTAAAAATAAAAAAAATCCATTGTGCATACAAGTTCATACTAGACTATGTCCTGGTCTGGTATACAGCAGACACACACAATTGATTTCTATATAATTTAGAGAAGAACAAAGCTTAAAGCTTTAAATCATTAGATATATATATATATATATATATATATATATATATATATATATATGTTATTCAAATACTATTTTTTTTTTATCTATTTGGGTTTTGATTAAATTTGATTAAATCAGTTGAGTTAATTAAAATTGTCAAAATCATTATAAATTTCAAACTCAATTTTGGTCAATTATCAAATCATTGAGTTTTCATACCAAGTTACATCAACTCATCTAATTAAATCAAGTTTCACAACGATTAGTGTAACTATCAACTCCAAGTTTTTTCTTAATCCCTTTTTATTTCATGATCAAAGTATAAATTTGTTTGAGATGATGCCACTAAAATTAAAGTTAGAATTCATGCACAATGCCTCACATAAATTGACGTGCATTTGGTCATGAAATGTCCCCGTAGCTTGTTTCCTCAGCATATTTCCTCCGTCAGCTTTCATTATGATCTCTTCGAAAAAAAGTCGAACGGCTGCACCAAACTGAAGTTGTGGAAAGGTTATAATCCTAAACTGTTTGAAAAGATCTTTTTACTTCAATTAACAGCATATTAAAACTACAACAAGATATATAAAGATACAGAAGATTAGTATTGCAGAAACACACACATTAAGACATAAGCTAAAAGAGCTCGGGTTTGGTACTGTTCCTTCAGACTCAGTG
The DNA here is from genome assembly GCA_009078335.1 of Salix brachista. Taxonomy (NCBI): domain Eukaryota; kingdom Viridiplantae; phylum Streptophyta; class Magnoliopsida; order Malpighiales; family Salicaceae; genus Salix; species Salix brachista. Next base: position 13,512,524 of record CM018574.1, on the reverse strand, counting down.
GCACTGTGGAGTGGTCTTTTATCCGGCGTGCGTCGCGCGAGTTCGTCCACCCTATTTTTTTTGTTTTATCCGGCTGTGAACAGTGTAATGGCGAAACAACCCCCGATAATAAGACAAAAACACGTTTTCGGGTGAGGGCTACGGTTGTAATTGCACACGTACGGACCGGTCCGGTCCGGTCCGCCGGAACCTTTTTTTTTTTAATATTTTTAAAAATGTGTTATTACGTCTGTAGCCCCCGATAAGACAAAATCCATGAATTAGCCTCAGGGGTTGTTTCGTAATTGACACACACGTCACTATGCGCTTGCGTCAGCAATGTCAGGTGTCCGTACAGGCGCGTCAGAGCGTTTTCTCCCCTCCATTGATGCAGGCGGCGCGTGCGGCGTCATACGGCGGTGAGAAATTTCCGTCAGCCGGGTAGAACTATTCGCAACCCTTCCCGGAATCTCATGCAGTGGCGCGTGTGATGATATAATCGACGTATAGGCACTGTGGAGTGGTCTTTTATCCGGCGTGCGTCGCGCGAGTTCGTCCACCCTATTTTTTTTGTTTTATCCGGCTGTGAACAGTGTAATGGCGAAACAACCCCCGATAATAAGACAAAAACACGTTTTCGGGTGAGGGCTACGGTTGTAATTGCACACGTACGGACCGGTCCGGTCCGGTCCGCCGGAACCTTTTTTTTTTTAATATTTTTAAAAATGTGTTATTACGTCTGTAGCCCCCGATAAGACAAAATCCATGAATTAGCCTCAGGGGTTGTTTCGTAATTGACACACACGTCACTATGCGCTTGCGTCAGCAATGTCAGGTGTCCGTACAGGCGCGTCAGAGCGTTTTCTCCCCTCCATTGATGCAGGCGGCGCGTGCGGCGTCATACGGCGGTGAAAAATTTCCGTCAGCCGGGTAGAACTATTCGCAACCCTTCCCGGAATCTCATGCAGTGGCGCGTGTGATGATATAATCGACGTATAGGCACTGTGGAGTGGTCTTTTATCCGGCGTGCGTCGCGCGAGTTCGTCCACCCTATTTTTTTTGTTTTATCCGGCTGTGAACAGTGTAATGGCGAAACAACCCCCGATAATAAGACAAAAACACGTTTTCGGGTGAGGGCTACGGTTGTAATTGCACACGTACGGACCGGTCCGGTCCGGTCCGCCGGAACCTTTTTTTTTTAATATTTTAAAAAATGTGTTATTACGTCTGTAGCCCCCGATAAGACAAAATCCATGAATTAGCCTCAGGGGTTGTTTCGTAATTGACACACACGTCACTGTGCGCTTGCGTCAGCAATGTCAGGTGTCCGTACAGGCGCGTCGGAGCGTTTTCTCCCCTCCATCGATGCAGGTGGCGCGTGCGGCGTCATACGGCGGTGAAAAATTTCCGTCCGCCGGGTAGAACGATTCGCAACCCTTCCCGGAATCTCATGGAGTGGTGCGTGTGATGATATAATCGACGTATAGGCTCATATAGTCGGTTGAACGTTTATGTGCACGTTTCTCTCTCCTCAGCGTCCGATTCCACTTCAGTCCCCCGATTTATTGTTGATGCATTTCAGTCCCTTGGCTTTTGTTTGATTTATGTAATGGAAGTTTCGATTTCTGTCAATTGCGTCCCTTAATTCAAATTGATATATATGGAGTTTGCATGTCAGTCCTTCTTCTTTGAATTTTTCGGTTTTCTCTTAGATCCTTTAATTGATTTAGTGCAGCAGGTTATATTGTTTTCAATTTTGTCCTTCATGTCAAATGCATTATATATTACACTCTAATTTCAGTCCCTCTTTTTTTAATTTTTTTCTCTCTTCAATCTTTTAATATTTTTGGTGCAAAAGTATAAATGGTTGTCAAATTAATCCTTCACTTTAAATCAATAATATATTTTATTTTTATTTAGGGCCTTATGTTTTTAATTGTTCTATTGAAATTGATTTCCTTTATTATTATGTGTATATTTATGCATTATTCCCTATTATTATATAAGTTTATGTATATATTTTTCTTTAATTTGGTTTTTAATATTTCTTTTATCTTTTTTTTTGTTGGGGTTTCTTTTTATTTAGTCTTCAAATTTTATTCCTGGTAGTAATCATGTGAACATTCATTTTTTTTTTTTAAATCACAAATATTTTTTAAATGCTAACAATGATAATAATAATAATAATAATAATAATAATAATAATAATAATAATAATAATAATAATAATAATAATAATAATAATAATAATAATAATAATGAGAATAATAATAATAATTAAAAAAAATTTAATAATAATAATTGAATTGTTAGAATATTTATTGAATATTATCGCCTGATAATAATCAAAAAAATTTATTGAAAGTGTTTGAAATTAATTATATATTTGTATATTTATGTCAAATTAAAGTATGCTAAACTACTTATATGTTTGAATTTTTATTTAATATTATCGTCTAAAAATATATACAGAGAGGAAAAAAAATACCGCGGCTTTTTTCAAGGCAAAAAATTTATATCAATATTCTTAAATATATTTAGTATAATAATATGATGAATAAATCTTATAAAATTAAAATAAATTGGCTCCAAATTTTAATTTTTTGCTCTTTTATTCAAGTTTAGTTTTTTGAAAAAAATTTACAATATTTAGATTTCGAATATTGCAAATCTCATATCATTGAGAAAAATATACAACTGAAAAAAACAAAAGGCAGACAAATTTACCTCCATTATCTGCAATTCAAAAATATAAGAACCACTTCCCGTCTCGATTACACTGTTCTTTTAAGATGGCAATTAAGTAATTATAACATGAAAAAAAAACTCAGTTTATTTTGAAAAATAAATTAAAATATTTTGATTTGTAATGCGTGGGATCTAATATTACTGGGAATAAAATTGAATTCAAACAAAGAATAAAATTACAAATTTACCTACGTTATCTAGAATTTAAACATATACGAACCGCTTCCCATTTTTATTACTCTATAAAGTATGTGAGACTAATTATATGTTTTAATATTTATTAAATATTATCGCCTAAAAATATATAGAGAGAGAGAGAAAAAAAAATTTGACCCTTGATTTTAAAACAAAAAATTTTATATCAATATGCTTAAATACATTTAATATAATAATATGATTAATAAATCTTATAAAAAAAATTTGCTTTGAATTTGAATTTTATACTCATTTCTTTAGGTTTATTTTTGAATTTTTTTTCCAATTTTCCCATTTTTAATATTTCAAATCTGATATTACTAGAGAAAAAATACAGCTCAAAAAAACAAAAGGTACACAGATTGACGTACATTATCAACTCAATTTTTTTTCTTTTGACAAAATTACCTCGATTATCTACAATTAAAAAATATGCGAGTTACTCTCCGTTTTATTTATATTGTGTCAGATCTAATATTATTGGAAAAAAAAGACAACTAAAATATTTTTTTTTTAAATTTACCTAGCTTATCTCCAATTAAAAAATATACAAACCACTTCCCATTTCGATTACAGTATTCCTTCTACGCTGGGAAAAAATTTATTTGTTACATATTTTATCTATTATAATGTTACTAATTAAATATTTAAACAACTAATTACAACATGTAAAAAATCATTTAGTTTTCTACATGAAAAAAACCCTAACGCAATGCGCGGGCAAGCATACTAATTATACCATGCAAAAAACTCATTTCTAATATATTTTTATCTGTAGCAATTTTAATAATTAAACATTGAAATAACTAATTATAGCACGCAGAAAATATAAGTTTATTTTAAAAAAAAAATACAATATTTTTAGTTATAATGTGTCAGATCTAATATTACTGGGGAAAAAATGCAACTAATTAAAAAAAATTTATCTACATTATCTACGATTAAAAAATATACGACCCACTTTGCATTTCAATTATACAGATGTTATCAATTATAATTTTACTAATTATATATTAAAATAGCAAAATACAATACATATAAAAACAATCAATTTTCTACATAGATAAAAAAGCCTCGGGGCAACGCCCGGGCATATCGCTAGTATTCACTAATATATATATATATATATATATATATATATATAGTGAATATGATCATTTGTCCCCGGGGGTAGCGTGGCGGCAACGGCCTTGCTCTTGCATTTGCAAGAGCAAGGTTCGAGTCGGGGCGCGCCCTAGTGACGCGAGTCACTCCTGCCCTGTAAGAGCCTGTGACAGCCGGGGTTTTCCTCGCTCCCTGGGCCCATAAAGTGCGCTTTCCGGGTAGAGTGGTTTCTCCTCGTATTCAAAAAAAAAAGAAAAGAATATGACCATTTCATTTAAAAATTTAAATGGTTAGATAAAATTCTATAATATAATTTATACTATTCTTTAATACACTTTTTTAAGTGGAAACCTTTAAACTTGAAACTTGAATGGACCCATGCTACCTTATACTTATTTTTTCATCAAATAGAATAAGAGTGGTAAGATTTGAAATTATGACCACAAGTTAACAAGATTCTGATACCATATCAAGAAAACATCTCATCTAACAACATCTCATGTAATATAATTTATATTATTTTGGTACGTTATCTTCTACAGGATATATAGCTTCCTATACGCATGCTTTGCTGGAGAAAGGCCATGTGCCCATGTCGTACGTTCTTCGTTCGTCAGGTTTATCATACTTGGTCATCACCTTCGTTCAACCTTGCAAATTATAACATGGGGCCGACCAAATGTCCATTATTATTCCATCGATCTCCATTGTCTAGTTAGGTACTTGTTTGAGTCGTGGATTTGATCTTGCTTATTATGGATCATTCTTTATTTTAACAATTTATTAATTCTACAAAAGCAACGAGGATACCTTTGTGGGTGCTTGTAAGTATTTGTTTCAGTAAGGATAGAGAGAAGAGGAAGACGATAGTGAGGATATGTAATTGTGATAATGGCTCCAGTTCTGCACACGGGGTTTGCTTTAGCCGGTAGTGAACAAGAGAACATGGAAGGTAGTGGATTGTGGGGTCGATCTGTCCACCAACAGGAAGATGAGATTTCTGATTTTAGACATCGGATGCTCTCTTCTTTCCTTAAATCCATTCATGTCTTTCTGTTTTTCTTTCTTTCTGTTCTCGAGTTCTTGTAGCTTTATACATGTTCTGCTTTGCATGTGCGGGTGTAAGAAAATGACAAGAAACAGTAAAAGCTAGCATAGAGCTCTTTTCTATTGCATTTCAAAAGTAATTTTTTTTATTTTTATTTTTATGTTTTACATTAAATTAATTTTTTTGAGTATTTTTAGATTATTTTCATGTGTTGATATCAAAAATAATTTTTAAAAAAAAATTAAAAAACATCATTTTGATGCATTTCTGAATAAAAACCACTTTAAAAAAAATCTCAATCATACTCTAAAACAGGAAATAAGATATATTCAAAATAGAAATTTTACATGACATCTTGTAGTCAAATGTTGTTGTTCACGTAAACAGTTGAATAACTATATTAACTTTCATACCTGATAAAAAATATTCAACAGAACCATCTAGTAGATGGTCCAGTGATAAAAACTTAAAACTAAAGGGTTTGTTTTTCTTGTGATTTCAGGTTTGAGCCATGTAATTACTAATATGATGACCAATGAAGGTTTTTATAGTCATTAACTTTAAAGCCCACAAGATGTAAACAAGCTGATTCAGATACCCAATTTAATAAAAAAAAATCTATTAAACAACATTTAAGATCCATGTATTAAAGCCTATAAATATTAAATTTAAATATCTTTCTACACAGCACTTTTTCGATTTTTAAAAAGCACTTCTGACAATCCATTTCTTTCTTTTGGGCAGAAGTGACAATGCATAACAAATTGACTTGGCTATAGGTAAATTAAATAACGACCTTGGATATATGCAATAATCAATTTTCAGAATTTATGTGAATGGAGGTTTAATATTCTTCATCAACTATTAAAAGCTTGCTAATTTTGTTTCTCTATCTTCAAAATTAATAAGAGGTCAATCCTTGTCGTTAATCAATATAAGTTAATCTATGCTAATTAATATAAATTTATATATAATAATTATATATATTTGCTTTTTTACTTATGACGGGAGTTAAGAACTTGGACGCTCAAGCTCTAAAAATTTAATTCGTTAGCTATTATATGCTTGTCAATTCTAAAATACTTATATAATAGACAATACTCTCCAAGGTATCTTACAGATATCAATTAAGAAATTATGATTATTAATGTGGTTGATAATGAAGTTTTGATACACACATGCGCTCACGTGCTATAATGTGAAATATTTCAAAATCTATTAATAAGAAATGCAATGCTTAAAATTTTGTGAAAAAAAATGTAATTTTCAGTGAAAGTTGTTTTTTCCTGTTCATGTAATTTAAATGTAATTCACCCCGCATAGTAAGTTCAATAATTTTTTTAATATAAAAAATATATATTTAAACTTTGTTTTCTAATAAAAATAATTTTAATTGCACACTCAGATCACGATAAATATTGAATGACTATTTTTTTTATTAAATGGATTAATCATGTTTCCCCCCCATTTTAGATCACTTTTAATATATGATTGACATCTATAAAAAATATATTTTTTTTATTAATATATATGTTCGACTCAATTTAATTAACGTGAAATATATGATGTTTGCAAGAAGGAATGGTAGCAACTCGAGGATAAGGTTACTTCTAAATTGAGGAGATCAATTTTCATGCATGTTCTTGTGGGTTCTAATTTAAAGTCACGAGCAGTCATATAGCAGAATAAAACAAATTACCGAACAAGGTTCGGTCCAGTGGTTGAGGAGGGCGCCCCCCTTCCTCGGGACCAAGGCTCGAGTCCCAGGTCCTTTGGGGGGTGCCTCCCTCATGTGGCATCCTGGTTCGCTCCCTGTTTGGTATTCCTGTCACCCCCGCGGTATTTTACATGCTCATTTGGGCTTGCAGAATGTTCAAGTGAGCCCGGGGAATAGTCGAGGTGCGCGTAAGCTGGCCTGGACACCCCGGTCACCAAAAAAAAAAAAACAAATTAAGTGACCAGAAAAAAATAAAAAACGACACGTGCACACTCATACATGTAAATATTAAAATATAAATGGTCGATTGGAGTTTCTTACTTTTGACTAAAATGATCGTGACGACTTCTTTACTATAATGGAAAAACTGTTTGTACTTTTTATTTTTATTTTTTATGTAAAAAGAGAGTTAAACTATGAGTAGTCATCATCTAATTAATATTATTTTATTTGCCATGCTCAACTATTGGAGACATTTTTTTTTCTTGGGATTATTGTTAAGATTTGTGATTCTACTTTATGCATGTCTTCGTCATCCTTTTTTTATTTTTTTGTATTTACTTGGTTTATTTCCCCCTTTTTACTGTTTTATTTTTAATTTAAAATCAAGGGGACATATCAGATTTTGGAGCATGACATGGAGAGAACTCTTCTCTCACTCTCTCTCCCCTTTATTTTTTTAATTTCATTTTTTATTTAAAATCTTTTCCAAGCCCTTTTCCTTTTCCGATTTAACCACTCAAAATACAAATCGTATCAAATGAATTCATTAATCAAGTTTTTTTTTTCTATTTCTAGTCATCCTCCATTCTTGAATCGGAATTTTTCCCTTGGTAATTGAAATGAATATGAATGTAGGCGTGGTGAAGCTGTATATAATTGAGCGTAGCCATGTACTGAGTTGAATGTTAAGTGAATTATCAAATTTAATATGATTCAACTCAATTTCAGATTTAGTGCCTGTTTGATAGTGTTGGTTAAGATTGTTTTTGAAAATATTTTTCATTCAGATATGCATCAAAATAATATATTTTTTTATTTTTTAAGAATTATTTTTAAGATAAGCACATCAAAATGATATAAAAATATCAAAAACACTTTTAAAAATCAGTGTCAAACACCCCCGTAATATGCTTGGTTCAACTATATACTAAACTTAAGGTAACATGATAACTTAAGGCAATAATCATGACAATTATCAAATTCATTTACTTCAGACTTAGTGAGTTTGAAGATCATCGAAGGTTCATGTTGTTATTGTGAGTTTATTTATGTCCTAAGTTTATTACATTAACTATTTATATCATAAATAATCATCTTTGCATATCAATAGATGTGTAAAAGGTATTTCAAGAGGGCATACTATGTTTTCTCATCTTATTGATGATTTGTAAAAGATATTTGTTTTGTATTAATGATATATAAGAGATCCTTATCTATTAAGAAAATAATTTTAAAATCCTTTATTTTCCACGAAGATGACAAGATTCAAAGATTATAAATACATTTGAACCATCCAAGTAAACGATTCATTTTTTCCTACTCTTCAACTTTCATATCTTAATCTTTAGAGCATTCATTTAAAGTTATTATCATCGGAAGATCTCTAAATCCTATTGATAAAGACTGTTTTGCAGTTTGCAGACATAAAAAAAACCCACATTAAAAAATCGACATGAACATTTGATTAACCATTATACAAACACAAAAAAACCACATTAAAACATCAACATAAATATTTACTTAACCATTGTACAAACACAAAACAACCTCGTCACATAGCAACTTTTTGGACACCATCACTTTTGAACTACAAGAATAAAAGCAATGCGGTGACCTTATTTGGAGAGGATGCAGTGCAAGAACAAATTAAAGCACCTATACAAATCTTATCATCTCAAGTCACACACAGATCAATACTTTCAAAAGCAACCGCAACCATACTTCTAAATAGGTCCTAGTACCCTGGCAACCTCGAGCTTGACTGAGCTGGATTGAATCTATTTGAACATTAATCAGACTACTCGACAAGTTGATCTGCAGCCTAGTTAACCCTACCATATTAAATCAAATGAACTTCAATGAGTTAAAAAAAAAACCCTAAAATAATATCGTTTTGGTGAAATAAGTAGCTGAATGAACCCTAAAACCTCTTAGTAAATCAACAAACCAGTAATCTAAACCCCAAAACAGGTCAGTTCCCGTACAGGTTTGATCGATAACTTTGCTCAAGAAAACCACATGCAGGTTCATCTAGGTCTGCGCTAGTAATTTATTGGGTTCACCAGTATGATTTTCCTTTCCTTTCGAATGATGAACTTGCATGCCACTCCCTAAAGTCACCACAGCTGGGACCAAAATCTTATTTCGAATAATTTTTTGTGCTGTGTTATATACATCACAGTGCTGTGATAATTTATGATCTAGGGTAATAACACTAGCACTATTGATATTTGATAATCTTGTTTGTAAACCTTAATCCTAACAGTTTCTTTTCATGTGAAATTTCTCTCGAATAAGATTTTTGGAAGCAATTTATTAACATAATTTAAGATAATGTTTCTCAATCTCAATTTTTTTATATTTTATCCCTAAAACTATATAAAAAAAGAAAGTATTTTTAAGTCTTAAGATTATGCTCTTTACAACAAGAAAAACGTCATGGTATCTATTAAGTACTTTTCATAAATTCTCTTGCAAAAAATAACTTATAAGGCTGTTTATATATATATATATATATATATATATATATATATATATGAATTCAAATACAGCATGAAAATTAAAAAAAATCTTAATAAATAATATTTTTTTTTTGATAACCGGGGTGTCCGGGCCAGTTTACGCGCACCACAACTAATCTCCGGACTCACTGAACATCCTGCAAACCCAGTGAGCATGTAAGGCATCGCGGGGGTGACAGGCGTGCATGGTGGGACTTGAACCCTGGTGCAGAGGAAGGAAACAAGTCCTAGGCCAAGACCCCACTTGCTAATAAATAATATTTTTGTTATGCTAGTCAATTTGATACATGTCAATTGAGTGATTTGCCTTGTATCACCTTAATATACTCAGAATCTTTTTGTCTAACTTGAATATTGAATAAATAAATAATCTGTATATCCACCTTTTTTTGTGCTCTATTTCTTTCTATACCTCTCAATCTCCTCCGAAATTCTTTGTTCAAAATTTATCCTAGGCTCATTAATTGAGTAGTTGAAGCTAAGAGGATTGCCTCCGTAAGCCCGTTCAATCTTTCCTTTATGATAGATTATATTCACCTTGATGGCATGTTGCTGAGTTTAAATCTCTCCTCAATCTTTTGTAAATCAAATGTACGCGTCTGGGAATCAGATATGCATTTTTCTATCATGAAATTTCTCTGTTTCTAATAGAACCCGTCAATGTATAATTAAGATGGAGAAAATTAAAGGGTCCTATAAGATTTCGGAAGGATGTGTAGGTTTTTATGTCAAAATCATCAATGACAATTCCATCGTGGAGGGGATGGTATCGTAGGGCTTGCTAGAGTCCTTCTCAATGAGCTGCGACTTAATTTGCATGCTGTCACGTTCATCTCCTACGAAATTCGGCTTCTAGATCTTTTTAACCTATTGTTTGAAAGAGACAGAGAGAGATCCATCAGAGATGAATGGTTCACGAGGAGGGAAGGATAGAAATTCTATAATAATTACCTTCTTGTTGATTACTTTCATCAATTTTTGTACCGCCCCACCATCATATAAAATTGATACTTTTTCCTCATGACGGTGCTTATACATTTGGTATTTTGCCGCGTTTATCGATCGGTGCACACTTTTCCGATTGGAAGAAGCATTGCTGCTGCTTCTTTTTTTCATTGAATGTTGATTATTTCCCTTCCCATGTCCAAGGATTTCCAGTCCATGGGTGTAGTATCTTAAACGTTTTTGTTTTGGCTTTGCAGGAGTTTCTATTGAGTGATGTTAGATCATGGTAGCTAGTAACTTGCCTTGAAAACTATCTATATTCCCCATTCTGCAAAATGTTTGATTGTAACTACAAGTCACAATATATTGGTGGCCAGAAGGAGAAATTTGTAAGGTACATTAGACCATCCCCTTGTGTTCATCTTTATTATTATCGCTTTCTTTTACTGGTCTTGAGTATTTTGTAGTAAATGGCAACAATCTATCTGTGTTTTTTTAATGAATTATATCTAACTCAATGTTGGCATGTTTTGGGAGCTTGCAGGTTGGATGAATTTGATGCATTATCAGTGACTTCTAATAAGAAAGGAATGAAGAAATTGAGATTCAATTTAGATGGTTTTAGCAAAACTGGCCATGGAAAGAAAAATGGTTCAAAATCTCTTCGGTATGGGGTGAAAAGAGGATCAGAAGGATTGTTAACAATTGGACGATCACTTAGAACAGGAGTCACTCGTGCTGTGTTTCCAGAGGATCTTAAGGTGTCTGAGAAGATGATTTTCGATCCTCAAGACAAATCTCTTCTGTTATGGAATAGGCTTTTGATCATATCATGCATTTTATCAGTATCTGTCGATCCTTTGTTCTTTTATCTTCCTGTCTTCAACTATCGGATGGCTTGTCTGGGTATGGATACAAATTTAGCAGCAACAATTACAACTATGAGGACAATTCTTGATGTTTTCTATCTGATTCGCATGGTTCTTCAGTTTCGAATAGCCTACGTTGCACCATCATCGAGGGTCTTTGGACGAGGTGAACTTGTGATTGATCCTGCACAGATAGCCACCAAATATCTAAGCCGTTATTTTATTGTTGATTTTCTCTCTGTGCTACCTCTGCCTCAGGTTTGAGAATTGCTTCTCTTCTTTCTGCCATTGTTGGATTCTTAAATCTTAGCCCCATATCGTTTTTCCTCCCCCCTTTTGTTATGAATAAGTGTCATGGATTCTATACGGTATCTGTACATACTAAAATTATCCTCTTCTGCAGATAGTGGTATGGAAATATCTCAATAATAAAAGGAAGGGCTCGGAGGTGTTAGCTACTAAGCAGGCATTGCTAATTATTGTTTTTCTTCAATACATCCCAAGGTTTGCTCGCTTTTTTCCTCTGGGGTCAGACCTGAAAAAGACTGCTGGTTCCTTCGCTGAGAGTGCTTTTGCTGGTGCTGCGTACTATCTGCTTTGGTACATGCTTGCCAGTCATGTAAGTAATTCCTGTTATGCAGAAACGTTTCAGTAGTTCTGTTTGGTCTTCCGATATTTGGATAGGAGTAGCAGCTTTGTGTTTTACACCAACATCTGTAAAAGTTGTAAGGAAATCAGAGAAGATAATCACCCCAAGAAAGTTTGGTTAGTTTCTGTGGACTGTGATGTTCTTAGCTTGAAATGTAATTCGAGGGAAATGATTCCAAATCCTAAATGTTCACAGTGAATTTATGAACTTTCACCGTGATGGTATACTGATTCTAGAATCTAAATTTCTTAGTTTCCTCTTAAAAGCAAATATCACTAAAATACGTTAAAGATGCCCGTGGAGCAATTTATCAAATTTATCTGACCAGACCCGGGTCCAACTTTGCAGATAGCAGGTGCTTTCTGGTATTTACTAGCCATTGAACGTAAGGATACATGCTGGAGAGAAGCTTGCATTCTAAGCGGGAAATGTAACATAGACTTCTTGTATTGTGGCAACAAAGCACTGCCAGGTTTCCATGGTTGGCGAAGGATAAGTGATGAGGTTCTTGGAAACAAATGTTCTGTCGGCGAAGATGATAATCCACAATTTAATTATGGAATCTATTTCCAGGCTATGTCATCGGACATTGTGTCGTCCAGGAGCTTTGTCTCCAAATTCTTTTATTGTTTATGGTGGGGCCTGCAAAATTTGAGGTATCGTGTAACTGGTCTTTATGTTCATAAAACACTAGGAGATATTAACACATCTCTTTGTTGCATTTTCAACAAAATTCGAGGTATCATGATTCTGCAAAAAGCTTTATTTTTCAATTCGTCAAAATTTTAGTCTAGTCCACTGAGTTAAATGCGCAGTCCATATCAGAGTGGTAAGAACATGAATTTCATTATCTATAGTTTATAGAAACTTCTCAGTCCAGTAGTAATAGTCAATGTTGGAGAGAATTTTGATTTTTTATGTAACTACTTATCCTTCCGAGCTATGATCAAGTATTCTAAGAAGAAGACTAAGCTTTTCCGAGCACATAAATTGAGTCTACATGTTCAGGATTTGTTCTGAAGGCTCTTTGGTTTGAACTAACATTTACTCCCCCAACTGTTGTCTGCGCATTCATCTTTAAAATCGGTGTTGAAATTTGTATTCAGAAATATTTCTGTATCAGAATTTTATTTACTTGAAGCATTTGGTGTTTTTACCATACAGTACTCTTGGTCAGGGCCTACTAACAAGCACCTATCCTTTGGAAGTTATCTTTTCTATACTATTAGCTATTGCTGGGCTTATCCTCTTTGCACTTCTGATTGGAAATATGCAGGTATGTTTAAAAATCTTCACTTCTATGAATGTTCGTACATGCTTGTTTGTTTCAGATGCCCCCTATATATATATAATTATATATATAATTCGTGTTATAATCTTATTGTGGATTGTGATTTTAGCTGATCTAACCAGTATAATTGATATTAACCCACTTTAGAATTCATCAAACAGAAGAAACAGCATTGAATAATGGTACTGATACTTGAGCTCTCTTGTGGTTGGAACAGACCTACCTTCAGTCTCTCACTGTTCGTTTAGAGGAGATGAGGATTAAAAGGCGTGATTCTGAGCAGTGGATGCATCATCGCCTGCTTCCGCAGGATCTTAGAGAGCGAGTTAGGCGCTATGATCAGTACAAATGGCTGGAAACTCGTGGAGTGGATGAAGAGACTTTGGTCCAAAGTCTACCTAAAGATCTCAAAAGGGATATCAAGAGGCATCTCTGTCTGAACTTGGTCAGAAGAGTAAGTATGGTTTTATTCTTCAGTGTCATCTTTGATGCTCCTTTGGTTTGCTTTTTTCCAATATTTTTGTGGAAATATGTCTTAATTTGAACATGGTGGTTATGCAGGTCCCTCTATTTGCCAATATGGATGAAACACTGTTGGATGCCATTTGCGAGAGACTGAAGCCAAGTCTGTATACAGAAGAGACTTACATAGTCCGTGAAGGGGATCCAGTTGACGAGATGCTTTTCATCATTCGCGGACGCCTGGAGAGTGTGACTACAGATGGTGGAAGGAGTGGATTTTTCAACAGAGGTGTCTTGAAAGAAGGGGACTTTTGTGGTGAGGAGCTTCTGACTTGGGCACTGGACCCTAAATCTCTTGGCAATTTTCCATTATCAACTAGGACGGTGAGGGCATTGACTGAGGTAGAGGCTTTTGCCTTAGAAGCTGAAGAGCTGAAGTTTGTTGCCTCTCAATTTCGGCGTCTTCATAGCAGGCAGGTACAACACACCTTCCGTTTCTACTCTCAGCAATGGAGGACTTGGGCTTCCTGCTTTATTCAAGCTGCTTGGCGCCGGTATTCCAGGAGGAAAGCAACAGAACTTCGCCGCCTAGAAGAGGAGGAGGAGGAGGGGGATTATGATGAGGAAGATGACGATGATGATGAAAGGGCATTAGTTGGGGGACATGATGGCTCTGCTAGACTAGGTGCGACAATCCTTGCTTCACGCTTTGCTGTCAATGCTCTTCGCGGACACAGGCTTCGCAGCATGAATTCCAGAGGCTTGATGAAGCTGCAGAAGCCCTCAGAACCTGACTTCAGTGAGGAGTAATGAGTGGAAGTAGGGATGATTTTATCTATCTGGATGTTCTTATACATATTTGTAATTGGAAAGTAGATAGTAGTGTCATCTCAACCTGATGATGTTTTATTTCGTATTGTTAGTAGCAGCGCCTTGCAAATTAGTTGCTGTGTACCTTAAATAAGGCTATATATTGAAACACCACTTGGGGACATTAACATGTTGAGTCCTTTGTCTTACATCTATAAGAAACCACTCATAGTTTGTCTTAAATTTGTCCATCTCATTAGAGGCTGGTGTAAGATTTGAAACGAATATGCAGATTGACGGTCAACTTTGTTAGGTTTGTTGCCATTAATGAGCTGCAATCATTATATGCAGATGTTTGTGATTTTCCAAACCACCACGTTGAATCTTATGTCAGCATATTCAACCTCCAACAAGCATTGATCATGAATATCACTAGTCCCCCAACAATTTCTCTACAAGAATTTGAACAAAATTTCAACCAAGAAAGCAAAGAATCCTTGAACAAATTCAAGAACTTATATTCTTGCCCAGGTCGAGTAATTGTAATGTTTGAGTTGTCGAGTCTTATAGTTTCATTTCTTCTGTTTTCCTACTGGGGCAAGGATACAGAAATCAGAAGTCAAGCAAACATCTGGACCAAAGCATGATGAATCTGCTCCTGTCAAATTAGGAGTATCTCCTTGCAAACCAAAGGGTTAAACGGTCATGGGCTCAGTTGAGCTTTTCAACTTACAACCATGCATGCTCCTCATACGGAACTCTACAAAAAAACTTATTTTCTTTTCATGCATTCTGCAACCAAGCAGAGAATAGAACTTAACCGAAGTTCCTGTACGTTCTTTACAATAGCCGCGTGTTTGTGCCCCGTTCACTTTATCAAAAGATGCATAAATGAAATTTATGAAAGCAAACTAGGATTGAAGTGGGTATAAAATATATTTAGGAAAAGATGAAAGAAAGAACAAATCAATCTCCAACACCGAAAACTCCAGTATTTCCGCGTGAAAATTCGCTGCTTGGCTTTCAATAAGCATCTGATGTGTGCTTTTCTGCTTCATGCTGCTGCTGCTCTGCTAACTAGCTGCGCCAATCAGATGATGTTTCAAGCTCAACATCTTCCAACCAAGTGGCAGACTGCAATACCAATGATCATGCAATTGGCATCATGGAATTTCAAGTGATCTTTTTAATGTATTTTGGAGGGGTGGGGTGATCGGAGGCTGAAATTTCAACTTGGGAGCCAGATTTTTGTGTACAGATGAAAGAATGGAACGAGAAAGAAATAGCACCCCATAATTGTTTTTTGTATTTTGCTTATTATATATGTGAATATAGCAAGCCCCTGAAAACATTCATCCATGAACTACCTGTTCAAGATTCGTAACATATTGTGCCAGTAGAGTCTGACAAGAAGCACCAAAACAGAGCTTGTTAGGCCAAATCCCAAGCTTTATCAATGGTATTTTCACAAGAAAATACCTAACCAAGATCAGAGTTGGTGCAAGAACTAGTATTAATAGAATCAAGATTTATTTCGTATATTATTACTACTACCCTCGACGCTGTGTGGCCTTCAAACAGATTACTATAAATTAGAAATGCAAAAGTTGATATAATCTTATATTTTCTTGGTGCTGGTACTGCATTAGGAAATCCTGTCTACCGGGTTTGAAGAAAAGATTAGAACACATGGTTATCCTTTAAGATTTAAATTCGAAGAAAAATTGCAAATCTTTTTGAAGAGGTCGGCCTCACATTTAAGAAGGCATGCTTTCCAGACTCCTTTCTTTATCATCAGAATTCAGACAGTTCTAATGCATCATCGGCTTATTGGTATGGTGTCCGAGTGCGATTAGATTAGCTGTTAAGAAAAAAACCATTTTGTTTTTTCTATGGAGTTTATTCCTGTCCCAAAACCTATCATGGAACACTTTCCTGACATGGATCTCAAAATGAAGCTAATCTTCAGAAATATTCCTTCCTTTTTCTATCTTGGTGCCAAATGGATGGTGGGTCTAATTGATCTTTTATTTGTCATCGTCCATTGATGGGAAAAGAAGACAAAGAAAAGCTTCCTCAAACGCTCCCTCTCTCTCATACAAAAGAGAGAGAAGCTTTTGATCAGTAAAGAGAGTTAAAGAAGAATAAAAGAAAGCAATGGGAGAAAGAGACTCCGATGGCTTTAATAATATTCTCTCACCTTTCCCACTTTTCATGGCTGCTTGATTGAGTCATTATTATATGCATTTGTGTTCTTCATGTGCCCTTTGCATTGGATATATATATATATATATATATATATATATATATATATATATATCATTAGTGATGTAGAAATGAAAGAAATTACTACTATGCAGGTGCATTCGCTTTTTCACACTGGATATATTATTTTAATATAATAATATTAAAGATAAATTATAAAAAATAAAAAATATATAATGTTAATATATTTCTAAAAAAAAAAAACATTTTAAACAGCACTTTTAAGCTTCCTGCTACACAAACACTTGTTGTCTTCTCAGTTTTACTCCAAAAAACACAGAGATCATGGAGTTCAAGTCCCTCTTTTGCCCTAATTCTCCCTTTGTACGTACTTTTCTCTCCCTCTCTCTTCTCTTCCCTCTACACTGCAACTCTCCTATCGATTTCCTTCGATTGCTACTCTGTTCAATTACTTAGTTTTTACTCCTGAAATCACTGTTTGGTTTGCTACAAAGTTAATTTTTTTAAACCCATGTACTTTTCATTCTTGAAATTCTCCTTCTCTTCATTCTCTCATTGTAATTCCCCATTTGTTTTTTTTTAATTGTTCTTGGTTTTTCCAGGTATGGGAGGGAAATACTTTCTCGGAGTGTTTTGACAACATATATCCTTACTTCTTCTTCTTTTTAACATATTAATATTAAGAGTTTGGTTGTAATGCAACTGCTGCTTCTATTTATAAATTACGTTTCCTTAACATGCTTACAGTTTTAGGATTCGGTACGAACGTGGTGACTATTTTTACAATTGTGGTGCTTGCAATTACTCGAAACAATGCCAGTCGAATTCCCAGGGTAGATTCTTTAACGTTCGAACATTTGATTTATTTGGTTGTTGAAAATCTAAAAGAGAAAAAGTTAATAAATGAGGGTTGATGGCCCAGTTGGTTTGTTTTCGTAAAAAGGTTAGTGTAGTTAAGGATTAATCATGACAGAATCATAATAAGCTCAGTTAATATAATTAGAAGCTCACCTGAGTGTCCTTTCCGTGGTTCTTCTTTAAGAAGCTCTCTTCCTTTATTTCCTTAATAAACAAACTAGCAGAATGATAATTGAAATGGCAGAGTAATGAGAATGAGAATTGTATATTGCAATGTATATTTTGTACAGAATGGCTAGCCATTATATAGAAACAGACATGAGCTATTCTAGGAATGTCAACTGTACATTAAAATGATTCTAAGATCATGCTAGGCTGATTTGGTGCATTGATCACGATCCACCATTTTCTCCTCAATGAGATTCATTTCCTTTTAACACTCCCCCACAAGTTGGAGTGTGAATGTCTATGACACCCAACTTGCTGAGATGTGTATGAAATGCTGGCGATCTCAATGGTTTTGTGAATATATCTGCAATTTGCTTTCCAGTTTGAACATATGCTGTCTTGACTTCTCCTCTTTGAATTCTTTCTCGAATTGTATGACAATCTAGTTCAATATGCTTTGTTCGTTCGTGATAGACTGGATTTGCAGCAATGTGTAGAGCCGCCTGATTATCACAAAATAACTTTGCTGGTCCAGGGTGTAATACTCCCAAATCTTTCAATAAATATCTCAACCAGGTAAGTTCACAAGCAGCTGCAGCCATGGAGCGGTATTCCGCCTCCGCTGATGATCTTGATACTGTTGTCTGCTTTCTACTTTTCCAAGACACAAGTGATTTTCCAAGGAAAGTGCAATATCCTGTTACAGATCGTCGTGTGATTGGACACCTTGCCCAGTCTGCGTCACAGTATCCTATCAAGTGAAGCGGGTTATCTGAAGGAAATAATAATCCTTGTCCCGGGGCTGCCTTCAAGTAATGGAGGAGTCGATGAGCAGTCTTGAGATGATGTAGTTTTGGTTCCTGCATGAATTGACTGAGTGTGTTCACGGAGTACGTGATTTCTGGTCTGCTAATTGTGAGGTAGATCAATTTTCCAACTAGACGTCGGTATCTAGTAGGATCTTTAAGTGCTGCACTCCCTGTATCTGTTAACACTGAGTCAGGCTCCATGGGTACCTTAGCTGGCTTTACTCCAAGTAACCCAGCTTCCTCTAATATGTCTAACGTGTATTTGCGTTGACATACCGTGATCCCTGTCTTGGATCGTGCTACCTCGATCCCAAGAAAGTATTTTAATGGTCCAAGATCTTTAATTTTGAAACAACTGTTGAGAAACACCTTGAGATCATTAATAGCCTTTTCATCATTCCCGGTAATGACCATATCATCGACGTAAAGTAATATGATTGTAATTGAATCCCCACGGACCTGTGTAAAAAGTGAATAGTCAGCACGAGATTGTTGGAATCCAATTTCTTGGATTGCACATGAGAATTTGCGGAACCAACTACGAGATGCTTGCTTAAGGCCATAAAGTGACTTATGGAGTCGACAAACTGCATTCTCCCCCTGTCGATGATAACCAGGAGGTAGGAGCATATATACTTCTTCACTGAGCTCTCCATGTAAGAAGGTATTCTGGACATCCATCTGATGTAACGGCCAGTGCCGAACAGCAGCCACGACGAGGAGGCAGCGAACGGTGGTCAGTTTGGCAACTGGGGCGAAGGTGTCCTTGTAATCGATACCTTCGCGTTGTGTAAACCCCTTTGCAACAAGTCTAGCTTTGTAACGCTCGATGCTTCCATCAACATTGTACTTGATCTTAAAGACCCACTTGCAACCGATAGGTCGCTGACCAGGGGGTAAAGGAACAACGGACCAAGTGTGATTTTCTTCAAGAGCTGTAATCTCAGCAGTCATGGCTGCGACCCACTGAGAATCATGACGGGCCTGCTCATAAGTTGCTGGCTCAACCAAACGAGATATGTTACCCACAAAAGAACGATATGGACTAGAGAGGCCAGAGTAGGAAACATACCGTTGGAGTGGATACCGTGTGCTTGACATGGATGCAGAGGAGACATCAGGGCCCAGGACAGTAGCATGGTAGGTTTGGAAATCTTGGAGGTAAGGTGGAGGCCGATGAAGGCGGGTGGAATGGCGAGGTTCAGGGAGGATCTGTATTGGGTCGACCATGGGGGGTTCAGTGATGTTGGTTAAGGGGGTCACAGAAGGATCCATGGGTGGGACGGGTGAGTGTGGCGTTGTTATTGGAGGATCCGATGGGATGATATCTGTGGGTTGAGGGCGGCGAGAGTAAACTTTGAGTGGGGTTGGGCAAGGAGGTGTGACCTGCGGAGAGGAAACAAGGAGAGTATTTTCGGAGGGGGAAGGTGGGTCAAGATTTGGTTGGGTGGTCGGTTGAGTAGATAGTATGGGCTGAGGATGGGTAATGGGCTCGGCTAATGAGGCTAGGCTACTGGGGTTAGGTAAGACGGGGTTGTCATCTAGATTTTCGGGTGGTAGCTTAGTGAAAGGAAATGTATGTTCATGGAAAGTGACATCGCGGGAGGTAAAAAATTTCTTGCTTTCAAGATCATAAACACGATATCCTTTTTGGCCATGAGGATATCCAATGAAAATGCAACGGCGGGCACGACAATCAAGTTTATGATCAGGGGTGAGATTTGTGGCATAACATAGGCACCCAAAAACTCGAAGAGTAGAGTAGTTGGGTGGGGTGTGGTATAGAAGTTCATATGGGGATTTGTGAGAAAGTAGGGGGGTGGGTAGACGGTTGATAAGGTAACATGATGTTTGGACACTTTCCCCCCAAAATTGTAGTGGTAAATTGGCTTGAAAGCGAAGGGCTCGGGCTACATTTAGTAGGTAACGGTGTTTGCGCTCAACCACTCCATTTTGTTGAGGGGTATAAGCACATGTGTGTTGGAAAATGGTACCACGCTCATCTAGAAAAGAACGCAATGAAGTGAATTCTCCCCCATTATCGGCACGTAAAATTTTGATGTCCCTATTAAATTGTGTTTTTACCCAAGAGAAAAAGGACTTTATCAATGATTGGGTGTTGGATTTAAGACTCATAAGGTGTACCCAGGTGAAACGAGTAAAGTCATCAACAATGGTTAAAAAATAGCGAGCCCCTAAATGTGTATGGATCTTGTATGGTCCCCAAACGTCACAATGAACTAAATCAAATGGTGCAACAGTGTTTATTGAACTTGAAGGGAAAGATAAGCGAGTTTGTTTTGCTAGAGGACAAATCTCGCAAACATGCTTATTATTGAAAACAATATCAGGAAAAGATTGGGATAAATGGTGGAGGGGAGCATCAGATGGGTGTCCGAGTCGTTGGTGCCAAAGGTTGGAAGTGCGAGTGATGTGATTGATGAGGCAAGGATTTTGGGTTGGTGTGAGATAGTAAAGGCCATTAAAATGCTTGCCCAGGCCAATCGTCCTCCTCGTATCCACGTCCTGCACAACACAAAAATCTGGGTAAAATATCACTATACATCTCAAAGCCCGTGTCAATTTGCTTACAGATATTAAGTTCCCATGAAAATTAGGCACATGGAGGACTCCATCAAGAGATAAGTCTGATGACAATTGAATAGACCCTATACTCTTAATGCGTGTCTGTTCTCCATTAGGTAAACCAACAAAGTCATTAATCAATCCTTTTTTGTTGTGTGTTGGTGGTAGGTGTGATACATGATCTGTTGCTCCACTGTCCACTATCCAATATAAAGTTGAATGTGTATTAATATTATCACAATTGGGTGTAGCGATACCTGTTGCATTTGCAAATGGTTGATTGTTACCGTTTTTCAACAATGCCATGATTTGCTTATATTCTTCAGCTGTGAAGGTTGGGCTTTCATTAGCCGATTCCCTCTTCACTTCAATATTATTGATTGTTGTCTTCTTGTTTCTTGGCTTCACGTTTTTTCCATGCCATTTGTGGCCAATTGGAAACCCAATTAGATAATAGCATTGATCCACCAAATGTCCTCCTTGTTCACAGTGAGTGCAAAACTTCTTGCTGCCAAACGAAGTCACCGTCTGCGATCCTCCCCGTCGTGCAACCTGCATCGCATGAGAGGCTGACATGGTGGAATTGCGTGCTGCCACCTCCATTTGCCTCTCTTGTTGGAGAATGAGGCCATGAGCTTTTCGTGTATCGGGCATGGGGTTCATCATCAAGATCGACCCACGAATTTGGGAATAGGGTTCGTTGAGCCCCATTAAAAATTGCATCACCTTCTCCTTCTCTTCTCTTTCAGCAATCTTCTTTAACATATCGCAAGAGCAAGGGATGGGTTCCTGGTAAGACCCTAATTCATCCCAAAGCCCCTTGAGCTTCGTATAATAGGCAGAGATGGAGAGGGATCCTTGACGACATTCAACAATTTCTTGTCGTATTTGGTAGATTCTGGATTCATCTCCTTGGGAGAATCTGTCTTTGAGGTCGTTCCAAATCACGGCTGCTGTATCTGAGTAGATGACGCTACGAGCTATCTCTGGTTGGACAGAATTGAGGATCCATGACACCACCAGATCATTGCAGCATTGCCACAATGGGAATTTTGCATCATTTGTTGGTGGAGCTTCTATGGATCCATCGATGAGACCCAATTTGTTTTTGGCGCTGAGGCTGCGACGCATTGAACGATACCATTCCCCATAGTTGCGTCCATTCAAAAGTGTGCTAACCAGGATGAGTCCTGGTGTATCTGAGTGATGTAGAGCCAAAGGATGAGGTAAGGAAATCCCCTTCTCTTCTCTGTTCTGTGATGTGAAATCTGTGGATTTGTCTGAGATTTCAGCTGTGTTGATTTCTGTGTCAGCCATGTTGTCAATGTAATGGTGTTTGTGTTTTGGTTGTAGCGGAAGGTGTTAGGTTTAGAGACACTAGAACCAGTGCTCTGATACCATAAACAAACTAGCAGAATGATAATTGAAATGGCAGAGTAATGAGAATGAGAATTGTATATTGCAATGTATATTTTGTACAGAATGGCTAGCCATTATATAGAAACAGACATGAGCTATTCTAGGAATGTCAACTGTACATTAAAATGATTCTAAGATCATGCTAGGCTGATTTGGTGCATTGATCACGATCCACCATTTTCTCCTCAATGAGATTCATTTCCTTTTAACACTTAAATCTTGCTCTGTATGGAAATTGTCCTTCAACAGTTTTAAGATTATAAAGTCATCTGTACTTAGTCGTTTGATTTATCCAAGCATCCAACTTTCTTGACGCTTCGCACTTCACTTTCTGTTACGACTGTCCACCTTCTTCTTTTTTAATCTTTTTCCCCTGAATTAGGCACCAAGGGTTCAACTGAATTTCTTTCTAAATTTAGTGAACTAATATTTTTATGATTATTGTTCAGATAAGTTGTGCAGAAAAGATTGTTTTTCGTTTTCTTCCTTTCCTGGGAGCATCTGTCTCGTTTATAGACGTGGTTTTGCTTTTGAAGAAAGAACTTCATGGAGACTTTATTGAATATCATGAGTGGCTTTTCAGAAGTTCTCAATTGATAGTCTGGGTGAGCTTTTCTAATACCAAGTTGTTTGGTTTGCAGTCATGAACCCTGTTGCATTAACGCAATATTACATTCTTAAATTTATGCAGACAGTTATCATAATATCCTCTAAGTGTTCCCGCTTACACAATATTTTTTGCAACCGGTTTCTATGTTTCTGGTGGATCATGAAATCACTATTAGGAATCCTACATCTGCATAGAACATTTGATTCAATGGAGGTAATGCTATTTCCATTTTTACCCCCCACCAAATCCTAGATTCCTGATTGATTTATTCTGTTGCTTTTTGCTACTATGGCTAATTGTTTTGTTCAGATATTGTAGAAATCAGATATCTGTTTTTTTTTCCTCTGAAAAAAAAATAATCATAAATTTGTAAAATTCCTCACAAGTATTTATGGTGTTCAGACTTTTAGGCATGCAGTATTTATTTCTTTCCTGGTAAGTGAAGGGCAAGCTTGAAACTTCTTTGGCTGCAGGTCAAGAAATGCCTTAAAGACAGTTGTGTTGTTTTGTTAGATGTCATGTTTGGCATGTCCATCAACATTATCAGGATTAAACAGGCATCTCCCAAGAGCAGGTATCACCAGTCAATTGTTTGCTTGTAGTATCCTTAAATAATGGGAGCATCATCTAGTCTCCTATTTCCCCTCAAGTGCTATTCTGTACCTACATGAATGCTTGACCCTTTTTCTAATATATATTTCTATTGGCCATACTGTAACTTGTAGTTCAATGGAAGATCCACTTCTTTCTGTCGACACAGACATTGAGGAGGGTTTTCATGGGGACTCTGTAAGTAGTTGTCTTTTTTTAAAATTTCCTATGTAAGATTTGTGTTTTCTTGTTTCAGAACTTACAATTATTTAATGTTGTACAGTCTTAGTTGTTTTGATGTATAATTTCTAAATATATCTGCTTGGGCAATGTATTGCTAAGCTTTGTTGTTGCAACATTTCAAAATTCTAATGACACCATTACACACACACACACATTTTCTTATACTGCTTAGAAACTCCATCTATTTTAAAATTTTGAAATTGTATTTCCTGCTTGTTGTTCCCCTAACTGTTTTCTGTTTCTACTTCTGATTTTTTTTCAATTTGTGCAGCTGTTAAAATATGGTCAGAGTTTGTATTAATTAATGTGCATGTCTTGTATAATATAAAACCTAAACCCAAATTAT
This sequence comes from Salix brachista, assembly GCA_009078335.1. Classification (NCBI taxonomy): domain Eukaryota; kingdom Viridiplantae; phylum Streptophyta; class Magnoliopsida; order Malpighiales; family Salicaceae; genus Salix; species Salix brachista. The sequence goes on along the minus strand of CM018574.1, from coordinate 13,488,107 downwards.
ATACAATATTTTTGCAAGCCTGGTCAACATATGAACCTACCCTCCTTGATTGCTTTATTGGATATCTTGGCTATGATAAGTTCATAGTTTGTTAGATCAGGATGGTACATTGCATATTGGATTACTCTTTTTGTCTTTGGTTTTCCTTAAGAATCAAATCTACTATTGGAAAAGGACGATATCACTGTTTCCTTTGTCGTCAATTACATGGTTGGGTCGAGCCTCGTGTATATAATAAAATGCTTCTCTTTGGTGCTGGTTGATAGTTTTTTTCTCCACTGAAAATAAAGTAGTAGTGATTATTTGTACCTCTTGTTTTGTCAAGGGAATTGCTAAGAGCTATTGGGATCACTTGACATTCAAAACTATCACTTCTGTGATGAATCATGGAGTCATAAAGCAGCTTGGATTTGATGATTTACTTTCGCTACCTAATGACATGGAACCTTCTGCCTGTCATGATAAATTGTCAAGCTGCTGGAGAGTTCAGCTGTGCAGTTCTAACCCTTTCTTCTATAAAGCAATCTTTTGTGCATATGGATGGCCATATCTTTGTCTTGGTCTGCTAAAGGTAATTTAATTCCTTCAGCATGAAGTCCCATTATGTTATAATGCTTATATGCTAATGATGCTGATTCTGGTTTTAGCATCATTGTCCATTCACGTGTTAGATAAATATGGAGAGCGTGTTCTTCATGTGACATGTGAATTACTGATATAATTCTTTGTTTTAAGGTCCCCCTTTGTTAGTTCCCTTTTTCGTCATACCGATTTTGTCTCAATCATTTGTTTCACCTAACTAGGGTTCTCAACTAAAACTCTCTCACCACTGATGTTGAGAACATATCCTTGGAAATATGTAGAATACGATACACATATTTGTCTTGAAACATAATAAAAATATTATTTTTTCCCCATTGAAACTACCCAAAAGAAAACGATGAAAAGAAAATATAAACCAAGTATTTGGATGGTAGACTACACAGTACTTGTGAGAGCATTTTGAAATTAGTTTGGCTAACAAATGTTTTACTTTTGCCAAAAATCTGCAAGCATAAGCTCTTTGATGATAAAATTAGCTTCATTAGAGGAAAATACATCTAAAGAAAAATGATGAATAATTTTCTATTAAATAACTTTCAAGCATCTGAGAGTATCAGAGTATAATATATATATTTATGATGGAAATTTTAACTTTTCACAGGTGTTCAATGACTGTATTGGTTTTGCGGGACCACTGCTTCTTAATAAGCTCATTCGGTTTCTTCAGCAAGGTTTCCAGAGTTTGATATATAGATATAGATATTTATATATTTTTAACTTGTAGTTATTCCAACGTTGAAACAATGTCTATAGGTTTATGCTCTCACAAAGTTTTTTTCTAGAACTCTGTCAGTCACTTTATTTCTCTCTAATTTAACTTTTAATTTTGCAGCAATTACTTATAATGCACATGCATTTTCCTTTTTATTTTAATAAATTTTATGTTCAGTCATCCTTTTGGCTTTCCATGGATAGAAAAATGCAGTGAAAAAATTATTTACTGCTTCTCAGATTCTATGGGATGGGATGGCTATCTTCTTGCATTATCTTTGGGCCTCACCTCTATGTTAAAGTAAATCTTTCCCTTGGTATTAATTGTTATATTATTTTTTTGTCCTTTTCTTTCTGTACCTTTTATTCCTCTTCCCCACTGTGATTGAATTCCAAATGTAATATCATTGTTTCTCTTTTGCTTCCTGTTTTTTTAAAGTTCTGATTAAAATTGGACTAGCATGCAGCCTAGAAGCAGTTTTCCAGAAAGAAAGAAAAAACCTTTAGAATTATATATTTTTCAATCAGATCTTTTTATTAATTTCTCAGGAAAGGATTGATATAAGTAGAACTCAATTCTATTTTGGTAGTTGTCAACTGATAGCTATCGTGGGAACTGAAAGGCTTTTCCAAACCAGGATCTCGTTTGTTTATTTGTTTGTTTTTCTCCTCCTGCAGCAGATGGCTTTTTGGATCAGCTTCATATCTGCATGGTCATTTGGACCAATCATAAAACTTGGACAAAGGCATAATGATTCTTTTTAATGTTGTCTCTAATGCTGTTTCTTGTCCCAATTTTCAGATCCTTTTTTGATACACAGTACTCATTTCAACTTGGAAAATTGAAGCTAAAGCTACGATCTAGTATTATGACAGTAATTTATCAGAAGGTACATTATAATTGTTCTTCTGTTTGGGCGTCTCTTTATGAATGTTTGCAACTCAGTGAATATTAGTAGTCTTGTTTGATTGAACTGAGATCAATTTACTGATCTTTAATGTGAAATCAATGCCTATTTAATTGAGTTTTTCACAAACTTTGTTATCTGTGAAAAAAGTTACTCTCAAACTTTTCAGAAATAAGCTATTTGCTGACTGTGATTACCAGCCTTCTTGCTTCCATTGTGACAAGTTCTTTGTCTCTTTGAAACTCTATCATAGTAACAAGTTATTTTTTCAAGCAATCACAAATTCACAGTCCCATTTATTGTAATTTCAGTAAAATATTCCAAATTTATTTCAAACTCATTATCAAAAACAATTTTCAAATTGTGTACGAAAACTGATCAATTCATGAATAACAGTAATTTTATTTTATTTTGCAAAATTAAGATAATACTATCAGCACACCTAGAAAAAAGGGTTTCCCAGTTGGCAGAGAATTCTTTTATACCATTTGGCTAACATATGGTATTAGATTGCCCATTTTCTCACTTGTGACACCATAGATTTTAACTGTAGTATTTTTTTCATTCTCAAGAAAAAAATCTAGTCTTTGTTTTGGAAATGACAGAAAATCCTTCCTAGATGGCTTAAGGCTTCTCTTGCTCTGGATGGATAGCCAGTTGTTTTATTATTTGTTCTGTTCTTTGACTTGTGTCTTCAATTTTCTAAGCACGCTATGGCTTCCATTGCTTATAATCAATATTACATTCACTGTTACTTTAGGTACTATGTGTTACCCAATCAGAGCGATCAAAATTTTCTGAGGGGGAAATACAGACATTTATGTCAGTAGATGCTGATCGAACCGTCAACTTGTGTAACAGTTTCCATGATATGTGGAGGTAAGAATGTAATCTTGTACTTGTAAGAGAAATGTTATCATGCAGCTTGAATTACTTACTATCAAAGTCTGTTCCCATTCTTTTTTTAACACATAGTGTTTGAGCAAGAATATATATCAGCCAAGTACCCTGTCAAATGTTATTTATTCTTATTATCCAAAGTCTTTATGTTCAAATGATATAGTATCAGTCAATTACTTTTTCAATAATATTTTTTATAGGAAAGCTTGTTTATTTTCTGTTTTAGTTTCTTGCTTTTCTTGTAGCATCATCTCTGTTCAATATTGTGATCATATCAAGCTCCTATGATTGTTTCAGCTTGCCTTTGCAAATTGGAGTGGCACTGTATCTTTTGTATACACAAGTCAAGTTTGCCTTTCTTTCTGGACTGGCCATAACCATCCTTTTGATACCAGGTACTATCCAACAAAATCTTAATCTCGGAACATTCTTTGAATCACGCATGAGTTGCCATGATGATATTCCATGGGTTGCAGCCTTAAGGGAACATGTTTACTGAATTTTCTTTTATGCAGTGAATAAATGGATTTCTGAATTGATTGCAAGTGCTACTGAGAAAATGATGAAGCAAAAAGATGAGAGGTATGGATTTAAATTCCTATATGAACACTGCAAAATAAATTTGAGATTCTCAGAAGTCTGATTATTATAACCCGGGCCACTGGCATGCTTTCCTAGAAATGCTCAATGTCTTCAAGCTCCTGCATGAGTGTTGTGACTAAGCAGACATATGAAGCTACAGCAATATGGTCCTTTTGTGGTGACTGGCGAGTCCTAACTTGAGCAAGTTTTTTCTTGGGTTCCAAATGTCTGTTTTACAAGGAGAAAAGATCCATCTTTCTTCCGATGTGATCCTTTTTTAATTTTCTTGTTTCGAGTCCTATCAAACAGGATCAAAATAATTCACGTGTGATTACCTTCGATTAATAATGTATACAATATAACATGACTGGATTAGAAGGATATCTCCGATTAACAATGTACACAATATAACATGACAGGATTAGAAGGACAGGAGAAATCTTGACTCATATTCGAACTTTAAAGATGTATGGCTGGGAGCATCTTTTCTCTAGCTGGCTGATGGAGACTAGATCCTCAGAAGTCAAGCACTTATCTGTATGATAGTATACTTTATTCTTCGGCTGTCTTAAAATAATGCATTGTAAGACACTAGTTCTTTTCTTCAACTGTCCGAATATTTCTTATTTCTTATGTTTGGCCCTTTCTTGTCAGACACGAAAATATTTGGATGCCTGGTGTGTATTCTTTTGGGCCACAACACCAACACTTTTCTCTGTATCCACTTTTGGACTTTTTGCTTTGATGGGACATCAACTTGATGCTGCAACGGTATTATGATCTTATTTATATGATGCATCGATGATAAAGTTCTCTAGTTCTTTTTCTATTTTAATAAAAAAAATTCTTGTTCCCCAGCAACCAAGAGGTAAATACTAGGAAAGTTAATTAATCCTAGAATCTTTCTTACAGGTCTTCACTTGTCTGGCTCTGTTTAATAATTTGATCTCTCCTCTTAATTCATTCCCATGGGTCATTAATGGATTAATTGATGTGAGTTATGCTTATCTTGTGCTTTTGGAAGTCTAGATTATTATTCTCAGTAGTTTTGATATGGGTTTCTGCATTTTCTGTTCTCTGTAAGCCAGGCCTTTATATCAACAAGACGGTTGAGCAGGTTCCTCTGCTGTTCAGAATACAAACATGTACTCAAACAAAAAACTGAATGTGAAGATATGGCTGTCATAGTGGATGATGCTTCATGTGCTTGGTCAAGCAGTGAAGAAAAGCAACCAAATCTGGTGTTGAATCATGTGAATCTGTGCCTTCCAAAGGGTTCACTGGTTGCGATAATTGGAGAGGTCAAATGTTTGCTTGATGTTTACTGACAGTCAATTTCTCCCACATTTCTGTATGCGTACTGACTTGATGAACTATCAATTGCTTGTGAAACATTGTGAATTGGGTATAAACATTGTGATGAACTATAATTGCTTGTGAAACATTGAGATGGGTATAAACATTATGATGAACTATCAATTTCTCCCACATTTCTTCTCTGTTTTCTTGGTAAAGTAATGAAGAAAATCTAACTTGACTGATTGTACATGAGATAATAAACTCAGATTTTCTTGTCCATCTTTATCCATTTTTTCCCCTTTTAACAGCTTAGGTAATAGGAACTATAGGCTTTTAGGATGTGGTGTTGGGACTTGGGTGATCCTTTATGTGCAGATTAGCACATGATTTGTGAAGAGATCTTAAAAGACACCCATGCACAAATTTATATTTATGGAAAGCACATCGTATATAGGTGATGAATTCATCTTCTTTGCCACCTTGCTGCATTGCATCAATGGTTTGGCCAAGCAATCTTACTACTCATAACACTAAGACCATATTGCTATTAATTTTCAGAATGAGATATAAATCTTGAAACACACAAAATACCATGGCAATATGAAGTTATGAACAGGATTCTAATAATAGTGAACCAGTACATAGATTTTTAGTTTTATTTGATAAGAGGTTACTTTGATCAGACCTCTTTCCCCATGAAGGATCTTATTTCCATATCTCCTGCTTTTGTTATTCTCTTGGCTGACTTCATCTATTCAGGTTGGTTCAGGTAAATCATCCTTGTTAAGTGCGATACTAGGAGAAATGATGCTCATCCATGGATCAGTTCATTCAAGTGGATCTGTAGCATATGTACCACAGGTTAATGGAAATTTCTTTTTAGGAATCTCATGCATCGTGACTTGGGGTGATACTTTTCATTCAAACATTTTTGTAATGATATCTGCTGGAATTGTAGGTTCCATGGATTATGTCTGGAACAATACGTGACAATATTTTGTTTGGGAAAAATTATGATTCAAGAAGGTATAAAGATGTTGTCCTCAAAAGATTTTCACCTTTCTCGTTTAGAGAATTTGTATTTCATTTCTTCTTTTCAAGTCCATGTCATTTAGTTTCTCCTAACCCTTTCTTTCTACCTGAGAAGATATTCAGATACAATCCAGGCCTGTGCATTAGATGTTGATATTTCACTAATGGCTGGAGGTGACATGGCTCATATTGGATCTAAAGGAATTAACTTATCTGGTGGGCAGAGAGCTCGTCTTGCTTTGACAAGGTTATATTCAATTCATTTGTTCATCTTACCTTGCTTCTTGATGAATTTTCTTGAACCTTTTCTATCTCTTTCAATTGACATGCAACAGGGCCATTTATCAAGGGTTGGACACATATATGCTTGATGATGTGCTCAGTGCAGTCGATGCACAAGTTGCTAGGTGGATATTACACAATGCTATTCTTGGTCCTTTTATGGACCAAAAGACTCGTATTCTTTGCACCCACAATGTACAGGTAGATGTCTTGGATCTTTTTCTTTTCTTTGGATATCCACATGTCTATTTAAGACCAAGTCAAGCCAAACTCTGAGCAGAATTTACTGGTTGATTGAAAGTAAGGATTTGAGCCAGCAGTGCTAATCATGGAAGAACAGTTCGATTTTTATGCTAAAAGAATTTTGTAATGTATTTGAAAATGAGTGTAAAGTATGCTTTCAACTGTCTCAGGCAATTTCTTCTGCTGATATGGTAGTTGTAATGGATAAAGGACAAGTGACATGGGTTGGAAGTTCAGTTGACTTGGCAGTTTCATCATATTCAGCATTTTCTCCCCAAAACGAATTTGATGCACTCTCTGATGTTCAAGGGAAAGAACTGAGCATGGCTGATATTATTCAAGTCAGTCATAGTCACCTTCCTGAGAGGGAGTCTAATCATGTTTCAGAGGAAGTACAAGAGATCATCGAGGCTGAGTCACGGAAAGAGGGCAGAGTTGAACTTGCTGTATACAAGTAATTACCTTTTCCAATTAACTTTTCATGGATCAAATGAGTGTCAACAATCTCGAAGTAGAGGTTTTCAGAGCTTTATGATGTAAATTTGTCTCAGAATCTCTGATTAGCAAAACTACTTCAATTTAGTTTTATTGTTATTTTTTACAACTGTTGTCCTTCTGCAGGAATTATGCAGCATTTTCTGGATGGTTCATCACAGTTGTAATATTTCTTTCAGCGATTCTAATGCAAGCTTCTCGTAATGGAAATGATCTGTGGTTGTCATTTTGGGTTGACACAGCAGGGAGCAGTCAGATAGAGTACTCAATTTCCTTTTACCTGGTAATTACTTTCATTTTTTAATGGTAATACTGCCGCATTAACATAGTCCTCACTTCAACTTACATTTATGAAACAGCACGGAGTAAATTTTATGATTGCTTTGCAGTAAAATACCGCTGTTGACAATGCAGGTTGTACTCTGTATATTTTGCATTATAAATTCCGCTCTAACATTGGTAAGAGCATTCTCCTTTGCATTTGGTGGGTTACGTGCTGCAGTTCAGGTGCATGATACATTGCTCAATAAGCTTATTGATGCACCCATACAATTCTTTGATCAAACACCAGGTGGAAGAATTCTAAACAGGTGAGTAGGAATACTCTCAGTGATTAATTTCACTAATGTTTATCCAGTCAACACATTTTACTATGTTTTGTAGGTTTTCTTCAGATCTCTATACAATAGATGATTCTCTTCCCTTCATCCTCAACATTCTCCTTGCCAATTTTGTTGGCCTGTTGGGAATAACAGTAATTTTGTCATATGTGCAGGTAATATAAAAATTTCTTGCCTCTGGTTTAATGATGCAGAAATTTCAATTCCTTTACTTCCCTCACCTAGAAACTATTTTCTTAAGGGGTTCTGTATATGTGTGCAGGTCTTCTTCTTGCTTCTACTATTGCCATTTTGGTTTATCTACAGCAAGCTACAGGTAGATCAATATATGCATGACTTCAACAGTTTCAAATTTCAATATCAGTGCCAGTTTCAATCCAAAAATCAATGCATATAAGTGAAAAGCCATGCTCTGAAACTTGTATTCGAAGCACCATCAAAAAAGTCACATTCTTGGATTTGCTTGTATGCACTGCATTTGTGAAAATCAGTTGGAATTTCTAAAGTTTTCACCCACAAGTAAAGGCATTACATTTGCAAAATCTGGGTACTCGCTTCTTCAGCAACTCAATTTCTATATTATAGTAATGTTACTGCCTTGCCAGCCACCCCCCCACCAACATCTTTGAGCATTCCTGGCCATTCACTATATAATTACCAATATACAAGGATAAATCCCTGGGGAAGTGAAATAAGTGAATATAAGATGTTATAGAACTGTAGATGACACTTCATAGGTATATAAAGACTCCAGATGGACTGCAGGTCAATCATTTGAACTTCGTAAAAATGAATACATGTTATAGATCTGTAGTTAATTTGAACACTTCAGAAGCTTTAAGGAACTGTAGTTTGACTGGAAGTCAGTTGGTTAGTTTTCAAAAGGAAAATGATATGTCCAAAGTGATCGCGACATATATTGATTAAAAAGTTCCATGATTATCCAGAACAGAGTCTCACTTGAGTTTGGAAAGGTAGTGGTAAACCTTTCCAAGTGTGTTGCAATTAGGTCAACTGTGTCTTAACCTTTCAGGGAAAATGGTGCGAGAGTAGTCAACTCAGATTCCAAATTTTTCAATATACCATCTTCTTTGATACATCCTTAGTCCTAACTGATGCTCATGTATGAGATCAGCAGCTGATGCCTTCTAAATCACTCTCATTTGCATAATCACACTAATGTAACTGAAGGAATGAGATTTGTTAAGAAAAAATAAATAAATTTATACCATGTTTTCAAAAGTCATTACAGGTTGTTTAGATAAGTTATTGTAATTTGTATCTCTCATGTATTTAGAGAGCTTTTAATCTGTCTACTTAAAAAGCTGCCTTTTCAGTTCTTTTACAGATCAACATCAAGGGAACTGCGAAGGCTGGACAGTGTTTCACGTTCTCCAATATATGCAACCTTCACAGAGACACTCGATGGAGCATCCACCATTAGGGCATTCAAGTCTGAGGTAGATATTTGATTGTTACATATGAGAATAATTTGTTATAATAATTTTTTATAATGGCAACCAGCTGAATTTCTATCTCTTAAACCGTATTACCTCAGAACACAATCACTAAAATAAAAGGAAGAATAAGAAATTGGAATGAGCATAGCTGACATAAATCTGGAGAAATTCTTTAAATTAAATTAAGTGTCTCAGTCAGGAATGCTGATCCTAGATGTGTAGTTTCTGCTTATGCTGTGTATTTCAAAGTATTTATGATGTATGTTTAACTTCCAGTTTGTGACTATTTTGTTTAGCCATTTGATATGGTTGTATGCTAGGCCTAAAAGTGGATTAAGGGGGATAGTTTCGTTTTCCCCTTCTCACTTATGTGATGAGTTTCTATTCTTGTTGTTATGAAGAATAAGATGTTTCTAAAACTGCAAGAAAATGAAAAATAACACGGAGACTGAACAGTGCTGATCATGAACAGGACTTTTTCATGGAGAAATTTATTGAGCATGTGACTTTGTATCAGCGAACATCTTACTCGGAGATAATAGCAAGTTTGTGGCTTTCCCTGCGGCTCCAGGTATGTATATCTTGGAGAGGAAAAGATTAAAATAGTATGGGATATTGAAACTTTTTATGATGAATTTTGATTTTCACATAGTGAGAAATCGATGTAGTTTGTAGAAATCCAGTGTGTGAATTTTATATTTTTATGATTTTTCAATAATAATTACAGTTGGAAGTGAAGGGTGGCATTTGCAATTTGCTTTGGTTACTGTACTAACCAGTGATCTTCTTTTAGTTGTTAGCAGCAGTTGTCATCTCATTTGTTGCCATGATGGCTGTTATTGGATCTCATGAGTATTTACCAATCAGCTTTGGCACCCCTGGGCTGGTATGGCATTAATTCTTATCTGTTTTCATTTTTGGCTTATCCCATTTTATTTCCCACATTCTAGTTGCTTGAAGTAACGACCTCATATAGATAAATGCCACTTATTTTGAATTCAGATTATAGTTCAAGATGGTATCTTTGGTTGCAGGTAGGTTTGTCTCTCTCATATGCAGCTCCAATCGTGTCTCTATTAGGAAGTTTCTTAACAAGTTTTACTGAAACTGAGAAGGAAATGGTATCTGTCGAGAGAGCTATTCAGGTATAAGATAGAATTTATTAATTGCATGTCCTTCTCTGTTAATTATTTACTTGATTCTACTCTCTTTAGTATATGGATATTCCCCAAGAAGAATTCAGGGGATCTCAGTCTCTGAATCTAGACTGGCCATTTCAAGGAACGATTGAGTTTCAGAATGTTACGATGAGATATATGCCGTCTTTACCACCTGCACTACATGGAATTAGTTTTACAGTTCCTGGAGGGATGAAGGTTAGTGCTCATATTGAGACTTGTGTTGACCACTGTCCAGCATGCATATGATTTTGTGTTTGGAGCTAAAGTTTTCCAATGATAGGTTTTCATGTTATGTAATTAAATTGAATAGGTTGGAATTGTTGGAAGAACAGGTGCTGGCAAATCTAGTATTTTGAATGCCCTTTTTCGCCTAACTCCAATATGTAGCGGTTGTATTGTCGTGGATGGCCTTGACATAAATGATGTTCCTGTTAGAGATCTCCGTCCACACTTTGCTGTTGTTCCTCAGAGTCCATTCCTATTTGAAGGGTCATTAAGGTACAGCTTAAATGATCATTTGTCCTAGCATAAGATGTTGGATCATGTGCTTCTTTCATAGCTGTTGAAGTCAGCGGTCATTCTTTGACTTGAAATGATTGAGTAATATCTTCTTCTATTGTTATGAATGAATAATATCAACCACTGAAAATAATTGGTCTAACAAATTTCCAGGGATAACCTAGATCCATTCCAGATGAACAATGACTTGAAAATCTGGGATATTCTGGAGAAATGCCATGTCAAAGAGGAAGTAGAATCAGCAGGCGGACTGGATATCCACATAAAGGAATCTGGATCATCCTTTTCTGTTGGGCAAAGGCAGCTCCTTTGCCTTGCACGTGCTCTTCTTAAATCGTCCAAGGTAAAAGAAGCTTCAAAAAAATCTATAGAATCTCATTTAGCAATAGGGTCGAGTTCTTGTGGTTCTACACATGCATACTTCAAGCAAATGTGGTTATTTTCATGTATAAAATGCTGTTTGATGGACATTTTCTGAAAAGGTAACTTATTCATACAGGGAAGTGTATATATAATGCTATGAAACAATGGTTAAATACGAGACAATAAGATGTATGATGGGTGGATCAAGAAGTCAAAAGGCTCCTTGATCATTTTAGAAGACGTACTATAATTTGCTTCCATAACATTGGATTGATCATGGGTGATCTAGTATTTTTGTTTGGTCAAGTATCATGGGATAATATGTATTAGTCATGGGGGAAACCTTGGATTTATATTTTGTATGGTTATCTGGGATATCCTCAATGTTTTGTTATCCATCTATAAGCTGAAACAAAATTAGGGTTTTATACAAATTTAGTACGTGACCATTCTCTTAGTTACAGTTTCTTGCAATCCAAGTTAGATCAACAGACAGTCTCTTTTGAAATTTTAAGAAGACTTTGGCTCTATTAGGTTTGTTGACGCAACTGTGGGGAAGAGTGTATTTACATGAGAGTGCTTGTGTGTTTGGAGATTACTGGCATGTTAAAAAATTTCAGGTACTTTGTTTGGATGAGTGCACAGCCAATGTTGACACTCAAGCAGCTTCAGTGCTACAGAGTACAATATTCAGTGAATGCAGGGCCATGACGGTGATCACGATTGCTCATCGCATTTCGACAGTTTCAACTATGGACAACATCCTTGTTCTTGATCGTGGAAACCTGGTATGCATATATTCTATTTCTTTTTTCGTTTTTTGCTTAACATACATATTAATTATCCTATTTTAATTGGGATTTTGATTTTTTTCCCAACAGTTTGAATATTTCTTCCTCAAAATAAATGAAGAGTTCAACATATTTCTCTGATTTTGTAGGTTGAGCAAGGTAACCCACAAGCTCTTCTACAAGACAAATCCTCCATATTTTCAAGTTTTGCTAAAGCTTCAACAATGTGATCGCAAAACAGATACTATTCGCATAGACTTTAGTAGACCTGTAGCTGTAGAACTTGGCATGGTTGACAACGAAGTCATCACATGTGGTTGTTTAGAATCAAGCTAACCATGAACGATGGATCGTGGCTGCCCATTTGAATATTGATCACCTGTCGATCCCCTGATAGAATGTTAGGACAGGACCTTGTAATCTGGGAATCGAGACTTGTTAGTTATTGATATTTTTCCTTGTCAATCCATTGGAATTGCTTTCCTTGCCTGAAATATTTCTTCTCCATAAGTTGAGGGAATGCCACTATTTTTCTATTCAATCCAAGTTATACTGCTATGGAACTATTTCAAATATAGCCAGCTCCACCTGCAAATTATTTTAATCTGTAATTATTTTTAGAGATTCTTAAGGTTATGTTAGAGCCGTTGTTCTTTATTATTTCTTCTTTCATAGAGCCTCAGATTATTGTTTGATAAAAGGATTTTATGCCAATTTCCACCCAAATCAACGGAATACTACATAAATTTATCCCTGTTTTTGCTTGCATCCGATTCGATGATATTTTAAAGCACCACCTTGATATGTGTGTGATTCATAGTGGTCCATACGCCTAGCCATAGCTGCAAGCCTAGGTGATTGCATATAAGCTCTGCTTAAAACAAGAACAGAAAAACATAGATAGAACAGCTCAGTGCAGTTTGATTGCCAGTAGTGACTGCAAATGGAAACTTCTGAATTTAAATCTTATATTGCAAAGAGGGTATATGGTTTTTCATTGGAAAGTAGAAGGACAACTTCGTGTAACGTTAGCTACCTTAGAGGACTTGCCAATAACAGAAGCAAAATATGATCAAGAAAATCATGGAAAATTTCATCGGTTAGCTAGGTTTCTGGTGATTATGCCCTAAAAATCTATCTCATAGGTGTGAAACAAACCTGTTTTCAAACACTTTGATGTCTTTCCTTTTCCTTTGGGACATCGAGAATAATCAAATCCTCGCATGTACTTGCACTCCAGCCAGCAACATATATAAGGTTCGAGAAATTCCTTTCTTTTTATTTATCTTTGAGATACTTGCATTAATTTTTCAAGATTATATGCAGACAAAAGAAAAATATCCCCACTAAGGTTGGGATATAACTTTTACTTGTCCATAAGGTAAATTAGGATCAAGAACAACAAATTTCCTTATAATAAACAAATTCATTATTACAAATAGCTCTTGCAAAAAATTGGACTCACATATGCCATATTTAAAATTTCTTAATATAGATGTTACATAATTGATTGTCATTCTTTAAATAATACAAGTGGAAAAGGAGCATCCATTAAAATAAAATAACTCTAAAATAATTATCTCAAATTATATATAGTTCTATATACTTCTCAATTTTTCTAACTTGCTTTGACAAAACTAAGAGTTTGAAAAGATTGTGAATAAATGAACCTCAAGTTTGCTTGCAAGAGAAAAAAAAAAACTTGTTAATTAAACTCAAAGGGTATCAAGATACAATTCACACTTCAATTTTTGACTTTATTGTGTTTACACGAGAAATGCCAATCCTCACATCTTATAGAACAATTAAGAAGATACTTAATTTTCCTTTTTATTTATTTTATGTATGCGACGGTCAAGTATCACGCGGGTCAACAAAAATGACCGGTGAAGAAGATTCATGTCAAGGAACCATCTCACCTAAAAGCTTAAGCTTGTAAGTGAGGCCCCAGAATATGATTTATATTATTCTCTAACACACACCCTCAAGTGAAAGCTCTTTGGGCTTGAAACTTGCACAGGCCCACATCACCTTGTGCTTAGTTTTTATCAAATAGAATGGGGGTGGTGAGATTCGAACTCGTGACCATTGGGTCAACAAGGCTCTGATACCATATCAAGGAACCATCTCACCTAAAAACTTAAAGCTTGTAAATGAGACCCCAAAATATAATTTATATTATTCTCTAACCATCCACGTTTCATCCAATTCGACGGTTCAATTTTTTTATCGGCACCTAGTTTTTCATCAGCAAGGTTCTTGATGCACCGCACATCTTCAGCCAATGAAAATTTCCTCCAGTGTGGGATCACCTCCCTAACAGGGTCCCTCTGGCCCACCTCAGCCACCAGGGCCCCACACCCATCATCATCTCTAGCCATATTATGTGCAAATGCACATAGAGCCTTCATGAGCCGCGATGCATCTTTACCTTCCATGTGTAGCCCGTACAAGAAATAAACACCAAATTGTCTGAATACGTCGGGAAATGAAGGCAACCTTAGCCATGGCATCCAAGCATCTAAAAACCTAGAACCTGTGCAACATGCGTACGTTAATTTGGACACTCCCTTGACTTGTAATTTGAACACTTCTTTAGTGTTCCACACACTAAGTATGGAAAAATTTGACATGTAAATTAACACAGCTTTGTCACTAAATAGGTAGGGAAAGGTAATGTCCAGCCACAACGTAAACTTCCTCCTCCTCCTCCTCCTCCTCCTCCTCCTCTCTTCACAAAACCACCATCAAATCATTTGTTCAAACCAAGTATTTTTGGTGATCATGCAACATGAATGAATTTTGGTGCATTTCTCTTCTTACTAACTCAAGTTTACGTAACACGGAAAGAAAAAACAAGGCGGGGCTGGTTAAAATGGATGAACAACTGCTTACGAGCATAACATGAGATGGAAAATGGCGAATCCGACAGATCGATTGGATCGCCCATGAGGTCAGTAACAAGTGAAGGCTTTCCCCTTTGGCCAATCTCACACCTCTTTTCCATTTCCTCCACACCCACCTTGTCTCTACCTTCATCATACTCTCTCACCACCACAAAATTCTCCTTCTCGCCGACCAGCAATGTTGGGAAATTGTCTGCAGCTAATTTTAGTGACATGGTTAGGAAAAGAAGATTCGTGTTAGCTAGCAATATTGTATAGAGATTAGAGAGTGATGAATACAGAGCTCAAAAGTTATCACACAATGCGGTGGAGATCTCTAGCTCCCCATATTTTATATAGTATTGAAACTTCTGTCGAGCCCTCCTGGTTAGTCTTAAATGGTATTTGACACTTCATTTAAAAATGATTTTGAAAAAAAATTAAAAAAAAATATTTTTATTTTTTTTTAAATTAAAAAAATTGATGTTTTTATATTATTTTTATATTTTGATATCAAAAATAAATTTTAAAATATAAAATAAATATCATTTTAATGTATTTCTAAACAAAAAACATTTTCAAAAGCAACCTCAACTATACTCTCAAACAAAGAATTGTTTTTTTAGCTAACTATACACACGTGATAATGTAGACGTTATAGTTATATCTATTTGAATATAAATATAAGAATTGAGTAATTTATTACAAGTCAAAATCTTCAAAGACAAAAAAAAATATTTCACTTTATTCATTTATATTTGCACTTGTTAAAAACCTATTACAATCATTTATATAGAAAAAAAAAAGAGTAAAAAACTCTAATAGTTTTAAATAAAAAAAAACAAATTGATTTTTTTTTCAAATAAAAGAATCTAGAAAAACATTAGAAAATACATATGTATACATAAAATGTTTTGTTTTTTTAACCAAAGTGGCCGATTGATATATAAATAGGAGGAAATTAGAGAACTTTTTCACAAATATTGAAGAAATATATTTAGATGCAAGAATGATAAGAAATTTATTACAAGTTAAAATTTAAAAAAACTAAAACACTATAAATATAGAAAAACAACCAAAATGTTTATTTTTAATCTATCTATGTCTTCACTTGCTAAAAAAAAACTATTATAATTCACAATTAATTGTGAGAGGATGAACAATAAGAGAATTTACTATAAAAAATCACAAGGAAGGTTATTTCCTTCCTATATTAAAAAAAACTAGAAAGGCAATCTAATAAAGAATTAAAAAAATATCTATATTTAATACAATGAATTAAAAATTATATTAATATCTCTTCAATATAAAAATAATTAACTTCAATTTTATATCATTATTTTTTTCAACTAAATAGTTAATTTTTAAATTTATTTTTATTTATTGAAATTGAGTTTAAAAACATTTTATCCTAGAACTAAAATTGAAAGGTGATGAATTGTTAATTGGTATTTACAAAATTTTCTCGATTCATATTGAATTTAATATTTCTAATTGTTTTTAAAGCACTATTATATTATTTGAATTCATAATTATATTAATAAAAATAGTTTAATTAAAAAATAATAAAGAATAAAATAGTTTCTTGATTTATTTATTAATTTGCTTTCACATCTTATCAAAACAATATTGAATATGCATCCTGAACTATAGCTTATAATATATGCTTTTTGTTGATTTAAAAAATAAAGAATTTACAATAAACCTATGTGAAAAAGTTCTGAAGTATTTAGTTAAAAAAATATCTTTCCTCATGTTTTTTTTTTTTCAATTTGGTATCAGTATCTTGCTCTCTTTTTTAATTTTTATATGCATACATGTATAATAAGTTTTTTTTCAAAAATTGAGGTGTTCAGCATATTAGTGTTCAGCATCCTATTACGTGGCACATTTTAACTAGCAAGTTCACTTTTTCTCTCCAAAGGAAAAAAGTCCACTCATCCACTTTCCCACACTTTCTCAGTACCCAAACACACCCTTACTCACTCTCCCTTCAAAAAGAAAGAAATTTCATTCAGCACCAATATCTCATTTCTACTCACCAACGCAGTAAATTCGAAGCATTATTGGGGGCATTTTGGAGAAGAAGTAAGGGGGGAAAGGCAATGTCAGGAGGCCCACCTAGAGTGCGGGCCATGAACAGCATCAGAGAACCGGAAAACAAGGAACCAGAAAAGCCGGCGACGAAGAAGAAACCCACCAACGAGAAACAGCCGCCGCAAGAAACGGAGTCCAACAACAAGAGCAAGAAGAAATGTGGCAGTGGCAAATTCGTTGTTTTGAGACAAAAGTCCATGAATGCTTCCTGCTCATCCAACGCCTCGTCGGAATCCTCATCGCCGCTTAGCAGGGCGTCTTCGTCTTCCTCGTCGTGGTCTCATGAAAGAACGGCGGTAAGAAGGAACGCGGTGATGGTAAGGAAGAAGCAATTTGGTGGTGGTGAGAATGAATTGCTGGTGGGGAATAATAGTACCAATGACTTTCAACTTCAAATTAAAAAAAGATGTGCTTGGGTTACATCTACTACCGGTAACTTTTTTTTATATATATATTCTCCCTCTCTGTTTTCTGTTAAATTGCAAATTGCTGTACTATTGTTATTTTCCATGTCAAGGAAGGCACTTTCTTTGACAGATGAAAGAATTTCATTAGGCTTTTGCGAGGTTGATATTCTGCTTCCATTAGTAGTTAGCATCTGTTATAAAAATAGCATTTCGTACAAGAAAACTTAGGGCGTTACTTGTCATATTTAACTGAATTTGGCCTTAGTTGGTTTTCATGAATCTTGATAATGCAAAACATTTATTAGTGGGAACGATAAAAAAGAATAACTTTTCATCAATAAGTCTTGAATTAGTTTCTAATAACCTTTTGTCACTTAATCTTGAATTTAGTTTGGCATAGAACTCTAAAGAAGAGATTTTAAATCACAATCATTCTCATAAAGTGGCAAGATGTTCATAAATTGAGGGGGTTAACTGACATAAAAATATTGCATTATTAGATGCCGGAGTTTGAGGTGTGTGTTCCTGTGCATTCAGAGCATTCATCTCCATCTCATCTGTTGTCATGCTCCGGGAACAAACTCCAACTCTTCACAGTCCTACAGGGATAGGCCTCACCACAGATAATTGATAGTGAAATAAATTCCTGTCCTATTAATTATAAAGTTTCCTTATCAGAATGTTTTGGATGCTCATTTTGCTAAATGATGTATAGATGAACTAGGAAACTAGGAGATGCTGGTTTGTTTTGTGGCAAAGCATTTTGGCGTGTTTGCATGTATGGTACAGGAAAACCCTTATCAAGAGGAGGGTGATGAGTAGGAATAGACGTAACTGAATCTAATATATCATTTTTTTAATTTAATGGAAATGGTCCATGTCTGCCATGTATGGAGACTTGATCTAAGCTATAGAATAGGATGGAATCAAAAGGGGAGTAGTTCCAAGTGAAGAGACTGAAGCTCAATGTTCTGTTGATTTGGTTTATAGGATAGCCAACCAAACAATTAAACAATCCTGTAGCTCAAGGATTCTTAGATGCAAAATTCTTTATTTCAGGTTCTGTAAGTTACTGCATACCATCTCTAGAAGTAAGATAATTAAAATCCAGCCAGTTAATTTTTAACTGTTGTGCATTCAGTGGCTGGCTGCAAAATGCCAGAGAATTTGCTCACTTGCAATTTTCTTCCCTTGTTGTGATTATAAGTACAAGTTTTGAACTTTTCTTGCCAAGTTGAATTCGCTAATTAATATTTTCCCCTCTCTAAAAGATCCAAGCTATGCCACTTTTCATGATAAAGAATGGGGAGTCCCGGTCCATGATGACAAGTATGCACTCACAAAACCCTTATGGTATCTTCTTGTAAAGTAAAAGTGGATCTGGTAACCCATTCAGTCTGATCATTTCTTTTCAACATGCAGGAAGCTGTTTGAACTGCTAAGCCTATCGGGTGCTTTGGCTGAACTTACATGGCCCATCATTCTTAACAAAAGGGATATATTTAGGTATTGGTTATTTCGAATCAAATGTGTATGTTATGATCCTTTGATGGTTTTGCTGTTTTGGCATTCAATAATTAAAATACAATGTGAATTGTTGATGCTCAAACTTTTATTGGGTATAACTTGATTGACTCAGAGGTGTGTTTCTCTGCATACAGGGAAGTCTTTTTGGATTTTGATCCAATTGATGTTTCCAAATTAAACGAGAAAAGAATTGCAGTGCCAGGAAGCCCTGCCAGCTCCCTACTGTCAGAGCTAAAACTCCGATCAATCATTGAAAATGCACGTCAGATTTGCAAGGTAGAGACGCAGACCTTTTCATTTTTTTATTTTCATTTTTTTTATTTCTTTTCTGTTTTGATTCATGTTGTAAGCCTGATATTGACTTCCTGTTCTTTGTGATTTTCCATAAACAACTTATGTTAAAGAAAGCTCTGGGTTTGATGTAGTATTTTTGAAGATTGTTTCAACCATGACCTTTAAACTGCTGTAAACTCACATCTTGTTGATGCTGCAGGTCACAGATGAGTTTGGGTCGTTTGATAAATACATCTGGAACTTTGTGAATCATAAGCCCATCATAAGCCAATTCCGATATTACCGCCAAGTCCCAGCCAGGACTCCAAAAGCAGAGCTCATAAGCAAAGACCTTGTAAAAAGAGGATTTCGAAGCGTCAGTCCAACAGTTATATACTATTTCATGCAAGTGGCTGGACTAACAAATGATCATCTCATAAATTGCTTTAGATTCCAAGAGTGTACAACCAAGGGAGAAGCAAGGGTAAAGGATGGCTATCTTGAGGCTAAGACCAAAGTGAAAGAATTTGAGGACCCAATGGATGTTGGATTTTCTAGAGCTGTCGATGACTAGAATTCCTAAACGTAACCATAAAAAAAATTGTTCGGTAAGTTGTAGGCCATGCCAATTGCTGTGCCTGGCATTCCTTTCAAGGAGGGGCTGTCTCTAATGGTTTTGTACAAAAGATAATTGCCTCTAAAGAAAGAACTGCAAACAGGTATACTTGCAACAATTTGATTCATGTAGTTATTTGTATGAACGACACGGCTGTTATGTATACATATCATTTTCTTTGTTCAAGTGAATATGATGAAACACTCACCTGCGTTCAAAGTTGTTTCTTTGTCCTTGATATGGTGTCTATTCTTATTAACTTCTCAATTCCAGGTGAGATCTTATTTCTCCTTCCAACCCTAGGAGTAGATTATTGTACTAGTGACAAACTAGGCGCTGATGACTTTTATCTGTTGGCTGGTGGCACAAATATATGTGTTGAATCCACATGGATTTAGTGACTTCTCTAGTGTACTGGAATAACCATCTTGGTCCAACTTATTCACTTTTGTTGGAACTTGAAAGAGACTTTTATGCTCTAGATTTTCTGAAAATCATCGTGATCAAATTCCACACTGTTAAAAGATTCGGTGAATGGAGGTATTGCCACAAAAAATCAGTATCAGTTATATGAAATTTCCATATCTGTGTTTCAAGTTCTATGTTCCTTTCCTTTTCAATGTTGTGTATAGATTCCAGAATTCCTGTTGTCAAATAAGCTTTTATCACATACATTTAATCAGCACTTTTCCTTTCGGATTACGGCAAAAT
This sequence comes from Salix brachista, assembly GCA_009078335.1. Lineage (NCBI taxonomy): Eukaryota > Viridiplantae > Streptophyta > Magnoliopsida > Malpighiales > Salicaceae > Salix > Salix brachista. The sequence continues at coordinate 13,467,602 of CM018574.1, read as the reverse complement.
ATTCTTCAATAAATAGTAGGTATGGCTGCTGCTTATCTAGCAGAAAGTTTGGGATGTCGTGCTAGGAATAAGACATCAGCTGCACCCCAAATTCTCAGAGTGCCAGGTGAATGAACTGCTGGCTTTGATTTGTTGGGCTGTAACAGGAAATGCATCACTTTTAACAAGATCCTTGTAGCAATAATACTCCTTTGGTTCATAATCATAACAAGATCCTTCTTGTCTAATGGTTTAGTTACACAGCAACTGGAAATCCATCCATGATCTGAATTAGCAAGGGAGGTTGTGAGTGTGGTTGAAGTTGTTTTTTTAAGAATTTTTTGTTTAGAAAAATATAAAAATGATGTTTTTTATTTTTAAAATATAATTTTCGACATTAGTATATCAAAATGTTATAAGAACACGAAAAAACTAATTTAAAATATAAAAAATTTATTTTTTTCAAAAATATTTTTAAAATACAGTGGCATGAATAGTCAACTCTTCAGTTGAACATAGAAACAATTTACTAAGAAAACATTCCTTTTTGGAGATTTAGGGCCTCTTTGGGAGTGCGGTTGTGGTAGCTTTTCAAAGTGCTTTTTCGTGCTGAAATACATAAAAATGATATTTTTTTTATTTTTTTAAAAAAAAATTTGATATCAGCACATCAAAATAATTTAAAAATACCAAACCACCGGTTTTTAAAATGAAAAAAAAAAATTCAATTTTTTCCCAAATACCGGTTGCAACGCACTCCCAAACAGGGCCTAAAGGATTGTCACTGGCAGATTGTTTGCCAAACATAAAAGATGTGTGGTGTTAAAACACTACCAGAGGACATCAACCTATTTAGGCCTCAATTAACAACATTCTTACTTGAACAAGAAAAATCCAGTAGGATATTAGTAGATTCTGAAGCATTAAACATCGTGAATCCAGCACAATGAGCCCACACAATCATGAAAGTCAAAATAGCCCGCAAAGAATCTTGATAAGCAGTCAAATTAGCCGGTTATCTTTGACTGGAAAGATTATATCCCAATCCTCAAAGTCTTCAAACTCCAACCACCTCGGCATAATTTTCACACAAGTTTTGGAACTTGAACATTCACTTTATATCATTCAAAAAAATTGATTTGAGGGAGACACGGCAAACCCCGTTAGCTATGGATGGTCGGAAGCCATGGACTTTTTGCTAAATGAAAGTTCAAGAACATAATATGACATAACTATGGTGATCCTGGAATCCAGTTATGCTAACCAGATAGCGATCTGGCCAACCAGAACCTTGCACTTACAGTCAATTTAGTACATCTCATTGATGAACAATTGCTCCCCTGGATGTCTTAAAATGGAAATAATCCATTAAAATATGCTAACTCACTCTATCACAAGGTTACCCTTGACTATGAAAGACCATTCATTCCAATGGTTGATTATACCAATTAAAAATACAAGAAAAATAGGCCATTATCCATTAAAAGGGCAAAAACCCAAATCCACCTATTGAATCTCAAAATGACTTTTGGATTCTTCATGTAATCATATTCAAGGTGCTATCTTCCTGGAACCTTTTCTTCTTCATGTATATACAAATACATTGCGGAATTCAAAATGATCTAATGGAACCTACATAATTTATAAAACTCCGACTAAGTTGGTGGAGCTATTTCTTTTCCTATCTAAGCAGAAATTTCACCACTTCTCGCTGTTATTTTGCTGAAACATTCTTCCTGAGATTGCTGCGACCAGTGCTGCTGTGAAATTGGGATCTTTCGTCAACGAAGAGGCCATCTGCTCCACCAAAAACTTCCGGACTTCAGGTGTATCCGTTCTTGGTTTCGAACTCTTGTCATCATTGCTTGACTTAGGTTTTGTGAGATCAAGAGTAATGGTTGGCCCAGATGAGGCCAGGGAGGCTGTGCAGGGAACTGAACCGAGCGTTAGGCTACGGTTTGAACCTGGTGTTGCCTCCATTGACGGATGAGGATGATTGTGCTCTCCTTCATAAGTTGCCACTAGAACAGATTGGTCATCGATACTCCTTTGAACCTGAATGAACCACAAAATGAGACAGAAGAATCTTAGCCAAATTCATAGTCTATGGGAATTAAAATTCCTATTTAATTATATGCGATTTATCTGCCAAAATACAGATAAATTGAACATGTGAGATTTGGATTTGAAGTGTGTTTATGATTCTGGTCTCACCTTCTTTTTGACAGGGCAGCTAGGAGCAAAAGAACATTTGAAGTAAGCTCTTGGAGAAGGGTTATCTCTTGTGACTTTTTGGCCATATTTCCTCCATTGATATCCATCTTTCACAGTCTGCCACAGATATGCAATTGCTTAGTAACCCATGAAAACATGTTCATAGAAAACAAACCACAACCTATAAACCTTGGAAGAAATAAAGATTTTTGCAACTGGGGAGTGTAATTTATGGACTTACAAGGCTTGTATCACCAGCTTCAGTCCTGACATAAGCCTTCGAAATCTTATCTTTAATGATTTCTTCCCTTGGTTTCTTGGATGATTCTTCATCAGTTGAGCTGCTCTCAGAATTCCCATTCATTGCAATGTTATTGTTGTTGTTGTGGCTGCTTTCAGACTTTCTTTTCTTTGATGGGGCAAGACGATCCTTCTCTCCATTCTTGCTCATGTAATCCATCAACTGGCCTCTTAAAGCATTGTAGCTCTCACACATCACAGTTAGCATTTCAGTCAGCTTCCTGTTCTCTTCGCCCACTCGGTTCAATTCCTCTACCAAAGCTCCAGTCTGAGTAATTAAACAGAATAAAATCAACCTCAAAACTTCAACAAGACTGCCAATTTCAGAAGCACCCTCTAGTCAAGTTATTAATTTTATGAAAAAATGTTTTGAAGTTACATAAAAATGCTTTCTTGAAATTAAATGACAAGAATTCATCATATCTAGTTCTTTCTTGAAATTTGTTTGAAAAACAAAACCTCGAAGCTGTGTGTTTAGCCTTCAATTGATGGCCAGAAACCAAAAGGAAAAGAAAAGGAGGGACGCTACAAAAAACCATAGACATAAACAAATTACTGCAGAATGAGCATCTGCATACACGCAAAGCTAACCTCTTCTTTGGATGAAGGCTTGGTCTGGAAATCCATGAAAGTGGGTTTCAATTCTTTTGCCATCCCAGATCTTCCTGCGTCTACTGGAGCTTCACTTTTCACTCTTATAGAACTAATATTAAGATCCAAAGAAGTATCAACCCATGATGAATAATCCATAGCCGCCTAGATCGAACGAGTCCTTCTTGACAATCTCCTTCAAATTAATTGACCAGGTGATTTCGCTAGAAGCTTATACAAGCTTTAGACCACTTCAATCTCTCTCGAAAAACTTTGTAGCAGTAGCTAGCAAAACTAAAAACCAATAAGCTGCTAAATGAATGCAAAAACTAGGGTATATATAGAACCCAAAAGGGCTCGACTCAACTTGGTTGTGGAAACTTGGAGAACCCAAAAGGGCTCGACTCAACTTGGTTGTGGAAACTTGGAGGAAAGTACAGGGAGAAAGATAAGACAAGGAGTAGTCCAAGTAGGTACATATGTTTTGATCACATGACAAGCTGTTATTATTATTTTTTAACCAGATCGGTGTCCGAGACCTTGTCGGTTGGGAATTGACAACCGGACAAACTTTTTGTCAAAGTCAAGCGCCCACCAAAAAAAGGTGAACGAGTTGTACAGAATGGAGCCATAAACAATGGGTGGTGCTGTGTTGCATGCGTGTGTGAGGTCAAGTCCATGGAAGTTTCATGCTGACCAGGTGCGGATTGAGCTTCATACAGCTGCCTTCCATGCCTATCTTCTTAGGAAGGTGCTGTAGCTGTTCATGGCCGCTTTGCCCTTGTCATCAGGGATTTAATTTCATACTAATTTATGAGGAATACATTTATTTAGTTAATTATAATTTTTTTTTATGGAAGAAACATAGAAAACGTCATTGTATATCCAGTCAATTAAGTAAAATTCTGTCAGTTATAAGTTCTTATAAAAAATACATGTTTCGATTCAAATTCAAAATCTGCTACGTGGATTACAAGTTCTTTAACATCACATCATGCCTCTTGAGAACTAGTTAATTATAATAGAATAAAGATAATTTTTTTACCATAATCGGTTTTTACTGATATATAATTTTTTAAAATAATATTTTCTTTATCAAATACTAATAAATTTAAAAATTGGACAAGAATGAATAACTTATAAAATGGGGTCTTAATTTCAAGATAAATACCTCTTCTTCTTTTTTTATCAAATACAGTGTAAGCTACTGTTATCCAGTAAAAAAATACGTCATGACAAGGTATATAAATATCACAAAATATACGTACAAGAAAATTACTTTATTTTAGTAATTGGTTTTTAGAAGATTTATAATTAATAAATGAAGAGAGAAGAAAATGAAAAATAAAAAATAAAAAATAGAATCCTAATTAATCACCCCTTAAACATGATCATTAAACCTTACCCTAAAATCAAAACACCCCATATTATAAAATTCAAAACTCGTCTCCACCTCTTCTATGGATCATCAAACTTAATTATGCCCAAGAAAGTTTAAACCCACAATTCCCGACAACAAGGGGTTCTTTTTTTTCCGACGAGCACGACGGGTACGATTTGCTCTTGCCACCCTAAATGACCGTGTCATTCTCAACGAATACCACCTTTTCTTGGCCATGATTGAGTCGGTGCCTAAAGTGGTTGCGAAGCCTGGAATTTGCGACCTGATTGAATTGACGGTGCTTTTGGAAAGGATTTTTTAGTTTTTGAGAGATATTTTGGAGGCTTGATTAACACCTTCTGTGGGCACTTAATTGGGGTGTGGGTTATAGTTGGAAGACGTGCTTATCCATTGCTTGCCCGAAGAGTTTGATTTTATTTTTATATGTTGGCTTGATAAGAATAAACATTGAAAATTGAAAATTAAAAATTAAAAAAAAACATTTGTTTATTATTTCAAGACAAAAACAGTAGACAACAAAAATAGATAAATAAAAATATGAAAATAAAATTATATTTGATAATGATACGTTTATGAGCAACAAAACATAAAAAAATATATATAAAAAAAAAGTTATTTTACCTTTCATAAATATCACTATCAAGCTTATATATTAAAAAATAACTAGATATTATTATTATTATTTTATATTATATTGGGTGTTGAAGTTAATAATAATTATAGTTATAAAACCAGGACTAGCTCGACTATCAACGTACGATCTAGTTGACCCAGGACCTGGATCGGTTCGATTTTAAAAACGCATAGAGGAAAGCTCACCCAACTCAATTAAAACTCCAGTTAAATCGAAATAAAACTCGGGTAAAAAATCAAGTCATATTCTTTTAGAATTTTTTGGTTAAATTGAGGTTGCTTTAATTGTTTTCTTTTAAAAAAAAATCAAAATGGTTTACCATCCCAATCCACGACTTTTCCCTTGCTGTAAATCATTTTTTGAGTTGAGTTTAAAAATTATGATATTAATTATTTTTATTCTTATATGGACCTGAATCAAATTAGTCCTCACACCGAGTTTTAAAATTATAACAACAACAACTTATATCTCTTACCTCTATTTTTTAATTAAATATATTTATGTCAATGAAAGGAAAATATAAAAAAGTAAAGCATAAAAAATTGTCAATAAAAAGTCTAAATTTCGTTTTTAAAGGGCTATTACTTTTGTTTGGGTATGACCTATGAAGGGCTTTTCTGTAATCTGAAATCTACTTTGCTCAATGTTTATGTTTTGAATCAACTTGGAGTTTTAGTGGATGCCTTTTCTTCTTCTTTTCTTTGTTTTATTGTTACATATAGATTGAAATTATCCTCTTTTATTCAATTTCTGAAACCATTCACTCACCGTCGCAAGAAACAAGTTTATTATCCCCCATTTATATTTTTCATAGAAATACTATATTTTTCATTTATTTTTGTGTTTGTCTTTGATCTGTCAAGTCGACTAAATCATTCCAAGTAAATCTCTATATAATTCTACATTAAAAATACCTAAATATTTTATATATATATATATAATATTTAATTTGACTCACATAAAATAATTTATAAAAAAATAAAAAATATATTATTTTAATATTAAATAAAATATACTTTCAAAAATAACTCTAACGAGACTCTTAATTACGTAATTAATGTATTTTGGGCAGCCAACCAAGTTTGACAATTGTATATGATTTCGGGTACGGAGGAAAAATAGAAGTGGGCGGGCACTTTTCAGCGGCGGTGCGTTCTACAGTTGAAATGCGGACCTGTATTTTCTTTGTTATATGGAAAGTCAAGTTATTGCTTTCAGCCAGGGTGTACACGACGACGATGGACTCAGTAGTGGATACGGTTGATTTCGCAGCTCAAAGACACGAAAACAAAAGTATAGTTTATTTTATAAAAAAAAAGATGATATATTTTTGAAATATTAAAATAATAATATATTACTCAGATCATTACACCATCATAACTCTTTAGAAAGAAAGTATTTTTTTTTTTATTAAACTCAACTATCAATCAGATACAAGGTAAAGAAACCAAATTATAAAACTTAATTCACAAGTAAGTCAATATTAAAGGATTCAATTTTTTTTATTAAAAAAAACCCATCAAATTCAACCACAAACTAATGGCTCGGGTCACGAGTCCAAAATAATCTCATAAAAAACACAAATTAAAAAACGATCACGAGGCTTAATTATCAATCAATTTGATATTAAAAGATGAGATTGAAAAAATAAACTATAAAAAAAATCCAAGTCAATCAGCTTAACTCATGATCCGAGTTATAAGTTCATCATAACCCCATAAAAAAATATGAAGTTTAACTCTCAATTAATCTAATATTGAATGATTAAATTAAAAATTAAATTAAATAAAAAAGATAAAAATAATGACCTATATCAACTCAAGTCAATCTATCAAACTCGAATGAGAAGAGCAAGACAAGTCGATGGAAAACAAATAACTTTTTATAAATTTCAATTCTCGATCGACTCAATGTTAAAAAACTAAATTGAGAAAATATATTAAATTAAAAAACAAATCAACCTGACTAATCTGTAAAAACTTGTGACTTGAGTTATGTGATCATGATAACCTTATGAAAAACAAGTCAAGAAATAATCATGATTATGAACTCAGGTCATAAAATTAAGAAAACTCCATAAAAACAAAATTAAAATAAACTATAAAATTTAACACTCAATAAACTTAATATTGAAAAAAAAGAAAATAAAAAAGATGCTTGATTTTTTAGGACTAGAGTGTAAAATTCCCTGCTATTCCAGATTAATTGCTATAGAGTTTTAGTGTGTGTTAATCTTAGACCTTGCACGACTATCACATGGTTGATATTGTTTCGTTCATGCCCCCTCATGCTTTCCACGTGGATTTGATTAGTAAAAGCACCGATAATATTTTTAATATTATCGTATAAAAAGAATTTTAAAATACTAAAATATTTTTTATTTAAAACAAAAAAAATATATTTTTTATAAATAACAATTCTAAAGTCTTCTCAAACACAAACAGCATTGGTCATTACAAAGTAAAGCATTCCAAGGTGACAATCGTAACATCGTACCCCTGAAATCAACTCTGTCTTAAAAAAAGGTTGATATTAACTAATTAAGTATTGACTTGCTAAATCTCGTGGTTTTGACCTTGTAAATAGAGGATTAGACAACTAATCACACATGTTTAGAAGTCTAACGTCTGTTTGACGCTGTACTTTAAATGTATTTTTGAAAAAAAAATTGATTTTTTTATTTTAAATTGAAAAAATTAGTGTTTTTAAATCATTTTTATGTGCGGTTATAAAAAATAATATTTTTTTAAAATCATTTCGATACATTTTTGAATAAAAATTATTTTAAAAAACAGTTTTAATCACACTCTCAAACAAATACTAATATGCAACTGTTTGTTCTCAATAAAATGACGAAGGGAAATTTTTGTTTTCTTAAGTGTTTTCTACTTGAAAAACTATATTTTTTTAAATATTTTTCTTGATTTTTATTTGGCTATATCAAAATTAAAAATAAACTATTTTAATTGAAAAATATTTTTTTAAAAACATATCACAGCACATTACCAGAAATACCATATCTTCTCATCTATGAACTTAATTAGGAAATTGAAGTCCTAGCACCGGGAAGAGCAATAAATTCTTTTATTAATTCAAGATTTTGAATTTGAATAAATATATTTCTAACTCTCTCTATAAAAATAAAATTCAAAGCGCTTGTTTTTGAATGATTGTCATTTCAAGCTTCTTTTTTTTTTCCGTTGAATTATTATTATTTTCAAGGCTCGTGTAACTATTCCCATAGCTACCAATGCTGCTGGGACTATCCTTTTAAAACATTATCAGGTGCATGTGGAATTGTACTTTCCTTTCACACATGAATATAAAACTCGTTGTAAGAAAAGATCGAAGAAAATGTACAACGTGCCATAAAAGTTGATACTGTGATCGTGCAATTTTCCACGTGGTAAAGCCAGGCAGGAAGGAAAAACAATATAAACATGTCAAAATTAAAAATAATATATATGGATAGACGGTGCGGGTGATACACGTCACTGTCTGGGGTCATGACCTTCATCACAGAGCAGGAGCTTTTTCCCCAAACCAGTCACCTTCCCGAGACTCAGCCAGCCATGGGATTAGACCATGACCTTCATCACAGGTTGGTGGGGGTGGGTATGGCATCCAACCTCACATAAAACTTTTCCACCACGTTCCAGTTCATGTATTGGTTTCGGTTTTATTGATTGTTTCAACTGAGGTTGTTAAATTTTAGCAGGTTTTTCAATGCGTTTTTTTTTTATAAAAAAATGACTTTTTTTTTTATTTTTAATTAATTTTTTTAGTGTTTTTATATCATTTTTATATATTGATGTCAAAAATAATTTTTTTAAAATAAAAAATATCATTTTAATATATTTATAAACAAAAAATACTTTTAAAAAGAATATCAATACAATCACAAACAAACCTGGAATAGTTTGTTATGAATTATAGCTTAATTTAAGTTGGGTTTGAATTTGAATTATAGATATTCACTTCACTGTGCCAAACTTATTTGACCCGAAAGTTTTTTCTACAATTTGAAGTTTTTTTTCTTCAAAAAAATAAAATAATATTATCTCAATAGAGATGATTGTTTCTGTCATGATCTATTTTTTAGTTTTCATTCAATTTTTTTAAAATTTAATCAACTATGAGGACTTAATCAGGTTAATTTAATTTAATCATAGGTTTAATTAACAGTTTAATTAAATTTAGAAATTAATCTGGATCGAATTAAAAAAAAATTAAACGAAAAGATTTAATTACATCTTTAATTGGTCAAATTAATTTTATCAAGGGTTTAATTGGTAAAATATTAAGTTTGAAAACCTTATCTGAACTTAATTGAGAATATTATAATTTTAAAGGATCAAACTTGATTCTTCCAATTTTCATCTGGTGAAATCAAGGATAAAATTACAAGAAAATAAAAGTTTTGAGGTCAATTAAAAATGAAATTGAAAAAAATCACGACATATGTTTTTTTTTTGCTGTTGTAAAAAGCGTGTAAATTTGGGAGCCTAATTGCGTTGAATATAGGCATGAAATCAAAAAAGTTAAAAGTTTCAAGATTAATTAAGGATAAAATAAAAAATTATCTAAAATCAAGGACCAGAGTGAAAAATACAAACAAATCAAATGGCTATTTCACATGATAAAATTATATTAATTATTAAAATCAAAATTCAATTGAGGACTTAACTAAATCATTTCATGCAATCAAATTCTAAAGGTTATTCATGTATATTTTCATAAAATAAAAAATATTTTTATCATATTGAAAAATACAAAATTAATATCATAATTTATTTATAACTATACATTAGAATTAAATCAAATTTCCAAAAATACCACAAAAATTAATTATTTAATCAATATTTACGTAATGTATACTCATTGTATTAAATTCAATGAAGTAAAAGCAGTAAACATCATGATTTAATTGTAGCCTCTGTGTACGTAACAACCGCCAAGATTGATGAGAGAGAGAGAAAATCGAGGCAATTTTTTCAGGTCAAGGGCCGTGGTCAGGTACGACGACCGTAATCTTAACGTGTCCATGTCCAGGTAATATACATGACATGTCGGAGAAAAAAAAAAACTGAAAAGCATGCATTAAACTGTATCGATTGACGAGAATTGTTTTATTTAGATATATAAAATGAAATGATATTTTTAAAATTTATTTTTAATATCATTATATTAAAAAAATTAATTAAAAAATAAAAATATTTTTTTTTTTAAAAAAAAAAAAAACAATAACAAACGGACCATTAATATTATAGTAGTGGGGGAAAAGGTTCATGAATTCAAAATTTTTGTAATCGGTGGTCATATTCCAAACCCACGTGTTTTAGACTAGGACTACACAGGTGGTGCTCGTAACGTGCTCCAATTTCAACAGCTAGACTTAGCTAGCAGGACTTCAAAAATGGCTGACACTAGTGGGCCCCTCCTGTCATAAAGGCCCCCAGATAGTACAAGAAATAGTTTTATTAATTTATAACGTGGACAGAGAAACCATCACTGAACTTCTTCTGTCGGTCCAATGAGCTTTAGAAAGGGACTCCTAATTATTATTTCTTTTTTATTTATTTTCGCTTGGTTTCCAGTTCCCATCTAACCACCTAGAATTCGGGAAAGAAAATGGGGTAAAAAGATTGAACTTTTCTTCTCAAATTCTACGGATAAGATGTGGAGATAAACATCAGAGGTTGATGAAAGATCGATTTCTCTTGTGCTTTCATTTTAGTCAACGGTCCATTTCCGTAATGGTCAAGAAACCGCGGGCAATAATAGTCTACACAGTTTGAAAAGTTGGAGAATAATGTATAACGCCGTTTGAACACAATTTTGACACGCTCCTTTTTATTAATGATCCCACTTTATTTATTTATTTATTTATTTATTTATAAGGTCTTATTCTCACTAGGTTGCTCGTAATTTCGTTAATGTTGTAAAAATCTACCCACAATCCACTGCACTAATATATAAAAAAAACATGTAATTTAAATCGAAACATTGTTTTTCTTGGAGTAAAAATATTTTATAATTGTTAAAGCAAGTTGATAAAAAAATATTGAAATAATATGAGTTGGAAGCTATGAAATATTTTATAAATATGATAAACTCAAGTTCAAGATCTATTTAAAAATAAAAAAACAACTTCAATAAAATCTCAATGAACGGTTTATTATTAGTGTCGTTATTTTCATGTTAGATACATGCAAATTGAAAAGAAATGAAATTAAAATAAAAACAATTTACTATTATTATTATTATTTTCATTGCTTTCGAATCTTGCATTATTTCATTAACATAAGCTATCAAATACGCAATTGTTATGGGGTTTGGTTATGATTTTTTATTATTATTATCATAAATGTCTAGGTCAACTTGCGAGTTTTTTAATTAATTTTACAGATCATAGAATTAATGACCATATAAATCTCCAATAATTAGCCAGCATGGTGGTTAAAAATATATTTTTCCAGCTTCTTCAATTCCTCAAATTAAAAAATTAAGATTGGTCACGTGGAAAATATGACTTTAGGATTCTCCAGAAATAAAACTTAATCTCGATTGTATATTGATTCAATAAGAAGATATGTTGACCGTCGAAAAAAGAAGTGTCCCGTGAGAAACAGAGTATGTAAGAGTAGGAGGACTTGACACCGCCAATTAGTGCTTCAATCTTATTTTATTTAAATTAAATGAACTTGCCCGATAAACTATCTGTCACGCTGTAATAGAATATTTAAACTGGTTTTCTGAATAGTTATAGAATCTCAAATACTTTAAAAAAAATAAAAACCCCGTACGAAGAAGATAAACCAAGGCAACTGAAGTGACATGACAGCTTTGAACTCCCTACATATATAAACCTCTTCTCTGGGTAAGCAGTGGCTGGTCGTGGTCCATTTGTCTTACTTGAAAGGACTTGTTCCACAATCCAATTTCTGATATTTCTTGAATACCCTATCTACCATGTAATTCACGAATATATTAATATATATATATATTTTTTACTTTTAAAAAAAATAAAAACACCGTACGAAGAAGATAAATCGGACTATTCTCGACTACATAAAAAAGAAAAGAAAAGAAAAGAAAAGAAAACGAAACTCCAAAATATTTATCAAGTTGATATAGATTGGACTACATGGATGGTATCATGAACTTATCCAAACAAACTTTGAAGTCTCCTACGACCAAATCTATGACTTGTTTAATCATGTAACCTGATGGTTGACCCCACCTCCGTCCATGGATGCCCTTATGATGCCATGAATGATATCAGCACAGCATGGAAAAATCCCCATACATGTCGTGCACTATTTGCTACTGTTTTCAAAAATATTTTTGAAAAAAATTAAAAAAAATATTATTTTAATATATTTTTAAATAAAAATTATTTTTAAAAATAATTTAACACAGAATTTCAAATCAAAGTTGTTAATTCCGTTTCGTTCCGGCCAGAACGTGCCGTTCCATTCAAAAAACCGAGACAAAACGGCGTCGTTTTCGTCTCGGTTTTAATTCCGGTCCGTTCCGGAAATTCTGGTCGGAACGCCTCGGTTCTGTTCCGGGCGTGCCGCTTCGGTCGTGACTTGCCGCCCCTTTTTTCTCTTATTATCGTATTTAATCGGAAGTGAACACAAGGAAGATATTTGGCTGACCGGCTGTAGCGGCGTCAGTCAACAAGGGGCGCAAGAGTTCGAATCATACGCCTGCTGATTTTGGTTTTTTTTTTTTTAATAATAAATAAATAAATAAATATATATATATATATATATAATATTTATTATTAAAAAATAAAAAATAAACCAAAATCAAAACAATAAAAAAAAATTATAAAAAAATAAAATTGTTGCATCAATTTTGATTTTATAAAAAATAAAAATTATATTTAATTTTTTTAATTTTTAATTTTTTTCATATATATAATTAATTAATTATATGTAAACAGTACAACCCCGAAACGGCACGCCGAAACGCTCCGAAACTGGAACGTTCCGTTCCAATAAAAAAACCGGAATGACGACCGAAACGGTATTGACAATATCAATCACCAACTTGCACGTCAACTTTTAAAGGATCATGAAAATTCCTTCTTCTCTTCTACCTCTACTAAAAGAGAAGACCTAGCTAGCTTAGGTGATCCATGCATGCACTTCTCTCCTTCCCAAACTATTTTCTCACCTACAAAAATATTTGATGTGTCCTTTTGAGATATTTTAATTGTAAGATAGAGATATTTTAAGATAGAGATATTTTAATTGTAAGATTTTTTCCAATGAAAATAAAAACCTTAAAAGCTATAAAAGAAATCAATGCAACGTGCTTCAAGGTAGATTTAGTTTTTCTATATGTATTATTTAAATGATGATTGTTATTTTTTTTTCAAATGAAGTTGATTTAATTATTTAAGAGCTCTTAAATTTGAAGGAGAGGATCTTTGTAGATACCGATCATGATCCTCCAATTATCTCATAAAAAAAGATAAATAAAATTATTAGAGCGATAAATTAACCAAATGTATTAGACATCAACTTCACTTATAAGTTCACGAAAATAGAATCGAACCTCATCACTTACTGTATTTCAATTAAATCTCGAAAAAGTTTATGAAATTTTTGAATGTTGGGATATATAGAATGTGAATTCCATGTTCTTTCGATCAAATGGAACATCATGAACCAAACACAGCACCTCATCTGCGAACCAGAAGATCTGCAGGAATCCTTGCATGAAAACTCAACCAGTTTCCATGGAAATAGAAGGAAAAATGGCTAGGTACAACCAGGATATGTTCGTGAACTTTGACTGCATGCTTGTGATTATGGTAGATATAATCAGCACCTAAACCTAGCATTATGGTTTACTTGTCCACCTGGAATTGACCGACAAGATGATTATGTTCATCCTATCCAGATAAAATGTATCTACTGACCCGTTCATTAGCCACCCAATTTCTTGAATGGAATTTGTGAAGCTGGTACACTTTATTTGAAGATTCGATTATTCAAAAACCTTACACCAATCAGTCTTTTTGACTATTTTTATTCCATGTTCATGTGAGTTTTTTTGTCCTTGATTGATTATATTTTGAAAAAATAGGAAGAATTTTATTTTAATAGTATTGGTCAAGCAGTATCATTGCAATATGGTTGCTAATGTAAAAGTAAAATCAAACTCCAAAATATCCATACAGTAGATAACTCAGTGGTAAGAGTTTAAGATCAAACTATGTGGTTGCTAATGTAAAGATCACTGGAGGTTTACATTATCGTTAATTTCAGGGCTCGTTGGATTAGTCGAGGTACACATAATCTAGCCTAGACATCCATGTTAATAAAAAAATTATAATCTAGAATAAATAAGCAAAAACAAAACCAAACTCCATTATATTTTCAAGATAATATAATTTAACTTCTGATCCAAACCAACCTGGAAGTCTCCTGCGGCCAAATCGATGACTTGTTTCATCATGTAACCTGATGGTTGACCCCATCCAAGTCCATGGATATGATTCGACGAATGAGATCAGTACACATGGAAAAAATGTCATACATCCAAGTCCAACTTGCACGTCAACTTTTAAAGGATCTTGAAAATTCCTTCTTCTCTTCTACCTCTACTAAAAGAGAAAACCCGGCAAGGTGATGCATGCATGTACATCTATTTTTCATAAACTATTTTGTCGTCTCCAAAGATAGTTTAATATATGACGTGTTGCTTTTTTTCTTTTCTTTTTTAAAAAACTCAATTTTAATTTATATAAAAAAACCACGTAGATATTTAATCATGTACTGTTTAATAATACACAGTGCGATGTATTTTTCTAAAAGTGTTTTTTAATTGAAAATATATTAAAATATTTTTAAAAAAATACAAGTTTATTAAAATTGATTTTGTGGTGAATTTTGAGAAAGGGTGAAAAAGTCTACCAATTATCTGATTGAGAGTGTGCTTGTGATGATTTTTAAAAGTGTTTTTTATTCAAAAATATATCAAAATGATTTTTTTATTTTTTTAAAATTATTTTTGATATCATGACATGAAAAATATATAAAAATACCACAATGTTTTAATTTGAAGTAATCATTTTTGAAACTAGCTAAATTGATATGTTCACAAGCAATTTTGACATCGTGGAATACACGACACACCTTGCAGGTTAATCGCTGAGCTTGCAGGCTCCACAGGTGCGCAGCTTGTTGTCAATGAATGCAGCAATCAAAATGATCATAATGTTGATTACTATAATGTCGGAGACGTCCAAAAAGCTCAACATTGATACCACAAAGCCATTTCACACGGAGGACTTCTTCACTGGTATGCTTAAAGCCGCCGCGCTAATTTAGAGAATACATCTCCCACCCCACGAGGACCACTCAGCTAAAATTAATCTCTATGAATGCAATGGGTTTTACATAAATCCTTTTACTTAATCATGTCATGTATATTGTCAAATTTCTCTGCAGCATTTGTTATATAAAGTCTCTTCCAAAAACAATTCACAAGGCAATGATAATAATGCGTAACATGGGTGCTATTAGCTAGGTGCGGTCGGGTTAGCTCACTAGGTTATTAGCAGAAAGGTCTCGATGAATCTGGTGGCATGGATGTTTTTTCATGTCCTGCCAAGCCCTCCAATGTCCAGGCTTAGTTTCAGAGTAAGGGAAATGATGTTCTATCCAAATTATAAGATTTTTTTGGCGAAGCCTGTCCATAGCTAAGAATCCGAATTTGAATGTAACAATTGCTAACAAACCAACTTCTCTCACGTTTGAACTTGATTATGTCCTTGAGAAAGAATGTTCTATAATAAATTTATGAACTGAATTACATATTCTGTAAAGTTTGGAGATAAATTATATGATAAAAAATTGCAAGGTCTAGCAACAACTTCGCTGACCACGAAATGGAAACATTGATGCTGTATGCTCTTAAGACTTCGTGAAAGTGATTATTGAGACATGGAAAGGGATGGCTTGAATGGTGGAGATGCTCAATTATCCACTACAATAAAGGGGCTACAAAACTGGGAGATTGCATTTTTTACACAAAACAAACACATTCCAGAACCAAAGCATGTCTAGTGTGGTTTTGGAACATACCCATCAACGGCAAAATTCCGAGTGGCAGCAGGAAGAGCTATACGCATTCCATTGAGCTCAGGCTTTGCGATCACTTGACAGCCCAGGCGAGAACTGCAAGATTCAAAACATGGAAATCAATATAGATTCAACGCCCACTAATCCATTTAGTGTTTTGATGATGACAGAACTCACGTTTCTGTAAGCCCAAAGGCCAAATCTAACATGTCATTCTCCTCATCGGTTGGGTCTTCTAATTTGTTGTAGTATTCCATGTCCTACAACCAGATTCAACATTTAGTACCTCATAAGTTTGAAATCATCATGGTACTACAGCATAAGCTATGTTCAGTATCATACCGTCACAATCACATGACAAGTCGAACAGGCAAGTGAGCCTTCACAGGCTCCTGGCATGACATTAAAAGCACAGAATAAAAAAACTAAAAATTAAATGCATCAGAATGATCTTCTCAAAGTCTTCTAATGCAGAAATGGAAGGAGAATATGGACAGCAACAAAAAAGAAGAAAACCAAAATAAATAAATCTCATCACTGAAAGATGGGGTGGGTGGAATATTCTATGCCTATATGTGAGACAATGCAACCAGTACAGAAACAGAGAACCCAATTATAATCCACCAGAAATGAAATATGTTGATCTAAAAAAATTGCATTATAATCCTTGCCTTCGAGTTCTATATCATTTTCATGAGCAGCTTCTAACATGGACATTCCAATGGGGACCTTGATATCCGTTTCCTCCCCATCCTTATCTACAAATGCTACAGATATCCTGCACATAAATCACCAGATTGAGAAGAGAGGGCGGCAGATGACTTCTGCAATCACTTATAATCATACCATCACAACTACCAAACTGATTAGCTCGTTTACTTTCCTAAGCAGTAATAGAACTGATTTAGTCAGTTAGACCTGAGCCTATCGTATTTTCTAGCACATTTATGCCTTATGGAATGTTCAACAACAGCCAAAGCATGTCAGGACTCAAATCTCCTTCCAGGATCTTGCTTGAATACACTTGCAATGTTTTTCTTGATTATATTATAAGGTAGCGATTCAGAAGCTGTGATCTCCAAGCACCGTTTGCGCCAAATTCACAAGGAAACAAACATTGCTGCAGATTGACTCGTGACTTGGGGTGACAATATTCTTGTTGCACTTACAGTATATCATAGTCCTCCAGCAAGGATGACTACCTAGCTTCTACTATATTTTTTCCTTTGGAAGCTTAGAGACAGGTATGGCATTTCAAGATAGGAACTCCCACGAGATAGATCATGGTTAAATACTTTTTTGTGGACAATTTCTTATATCAAGTAACTTTTGTAACCATTATCATGAACAATAAAAAACCATGTATCCTCAAAATGATTCACACATAATTTTCAATAGAAGAAGTGTCATAGGATTACAGTTATAAGGGAAAGAATCCTGATGACATCAAAGAACAATTATGTAAGCAATTGCATAGTGAACTGAGAGTTAGCATATAGAACATGACAGAAAATTGTGACCAAAAGTTCCAACAGGGAGTGAGAGGTCCTAACAAATCAATTAAACAAGATTATAAGAATAATTTACATGGTTTCTAGTTTCCTCAATTAAACAATCTTATTTCTGATATATACAAGATTATAGGTACCTAACAAATCAATTAAACAATCTTCTAAGAGTAATTTTCATGGTTTCTAGTTTTCTCAGGATCACTGAAGAATTTCTAAATGATATCACAGGTTATGATAATTTCAGGCACTGTCATAGTTAACTTTACTCCGTAAGAGTAGATATAAGATTTTAAGTACTCATCACAAATGTCAAATTCTTGTATCGGTAAAAAACAATTTCAACGCAAATGAGCTTACATCTCATTCAGGTCACTCCCATCGGCAGAATCACTACCGGTAGCTGTGCTAGAAAACTGACGGTGCTTTTGAGATATAGTACCCTGGTGCCCCTTAGTTTCTGGGTGTAATTCAACCTGTTTCAAAATTAAGAAGCAATGGGCATCTAGAAATAAGAATAATATTGCAACCGGAAGATCTCTAAAATTAAAACTATAGGCCTTGGACTAACCTGAGGTTGCCAACGTGCACTATACGGCCTTTGTATGAATGATGTTCTGTAAAAAGCTGTACATTGTCCTGCACAGCAAGTGTTTGGCATTACAATGAGAATAATAAAGCATCTATTCATCTGAAAAGTACTGGTTATTTTGCTCGGTATTGAAAAAGGCTACCACAACTCTGAGACTTGGCTTGGTACAAAATCCAACATGCTGTTGGTAATGGTAAATCCAAGTCTAAGGTGAGATTATTGGTACCTTACTGGTGTGCTAATCAAAGAACATGGCTTCCGGGTTGTTTATGAGTCTGGGATTTGGATGCAAAACTTGCTATGGTTATTAAAAATCAGGAATGGTTTTGGCCTCATGCCAGATCTGATGTTATGGCTACAAGTCCCGGGACTATTTGTGAAGTGATTCATCCTGATACCCTGAGTGATCGTAGTGTTATTTGGAAGCTAGTCCTAACAGAGTTTTCACTGACAGAAGTGCCTGGGAACTTATTATATACAGAGAAGTAAAGCCTGATAGAAACTTGTCAGGGGACCCGTCCATATTCTGAGACATAGTTTATTGTCTGGCGCACTGCTTATAAGGCTATATACCGAAGTAAGGCAGATCAGGTTGGGAAGAAATATCTGTTGTTTACTTTGTGGCTGTGCTGATGAGGGCTGACACCATCTTTTCTTTGACAGCACTTAATCCGGAGCTGTTTTGTCAGTCATTATGCAGAATGTGGCTCTAACAAACCAGTTGGAATTGGATAATGGAGTTTTATTGGGCTAAAGTTCAATTGAAAAAGAAGTCTTCTCAAAATAATTTAGTTAGAATTGTCTGGGATGCTGCAATTTACGGTATTTGGACACAGAGGAATCAAAAGAGTTCATGGAAAAAGGGCAGTCTCCTGATGTGCTATGTGAATTTGCCAAGTTGTTCTCTATAGACTGCTTCAGACTAAATCGTAGAAGATGCTGTTCTAAATACAAGCCTGTATTCTATATGCTATCATTGGATTTTTTCCTAGTTTAATCATTCTTTTCATCTGTTACCGACTCTTGTTTTTGTAGTAGGATGAGCTCCTACATCTTTTTTTTTATCAATGAAACATCTTAATTTTTTTTTATATGTGCAAATTAACATTTTTCAGTAATGTTACTCTCTCAATCGAGCTTCAAAGTTGTAGCACGTGAATATGTTCTACAAAGTAGCTGCAGCTAAGAGCAGATTCCAAATAACGAAATGTGTTGCTCTTCAGAAAAACAAATGGAAATAGATGTGAGCGTGTTACATACCTCTTGAAAGCTCTTTAACTATCCCAGCTCCAATTCTTGAAAAAAGTCTAGACCTTGACATTATCTCTCCCTAAATACTTTGAAAAAAGAAAAAGAAAAGAGTTCACCAACAGCAACAGCAACACATACTATAAAGAATCCAAACCATGGATATTTCGAAATGTTCTCAATGAGAATACACAGGCAAGATAAAAAAATCAATTACAAGGTAAGACACAAATTCAAGAGCCTAAAAGCCAGTTCAAAATGATAAATTCCTTTTTTGGTTGTAAGGGCTAAATTCTTGAAGCTATTAGATTCATAAGAGAAAAAAAATGGTAAAGGAGGAAGCTTTATTACCAGTTTGATGCAGCTGAGAGAGAACAGAGCCAAAGATGCAACAAAGTGTGTGTCTTCTGTGTTCACTGTTCAACTTCAGGTTGTCCTAGTTTTGGGCTGCGAATTCTCTGGAGGGTTTCTGTTTATCACAAGCTTCGAAAACCAAAAAAGAGCAAAAACCCTTCAAAGCCTAACCGACAGGTCGTTTCACTTTGTCGTGCTGGACATCCTTCAGTGAGTAGAGGCCCAACTAGGGAGTAATAAATGACAAATACCTGGTTTTTACTTTAAATTAAAATTTATTTAAATATAAATAAAATTTTAAAAATTAATTTTTTAATATATACTTTTTTAAAATTACTTTAAAAAAAAAATCATTATTACATAAATTATTAGTGTATAAGCTAGAACCTTTACGGAAGGGCATGCGAACCCACGTGCACTAACACCATGGAGAATCAGAATCCAAAACAAATGCTTTATTCAATGGAGATTAGATTAAGATATAATTAGAGAAGTAAACTAATAATATAGTTTTTTAAATAAGGTAAATATAGTAATTTTTTATATATATGTACTCTAATGAAGAAAAAAAAGTTATTTAGAAAAAAACGATTTTATTTTAATAAATATAATATTAATATAACTATTTATTAATAATAACTAATTAATACAATTCCAATCAAAACTATTTTTTATATAAAAATATATTAAATAATTTTTTGGTTTTTTAATTAATATGTAGAAATAACTCTTCAATTTATAAATGTTATTTTATCTCTTTAATATAATTCTTTTTTTAAAGCTATGAAAATAAAGAATAAAAACTATTTTCTTTTGTTTTTTTGAATTTTTCTCTTAACTTTATTTTTTGAGATTCTAAGAACAAGATACATAGGAGGAATTTAACACTACTTTTTAAAAATGATTTTGAGAAAAAATAATTTTTATTTTATTTTTTATTTAAAATAAAAAATTATATTTTTAGATTATTTTAATATGTTAATTTCAATAATATTTTTTTTAATTATTATTTAAATAAAAATTACTTTAAAAACAAATTACTGCAATCAGTCACATAAGCTATTTGAGGGCTAAAGCCAGCTAGTTTTCCTCTTTTTTTTTTACCCCTGGGTGTGAATCTGAAACACCAACAAAACAATGAATGAATAAATAGTAGTTGTAATCGGTCAATGCAAACATATGTGATTTTGATGGCCAAGGGTCTGCATCAAATTCTCAAGATCTACAATAAAAAAGGTTACTTTTTCTCTTACCTTTCTTGTCTCTCTTTCCCACATATTGTCAATGAGATTGGATTCTGTCGTGACCTTTCTTTTCTTTGATTTGTGCTTTTGTTTTTCTTACAATGTGATGGTAAAGCAAGGTTTTGAGCTTTGCAGGAAGCAAGTTCTAATCTTCGACAGCAATTGATTTACTTCATACATGCAAAAAAAAAAAAAAAATGCTGCAGAAAACAATTAGCATTGACTTCCAGTTCTCCATTTCAAAACCCATGATTGGATAGGTCAAGCTATGGGACTGGAAACTTGATACATTCTTCTCTGGCTCATTATTTTCTCATGTCATGGTTTGATTTCTATGCCTGAGTTTCTTTGGTTATCGAATAGACTGGGGATTTGAGCATCGCTACTCTGGCTATGTGCGCTTGATATGCTCCAATTCTGTGTTTATTTATTTTGTGGAACTTCATTTCCTTTTGAACTCAGATTTGACATAACCTGCAACGTTTAAGATCCGATTTCCAAAATACTTCTTGGTAATTATTACTTGGATATCCATAATTGTTGTAGCCACCAGGCTGATATGTTTTGATCTCTCTGGCTGTGAAGCGTATGCTAAGTGGATTACCATTTATTGTAGCCGGAATGGCAGGTTGACAGCATTGATTTTTAGTGACCGAACCATTTAATACAACTTGGAATTGCCGCATCAGATTGAGAAAAATATGGATTCCTCTCCTCGTTCTTCAATCACTGGAAAAGTAAAACGGACACCATGGTGGATGAAAAGCCTCACTGGGTGGTCTTATGTAATTTTTGAGATGTTATTCCAAAAGATGCAGGCAAGGCATCTGAAAAACCCATTGCCTTTACCTCCTCTCCATGATGTTACATGTATTGTAACTGGATCCACAAGCGGCATTGGACTTGAAACTGCCAGGCAATTGGCTGTGTCTGGGGCACATGTTGTTATGGCTGTGCGGAACCAATCTGCAGCCCTTGATTTGATCATGAAGTGGCAGGATGAACGACATGGAACAAGCCTGCTCAGTGTTGAGGTGATGGAGCTGAATCTTCTCTCCCTCGCTTCTGTTGTGAGATTTGCTAGGGCGTGGAACTTGCGCTCTAAACCTTTGCAAGTTCTCATCAATAATGCCGGAATCTTTTCCATGGGAGAGCCGCAGAAGTTCTCAGAAGATGGGCACGAAACACACCTGCAAGTAAATTTTTTGGCTCCTGCATTGCTTTCTGTACTGCTTCTGCCGTCTATAATTAAGGGCTCTCCCAGCCGAATTATTAACGTGAACTCCATTATGCATTATATGGGTTTTGTCGACACAGATGACATGAATTTTACTTCGGGGAAAGAGAAATTCAATAGTGCAAAGGCATATTCAAGTAGCAAGCTTGCACAGGTCATGTTCAACAGTGTCCTACAGAAACGCCTGCCTCCCGAAGCTGGCACCAGCGTGTTATGTGTATCTCCTGGAACTGTTCACACAAATGTAGCGAGGGACCTTCCAAAATTGGTGCAAGCTGCTTATAATTTAATACCATTGTTTCTCTTTAGTGCCCAAGAAGGTTCAAGAAGTGCACTTTATGCAGCTACTGCTCCTGAAATTCCTGAATACTGCAAGGCACTGAAGGCTGATGAATGGCCCACCTGTGCTTATATCTCACATGATTGTCGTCCCACACGCGCTGCCATCGAAGCACATAACACAAGAGCTGCTAATGAAGTGTGGGAAAAGACATTGGATATGATTGGCCTTCCTCTTGATGCTGTGGAGAAGATGATCCAAGGGGAAGAAGTCATGTGCAAGTACAGGGATAGCTGAAGTAAGTTCTACTCCACTTTTTGCCTGAAGTGATTTGACAGAAACCTGCCTGCAATTTGTAGAGGTTATCTTAGCTATGCAGAACTAGCATCTCTTGCACACATTTCCATTTTTATCTATTCTCTTCCATTCAAATTAGTTATAAAAATTATTTCTGTTGGTCAAGTCTGAAAATTTCTAGCCAGTGGACATCAAAGCACGTGCATTTCCTTTGACGATTTCTGTTTCATTCATAAATGTCACTCGAAATATAGGAACAGAAAGATGTCAAGCATAGTCATCATATCCAAGCCCAAACCGTGGATTCGGTGGTCAATATGGGTCTATCCCAAAACAATATCTTTTTAGTTTCTTATAAACAACAAAACTTAAAAAAGAATTAGAGATTACCCTGGTGGTCAATCGGGTTTTACCAATTTACCTATCAAAATAGTTTAAAAGAAACTTAGCCCGAGTCAAGCTCTGAACTGACAAGCCACCAAGTCCACTACTGTACCAGGCCAGGTTTAATAGCCATGGATGCTATGGCACAAATATAAAAAATTTGGAACATGAAAAAATATTAAATTATCAAGAATGCATAAACAATTAAGTGAAAATGTATCTGAATTTTTATTTGAGAATAGCTCTTTAGAATCATGCAGATGATTTCCTGCTCTCATGCGTCATGCGGATGTCTTTTCAAATCAACATGGTTATCTTTTTTTAGAGTTATATGGTTCCTTCTTCTATAATTTTATTTTTTCTCAAATGTCAGAATAAAAATAAAATAGAACGTGTAATCTAGAGACCATAACCATATATTTAGGTAATTAGAATCCTACCTTTTGGTATTCATGTCTTTTGACATTTATATCATTTAATATTTATACCTTTTAGTATTTTTATTTTAACTCATCACTAAAATATAAATAATTAATTAGTCTCTATATGATTCCTTTTTCTATAATTTTATTTTTTCTCTAATGATAAGATATCAGAATAAAAATAAAATAGAATGTGTAATTTAGGAACTATAACCATATATTTAGGTAATTAGAATCCTACCTTTTGATATTCATGTCTTTTGACATTTATATCATTTTTATTTTAACTCATCACTAAAATAGAAATAATCAATTAGTCTCCGACTCTCTGCACATTAAAAATTCACTCTCTTCAAATATGTAAAAAAATAAATTCAATTGACTAAAAATACTTAACAAATCTTTTTTAATTAGATTTTATTTTATTTGATAGATCCCAAACACATAGTTAACACATTATTATTCTCATATAAATCTAATATTGAATTAATGATCAATGCTTTTATTACAGGGCTTGCACGATCTCCTGCAAAATATTGTCTATATCATTCAGTAAGCTGGACGTTGTTTACTTTGTTGATTATCTTTCCAGATAACTTAATCCATAGGTATGTCTCTCTGAGCAGATATGTCTACTGCTTTGTCCCGTGAATGGTTCTCAAATGAATGGACATGGTTTCAAACACTGTTTTCTCTCCACGCGCAATTCGATCACTCGGTGCTTGGTGCATCTCATCAAGAGGTGAACCCTTCCACACCTTTTCGCACACTTATTCACGACAAAGACAGCCATGCTATTATACTGGTGTTCATCTGGAAAAGAAAAGGATAAAGGATTGTTGTCTGTTGATGATAACTCTTGCACAGCGCCACTTTCGAAGACTCTGGTGTGTGGATCGAACTCTTCTCTTGTCTCTTGTCTCTTTCCTCTGTAAATCCTGTTGTTCACCTTAATCCGTAAGGAATGGAAGCCAAGCTGTGTTGATAAAGTTGAAAGAAACTCCACGGGGAGTGAATCACAGTTAAATATCCTCTCTTTTTATCACGTAGTTTGTGATGATAAGCTTTGTCAAAATAGAAGACTTTAATTTAGTAAACTCTACATATGGATAATAATAATAGTAATAATAATTATCTCCTGATTTGTTAAGAGTAAATGAAAAATAATTATATAAAAAATCACAGCATTATTTTGTAAGGTAAAATTGGATTGTTGATGGTTCTGGTTAACCTCTTGTTTTGCTTAAAGTCGTGACTACCTTGATTGATGTACCGAGTTTTCTCTCTCTTAGCTAGTAAGAAAAATTACAAAATAGTATAATTGGAGAAAAGTTTTAAAAATAGCACATATTTTGTTGTTCATCAAACATTTGAAATAAAAAAAAAAATGTGTTGATAGGAGTAATGCAATTTTTAAAAACAAAAAGGTGACGATTGTGATTATGAGGATGAAACATGTTAGAGAATAATATAAATTATATTTTGAAATCTTATCTAACAATTTGAGTTTTTAGATGAAATGATTCATTGATATAATATCAGAGGTTTGTTGACCCAGTGATTATAAGTTCAAATCTCACCATCCTCATTCTATTTGATGAAAAACCAAATATAAAGTAACATAAGTCTGTGCAAGTTTCATGTTTAAAGAGCTTTCATTTAAAAAGATATATTAAAAATAATATAAATTATATTCTAGAATCTTATCTAAGAAGCTAAATTTTTAGATGAAATAGTTCTTTGACGTAGTACAATCTTGGCAAACAAATGGTACATCTTGTCTTGCTAAAAAATGGAAATCATTTCCCCTTCTTGGATTTGCCGTTTAGCATAGCTTGATTCCATACCATCTTCATATCAATCGAGTCTTCCCACTTTTACTGAACTAGCAGTGTCTACTAGCGATGACTTTTTGTGCTCACCACCGATCTGTGTTTTGTTTGGGCCATCGGAACTAGCAACTTCCTCTGCTGTTTTCTCTACCTGTTCTTGTCCACCGTAACTTAAGCTTTGTCGGTTCCATTTTCGAAGCAGATTCATTGTACTCGATATATAACCAGGAACTGGCTTTGTCTGCATCAGCTGCAGCTCGGTTTGGGAGAGTAGCTAGGACGAAAGGAAATGCAGACAACCTTTTTATCATTCCCAGACTGATCGAAAATCAGGAACCTTGTCGGGCATCCAGGGATTGGATCTGGCACGTCCCTGCCAATTTACAGGCGGACACTGCAAATCACTCTAGTACTTTGAGTATACTTGGAAGTATGTCTCTCTGATTAGATATACTTATATATCGACATTCAGTTTCCCAGACTAGAAGGTTCGCTGTGCGGTCAAATCAATATAATATGGTCGACGCCACTTCAACCTCTTATTGGCCAAACATGTTTTCAGTAGATGTAGATTCCCTAATCTTTCACAGTCTATGGCTCTCCTTCCGGGCCCATGCACCATGTTCTCCATTGGTCACTTCACAAACAAACTTATCTCTATCCATTCATTATATGCCTCTTTGCCTTCCCCGCTAAGCACCATTTTTTCCACCAAATGACAAACTTTTCCCCACAATCTCATTTCTCCTGATTAGTAATCCTGTAGCTGAAGCAGCAAAATGATTGAGCATGGCTCTCGTTGAATTATTATCAGGGGAAATCTTCTTGCTTCTTTTAATTCCTAAAACCATATTCATTATCTCCTCTCTTTTTTCTTGATTTACTGATCAAGTATGATAAAGGACATTATTCCCCCCTTGGGGCATACCTGTTAGAGTCTGATATGATGGAGATAGAGCAACTGGCAGATGAAGATTGCCATATCAATAATGGTGCAAGAAAAATTCTCTTAGGAAAGTACGAGATGGGGAGGTTGATAGGACAAGGAACGTTTGCTAAGGTCTACAGAGGGAGGAATCTCGCGACACAAGAAAATGTTGCACAAGGATCAGGTCAAGAGAACAGGATTAATGGAGCAAATAAAGAGAGAAATCTCAATTATGCATCTCGTGAAGCATCCAAATATAGTGGAGTTGAAAGAAGTGATGGCTACCAAATCAAAGGTTTTCTTTGTAATGGAGTTCGTGAAGGGTGGCGAGTTATTTGCCAAAATCAAGAAGGGAGGGCTGGAGGAAGATCTTGCAAGAAAATACTTCCAACAGTTGATTTGTGCAGTTGATTATTGTCATAGTCGTGGAGTTTCTCATCGCGATTTAAAGCCCGAGAACTTGCTTTTGGATGATAAGCAAGACTTGAAAGTGTCCGATTTCGGGTTTTCTGCTTTGCCGGAGCAGAAATGGAACGATGGTTTGCTGCACACACAGTGTGGCACCCCTGCGTATGTGGCTCCAGAGGTTCTAAGAAAGAAAGGTTATGATGGCGCTAAAGCTGACACCTGGTCTTGTGGGGTTATTCTGTTCGTGCTGCTTTCAGGGCACCTGCCATTCCGCAATGAGAACCCCATGAGGATGTATGTGAAGATTTTAAAGGCTGAATATAAGTTCCCACCATGGATTTCAAGGGATGCTGAGAGGTTAATTTCCAAGCTTCTTGTTGTGGACCCTGAGAAGAGAATTACAATCCCAGAGATAAGGGCAAATAGTTGGTTCCGAAAAGGTCTTACTCAATCTACTGTATCTCCTAATGATTCAGAAGACGATGGAAACGGAGCTAGAAGTGAAGATCCAGAGGAATTCCCAGGAAGAACAGGATCAAAGCATTCGCCGCCTTTTTTTAATGCTTTTGAACTCATATCTTCAATGTCATCAGGATTTGATTTGTCAAGTTTGTTTGAGACCAAGAGAAGAAGGAATTCAATGTTCACTTCAAAATGTCCAGCATCAATGATCCTAACAACGTTGAAGTCCGTGGCAAACAAGTTGAACTTTAGAGTGGCAGTGAGTGATGCAGAATTTAAGGTGAAATTGCAAGGAAAAGAGGAGGGGCGGAAGGGGAAACTGGCGGTGACAGCAGAGGTGTTTGAGTTGGCTTCCGAACTTGTGGTGGTCGAGTTATCCAAGTGCTCCGGTGACACTTTTGAGTACACCAAATTCTGTGAAGAAGAAGTTAGGCCTGCCCTGAAAGATATAGTTTGGAGTTGGCAAGGTGATGACATCGATTCTCATGAAGGCCAAGTAGGGACAAGTAATTAGTCTGGTTAATGGTCGTCAACATCCACAAAAGACCTCCAAATTAGAACTCAAACGGTCGCTGGTTTTACATTTTTGCTTGTTTTAGGGTTTATAATCGTGTGCTGTGTAATGATACTAATTTAAATATCATTTTTATCAGATGCAACATATCAACAAATCCATCCTGGCCTAGACTTACGGACTGATCATAAAATTGACGAGCTTTTCCTTCCATCCCTCTCATGGCCGCAACATATCTTTCCACGCTACTTTCCCCTGTGCGTTGAAGAAGCTTTTGTAGATACCCTTTTTTATGTTCTTCCATCATCTTCAAGTTATCTTTTCCACGATGAGAAGGATTTCCGGCTCAGATGCCCTTTCGTTTACATGGCAGCGGCGACTAGGAACCTTGAAAATACTGCATGCTGAGTGATTACAAGGCAAATCTCCAAGCTTTTTGCCGATTTGAACGGATAAAAGGTCCCGACGACTCATCTCTTTCACCTGAATTAATGGATACAAAATGTTTTAAGAAAAGCCCCGACGATTCATCCAAAACTTTATTTAGAACGTTCTAAAAAATGTGGGTGTTACTGATGTCTTTTCTATGGACAAGAAAAACATTGATTGATTTTAATAATATTATTTTTTTAAATTAATCTTTAATGATGACTCTATATTCATTTTAAAAATGAAAAATTCAAAATTGTATTTAATATAATAATATATAAAATATATTTTTATTTAATTTAATAAACTAATATATTTATAATTTTTGAAAATAAATTTAAATTAAAAAAAAACAAGAAAAAAGGGGACAAGTGCGTGAGCTTTAGTGGTCCAACACACTTAAAAAAAATATATGAGTCATGCCCACGTGTCTGTCTTATTCAGAAAACTTAACAGCCCATAAGCTTAAAGGCCCAAACTCGAGTCATGCCCACGTGTTTGCTCGTCTTTTTTTTTCTTTTTTTTTTTAATGTGGATGACAAGTCATTTGTAGTGGCAAGCAACTTATTTCCCACTAATCCCTACCTGAAAATCGATTTATTAATCAACCATTTATTAACCATAAACAACTAAAAAATACACAAGAAATAAGAACTTACAAAATTAAAAAATATAAATGGAACTCGATCTAATATTTTCAAGCATGTTTATAGAGGAAAAAAAATCATTATCATCGACCTCTCTCTCATCGATATAACTTATTTTCATCGATATAACTTATTGATATCAAGATCAACTATTTTTATCTTTGAACTATGAAATTGACAATTGTCTCTTTTTTGTTGTGTTTCGATGACTTTCTCTCTCATCTCTCAAATTTGAGATTGAAAAATAAAATAAAATAAAATGAAGTTTTGAATTGCAATGAAACAAATCACAATTGCTTGCCACTACAAATAACTTGTCAATTTTAGACTGGCCATCACAATTTTCTGCATTATATAAGGTCATTATAATTAATGAAAAACACCACTTCTTTTCGTGGACTATGAGATTATAATTATAGTAAAAATGTAAGGCTCCCTCTAATAAAAGGTGTGGCTTGGTTTGGATCCATCTGAACAAATCAAAGACGGCATCGTATGGGAGGGAATAGAGGCAAAGAGAAAATGACTTCATGGAGCTAGGGTTGCTTAGCCCACCACGCGCGCGATAACCCTGCAACTCTCACAAGGTTTCATCAATTTTCAGACCTTATCTAAAGAGATAGGTCATCAAATTTCAATCTAAGGGAAGCCAGCAGAGATGATGTCGATGCCATGCTTCCTATGTTATACTTTTTTTTGGTTTCAATGCCTTCATTTTATAAGGGGGTGGTAAAACTTACCTATCCGACGGGTATCTTACATGATTTTTACCACTCATTTCTTTCGACCAACCTTGTGAATTTGCATGACAGAGATGGACAAAGTGTTTCAAATTCTTGCTCTACTGAGATTGCTTGTACAAGGATGTTTAATATGGATCAAAGTTGAGTAGAGAGGTCAATAAGCCAGATAAAAAAAATCGAAACCAGCAGAGGATTGATCTGCACGGATCAGTGAAGCCAACGATCTGGCCATGTCCTCAACTGAAGCTTTGGTTTGGATTGGTCTTATGTAGTTCCTTTTTGTTTCTGCCTCCTGGAAAACACTGCTTGTGATTCTGTGACGATCGAGTGCTCGGTCAAGTCTAAAAATGACTCCAGATTTGAAGATTAAATGACTCAAGATTCCTCAAAAATGATTCCAATTTGACGCAGTTCATATCTACAAAAAAGTTTTCCCTTTTCTTTGCTTGATTGGACTAGCTAGCGAAGGTTGAATTTAATTTAGACAAGATAGAGGATGAGAGACTAAGATCCTTACTCTAGCCAGAGATCCTATGACTTGCAAGAAACTCGCATGATTCCCACACTCAAACACGACAGGTTTCCATGAAATAGTAATACCATCTTAGTTCGAACTATGCATGCATGTAATATGATCAGCCCATGACATATGCAGTGCAGCTTGGTTTGCATCATAATTATTACCGACCCAGTCTACCGAATTGACCTGGTGATACAACTGTAGGCCAGGGATTTTTTTAATTTTTATTATTCAGAGTATTTTTAAACTAATAAAATCAATTTATTCATATCAGATTAGTTGTGAAGTGGGTTCAAGCGTAAATAACCATGTTGAAAGATGCCAAGATTTAACAATCTGCCTGAATTTAATGTTTTTTTTTCTTCCAAAAATCAAAATCTACAAGCTCTTAATACTTATTTTTATATTAAAAAAAATCTAATTCGTTACGCAGCATAATAGCACAATCCAGATGGCCTAGTGACAAGGATGGTTTATCTATTTCTTTCACAAGAACGTATTGATCAAGTCAGGATGTTTACTGGAGAGAATAAAAACGAAAAATTGATGTTCTTACTTGAATATCATAAGGATGAATATTCCACTAATATATTATTATAATCTTTGGATTGAAATTTGCTTAGCTGTCTTTTAGATTAACGTCTAAAAATTGAATTAAGCATTTGGCAGTGTTGTGTGGTCTATGCTGCTGCTCCCGTGTAAGACATAGAATTGGTCGTTTTTGTATTGAAATTGGAATAAACTTACACGACAAGTGGAACACTTCAAGACAATCATTTGATCAACAAAGTTAATCTAAGCACAAGCATAATCGGAGTTCTTCATTTAGAATACTAAAACACCCGCGCATTGGCATTCTTCAGCATGTTCTTCTCCCTAGTATTTGCGAACCACACTTGGGGTATGGAGCTTATCCTAATAAGTAGGTCCAAGAGATCTTATTGAATTTTCACCGACTCTTCAGCTTGTTTTGGGATTGGAAGATGACCCTTTTCCTGCAAGCTCTTGACAGTTTCATATAAACACTGCTTCACTGAGGTGAATTCTAAGCCCAGATCCTTGAGCTTCTGGTTTGAGAACTTGTAAGGTTGTTTTCTTGGATTCTTCTCATCGGAGCACCTGCAAATACATTACAATACTGTTTCTTATGACCTAGCAAATAGCAACTCAACTAGGAATATTCCTTCAACTTGTCTAATCTCAAGCTAATTACAGTGAGAGAGATGAATTTAGCCTATAATTGTATGAGATGGAGTAGTGGGACCCAATACTCTTCCTACCTCTCCAGGAAAAAAATAATTCAAAATGGATGGAAAATTTGAACTTGTAATCCAATAATTTAGTGCAGTATGCAATCATAACTTGGTTGGTAGAGAAACTCATTTTGGTCCAAATTTGACAGACAATGGGGTTGGTGAGGACCCTGTACGTGGCTCCACTAGTATTGTATATGTGGCTTGAATTTTATATCATGGGAGATAAGATTATTCACGATTTTTGGTTGAGACCAAACAAGTCAAAGTTGGTACAACAACTTCCTCACGCCACAATTTCATCCTTTTTTAATCATTCAAAAAAAAGGATCCTATTTGTTTTGCCACGTTCAAATGCCATTCCCAGCTTTTCTTTCAATTCTGGAGGTGATGTTTTTTGAGTGACTTGAATTTATAGAACATGATTTAAAATTAAATTCAAACCTAGAAAAAAAGAGGACAAAAGGATGGTGTGCGAGTAGATTAGCGCACTAATCACTAGTGCATGTCCATATGTTTGATGCTTTTGTCTTCACAAGTTACTCGGTCAACTACCCTCCTTTTATTAAATAATTACTCTATGAAATCATTCAAAGTAATAATTACTTACTTGGTAGGGATGGGATACTCAGGGAAGAACTTTGCAAGGATTTCCACCACCTCTCCACGGTGGAGAACGCTCTCGGAGCAAAGGTAGCGGCCGGAGGCGGAAGGTGTCTCAAAGACTAAAATGTGGGCTAGCGCCACGTCCCTGACATGCACATAAGCTTGAACAGAGTTAGCGTATGTCTTGGCCGAGCCGGTCAAGTACTTGAGGATGTGGACGATGCTAGCATTGACAGTGGGTTGCAGCAATGGTCCAAGCACCAGCACTGGGTTCACCACCACTAGGTCCACCCCCTTCTCCTCAGCCATATCCCATGCAGCTTGCTCCGCCACAGCCTTTCCATAGCAATACCAATTCTGCAATTCCATTTCATTTTAATCAAGCTGGTCTCTTACACGTTAATAATCAAAAGTATAGATGCGCGCAAAATTTATGTGTTGACCCATGTCAACTAGTAAACCATTACCCTAAGGCTAGGTATGAATCGAATCAATGGAATGCTACCAGAACGGGCAGGGTTCCATTATTCTAAGGTTAGGTATGGATCGAATCAATGGAATGCTACCAGAACGGGGTTGGATGACTCGTTGACTTTTTTGTTAAGGGAATTTTCGATTATAATAAGGCAACTTAAGAAGAACAGGTTAACAACTACACCCATCAAATTGCTGAGAGATATGCATGAAAAATCTTTTATAATTTATAGGTTCAGATTTAGCTAGGAAATACGACTAGTAGACAAAAAGGAAAAGATAGAATTTCATTAATTAAATACCTTGGTGTTCTTGCAAAACTCAAGATCACTCCAGCAAGACTCATCAATAACAGCATCTGGGCTCTTGTTGGGATCCATGTACACAGCACCGATTGACGACGTGAACACCACCCGTCGGACTTTGGTCTCAGACGCCGCGATGATCACATTTTTGGTCCCATTCACTGCTGGCTCCACCATTTGTTCCTTCAATTATAATCAACAGAGTCATCTCATCAAAACCATTCGTCCCACCACTTCGTTGTAATGTTTTTTTTAATTTCGAAAGACCATTTTATCATTAAAAATTTCACTTTCGAAGAAAGTTTTAGGTGAGGTGGGCCCAGTAAGGTGCACTACGTATCCCTCCACCCCACCAACTACAAGGTGAATTTGTTAGTGTCTAACAGCCAAGCCAAACGTGAGAGGTGACATTAGTGCTAGAATTAGCTGTATGAGTGCTTTTTTATTTTATTTTCTTGATATTCTCAGAATCCAAACATAAAATTTAATGATCGGAAAACGAAGGGGGAGAAGGAAGCATACCGGATCATCTGTGACAGGAGAAGCAGTATGGAAAACACCATCACAGCCTTGAATAGCCTCTTTAAGAGACTCATAATCAAGAAGATCAGCTTTGCATAAAGTTAATCTTTCTTGAGCTCCTTCAAGCTCCCTCAAATGAGAATTCTTGGGATCAGCTGCGTATACATAACAGAAAAACAAAACCTAAACGTTACTACTACCATTGAATTATTAAACAGCACAATCTTAAAAAGAATTAAAAAAAAAAGTGCTTAAATTCTATTAAATAACCTGGGTTCCTCGCAGTTCCTCGAACAGTGTAACCTTTGTCTAAAAGGAGTTTAACCATCCAAGAAGCAATGAAACCACCAGCCCCGGTGACACAGATAGTTTGGCCTTCGCCTGAAAGTGATGAAGCATCAACAGGCATCTTGCTATATTTAGGTTACTGTAATATGTATACGTGTTTGGTGGCTGAGAAAGTAGAGAACAGACAGAGAGAAAGAGGAGAGGAGAATCGTGGCTTGAAAGGTGGATGTTACAAGGAAAGACATGGCGGGGTGGGTGCCTTTATAGGGTTAGAAGTTACCATCCTCACCTACTACTGGTAAATATTCGCCACACGGAGAGAGGAAAGAGATTCTCTCGTTGTTTTTCTTTAATTGGTTTTTTTCTCTTATTATTATTTATTTATTATTATTAAGGTGTGTGAAATACGAGCCTGAGCTTTCGTAACATGAATCGTCAACACAACGTCACCTTGTGCTTTGCTATTTTTCTCTGTTTTTTAAAGGTTCACGAGGGTACTTCTAATTGAAATTCAATTTTTTTATTCAAATTTAATTTTTTTTTAAATATATATATATATATATATATATATAAATCCTTTTTATCATGTACCATTATCAAAATAAAAAAATATTATCGGTATACAATCATTGAAAAATAATTGTTATACAATCGGCCTGCTTTTCTCCCACCCCACTTCATTTTGAGAGTTAACGAATGAGTCAATGCCCATGCATTAATTAATTAAATAAATAAATGAATTCTGCTAAGCCAACAAAGAATCTGTTGACAAAAAAAGTGAAAGACAATGCATGTTTTTTCTTACCCATCTCTTGTTTCTCTTCGCTTTAAAATGTGATTAATTTAATTTAATTTAATTAATTAAGAAATGAAACCACATAGGCACGAAGACCATACGAGATGAGGGATGGGTGTCGACCACCAAAAGAGAGAGAACTGAAGTTTCTTAAGACTTTTTTATTTTATTTTATTTTTGGATCCGATAAACCACACCTCGCCAAGTGAGTGAATAAAATTCTGACTGTCCTAGATTCTTACAAGAAGTGCACGTATTGACTCGAACTCGAGACCTGCTGTGCAGATATCAAGCCCTTTGTCACCATGTCACACCCCTTGAAATGAATTTTCTTGTAGACGCATAGAAACAACACATTAACAAGTGTTCATGTTGGAATTCTTCTTTTTTATGCTAGCAAACACCCTTGTAAATTGTATTTTATAGATTTAAATGAGTGGATAAAACTTTAATTGTCTCTCAAACTTGATATCTATTATATCAATTATAAATTATTTGTCATGATTTCATGTTTTTTGAGACAATGCATCACTTCAGGATGAAAAAGTAAAAATATAAAAAAAATAGGATTTAATGCTAAGAAATCAAGAAAAGGTGACGGATAAAAAAAATATTATTACGGTTTTAAACCGAAAAGGAATCGAGAAATTAATGGAAAAAAATAAAGGTTATTAGGACAATGCATCACTAAATGTTTTGTTCCCTTGAGTTTTTTTTCCAACACTTCAATTTTAAAAAAATCATTAATATGAAAATGATAAGCAAAAAGATTAAAAATCATGAAATTGTAAGAAAAAAAAAGTCGAATTACATTAAAAATAGTTTTTTAGGGTTTTTTTTATAAAATATTATCAAAATTATGACAATCTCGTTGAATCACCAGTAATATATAACGTTATTAACATTCCGAAAACCCATAAAAATCTTCAAGATTTTTGATGTTTTTGGAAAATTCCTTAAAAGCATATTTTAGTCGTCATTCTTTATGTGCAATGAATTTAGATTTGAAGCTTTTAGGATTAATTTCGAGACTAATTTTGATGATTTTTTTTTATTATAAATAACTATTCAAATTTCAAGGTGGTCATTTTAAGGAAAATTATTGATTAATAGCTATTGCTGATTTGTATCGATAGTTCTTAGGAAAAAACCTCATCTTGTGAGATTTATTGGTTAATAGCCATTGATTGTTGATTTGTATTGATAGTGTGTAAATAGCTTCTCATTTATTTATTTTTTCTTTATATTTTGATTTTTTTTTCATTGGGTCGATGTTGGATTTTACAAGTATTTATTTTTATTATTATATAATTAAGTAAGAAAAATGTTTTTTTAAAAGAGTTATTAAATCAAATAATTTATAATTTGGATCACGAGTTTAGTGGATTAAGTTACGAAACTCGAGTCGATTCAATATATCATGAATTTAATATTAAAAAAATATCATTTTGATTTTTTTTCAATAATTAAATTTTTTTTTGAACTCATCAAGTTAATCAGATCATGTCAAAATAATTTTGACATGTTTAATTAACTTTAGCTAGGTAATAAGTTTTAAAATTAAATTTAATAATAATATTAAGAAGTCTCTACAGCTTGAAAGTTTTTTTGTTTTTCTTACAACCTGTAGCTTAATGCCGGCAAGTAAATGAGTGTAATCTAAATTCTTTCATGGAGTAGGTAAACCCGTAGGGAGTCGTATCATCAAATTCAATAAGCCTTCATAAGCGCCGCCTACAACTCGGATAGGTTGGTCCTGTTCTTACACCATGTTTTAAGACTGTTTTTTATTTTTTATTTTTTATTTTTTATTTTAAATTAACATTTTTAATCGCTGAAAATTAATAAACAATTGAATAATTTTGTTTTTTTGATGTTTTTAATATGTTGATGTTAAGTTTTTTTTTTTTAAAAAAATATATATTATTTCAATATAATTTTAAATAAAAAATACTTAAAAAATCAACATCAATCTTTCATACTTGTGAGAAGAATAAAAATGTGTGGTTGTAGCCTAAAATCAAGATAAGACGGAATATATAAGAATTATCGAAACAATCCTCTCCTTTTTGTAAACTCAGCCGCCCGAGTAAACAAACCCAGACTCACTTTACTCGAATAAAAAAAGGGTGCTGTCAAATGCAGTCGATCTCGTTGCTCATCGACGTCTCAGAAGAGTCTTATGAACTCGCCTGTCCCTTTTAACATTGATTCAAGTATCGAAACCTCATTGATTAATGGAATGAACCAGTAGAGGTGAGTGACAGGACAACTCCCGTAATGGACATCAATGTGGAGTTGAATTTCATCACAATCTCTCTATCAATCCATACTACTAGACTTTGTTTTGATCATCTCTAGCTAGCGGTTGGACATTAACGTGTAACCTTCCCGACAGCAATGCGGGAGGCAGCGCTTCAGACTGGGATTTCTTTCTCAGCCTGAAAGCACCAACTTGAACTGGGATTTCTTTCCCGGCCCGAAAGCACCTACTACAGCAATGCGTGAGGCAGCGCTTCAAAGAATGCATGCCAGGCACAGCCGTCCTCGATGAAACTCAGTCTCAAATAAATAAATAAATAAATGATTTAAGATTTTTTTTACTAAATATCCTGTAGTAAGGAAAGAGTTAAAATGCATTTATTAAGTTAGTGCCCGTTTGATAAAAATCACTCCAAACATATTATTTATTTCTTTTTTGAAAAGAACAATGATATAATTTTAGAGCTTATAAGGTTGAGAGTTTCAAATTTTTATTAAATCATTTCAACTCATTTTATAACGAATTTGGGTGTTGTTTGATAACAATGAGCGAAATAGTGAGGATAAAAATGAAGATTCTATTGTTAATGACAGTTTGATGGTATGACTGAGATAGTTTTTTAATTCAAAAATACATCAAAATAATATTTTTTTATTTTTTGAAAAAAAATTAACATTAGCATATGAAAATGATCTAAAAATACCAAAAAAATAATTTAAAATAATAATATATTTTATTTTATTTTTGCTTTTGAAACACGAGTGTATGATTAAAAGGAATGAAATAGGGATAAAAATAAATCCCTATACGATTTAAATTGTTTTCCCAGGAAATAATACTAATAATATTCAAGTATGTCTATAATTTTAATTTATTTTACTAGCTACTGAACTGAGGCGTCCCGTAATTCTAAACTTAGATTTTCAGGTTTTTTCTGCATGAGAAATTAGCAGTAGATTTAATGGGGGGGAGCTAGGAATCTCCACAGCGATCCCCCTTCTTTCGAACTTGGTACACTGGATCTAGTTAACCATCGCATTCTCACCAACCAAGTAATATTTTCAACCCAAAACTTACAGATCTAGCTAGGGTTCATATATGCCACCAACTACTGCCAAAAAATAAAATAGAATACGACAGCGATGACACCTCCTCGATTTCCTTCATTACATCCAATTAATCTACCCCCTTCAACTGTTGAAAAAAACGATACACACACACGGTCAACAGCCTCCTCCACATGAAGACTTTTTTAACACTTACAAGAAGAAACGGCCAGAAGAGTTTCGAGGATAACACATTAAAATTTTAATTGACCCGACATCTTCTCGTTGAGAAAAGTCATTACCAGCTCTTGATTGAATAATGCTATAACAATATATATATATATATATATCGCACAATTAGTGTACAAAAAGATGCCTGTGGTTACTTTTTTATGGATTTTTTTTGTTTGTTTTTTACAAGAGGAATAAGAAAGAAGACTACGCGCGCTAATTCATCGAGTCACTTTGCAGCAACTCACTTGAGCTTTGAGGAGCATCCTGCATCTTAAGATCGAGATCATTCATTGCCACCAAATCCAACTCTTCCTGGATATCCTCCTCCTGATTTTAAAAGAAATCAGATCGAAATCAGATCCGGTGATGTTTAACAAGTAATGGATATGTACATGTTAAAGAGAGAACGTCATAGATTCAAAGAGAATTGAATTCTAGTAGTCTAGGTGCCGAAATAAGAATAACATGAAACTCGCAAAGTTGATGCGTTTTGGCGTAACTGTCAATAGTTATACTCTTTTTTAGCCGAATTCTATTGTTTAGGCCCTGAAATCATCGATTTTGCCATTTAGTAAAGTTTCGTTTTAGCCACAACTTTTGATTTTCAAGTCCAAATCTACTTTCGTCAATTCTGACTTGCTCGAGATTTCTAGCAGTTTTAATTTCCGCAATTATCTCAGTTTTTCTATTTTTTGTAATTTTTAGTAACTAACCTCGATTCTCTTGTCCAACAAGAAGTAGGGCTAAGTTATCACTTTAAATATGCTTGTAAGCCCTTTAGCACAAATCATTCAATTATTCAATAAAATTTCAAATTTTCTTAAGAGTTTCTTTTGTTTTTGGTAAACTCCAAAGTAATTTACAGAATATTAACCTGGATTGTATTCTTTTTATGTTTTTCACTTCGTCATCCGGCATTGGAATAAAGGAAAACCGAGATACTTCCCCAGATTATTAGCAATGCGAAGAGAACCAATAGTGAAAGCTCAGCCTTTTTTCTTCTGCTTACATTAGTTGAGCACATACTCCTTGACTTCTCATGATTCACTTTAATGTCAGATGCCTTACAAAAATCAGACAAGACATTGTCCATGAGACACGCCTGCGATTTCTGAGCCCTCATGAAAAGCAGAACGTGGTCAGCAAAGAACAGGTGATGAGATATTCCAGGCCCTCCTCTCTAGACACACGAATTGGCTTCCAAGCTCTGTCAGCCACTTTCTGATCAGTAATCAGGCAAGCTAATTTCTCCATCACAATCACAAAGAGAAACGGAGACAGAGGGTCTCCTTGCCGTAATCCACGACTAGGAGAAAAACTGGGCAGTTGAGACCCATCCCACAGCAGCGTCAAAGAAGAGGAATTATCGAACTAACACAGAACATAATGAGCCTGATAGTTAAATCAGGGAAACCAAAATCCTTCAGAGTCGTCTCAAGGAAGCCCTAATCCACCCTGTCATAAGCTTTTTCAAGATCAATTTCAGTATCCAGCATACCTTTCTTCTTACTTTTTGTACGATGCATGACCTCCTGAGCCACCAGAGAATTATCTGCCGTACACCTCCCAGATATGAAACTACTTTGAAGCGGGCCAATTAAGCTATCAAGTTGGTACTAAATTGTACTAAATTGCCTCGTAGTAGTTGGATTTTCTTCCTTTGGAATTAACACAGTTGAAGTTTTTATTATCTTCTTATCAAAACAACCTGTAGCAGAAGCATTCCTCACAAACTTCCAAACGCCATCTCTAACCACATCCCAGCAAGTCTTATAAAAAAAGGACTGAAAACTATCCTTACCCGGCGGCGACTTATAGGAGTCCGTACTCGTAAGAGCCATATACACTCCAGCCTTCGTTACTGGTTTGACAAAATTAGCTTGATCCTCAGTACCTAGCTTCAGCAGATTCATTAGCCCGATATCATGAGATGTGATAGGCTCATTCGAACTGAATAATGTGCGAAATAGTTAAGAGACTCATCCTACAAAACTTTATCATCAGTGCACACCCCGTCAGCAAGGAAAAGACCATTAACCCGGTTCCGCTTTCTACGAACAGGTGTTAAAGTGTGAAAATGTTTTGTATTTTTATCTCCACAGCGAACCCATTAACTGTTTTTTGTTTGATCATTGACTGTTCACTCATTACCAGCTGCCACATTGGTTTGTATTGAGTTTAGTATGATTCGTTTGCTTGCTAATGATTCTCTACTTTGATTTCACTCAATTAGAGTCAAGGGGAGAAAGTTAAAGAAGAAAGTCCCTGGAACTCGATTTTTACTGGAAGTGATCACTAGCATTGGAGATTCTGGTGTAATATCCTATGGAGAGAAGGGGATAAAGATACAAGCATGCTGGTTTTTAGATCCAGTTGTAATGGAGACTTCGGCAGCGATGTATTCTCAGACTGTAGCAAGTCTCCATTAGCACTGGTAGTCATGCTTGTCAACATTCAACAAATTTGAGGTCATGTACATGATAATTTATGGAGTGATTCCTATTGTTTGTTTGTTTACAAACAGAAGAGAGTTAACAGCTAAGAAAAGGGAAAGTGTTTCTCAAGATTAGGAGCAATGGCAGGAGATTAATAAATCTTCTAGAAAAGTGAAAATTGGGGTGGAGTTTTTCTCCATGTCATGAAAAGGTTGCCTGCCAAAAGAACCTTTTGACACTTCCATACATTAGGTGTTAATATCCAGACTCTTGAAGATTGCAATCAAATTGAGGTCTAAAGACTTGATGGGATGTGAGGCAAAGATCCATTACGCAACAGGCGTGATCACAAACCATTGTTCAGGTTCAAGCCGAGGGATTGCTTGCATGTGCTACACTAGGGTCACAAAACAAAAGATAACCTTTAAGTTTCCTAAAACAGAGAAATTAGAACTGACACTTGTTCTATACTAAACCACCCTCACTGTTTTCCTATGCCTCTCCGCCTGCTGTATCGGCACTGTCTGTATGCAAGATTTACCAGTTTCTAGTCAGTTTCAGGTGAGAGGGAAGTGCTTGCTTCCCCCTGCTGTTCCCTCTTGGGTCCATCAGAGCCGTGAGATTCATCACCCCCTTCGGAAATTTCATCCTTGGATAGGGTCGCACCAACTGGCATGGTCTGATCAGAGTTGAAGCTACAGGACACCGTGCCAGCTCTGGGACTTCCATTGTCAGATGGATTTACAGTCTCTGGCATTGCTTGTTTGGAGTTGCTATCAATCCTTCGTGGATCGTGGATCTTCAACTTGACAGCAGATTTTTCACCATCATCTTTTGAACCTCCACCTGACCCAGGTATGTTTTTACCATCTTCTGAACCACTATCTGGCCCAGATGTATCATGATCCACAGGTTTGTCAACACAAATTGGTTCATCATGGACAGCACCATATGCAGATTTGCCAGAAAATCTTCTAGCAGTGGTTTTGGAAATGCTGGCAGCTCTGCTCCTGGCATATCATCATGCATTTCAGTCATTAGCTGACCATATGAAAAACATAACACAGACTTCATGAAAGCATGCAAGCCAACCTTTTTGAGGATGAAACAGCCTTCAATTTTTTTCGTGACTCTGACTTAGTTTTACTTTTCACTTTTTGCAGCCTGGTAACATATTGCAATGGCAAAGCACGGATGAGACTGTGCATTAAGGAATCAGAAAATACCTGTCTACTAACTATGGGAAAACCATTATACAAGTCCTATTTAAAAAACCAACTTTTGGGAAAAGATGATAATCTCAGAACTTACATATCAGATGAAGTACCAGGTTTTGGAACATCAATCTCCTGCCCCTGCAAAAATTATCGGCACAGTTGTGAGACAGATAATTAATTCCCGGAAATAGTTCTAGAACATACAGGAAGGGAAAATGTGGAGTATAGAATGAGGCAAAACACCCACTTGAACTGGAAAGATACCATCTTCAATGAATTCCCATCGCTGCCTTTTGAGATTAAGCTTCTCTTCATCCCCATCAGCATACAGGACCTAAACAAGAAGTCATCAACACGAGTATTTTAGAGCTATGATATGAAGAACTGAAATAGCAAAACTGATTTGGACATTTGGTGAGATGGATCGGACTCTATCATCCATAATGACCCACATACTTCATCAGAATAATCTGGATCCATTGATCCTACAAGAAAAGCTCCAGCAAACCGAATAAAAGGTGTCGTTGCTGTCATAGACACGAGTACTTGTGATTTATCACAAATTTTGGCCCTAGGTATGGCCACAATTGCTACAGAAAGACTGAACTCCTAGTAGAAGATAGGTTCAAAAAGATAATTCCTTCTCCTTCCTTTTTCTATATAAAAAGGGATTGCTCAGTGTCCCTCACCTTGTGCTTCTTTTTGATGGGGTCGTAGGAATCAACAACTCCTTCATAGAACCTGCAGAACAAGAAAACAAGCACAGAAACTTCATTATGGATGTTCTTCTGATAGATCAATAATATAGGTGGTCACAAGCTGAGCCCTAATTCAAGTTTCTGGGGCCAGAATCTCAGCCAAAAGACAGTAAGTCATGACCACTGTCAAAAAAAGAAATAGAAATCAAAGATCCTCTCTAGTAGAATATGACCACTGTCAAAATCCCTTTTAATCACCCTTAGTAAGATTATATAAAGCTCAAGGATCAACTTAAAATAAACCAAAAGAACCACCTAGTCCACTTTATGACTGTAAATCGTTAGAAACCCTGGTGTGAGACAAAGACATCAAAATGGCAACATGATCTCTCTTCAGCATACTTATGAATAGTTATCTCCTGTGCTATTATTCATGCAGTTATCAAACCTTGCATCATCATTTCAAGTCTACTTTTGGGACAAAAACAAACAAGATGATGATGATGATGAATAAAATTCTCTCAGACCAATTTCAAAAGTCTATTCAAGGACCTTATATTCAGCATTAAATAACTTCAGTCTCCAATATGAGCAGAGAGCTTGTAGAAGTCAATCTGAGAGATCATAGTACAAAAGGTCACAAACTCAATAAGAATTGGTGATTGAAGACAAGTAAACACGAGACAACCAGCAAGACATGACAGGAAAAGTGAGGAATTCTGGCCATCTAAATTTTTTTTTAAGACAATGTGAAACTAGAAGTCAGATATTCAACTCTCACCTCTTATCTATTGGCCACCAAACCTTTATTTTGCTACCAACCAAATGCTCACCAAGACCAGGAGTTCCAGAAAACTGAATTTTAGAATATAGCCATGTCAATAAATTGAAAAATGACAGATTACAGAAGATAACGAGGCAAAAATATTTTTATCTAGAAACATGACATATAAGCATGCTTAAAAGGAAAACAGGTGAATCAAAAAACACAGCATCAGCATGTGACATATCCCAAGATGTGGTCACGATTCAAGAGATCCAGAACAAGCTTCAGCAATGCCTTTCTCACGACAAAAGGAAA
The DNA here is from genome assembly GCA_009078335.1 of Salix brachista. Lineage (NCBI taxonomy): Eukaryota > Viridiplantae > Streptophyta > Magnoliopsida > Malpighiales > Salicaceae > Salix > Salix brachista. Next base: position 13,424,110 of record CM018574.1, on the reverse strand, counting down.
GAAAAAGGAAAAGATTAGATCTCAATGATAGTTATTTATGAGTGTGAAGTGTGTTTATTTGATGAATTTAAAATTGCAATTACATTGAGAATTGACAATTACAAGATAAGTTCAAAGAATTTTTCTGGTTCATGCCCTATATCAGATGGAGGCTCACATCATCCCTGTAAACCACATGTATCAACCACTTAGACTTGAATAGATTACTAGCATTTATTAATAGTTAAGGCACACAATTGGAGTGCTGATTCAGCAACCTCCTTTACCTTTTTTCGCAAATAGCAATTACATTGATATCAAATATAATGTTTTAGTCCAATTTTTCACGATCATCAAAAAAAAAAAAAGCAAGGTCTTGATCTACACTTTTTTTTCTTTCTGTTTTGTTCGTTATAGCCATTTCTATTTTCACTCATTAAGGCAATAAGGCAAATCAACCAGAGATTTATCTCCCTTCACAATGGTTAAGCTAGCCTCCCAGTCCCAAATCAGTTTCTGAGATTGTGACATGAAGCATCTCTTAGGACTTTTGAGTTGTAAAACATTGGGTGGAACAGCTAGATATTGCAGCACACCTTTTAAACTCAATTCATGCAAATGAGATGACAGAAAACTAGATTTCAACTCCTATGCCCTTCCCTGGGGAAAGAGGTATATCAGGAGAAATGAAAAGCATATCGTCAACCTGTACAGTGATACTCTTCTCTACACTCAAAATTAGGTAATTTGGCAAAGATCAAACTCTATATATCAACTTTTTCAGCCTATTTTATGGAACAGTTTTCAGCAATGTTATAGTGTCCAAAGTCCAATCAGAGATAAACTAGTGTATAGGAATAACAGTTGAGGTAAATGTTACAAAGTGGAAAGATAAAAATGAAAGACAAGGAAAGGAAAAGAAGTCCCATTGACAAGCTACAGGTTAATGACACGAAATAAGGAATCCATACCACTTCCTTCCTTGGAGTACGCCTCCTCTTGAGCTTTGGTTGTGGGGTTTCTTCCTGGTAACTTCCATCCATGTCTAATGATTTTATCTTCTGTACAATTGGCAAACATCAGGATGAGAGAAAAGCTTTATATATAACAAACATATGCTATACAGATCCTTATTCATTCAATACCTTATCTTTAAATGCTTCTCTAACATCCTCATCTGAAGTAACATCCAAAGACCGCTTTTTATTGCTTGTTGGGACTGAAGAGCGGTGCTTGTTAAATCTCCTTACTGCAATCACAGCTGGCTGATGGACAGGCGTTTCCTCTGGTTCACTTAGGACCTTTGATTTCTTTGAAGATACTACACGAGGCATTTCCTCTGGTTCACCTAGGACCTTTGATTTCTTTGAAGATACTACACGAGGCATTTCCTCTGGTTCACCTAGGACCTTTGATTTCTTTGAAGATACTACACGAGGCATTTCCTCTGGTTCACCTAGGACCTTTGATTTCTTTGAAGATACTACACGAGGCATTTCCTCTGGTTCACTTAGGACCTTTGATTTCTTTGAAGATACTACACGACCAGAAGACAGGGATATCTTCTTAGGAGTCTTTGAGCCAAGTTCATTTTTTCTTGAGCGTTTTTTTTTCTTTGCTTCCGAGCCACTTCTTTGATTTCTTTCTTTAGACCGCTTTCTCAAACTGGCACCATCAAATTCTGGGGCTTTCACTTCGACCTGGGCACTCAAGCTTTCATGCTTTGACAATAATAAAGGACTTGGATCAGCATCTTCACTCACACTGATTCCCTTTTTCTTTGGCCGGCCTCTTTTAAAATGACTTCCAGCAGGTATGCCTTGTTGTTGGGTTAGGGGAGAAGACCCTGAGATTTGATCGTTTTGGGGGGTAAATCCTGCAGGTTTTGTCACTTTCATGTGCATTAATGGCAGAGCAACCTTCTTGGAAACTGAAGTTTCTGGGGGTAAATCATCATTGCCTTTTTCATGATTTTCATGGGGAAGTTTGGTAGTTTTTCTTGCTGTTGAAAACCAAGTATCATATCCTTCTTCTGGATTCATCAAAGAATTAGGTTTCCAGCCCCTTTTACGTGGAACAGCCTTTGGCTCCATTTCTAACATGGCTTCAGGTTCTGCTTTGTCCTGTGCTTCGGTGCTTTTAGAATGCTCAGTATGAGAGCAAGGCTCTAGTATTTTTGAAGCATTATCCTTTTTAATAGTCCCAGCATTTCTAGTTGATGCAGTTCCGTTGCTAGCTATTGACTTCGGGATCACGTCCTTACCTTCTAAAACTTCTTTACGACAAGCAGCATTTGGTGATAATCCCTTGGACATTAGACCAACAGAAAAAATAATATTAAAAAGGATACCTAATTTAAGAATAAGAAATAATCCGAAATTACAGCAAAAGAGCAGTGGCCACAAATGCTACCTACCTCCCACCTTTCAAGTCGCAACCACACTTCTATGAAGAATAATAAAAAGGTTATCTCATCCCTCTCTAAATAGCATATGAAAGAGTCAGGAGTTTATTTTCCTCTTTATTTTAATTTATTCATTTTGCATGAAAAGTATATTAGTCATAGATTGATAATTCAATTGTCAATAGCAGGGCTAGACATCTCAAGCAGTCCCTCTACTTCACAAATTTGATCAAATCAACCATTTCCTTGAAGTGGATAAAGTCAACTCCCACCTCCAATTAAGGATATTTGAGATCCTCCACTCGATTACATCATAGCATATGGAATTTAGTTGGCCATTTAATTAGTGATGGAATTAGAGGAAGGGACTGACATCACCTTTACTGGAAAAAAGGGGTTGATTTTATCTAGTTTGAAGTAGAAGGTTTTGATTTAACCAAATTAAGAAAGTAGAAGGCTGTGTGTGATTTGTAGCAAACCACTAGCAGTATAAGACAGTAAATGGGCTTCATCTCACATCAGAAAATGAAAAGGGTTTTGGACTCAGCAAAGGAAAGGAAACCAAAACTTATTCTTGAAAATGAAGTCAGAAATTATAGTTAGCAAAACAAGAGAACTCTGGATCGATTTTCCATCTGAGCTAACAATTTTACAATTGCAAGACAACATAAAAAAACCTCCACTCAAATCCCATGCACTTATAGACATGAAGAAGAAACATACCAAAGGTTCCCAGGAACGATTGCTATAATCACATTTGAGTGTGTGAGACTCGTCTTGGAATATAGAAGCAACTATTGGAGCGTATTCATCCAAAGGTATGCCTGCAGACTGCATTGCTTCCTTGAGATAGGGCTTAATTTTAGCAGCACAATTAGTGATAACTCTTTCCCCAAGCTTCCATGCTATAGGAGAAAAACTCTGGAACAATAGTATTTGTACAGTAAATCTAAACGAACCTATCAAGAACATGATGGAAAAGAGAAACATTTGATGAATGACACACCTGGTTTTGCTTATTTACACTTGCTAAGAGGAGAGTGAGAATCTCCACTGAGATTTCTTCACTTTCATCAATGACAAGGGTCATAATTGTTTCCATGGCCAAGATAGCAATTTGTGGATGATTGGACCTTAAAGTTGAACAAGAAAAGCCATCAATTGTTGAAGAGAGACAAAAAAAAATCCAGGCATTTATATGAAAGTAAACAAGAAAAGAAAAGGCAGACAGCAAGTCCCAAGCTACCACTGCTTCTACAACAACAAAACAACACCCAAGCTTCAATCCCAAACTAGTTGGGGTTGGCTATATGGATCCTTTTCCAGCGATCATATACTATCACTGCCTAAATATAAATGCTACTGTGGCTTTATTATGAAAACTAGAACAACAGCAACTATAAATACTTAGCACAATGTATCCCTTAAAGTTATCAGGGAAATAGTTTCAAAAACTAACTGGCACTTGCCACCCTAGTAACTCCCAAGCAATGTCCAATCTTCAAGTGGGTACGATGCATGGCCGCATACAAACAACTCTTAAGTTGCTTCTCATCCTTAATAATCCCTTCTCGGTTTCTTCAACTTCCAACAAGCACAACTTTCCTGATCTTCTTTTCTACAATGATAGACAGTAGACCTTTGCAATCTAAATTCCAATTTAGATTAAGAACAGTTTCTTAAGGGAGCTATATTGAAATGCAGCGTAAAATTCAATTGCTAAAAGCTCCTTCTGACACAGAAAAAAAACAGGAAAAGAAAAACTGCAACTTCATACGGAACCTCTGAGAGTTTCTTAAATTTTGCAGAACCAAGAATACAATAGGAAAAAAAATCCTGTCATGTTCTGATAACGAAATTCCAATATAAGTAACAAAGCAATTATTAAAACCTTGATACACTTTAATTTTAGCAGCACCAAAACTCTGTTTTTAGAAGTACAATGTTACACACTAAAAAACAAAAAAGTTACAGAATCTAATGAGCTGAAATTACTCACCAAATTTAAATCATTCTGAAAACAAATTAGTTATGGAACTCTACTATTGAAGCTAGCTCTACAGCCTGTTTGGGGATTGTAAATGGGAGATAATACATGGAATAAGCACTAAGTTCTATATCTTTCAGAAAATGACATATTAACATGAGAAGTTATGGAATCACAAGCTAATGATAATGACAAGGCTCTTGAGTCCTACCTGATGAATTTCAGAAAGTATTGGAACATGTCTAAAATTAGTTCATCCAACTCCAGGTCCAGCATCATCAAGCATGACCTCACCCTCGCTACATTCTCAAGAATTGAAACTGCCTTTGTATAACAATGGCCAGACTCATGGGATAATTTTTCAAAAGATGCTACAGTCAATTGAAAAATTTCCTGTTCATCATTCGAAAAGTAGACAGCATAAGAGCCCGAAAAGAAAAATGTTGGGGCATAAAATAAATAAACCTTATTCTGATCACCCGCCCACACATGAAGTACCTTCATTAGGTCATCATTGTAGGGAGCATCTGGTGCTGTTATTCTTGCAATCTCACTCATGCAAGATGCAACCGCAACCCTTACATCTTCGTCCAAGTGCCTCAAAATGGCACTAGAGATTAATGCCTTCATTGGTGGTAAAAGAGCATCTTGCATTGATCTTGATGGTGCTTGCTCCACATTTGCGAGCAAATGCTCCAGTTTCTACAAGACAAAATGAAACACAATAACAGATTGATCCATAAGCAATAACGAAATAGTAAAAAATATGATAATTCTAAAAAAGTGATATGAGCCATACAGAGGTCGTCAAAGGACCAAATAAACAAGAAAAAAATGACAGAGCAGAACAAAAACATTATTACAGGCTATTAAGTTCAAATTACATGAAATCCAGGAAGTTTCATGGAAAAGACCCATTGAAAAAATTCCAAAATCTGTTAACACAAGCTGGATTTCATATAACTCATCACCAGACACACTTCATGCCAGATAGAAATGCCTTTGTAGGATAACCATTTTGATTTGAATAACTTAAATAAGATTTTTCCACCGTTAGTGTCTCAGAAAGGCAACACACACATATCATCTAGTGTAGAACTTCCTATCTTTTATTTACTAATAACTACAGAACAGCAAGGAAAACTACTTCGTGTTTGCTATGGTAAGTACATTTCACTCCCAGCAACTCCTATACAAGAAGAGGTAGAATCATTCAAAAAAAAGCTTGGGGTGAGGGGGGGTAGAGGAAACTTGAGGAAACAAAACTCATAATATCCTCATAAATTTCCACAATAGTGAAAACCAAGCAAGGAGATACTCAATGAAGAGGTGGAAAAGGACAACAGCCATGATTCAAGAATTATGTCTGAATATCCAAAGTTTTAATGTCATGATTGATATTGCAACTCAAAACGTTTTCAATCTCAGTGAGGAGAAGAAATGGTAGAGATCATTTTAGACAAAAAGAAAGCTGAAGTGGCTATAACAATCTACTCAAAGGCCCTTTTTTTTGGCAATTTAAAATTACAAACTTACAAGACTAATTGAAGAAAACTCATGTTGACCAGCAATTGTCAAGCAGCCATATTTCCTCATGCAAGTTAAAGATAAGTGTTCAAGTGTCCCAAGCAAAACTAAGATTTCAATTCCAATGGCTATTTCTCAATCATACCAAAAAAGTAGCAATCACCAGTAGCTGCAAAAATTATATATAAGCAAACCGTGCCAGTTCCGTAGCTCTGATAATATGATTTTCACAAGTAGTGAAATATCAGAGAACAAGAATAAGATTGTCAGGTTTCCAGGTCTAGGAGAGATATAGGCATCCGAGACCCAGATGTTGTAAGTGGTTTTGGGTCCTGCTGGATCTGGATTGACCACAAGTTCATTGGCTCCTGACTCATCCTAAAATGCCATCAACCACGCCCTTTGGCAAGATTATATATGTATAGTCATTCTACAACATTATACCCCACAATAGTATTACAGATTAATGCAGTATTCCTTTATGCTTTTTTATGAAGACACCAAATTGAAAATGGAAGATTCCCCCAACACATTGATCAGGAAATAGTTGTCCACCATAAATTAATCACTCCCCAATCACAATCCTAACAATAAACATAAACAACAAAGTCAAAAGATATATTAATATTTATAGAGGGCATAAAAGCTAAGTAGAAATCAGAGATGAAATCCAAAAAACGACCCAAATCCAACAATCATTAACCATACACTGATAGATTTCAAAATCAACACTCCTATTAACAGGTATACAAACAACACAATCCCGGAAAAGAAAACTTCAACAAATATTATAACCGGGTGAGTTTACACACGACTAGAAAGCAATCAGGAAGATGAAGACCATGTAAGATGACAACAGCATTTTTTTGCAAAATTGCCAAAAAAAAATTCAGTAATCTGTGGCAGTCGTCACCAAAAATATCAAACATTTATATCCATGCACCAAATAATAGAGCCAGACGAATTATTCAACATTCTAACAACAAACATAAAAAAAACAAAAACCAAAAAGTTAGCACACAGAGCAAACATTTATACATATATAAAGAGATGAAAAGGGTGATGAGACATTACATCGAGGATGTCAAGAAGGTCATCAACAGATGATGGAGGATTTAAGAGACTATTCCCAGCCTCTTTAAGCCGTTCTTCAAGCTCAGTCTCACTGCTAGGCATTTTAACAGTCTTAAACACAAAAACCAAAATCCCAGTAACCAAATACACAAAATACTCTCACTTGCTCTGGAAATTCAGATACTTTTCACCGAAACCCACATCACAGACAAACAGTAGCATATTATTTATAAAACCCACGAAGGAAAGAAATCAACCCATTTGTTGCCTTTTTCGTTTACAACTCTAACACAGCTAAGTTTTTGGCAAAGTGATGTGCATGCAAGCAGAGGTTACCAAAGAGGCAGTTTTTTACTCTCGGATTCAACCCCTTAATTCAATATGGTTAAAAGAATGGGGTTTTGGGGTTTCTCTATTTCTCTCTTTATTTTCTTATTATATCTTATTGTCCTTTTTTTTTCTATCCTTCTTTCTAATTGTAGTGAAAGAAAAAGAATATGTATCTCAAATGACAAGTTTAATTTTGATGATTAAAAAAAGTTTAAATCTTTTTAAAATTTTATTAAAATGAAGGAATTAACACATTTTATTTTTTAGAATGCACTAGAAATACAAAGGTGATGAATGTTAATTTAGTTGAACACAAAAAATTATGTGGATACACATGAGCATTAAATGTTCGTTTAAAAATTATGGTTGAAATTGTTATTGAAAAAAAATATATATTAAAATAATTTTTATTTAAAAAAAAAATATTTTTGACATATGTACATGAAATTAATATAAAAACATCTAAAAATATAATTTAATATAAAAAATAAAAATAAAAAATTTTAATTAGATAAAAAAAACATAAATATATTTAGTTAAAAAAATCATATATAAAATAAATATATTTTTATAACAAATTTGGAATTATTTTTATTTTTAAGACATGGAGTACGAAGAGACATGTACTCGTTGCTTATACTGTCTTTTATTTTTATTAAATAATAATCAAACACTGTTTATCACTTATTTTCACAATATTTCCCACGAACAAAATAATAGATTCTCTGTGGCATCTATATATTATTTAATTATATTTTACTCTCTTTTTTTCCTAATTTACTTTCCCATAATGTATTTAACACTCTCACATATACGGCGTATTTTATTTAAGTATATTGAACGTTTTAGGTAAATTGAATGAAAATCACCTCACAATTCATAACCACATATCATATGTGTGTGTTCTCAGCACACTACATGGCCTATCTATGTTGTTTCATCACATAAAAACTATTAAAACAGTATGAGTATTTAAAAAATAAAAACAAGAAATTTAATATCCAGTCATAGACTTAAATATGTATAATAAATTCGGTTAGTTTAATAATACGATTAGAAAATAAGAGATATATATGTATAAAATTAAAAAAATATATAAATCTCAATTTCCAATAAATAAAAATAAAAATAAATAAAATAAAAAAGAGAATAAATAAAAGAAATGACTTGATTATGACAGACGGTGCATGGATGGGTTCTTAAAAATAAATCTTCTGAGAAATCCAAACCATGATAATTTTTTATCGCCCGGTTTAGCAAAAATCAAACTAAATCTATAACTTAGTCATCAAACCAATATAACTCTATGAAAAAAAACTTCATAAAATCATGACGCTCAATTCTCAAAACAATCAAATTTTAAAAGGAATTTAAAAAAAAAAAAAACAAGTTAAAAGGCAGTGAAAAAAAACTTGAGTCAAATTTTCTGAATTTACTAGAATCATGACCTAAGATATAATGTTAGGATAACTTTATAAAAACAAATGTAATAAAACACAAAGATGATCAATTTCTAATAAACTCAATGATTATGGATAAAAAAAAAATTAAAAATAATAATTAAAAATAACTAAAATCAACCTAAAGAACTTGTAACGCGAATCATGAGGTCACAGCATAGCATAAAAGGCAAAACTAAGAAAAGAACAAGAGGAATAAGATTTGAAAAGAACAAGATCCAAATTTAAAACAAAAGGAAAATAAATTGAAATCATAAGTAATGAAATTGAAAACAATTTCAATTAAGAAAAGGATAAAAAAAACAATTAAAAGAATGATGTTCATATTTGATATAAAAATCAAGTATCAAGGAATAAAATAAATAAAATTCAATAAAAAATTCAAGACAACAAAAACGAGGATTAAATCTGGTATAAAAATCAATTATCAATTAAAAAAAGAATTAACTCAAAACATGACTCAAGACTAAACACATTGCAATCAAGATAATGAAAACCTAATTTAACTTAACAAACAAACAACTAGTTTTTCCGCAATTATCAATGTTGAACTTTCATCTAATACATAATATATAGTCCTTACAGTTATGTATGTTCATAGGTTATTGATCTAGAATTATAATCTTCGATGAGACATTACATGCATTAATGTGTGTTTGTTTGTACATATGTCTATGTTTATCGCTGTATAATTTGTACGTGATATAAATATCTCAATTTGAACATTAAATAATATTTTTCTTTTCTCATGACTACAATAAACAAGGCTTCAAGCAAGAGTGAAATTAAATAAATATTTCACAATAGCTAGTTTAACTTGAGAATAAAAAAAATCATAATTCTCTATAATAAATAAATAAATAGAAACATTAATGCTGAACTTACCTCTTATTATAATTAAAACAACATGATTTGAATGCGCGACACCTCTTCAACATCATCGTTACTCGCAATCTATATACGAAAACCATCACATTAAAGTATTAATTTACAAGTATAGTTAATTGTGCCACTCATCATAAGTAAATAAATGAGTATGAATGCAAATTATTCATAAATAAATAAATAGATAGATAGATAGATAATTGTATACAAGCATTTCTGACTCTCTCGAATTGAAAATAAAAGGTACTATAACAAAATCATTACTACATATTTATTTATTCATATTTTTAATTCAATTTCATCGATACCATAAACTTCAACAAACTTGACAAGCACTAGCAATTTATGACTGACACATATCATCTCCTGTAAATTCATGACTTAATTTATAATATAATTAAAAAATATTATCGAAGAATAAAAATGTTTTAAGTGTCACTGTACTTACCTTGGTAGTATCATTACAGAGAAAAAAGCTCTTCGTTGACGTTTCCATCCATCGCGAAAGCTATCCTGGAGAAAAATATTAAAATATCTGTCAAAATTATGATTTAAAAAATGAATTTAACCTCAACTGATAATTATTCCTCTAGTGATGAAAAGATTTTTGTGAACAAATTGGAAGTTCTAGCATAGCAACCAGCAGATTCAGACCGCGATACTGTTTGATATTGCATTTCAAAAAATAATGGATAAAAGAAATGATAAAAAAAAGAGGCTATATAAACTAGTTTTTTTTTTTTCCTTTCAATTGAAGATGAAGTCTGTAAAATACCAAATAAGAATAATAGAATTACTCACATAAACAATGAAATCTCTCTAAAAATGAATACGAAATCTACACATATCATATGAATCGACGCTTCTATTACAAAATCGTTGAAGAGATGATCTCGCTATAAAACCTTTCGATAATATCTATATATAATATATAAATTCAATGTATTTACTAGACACATTAAATTACATGTTATATGAATGAATGTTTTTATTCTAAAATTGATGACGAGATGATCTCACCATAAAACCTAACGATAATATCTATGTACGATATATATATCTAGTGGATATATCAAATCAAATAGTATCATTACGGAAAAATACTAATAAATACAACTTTTTATTTAAAAAATGTGCCAAGAAAATAATTTTTTCAAAAGATAAAAAAAAAGGAGGAAGGAAGGAAGGAAGGTGAGGGAGGGTGCCTCAATTTATGGCTTGTCCATCCATTGATTAGTGGTTTTGTTGATGAATCATAATTTTATGGCTATTTGCTGTAAAATTTGAATGAAGAGTGTCAGTTACCTTCCCCTTCTTACCTACTCTCTAGCATGCTGGCACGTGACCCTTTTTTTCAAAATTCCAACTGTATCCAGTGCTGGGTGTTGTGGCAGTTATGTAATTGTAGTGAAGATTCTGGATAATAAGTGCAGCTGACTTTATTGAGGAAGCAAGCCAGGGTTGTGCAGGTATTTTTAAAACATAAATTAAAACCACAACCAGTTTTTAATTTCTTTTTTTCTCTTGGAATATTTTTCTTACTAATCCTCCTCTAGCAAAAAGCGATTTCCTTCTCCTCTACAATTCAGGGATAAATAAATAATTGTACTGGATAAATAAATAGTTTTATTGTGTAAATAAAACAAAAAAAAAATCATAACACCCCTAAACAATCCGTAAATACCACACAATCCTATAAAATATCCAAAATACCCCTAGTACCGGTACCGAGGGTTAAAATTTTCAAAGCTAGAGGTAAAACGATAAGTTTATTATTGAAATACACAATAATCTATATCTAGAAGCTCAATTAAACATCAACACCTTTTAGATTTTTTTATAAATATATTTATATAATGATTTTTTTTATTTTTCAATTTCATCCAATTTTCATTTTAAATTTGGTCTAGTCAAATAGCAAGCGCTACTATCAAGTTCAAAAAAACATTTACGAGTGATGAGCTACTTCTAGTTCTTTATTAATTAATGTGCTAATTCTGCATCTCATTTATCAATAGTTTCACAGCAACAGGAAGCAATTTGGTTAAAGTCACAGGCAACTAGAACACTCAAAACTCCCCCCGACCATGAGATTGATGACCAGAAAACACTGGAAAAAAAAACCCATAGAATTGTGGGTCCATGGAAAGATGGAGTGAAGGTCTCTACAAATGAAATTCAAATCAGATCCTGTTAAATTAGAACTGTTCTGACTCAGTGAGACTTGACATGTTCCTGAACAACATTATAGCCTTCACTTGTCTCACCATAATCCTGCAAACCAGCAAGGGAAAAAATGTTAACCCTAAAGATGACAATCCAGCACAAACATGCAATACCTTAAAGGGCTCATACCTTCACAACGACGCAGGAGCAGCCGACAACCTTCCTGGCGTTGCCCTCGGTATCAATCTTGCATAACTGCGTGAAGGGACCCAAGGAACAATGCAATACGAGTAAATAAAGGTTATGGTCTTGTGACAAAAAAAATTCATTTAATGGAAATACATATGCAGGTTTTCATACGAAAAAAGTCAGAACATGATCTGGATTACGCTGTTAGCAAAAAAGGCACTATACCATAGTTTTGCATCTAAGCTATCCGTAGACTAAAAAATTAATGATTAATATAAAAAAGCTGATAAAAAAGAACTTACTCCAGCCCACTCGCCAAGGGTCTTAGCACTGGGAACTGTCAATAAGCCTACACCGTGATCAGCGCAGAGTGCTTTAACAAGTTTGATGTAGTCTGGCTGGTTGCAGTCCTCCGCCAATACACAGAGCTGGGCAGCATGCTTCTCAATCACTTTAGCACCTTCATGGAGGCCACGGGCAAGTCCTCCATGAGCTAGAGACTTTTTCAGAACAAGCTGTAATGCTGTCATCAAGTCCATAGCCTCCAGAGGCTGAGCAGGAGTCTCGGCAGGAGCGGGAGTCTCTTCACTGCAAAGATGAGGAGATTTCAAAACAATAAATAATGATGGAACAAACCATCATTTCTAGTTCAAGAATCAAACAAACCACGCCAGATAAATACGATAGAAACTTTCTGTTTTTTGAGTTTGGGGAAGGAAGAGGATACAAAATACACACCCTTAAGTGGGCCATAAAGTAACAATCTATAATACATTTAGATTGATGCATCAATATTCGCATCAAAATACGATAGTTAGCTCATTGCCCTTTCTATCACTAGTTTTTTTCTTGAATGAAATTGTCAACGTTCTCTGGCAAAAGCCTAGCATTCAAAGACTTGAAACCATTGAATTGGAAGCTAAAAAATTCCAAGAAATCAAGATGCACTTGCAAGATGATAAGCCTAAACTCTAGGCATAAAAACCATTCGCAATTCTCAAGAGAAATAAATCAATTCACCATGCAGCAATCACCATAAGTAACAGCAAAAGAAGAAGCACTTAGCATATCAAATGCGCAACAACATTATGACCAATAAGAAAAACCCAGTATCACAAACTACAAACTAACCTCTAACAAGTAACAACATGGATTAAAGACACAATAATAGCTAGTAAAACAGGAAGTCACAAACAAACACGGGTTGAAGTTATAATTTATTAAAACAGTTTACATACCCTGACATTTTGGGATTTGTTGATAATGTTAGAATCTCCTTACTGCAAAACCACAAGAAAGCCAAAACAGAAATTCAGTATTCAAACAATACTGGTGGACTACAAGCAGCATAGAGCAAGTTCAGGATTTGATGATATTAACTAACGGAAACAGAAGATGGCTTGATGTAAGAGAGAGGACAGAGACCTTTGCAAGTGAAGGTAGGCCTCCTGCAAGGTGTGCCTGCGAAGCAAAAAATAGGGGGGGTAAAAAGGAAGACGATAATATTAGGGCAAAAACTTGGACAGCCCTAACTTTCTAAGCGAACTTCTTGTCCTTCAATTCCTTATCCTCGGCCCTGAAAGCGGTCCAATATCCAGCCGGGCCTCGATAAAATTGAAATCGAAACAGAGCTCGGTCCAGCGGATTTTTTTAATTTCTTTTATTTTCTTTTAACGAAAACTAAATCTTATTTTATTATCTGTTATTTTTAAATGCAATTTTCTATTAATTAAATGCATGAATTTTATTAAATTATTTATAGATGATCATGTTAAAAATAAGAGGCGCTATTTTTTATTTTTTATTTTTTTCTCCTAGACAGCAATGGGCCCAACATATTCTTGTGATGTAATTCGGTGGTGGTTCTCGAACAAGGTAGCATGCTGGGTTAAACCATGTTTTATTTAACATTGCTTTTCAAAAACAGTTTTAAAAAAATGATAATTTTATTTTAAATTAAAAATTAGTGTTTTTAAATCATTTTTATATGCTAATATAAAAAATAATTTTTTTTTTTAAAAAAAATATCATTTTAATATATATATATATAAACAAACAAAAAACACTTTAAAAAACAACTTCAATAAAAGAAGCACTCAATAGTCAATACTCAATGGGACATGCTTGTTTTCTAAAATCTGATACCCAGAAGACTCTCTTCGTTCGTTAGGGTTTATCACAAGACTCCATTAGTAGTTGCTAACTAGTTGATGCTAGAAGAGTCTGAAAACAATGAAGGGGAAAAGATACAAGGATCAGAAGGCAGATAATTAATGGAAAATTAATCATCTTACACCTTATAACATTATATGAATTCCTGGCATGCCCAGAAACTGACCAAAAAGAACAAGACCTGCACAAGCAAGCGAGAAATTCCTGCGATGAACATTATCTTACACCTTGCAACATTATGGTTGCGGAGCTAGCTAATTTATGCACTGTCACATTCATAAAGCATAATAGTTGACCAGTTTCATCTTCGATATGAAAAATGCCATTACCTGAAAATTGCCGCATCAAACTGCAAACTGCAATGCAATTGTATGCTCGTTGCATCTCGAACACCATGAGAAATGAGTACATGAGCAAAGCAAAAGGGAGTGGGGATACAACAAACCACTTAACTATACAAGATACTAATGGAAGCCTTCAAGAAGTTAAAGTCCAGTTCTCTTACATTTTGACCACTCATGCAGGCCATCAAAGAATTCAAGTCCAGTTCTCTTACATTTTGACCTTGGGCCATCATCATCTTTAGAGTTTGCTTGGATAATGAACTCTACTGAACTCAAAAGGTAAAAAGATTTAAAGGCCACGAAGTCATTTTGCTGCTAAATTTGATTATTGCAGTACAGATCATGGAGCTTAGACATTAGTCCTGCATCACTTTCACAGTAAAGAAGGCAAGCTTTTTTTTTCCCCCAAAAAAATCCAACTGGGTGAAAATAAACCAAAACAACAAAGTAAGTTGGGACAAGACAAAAGGTGTCTATGCTGAGAGATGAAACATGTCAGATGATTGAGAAAATGGAAGAAAATACTAAATCCACATTCATAAAGCATCAACCTCTATGGATCAGATAAGACACAAAAATATGCAGTAGTATAACTATACCTGACCAAGTAACATAGCTGAAACTTGGAGCAGTTGAGTAGAGAGATGACTGCAGCAAAGTAATTTTGACACGTAACTTGAGAAAATCCTGAACCGGAAAAGGATAATCCAAGTGCTAAAGAAAATGATGAGCAAAGTAATTTTATACAAAAAAAGAAACCCAAACAATCAACAGACAGAGTTGCCATCAGTATAAACAGTACTGAGGCTAACGCAAATGAAAACTGAAATGCCAGATAACAAACAAAACTGAAACATCCTACATAACTATTATTATCTGACCACCAAACACCAAAGCAACTAAAGCCAAATAACTATTCTCAATTACTTATAATACAGAAGAACATGTCTGACAAGGAACGTGTGAGAGAGAAACCACCAAACAATGGAATGATGAGGAAGAGGAAGAAGAAAGCTTTACTCGTGCTGGTATATGGAGATGTTACATCATCTGTGAACCAGTATTGATTATAAATCTAAAACTAAGAACCAAGGAAGAACATGCATAAGAAGCAATTCATATATCAAGGAAGCAGCCAGGTACAGAAAGTTCATAGAGAAACAATCCAACAATCCCTAGGAAAATGAACAGGAAAAATAAGTTTGTCCGTGGAGCAGAATTCAGTTGTCTGGAAGCT
Organism: Salix brachista; assembly: GCA_009078335.1. Taxonomy (NCBI): domain Eukaryota; kingdom Viridiplantae; phylum Streptophyta; class Magnoliopsida; order Malpighiales; family Salicaceae; genus Salix; species Salix brachista. Next base: position 13,408,356 of record CM018574.1, on the reverse strand, counting down.
GCACTTGCTGGCTATGGATAAAGACAAACTATGTATCATAACTGCAAAGAGAACCATCGATGTTGTATCTTCATTTAACAAAATCTTTCCAGTCACCATGAAGCTAAACACATTATTTGACTCTTTTCAGAATTTAAAGCAAGTAGACAGAAAGCATATTCATAGATCAAGAAACTTGTTGAACAAGAGTGTACATAATTCTGGTGTCAGGCACCAAATAGAATTGAAAAAAGCATCTTTCTAAGCCTTTTTTTTTTTTGGGGGGGGGGGGTTCTATTTTTCATAATCAATGAGTATTTTGTCCATTCTCGACACCTAAACCATACAACACACCGGCGTATTTTTCCAATGAGCCGCTAAAGAAATTCTCTTTCAATTTCCTGAATGTACAAGCTGTAAGCAAACTATCCGAACCTGCTTGATGACATATCCCAATTCTCTCCACTTCTAGCAGCTCTGCAAGCTTGTTCAACCCTCCATGAAGGCTATTGCAAAACTTCATCAAATGCTTGATATCGTAAAGAGTTGGAAAGTACATGTTGATCAAATTAAAGAACCCTGCTTGTGTATCTGGTAAATTCTGGCATGTCAACAGCTTAAGCAAGTACCCAAAATCATAACCACTATGAAAAGTCACCCAGTACACATTATCATTCAGCACAATCCCAGACGACATCAAGAGCTCACCAAATCTCACAGCATCAATACCGTTTTCATTGTTCTTATTTAAGTCAATCCCACTCTGACGCAAAAGTTCGATCGAATCATTTGCAAAAACATCCTCGTTCACATTGAACTCGCGGAAATTAAACTGCCAAATGCAATACTTATCAGTGCCACAAGTCGGTAAATTCCCTTGATCATCTGAAAAGGTAAGACCCAATTGAATCAGCTTCAACACGTCCACATTATCCTTCAAGGTTTGGTAATGATAGTCATTACTATCCTTAAAATTACCCACCGGACGCAGCACAATGCCCGGAAACTCGGTGTCCATGGCAATATAAGGGAAACCATCAACTATTTCACGGATAAGCTCGAATTCTTCTTCGAGATTGTCATTCCAAACCTCACGAATGTGAATGGAATCACCTTTCAGCAACAGCGACATCACACCAGAACAAAATCAAACCCGCAAAAAAATTTCTTGACCTCGAATGTTTATTCAAACTAAACATTCAATATCAGCAGCGAACCCTAGCAAAATCTATCAGTCTCCCGATTCATAAAACCAAATCTGCAACCAAATTTCAGAACAACAAAAGAAATCCGTGTCAGCTCTGAACCTTAATAGCCCAGGAGCAGAAAAATAATCTAAAATAAACAAGGCAAAAACGGAGATCGGACAAAAAAATGAATAGCAGATCTAAAGCAATCCAGGAACAATTAAAAACTCAGAAATTCTATATAGAGGGAGGGAGGGAGGGGTGGAACCTGACCTGAAATCAGAGAGATTTGAAGGATCTGATAAGAGATCTAAAGCTGCAAATTCTAGAGAGAGAGACAAACATTTGGAGAGAGAAACAAGAGAATAAAAAGGGTGTTTGTATGGATGTTATTATAAAGAATAGGAGGAGGAAGAAGATAGGGAAAGAGATATTTTTTCAATTATTTATTTATTTATATGGCAAGAAATTGTCTTTGATTTTGTGTTTTTTCTTTTTTTTAGAAAACAAAAGTTACTGGTAATCTCTTTTCTTTTCTTTTCTTTGATTTTAGAGAGTTTCGAGGGAAAAGAATCCTTTTTTCCCTGCTCACCTCCTCAGCATCATTTTATCTTCTTTGACCCAGGGTATTTATTAAATAAATGAATAAACAAGTAAGGATTTTGAGTAATATAGTAAAAAATAATAAAATATATTAAAATAATATTTTTTTTATTTTTAATACTAGCACTTTAAAATACACTAAAAAATATTAATTATAAAATAAAAAAACCAAAATTTTCAAAAACACAGTTAAACTATAATGTTAAATAATGTCTACATATAAGAATTTAGTGATAGAGTAGCCTTTTATTTTATTTTTTAGGTTGCACCATTCTTTAACCCATGGTGTTTATTGAATTTTTATTTATCAATCATTAATGTTTAAATTACGATTCTGGTGGTTTTAGTAATGTTTTTAAATAGCTATAACATTATTTGTTTTTTTAAAATATGAATGTGTATTGGTTTGAAAAATAGAAATAAATTTATTTTTGAATGTGTGGTGGTTAGAAAAATAATTATAAATTTATTTTTGAAATAATATCAGAATATATACACATTTACTTTTAAAATAAAAAAATCAAGAAAATATATATTTTATTATTGATGTATCCCCGTAGTACAAGGGTATTTGAAAATGTACTACTCCGATAGTATTTTAAAGTTTGGTAGTAGTAATTTTTTAAAATATTTTTATTTAAAAAAACATCTAAATAATATTTTTTTTTTTTAAATATCTTTTATATCAACACATCAAAATAATTCAAAAATACTCAAAAAATAATTTAAAGCAAAAATAAATATTTTTTTATTTAAAAGATATTTTTGAAAGCAAGCAAAAACAAACTTTTTATATTTTAAAAAAAACTAATTGAATTTATAACCTTTTACATTTTCGTACGCTTCTCTTTTTATATTTTGTGCAATTTTTGGTGTGTGACGCAATACCTAAAAATAATGCTAGAAAACTATTTTTGTTTCATTTAATACGCAAATTTTATAGATTAGGTGATAGAAAAGAAGGTTTGAAGACAAGCTACAACATGGAGAAGAGCCTAGCTGCTAAGTTTTCTCCACGTGCGCACTACCTGAGCTGCCACGTCTCCCCTCACTAAGCTGACGACCTCATCCCTGCTTAGCCACAAATAGGTACGTGCTTAGCACTTAGTAGCCTACAGATCAGTTTTTTAAAAACACGAAAAAAAAATACTTTGAACATGACAATGATTTGTTTTAAAATAAAATCTGGTTTGATTGACTAGGATTAGTGAGTTAGGTTAATTTAATAGTATAATTATATATAAAACAAATAATAAAAACAACAATGATTAATCAAGACAATAAACATTTGTTAATGTTATAAGAAAATATCCTCTAGATATTATAAAAAAATATTAATAATATTATTTGAACACAAAGTAAAAATTAAATGTGAACAATATAAACTTATAAAAAATACAAAAATAAAATAAAAACTAAACTCAACTACCAACAAATCAAGTTTGGTAGGACAAACTAGAAATATTTTTATATAGTCATCCATGCCTAACCCGCAGATCGCTTGAAAGGTTATGATAACACTTGCAGCGTCTCCATCACTTCAAAAAAATATTCTAATTGTTCTTTTTTAAGAATATAGTAGAAAATATTTTTTAATTACTTTTTAGTTAAATATATATATATATATATATATATATAAATTTATTTTTAAAAATGAAAGCTCATCCTTCATTAACTAACTAGTCCCACAGAAAATATTGGCTAGTGGTAACAAAGAAAACTCATAACCTTCGAGAAATTCCGCTGTACTCAGCAGGAAATTTTTCTTCCATCAAAATTAAGTTCACAATTGTTGGAGAACGAGTCTGATGCCAACAGTTTTTTAGTACCACGCATCTACATTGATCATCTTGGTGGTAGCATAAACCTGCCCCCAGCAACTTATGGTCCACAATTTTCATGTCACCTGACTGACACCTGCTCCAACGTCTTAATTTTCTGCACACTCCCAGCTCTTTACACTACACTTCCCACCTTCTCCGAGAGATCCCTAGCATTCAATGTCAAGATTAAACTGTGGTGCAACAAACTTGTACAGGGAGTTTGGTCTCTAGGAAACTTGAATGCACATGCAGATGCTTTAGATTCATGTTTCATTTGATGAGCACAACGCATGATAACAATGGAGATATTTATGAACCTAGTGCATCTTGGGTTGAAAAGGAAAACATAGATTGATGTACCAGAGGCATCGGCTTAACCATCGTAAACGTTTTTTAGCTTAATACGGTGCCGACCGTTGTTTTTTTCTCTCCAGCTATTGCACTCATCGAATCAATAATTTCTACAAAATGATAGATGAGTTCTCAACGATTTTAAAAGTTAGAATTACTTGTTAACTATCAGACTTGACCTGAGCAATGAATTATATATATTAAAAAAATCAAGAAAGCTGGTTGTGCTAACCTTCATGGTCCTTTCTTGCGCTTAAGAGTGTTCATACTCCTCAAAATATAGGCAATGACCTCTTTCAATGTGGCTTTCCTTCCTTCTTTGAAGTTCCAGAGCTCTGAAACCACATATCTCCCACTAGGATTATACTCTTCCAACTCATTCAAAGCTGTAACAACTGCTGTGTATATCACATCCCCCCACTCTTGCCTGAGGTTTCGTAGCTCCTCATCTTCTTCATTTAGTATTTGCTGAATCATGCATCATACCACACGATTAGACTGTCAACCTTCCAGTAATTCACCAAGAGAGGAGGAAGGAAGTTTTTTTTACCTTTGCATTCCCATCAACATCAATAACTTTAAATGGATGCCAAGCTGGGTTCTTCAATTTCTCCTGCCACAAGCTGCATTGAGTGGAAGCATGCAACTGTGGGTCCTCAGGAAATCTTTCCTTGCATGCATTATGGAAGGGCTTCTCGTCAATTTCTCCCATTCTTTTTAGTCCAATAAGAGGAGCTCGAGCACCCAGCATATCTCCCAGACCCTAAAAAAAAGGGAGGGGGGAAGAAACTGCCTTCCATTATATCATATTAGAATTATCCAATAAACACATGATTATTTGTAATTCACTTTCATTCAATAACAGTGCAGGTAGAAATATTAATGGAAAGTGAGACCTAAAGAGCTACTTGGTCCCCGTGCCCAAAATTAGGCAGAATACAATTATGTCACAAATTGTATTTTCCTTTTTATCGGCCAAGAGAATTGGAAATTGAATTCTCTCACATTTCTGGGTGCATTTCTTTACCCTCCAGGGAGGCTTGATGGCAATCGATTGTCATATCATCCTCTATAAGTAACTGAACCCCATGTGCCAAGACAAGAAACTGAGTTCAAGGACATTGTTTTCTATAATTCCTAAACTTTTAGGGAAAAAAAGTAGATTGATTCGGTTAAATGGGTGAAATTTGAAACAATGATAGAAAGAGAAAGGAAAGTAATACCTGTATTAAATTTTTACGGGCTTCTTGGAGTTCATCATTGCTTTGGCGTTCTTTAATTATGAGAGTTTGATTCAGAGATTCCATATCAGCAAAATCATCTACTTTCTGGCTCAACTCATCCTTCATCTCCTCCACCTTCTTTTGAACTGCTGCATCATCTTGATCTCCAAGGTGCTTCAGCACCAGTAGCTTCCCTTTTATCTCTTGAATCTCCATTTCCAACTTCTGTTTGGCATCCAACTGTTTTTCCAATTGAAGTATCTTCTTTAAGGCCTCTTCTTTCTCTCTCTGAAAATTCGGACATCTCCATCATTAAAAACAACAGAAACCATAAGATAAAAAAGAAGTACAAAATAAAATGTGCCTAGCACAAAGAGGCGAACCTTTTGCTCTTCAACCAGTCTTAAAACATTCTCATCAGCCTTTCTCTGCTCCATGGATGCCAGCTGGAGCGAACTATTCCTCGCATTATTCTAGGAGAACCATAAGAAAGTCAGTGCTGAGCACAATATATAACTGAACATAAAAATTGTATCAGCATTTCAATCTTTCATGCCAGCGTTTTTATCTATTTGATCTATATGAGCCAGTCATCATAATGCCTTTTATTCTTGTAAGCTAAAAGCTTGTTACGACTATAGCAGTTTATTGCCCTTATAGAAAACAACTATTAAGATAACATATGACATATTCATCAATCAAAAAGCAAACAAACAATTGGTAATAAAACTCTTCATAAAATAAATTAAAACGAAAAGAGAAGAGATGAGATGAGAAGGAAAAAGAGAACGTTATCAATAAAATAAGTTGATGTGGAGTGACTAAACATTCCTGCTCCAGAATTGGTTTGAATCTTTATGTTACCTTTTCTTTCTCTTCATCAAGTTTTTGCCTCTCACGCTCAGTTACTGCTTCACGTTTGTTCAATTCTTTGCTCCAGAAATCAAGCTTTCTTTTCTTAGACTCCAATTCATCATTAAGTTTTTCCTGCTCTTCCAAGACTCTATGAACATTTTCTCGTGCATGGCGCTGCATCTTCCTTGTTTCTGATAAACAATTAAAAACCATATGATCAAGTACTATCCAATTCAGGGGTAAGAATTTGGACTACACTTGAATGGATGGAGTAAAATTTTTGACATGATAAAATAAAACAAAAGCATCCATTTCCTTTCTGGTTTGGGTGAATATCATGCTCAAAAAGGAACAATTACTGTGGATATTCAACTCTTATGGATGAATACAGGAGAATTGCATTAACAATACAACTAAAACGAATAAGTGTTTTACTGTGGACAGTGAACAGTGCAATACACAGAAAAACTAATATTTTGCCCTTTCAAACCCAAGGAATTAGACACACTTGGAGGTAAAATCATATTTTAACATCTTTATTGCATAGCGTAAGTACGTTCATGCTCTTGCAAAAAGAAACCACATCTAAAATCTAAGGAGTGTTTTTGGATTTTCAGTTTTTTACCCTGGTTTTCTTGCAATTATCTCGTGGTGTCAAGGATGTTATGGTTTTTATAAAAAAATTATAGTGTAATTACTGAATAGCCCTTGAGGTCAACTTTTTTTTGCCTAGGGTCGAGGGGTGTTTTTGGTTTTTTAACCTTGGTTTTTTTGCAATAATCACATGGGACCACAAGTTCTGACACCACGAGATAATATTTGATACTTATTTTTTTATCATGCTTTTAAGACCCGACACCGGTCACGAGTTGGGTTAAATGATCGGGTTTGTCGGTGCCAATCAGATTTTTTATTATGCAAGAAGTAAAAACGACATTAAAAAAAAAAATTGATGGCAAAAAAAACATGTTGACATGATTTTCCCCTAACTACTAGCTTGATTTCTTATTCAACTAAAAAGTAAAAAAAAAAAAGTATTATTTTGATAAATATTATAATGGTGAAAAAAATTCAATTATGATCCTTTTTTTATTGGCATTTCTTTGTTTGGATTTTTTTTTGTCATTTTCATCCTTTTCTATTTGATTTTGTTTTGTTTTTATATCAAATATAGTGTTCATTCTCTTGATTGTTATTTTTTTATTCTTTTCTTGGTTTTTCATTCCTCAACATTTTATTTGATTTTTTTTCCAGATTTTTTCTTTATTTTCTTAACTGCTATTTTTTTCATCATTTTTCTTAATTTGTTTTTTTTTTTTCAATTTTATCCCTCAACATTTTATTTCATTTGTTTTTTTATCCGATCTTGGTTCTCATTCATTTAATTGCTCTTTTTATTTTTCTCAATTAAACCCCTCGTTATATTCTTTCATTAGTTTTTATATCAGATTTAGTCCTCATTGTTTTGATTATTATTTATTTTCTTTTTAATTTTTTGATGGTTAAGAATTTTGTTCAAGGTGTTTTTTTGTATTTAGTATGGTCATTTCAGTCCCATGACTAGAGTCGCTGGTTTTAAAGATTAACCCGATTAAATTTTGTTTTTTTAATCATTTGACATTAGATTATAAGGCCTTGAACTTTCTAATTTTTTCCCTTTCTTTCCTTTGAAGTTATCCTGGATTACAGGTTAGTCAAGTTAACTTGGGCTCGCTCAGGTTATCATCATTTGAATATTTTATTATGTTAGAAAAAAAATTGACTCGCCTTGCGGCATAGCAAGAAAAAAAATCTAGTGTCAAACTACAAAAAGATTGGACAGGTGAATATTCACGAAGCAATTTGAAACAAAGTGTCACATGCAAAAATCTGTTTAGAAGCATGGCAAAGTACTAGAAACATAGGCGGACCCATTAACTAGTACTGAGATGCTTGATGCTCACAAATAGAAAGGAACATACCTTCAACAAAAGCATAGTGTAGTTTGTCTTTCTCTTCAAGCATCCTTCTTAAAGACATGTTCTTCTCATTGAAGTTGTAATGCAGTTTATCCAGATTTTTATTTGCCTCATCAATTTTATCAGCTAGGTGTGCCACGACAGTATTTCTGCTCTCATTAGATTCCTGAACAATGGCAGAAATAGTAGTCAATCTTCCTTCCCTGCGAATGTACTCTCCTACTGGCCCATCAGAATCGTGATCATCAGCACGAGCACGCCAGCCATAAATGCTTGATTCAGGTTGTGTTTTCCTTGTTTTCCAGTCCTTTTTTCCACGATTTGCATTATCAAATAATTGTTCAAATCTTGTTGCATTCATAAAGCCATCCCAATCACGGTTGAACCTTATTATGGCCTGGGTGGAATGGTCTTCTTCATTCCAAAAGGTACAAAGCTCTAAGGGTTTATATTCAGCAAATTTCTTCATCCAATACTCATTGTCCCTCTGCTCAGTCAAATTCACAAGAATTCCCATCCATGGCCATACAAAGAGCTCCTGTTGCTCTGGAGGTGGCTTGATGGGCTGTGGCACAACCTGTTGTGGAGTTTGCTCTGCTTCACTAGCCAGTTCAATCTCCAGATATCTAGCCAAGGCAAGGTGGTTTGCCTTCTGTTTTCCACTTCTGCTGGCAGAACCCTTAGACACTCCAGTTGCATGTTGAAGCAGATCCTTGTACTTATAGTCCTGCTTCTTTTTACCAGCACAGAAAGGGCATCTTAGGAACCCATTCACCTTCACTTTCAGGTTCCCAGACCTCAAATCTTCTAGTGGTTTGTCCTTATAGTCCTCAATCTCTGATTCACTTATATCTGACTCTTCTTCAGAACTATGATCCATCTGGCCAGTACATTAGATTTTCAAGGTTATGAGCATCAATACAGTTAATTAACAGTAATCATTCAAAGTCACTAAACTATAGCTAATGCAGAATTGTTAATCAGCGTATGATTACTGATGATAATAGCACACTAAAACTAAATTCCAAATTCACCATTAAAACACACCACAACACATGCACGAAAAAAAAATCTCAGAACCTTTAAATCGATGATTGGTATTTTCAAACAAGTCCTACTCAAATTTCTCAAACATGTACAAAACCCCTTTATCACAGCGACAATTAATCCAACTATTCTCACCAAACAAATCTGAATTCCTACATGAACATTATCAACACTCAGATTCTCCAACAAATCTCTACAGATAATGCAGGAACACCATTTCTGGTACTAAACACGTAATAAAAAACACCAAACATGCCAGTTATTATCTTATCAAGTTAGCAACAAAAACCCATTGCAATAAATATCTTATCTAAGCTTACTTTCACTGCACATGTTCATAAATTTCATAAATTTAAGCCACATTTAAAAAAAAAAAAAAAAAAAACCAAACCCAAATCAGTCTAATAAATTCGAAACCTGCTCTATATTAGCAAAGCCCTAAATCAAACCCAACATTATTACCAAACAATGCTGAGGATAAAACATTAAAAAGCAGCAGCAACAACCCGCGTTTCATTATCCATACTCTTCGATAAGTCTTTACAGATAACGCGAGAACATCGAATTTTGAGCAAAATACACTACAAAAAACCCTTAATCATGCCGATCATTACCTTAATCTAGCTAGCATAAAAACCCATTTAATAAATTGCGTATATAAGCTTACTTTCACCGCGCATGCAAATAGAAACCATAAAATTAAGCGACGTTTAGCAGAAATAAAAATAAAAACAGAAAATAGTCTAACAAGTTTGAAAATAATTACCTCCGATTTCCAGAGAGTGAGTGAGTGTGTTTCTCTGGTTTTCGGGGGTTCTTGTGCTCTGGCTGGTGAGTCACGAGATTTATTTATGCATTGATTTTATAGCTTCTGAGTTGATTGGAGCTAATCATATCGTTTTAATATTTAAAATATATATATATATATATATATATATATATATATATATATATATATTTGAGTAAATTTATATTTTTATTAACCATTTAAATTTATTTTGAATTTATCGAATTAACTAAAATATATCAAATCAGTTTTCATAAAATTATTTTTACTAAACACCAAATTAAAAATACCTGAATATTTTATTTACATCCATTTTTTATATCCAGCCAACAAACAATGTTTTATTCGTAGTTACGAGGTGATTGAGTAAATTATATATTACGGGGGTGGACATAATATATAACAAATTAATTACGTCTATTTTGAATACAAAATATTAATATTTTTTTATGAGTTTTCTAGTTTTTACACAATAATTAGACTTAATCTTGCAATGGAGATCATGGAAAAATTATGATGTTTAATAAATAATTAATAGAATATAACTAATTATAAAATTTCTCGTTATAATTATAATTAATTATAGCTCTATTTCCCGTTCATATCTTATTTACTAGATTTTGAAGAATTATAGATGTATCAAAATACTAATGCATGTCTCTTGAATTGGTTTAATAATATTCATATTTTATATAAAAAAAAGTAATTATCCAAAAAGCCACGGTCCCATTGCCTTTATTTTGTTGATATGACAATCATATTGTACGGAAAAAGTGACCCAGAATTTTGTGGCTTGAAATAAACTACACAAGTAAATAAACTCTTTTGTTTTTTAATAAAATATTATTATTATTTTTTATTTTTTAAAAAATATTTTCGATATTAACACATTAAAATATATAAAAATATCAAAAAAATTGAAAATTTTAAAATATAGTACAAAACAATCACTTAACACCAAGAAATTAATTTTTTTCCTTAATTATATATTTTTTAATTTATGGAAGCTCTTAATTAGTGTCTGTTTGAGAGTGTGGTTGAAGTTGTTTTTTAAAGTATTTTTCATTCAAAAATATATTAAAATGATGTTTATTTATTTTTAAAAAAATATTTTTAATATTAGAACATCAAAATTATCTAAACCACCAAAAAATTAATTTAAAATAAAAAATAATTTTTTTTTCAAAAACACTTTACAAACACACTCTCAAACACCCCTTATTATCATCTTTATTCTCCTGTTATGCACAAATTTTTTCCATAATTAATTATACTTGTTCAATTAACTAAATATTAAATAATAAAATAATAAAATAAATCTTGAATTAAAAAAACTTAAAAAAGAAAGAATCGAATGATACGATGCAAGAATGGTTTTGACCACTAAAAATGTCAACAAAAATTCGATTTTTTTTTATTTGTGAAAATAGCACATTGCCCTTAAGACTAAAAAGTATTATGGAAAAACCATTGTGAGAGATGAATAAGCGTATGTAATTAAAAGGGTAAGACAGTTATTACATTAGTAAAATTTGTGAAATGTAAAAAAAAATATTTAATTGTTTTTATTTGCTTTTAAAGATAATAAAGTAATTTTATTATATTCCACCACAGAAGCTAGGGGAATATACATGGCAGTCAAAATCGCGAGCCAACTCGCAAAATCGTACGATTTTGCGAGTTGGCTCTGAAAACCTGGTTGGACCGGAAAGAAAAATCGAAACCGGTCAAACTCGGTCAAACTCGTAGAAAAATCGTTCAAAATCGTAGAAAAATCGTAGAAAAATCGTAAAAAATCGTAGAAAAATCGTAGAATAATAAAAATAATAAAAAATAATAATATTTAATTATATTTAAATTCATTTTTTAAATTTAAATATAATTAAAAATAATAATTTTTGTACGGATATTTTACGATCTTTCTACGATTTTACGATCCGATTTTTCGGAGCCCTTTCCGATCTGTGTCAAAATCTCGATTTTGACTGCCATGGGTATATATGTAGCTATCTAGCCCTGTAGCGGCCCACTCTCGATTGATCCATCAATACAAAAAATCAATTAACTTGAAATTAAAAAAAAGAGAAAAAAAGAAAGAGAAGAGGACAAGACATCTTGTGACAACATCGACATTGGACAGATAAGTTGACTTATGATTTGTTTGTGCTGCACGTACCACACGCATATGCCTTAGTTTAGTATTACTGTATAAACAGAGATTGATCGGGTTTTTTTATTTATTTAAATTTGCTATATATATATATATATATATATATATATACTAGATAATGCCCCCGCGCTTCGCCGCGGGCGGTAAATTTTTTTTTTCAATGTAAAAAATATTAATTGTGTGTATTTTTTTATTATAATATAAATTTAGCTAAAATAATAAATCTGTGTAGAATTCATGTCAAGTGAAAGTTTTGTATAAAATATATGAATTTAAAATCGATATAAATTTATATGTTTGGTACTTTCAAACGAAATAACCAGCATAAATTTATCATCATCATAAAAAACAGCAAGAGAACTCGGATATCTTAATTATTCAGTTTACTGTATTAAGATTAGTTTATTTTATAATTCAATTTAAATCAAACAAAAATAAAATATAAATTGTGAAAATACCCACAATAATAAAATTTAAAAAAAGAAGTTGTTAATTTTCTATCAATAAAAAGAAGAAAACATAGATTGAAAACATAGATTAAAAAATATACATTGTTTAAGATTTTAAAAAAAAAAACTAAATGAATTAATATAAAAAAACCTCGAATAATAAAATAATAAAATAAATAGTTAAATTTCTATCAACAGAAAGATGAATACATAAATTGAAAATTTGTCCTCATGTGATTGTTATTATCATTACTATAATAGTTAAAATTATTACCAACATTACTGTCAAAACAATCTTAATAATTAAATTATCCTGAAAAATCACTAAAAAAACAACCACTGAAATTATCATGATCATTGCATAAATAGTCAAATCATAAAAATAACTCAATCCAAAGAAGAAGAAAAAAGAAGCAAAAAACAAAACAAATGAACAAAGAGAAAAAAGGAGCAATATTAATAAAAAAGGAATTCAAATAATTAAATTGCCCTGGAAAATTATTACAAAAAAACAAAATATTTGTATAAAAAACAATAAAAAAATCAATTAATATAAAATACAAAATAAACATTATAAAGAAAATGAATTAATAACAAATAAAAAATTAAAAGAATAAGGATCGAAATGAAAAATAACATATATTAAATTAATTCCAATTGAAGGATAAAATTAAAGAAAAAAAAAATTTGGAGGATCAAAAATAAATAATGAAAACTGCTGTCATTTTAAAAAAAATTAGAAGAAGAGGGACTGAAATCAAACTTTGTATATATTACCAATTTCAATTGGAGGACCAAATTACAGAAATCAAAACATCCGGACTGGAATAATATAAGGAATAAGAAGTAAATAAAAAATCAAGACTATAAGGACTGAAATAAACACTTCTTATATAATCAGTTTTAACTGAAGGGCATAATTGAAAACAATAAAATTTTAATTTGAATAAATTAGTAATGAAAACGAAATCAAAACAGAAGGGACCAAATTAAACTTTACACAAATATCAGGGACCAGAGCTGACTTTAGGGGCGGCAGGAGAGAGAAAAGCGACGGCCGTGAGAAAACCGTCAGCCGCGGCCTAACCGGACATCTATGACGGGAACGCGCCGCGACGGAGGAGAGAGGACCTCCAGGCGCATCTTCTGGCACGGCGGAAGAAAATTTTGGACGCCGGGAAAAAGGCGCACGCTCCGCCTAAAAGGCGCGTAAGCGGGGAACGCCGCTGGCGCGGGAAGCCGACGCGCCAGCGGCCCGCGCGTATATATAATAAAATAATAGGGTAATTACGAAGACGCCCCTGTCCCCACCTATAATTACAAAAATACCTGAGCGGAAAGGACGCCCCTGCCCCCGATTACTGTTCTCTATTTTGTCGTTTTCGGGGCCCTTTTTCGTCTGCGCACTGTGCAAAAAAAGATGGAAAAACCGACGGAGCCCCTGCTCCCCTGTGCACTATTTTGTCGGTTTCGAGGGTCAGAGGCGTCAATACACTGTACAAAAGCGGAAAGTAGAAAAAAAAAAAGCCAAAAACCGAAAACACCCCCATAAAAAAAAAAAACCTGATCACCAAGCCCATTTCGTCCCTACACTGCTCCAGTCCACAGTAATCTGTGAGAGGAGCTACAGTGAAATCGCCACGGCTATTAGGTGTTTTGTAATATATTTAAATTATTATGATGTTTTGATATAATTTTTTTAAAATAAAAAACTATCATTTTAATTTAAATACAAGTAAAAAACATTATGTTAGCAAAGTTGTTTTTTTGACCAAAAATCGTGAGGAAAACATATATTCCCAACGTCAACATGTCGAAAGCTACTACTCAACGTTATGGCAACGGGAAGACATATACTCCCGAGGAATTCCGATGAAAGTTCATCGTTAAAACAGTTATTCCTGACAAAAACCCGTCAATAAAAACAGCTCTTTTCGACTGATGTCGGAAAAACACCATGTTTCCGACGGAAAAGAACATCAGGTAAAGCAACACTGGAGTTCAGCCACTGGAAATGCCACAGAGCAGCCATAAAACAGTTAAGTTCAATGATTGTCAGTGGAGAATTGTATGATAATTCAAAAACATAAACCATTTCGAAAAACAGTATATAATTCCCATAAAAAAGATGAAATTTAAGATCAATGCCTTCAATCACCCTTCCTGTTTACACACTTAGAAATGAAAAGTTGAAAACTTGTCTGTCATCTGTCACCTTAGAATAAACGCAGACATAGACAATATTATATGGAGCTGCGATTATCAAATTGACGACCGTAGGAAAAAGGGAAATAGAAAGCTTCACATTAAAAAAGATTCAAAAAGATAGGAAGCCATATGTTCTCACATGAAAAAGCGAATTTATTCTTCCTAGTTTATATTCTTAGTTTCTTCTTCTTAAAGTCTTCTCTGGTCCCTCCTATGATCTTGAAATGTTCCACTTTATCAAAAACAGTGCAGAAATTATTCCAGGTACAGGTACTTGTGTCTTCATCAGTATCCAAGCTAGCCATACTATGCATGAAATCACCAGTTGTCCTGGTGGCCTGGCATTTGTAAACCACACCCCTACCGCAGGTTTACACCATCCTTATCATAATTTCTCGAGACTGATCCCTCTTTCAGTGTTAGTCATTAGCATGATACTGTATGTGGAACAATTGCTGTTTATAGTGCGCCTCGATGCATTGCAGAAGCTATTGTAAACGCCTTTCGTCAGCTTCTTTCACACTGAAGAACTAGGTTTTTTCAGTCTGAAGCAGATGAAAGGCATATACTACAGCTTCTGCAATGCATGGATGCCCACTATATACAATTACAATTATCTATGGACCACACCCCCGGAAAGCACACTTTGTGGGCGCAAGTGAACGAATAAAACTCCGGCTGTTCTAGGCTCTTCCAAGGGGTACAAGACTCGAACTCAAGACTTGTTGTGCAGATCACAAGCTCTTTACCATCATGTCACACGTCCCTGGACCAAAGCTGACTACTGTTTATCATGAAGAACAAATTCGGCCCAGCATAGTTCCTTTTAAATATATATCTCAAGATAAAACAAATATTATCATATTTGGTTATGTCTTGTTCAAAATCAAACGAACAAAATGCACAGACAGTTACTCCCTTGGACACCATTGCCGACAGTTTCGCCTCCGGCTTCTTTTTTGTTTCGTTCTGATCTATGTTCTAGATGTCCTTTTTTTCTCGGACAATAATCAGATCATTAAGATCTTCCTTTTATGCTACGGAAAGTATGAATAAAAAGAAAGAAAATTGAAAATGAAATTATTTCCTGGGTGTTTAAAAACTGCTGCTGTAAAAGATTGCATGTCTTGGCTTAAACCCAGCGAGAAGTAGAGCAGCTTCGATAATTTGATTACAATCTTGTACTTTTAGCTGCCACCATTAATTTTCAGTGTTATTTTCTCTGTATATAATTATAATTTAGACACACACATGTGCACAGGAAATAATTATTTGCTGCTATTATTGATATATCAGAGAAGAGGTGAAAATTTATTTGTTTCTTGATTGTAATTATCAAAGATTTCAGAGGTAGTATTACTTGATCCACTTCTTAATCAATTAGTAGGATTAACATATTTTATTCTTAGCCACCAACTAATTGTACTTTCATTAACACATAGCCAACCGATTAAGCAATATTTCTTAAATTTATGCATCTAAGAAGTTTACTGATGCATAGAAAATTCAGCATATCAAGCAGATCTAGATACTGGAGGGAAACATTTGTGTTCTTCAATATCCCAGTTGGTAGATCATAAGATAGTGGACTCATCTCAACTATGTTGACGAATGTTAGCATGGCTGGTTTGATGTATACAGACCCCATCTCGAGCAATTTCAAGGCAGGCACGAATCTAATGAGAAGGTGACAGAGTGGTGTAGTCTACTCTATAATTGAGTGAATGCTTTGTGTATAAAAATACGCAAGTGGCAAAAACAGGAAATCAATGATTCATGTCTCATGTTAAAAGCCTCTTTTTCTAACTTTTTTTTTTCTTGATCCTGGACTTCTTGCAATATTGTCCCAGCACCGTCCACTTTCAAAGGCTACCAGCCTCCCATCTCCAGCAGTTCCACCCACTACATCTCTCATTCCCTCCACCTGAAGGGATTCTCTAAGTCAACTTCGTAATGTCCTCTCTTTTTGTACTATAAATATCAGTCATCTCACTTCATTCAAAACAGAGACAAGCAAGTGCAAACTCAGAGCATTAAGCTTCTCTAATTACAAAGTTTGGTCTTACTATATATTATATTCATTTATCCTTGACTGGTTTTGGTAATTTAGATAGTCATGGACAGGGAAGAGGTTCCATCAGCTCCTGCAACTCCAGCAACACCAGGTACTCCTGGTGCTCCTCTTTTTGGTGGAACCAAGGGGGAGAGAGGTGTTCATGGTAGAAAATCTCTACTGAGAAGTTGCAAGTGTTTCAGTGTGGATGAGTGGACTATGGAAGAAGGAAGATTGCCTCCAGTCTCTTGCTCACTTTCCCCCCCTCCTGTCTCGCTAGCAAGAAAGGTATGCAAGTTGTGTGAAGACAACTTTCTATGACAAGATGAGAAAAACCAAACCGAACTAACGTTTTCCATTTTGTGTTCATGTAACTTGTATCAATTCCAAAACTGAAGGTGGGAGCTGAATTCATTGGCACTCTTATACTGATCTTTGCTGGGACAGCGACCGCCATTGTTAACCAGAAAACACAAGGCTCAGAAACTCTCATCGGCCTGGCTGCCTCATCTGGGCTTGCTGTAATGATCGTTATATTATCAACAGGCCACATCTCTGGAGCTCATCTCAACCCATCCGTCACCATTGCCTTTGCTGCCCTAAAACACTTTCCATGGAAACATGTACAAGACATACAGTAATTCACAGTGTTTTTTGCTCTTAATTAGCAGTTTAATGTGGATGTTCATATTACTCTCTTTTGAGCAGGTTCCAGTATACATCGGGGCACAAGTATTGGCATCATTATGCGCTGCATTTGCATTGAAGGGGCTATTTCACCCTGTAATGGGAGGGGGAGTCACAGTTCCATCTGGGGGAAATGGTCAAGCTTTTGCTTTAGAGTTCATTATCAGCTTTATTCTCATGTTCGTTGTCACTGCTGTAGCCACCGACACAAGAGCTGTAAGTACTTTCCTTTTCCTGTTTCAAACCTTCTCAACTGATTATTAAGAATGCCTTTCTGGTTCTTAATACATGGTAAAAGCTGGGTTGAAACTTGATTTCTAATATTAAATTGTTTATGTATAAAAGAAAGCATTTCATATTTGCATTTACATGTCCTTTCTCATTTCAACTCTTCTTTCCCCCAAATTTTCCTCCAGGGAAGAAGAGAAAACGACAAGAGTCAATCAATTGGTGCCCTTTAATAGAACCAATAGCCCTAGAATGGATCAAGATCATTTTTTTAAATCTAAATATAGAAATAACATATGCACTGGCCAAATTTATTGCTCTCTCGCTGTCTCCCCATAAACAAGAAGAATAGAAACCCCCCTTCTACCATGTTTTATACAATCACATGCAAACGATAGATTGAAATAGATGCATAAATTAAGCTGTCAAACTTGGCAAGTGTGACAGAAAACTGTGGCCATGCGCAGGTGGGGGAGCTGGCGGGAATCGCTGTAGGGGCTACTGTCATGCTCAACATATTCATTGCTGGGTATGTCTCTACTAAACTCTTCAATTATTGTTGTATTATTGATCTGGCTTAGGAGAGTCCAAAAAGTAACAGTGAGCAAAATGCAGTGCGGTCAAAACACCGTAAGGAACACGAATATTTAAGCACTATTCTGAGTCAAAACCTATTTCAGCTCTTATATAGCTCAACCCTTTTATATAAGTTGATGTGAGAGACATGACAACAGCATATTTTTTGTGGTTCAGAACCTCCAAAGTTGTTCCCATTTGTCCATCGAAAATGATCTATGATTAAGGCCATTCTTTTCCATGTTGATGATGGTTTTTGTGTCAAATCAAATGTTAGAAATAAAAAAGATAGAAAAGGGAGAGAGATTCTTTGTTTTCTTGTGCATAAAGTAGTCTGTAGTAAATAGAGCATTTTATTGCAGAGATTAAAACATCTAAACAGCATTAATATTTTGGACTGTCTTCATTTTCTTGTGCAGGGAAACAACAGGGGCATCCATGAACCCAGTCAGAACATTAGGGCCAGCCATAGCTGCAAATAACTATAAAGCCATATGGGTTTACCTCACTTCCCCGATCCTTGGAGCACTGTGTGGAGCAGGAACTTACTCTGCTGTCAAGCTGCCAGAGGAAGATGGTGATACTAATGAAAAAACATCAGTGGCAAGGAGCTTTAGGAGGTGATTATTGAAAACACCATAGACAAACCTACACAGATAATCCCAGAATGCTGTTAGAATAAGTGCAGATAAGGAAAACAAAATGAAGCTTCTGCACGTTGCATTCTGGTGGGCTTACACACAAAA
Source organism: Salix brachista (assembly GCA_009078335.1). Classification (NCBI taxonomy): domain Eukaryota; kingdom Viridiplantae; phylum Streptophyta; class Magnoliopsida; order Malpighiales; family Salicaceae; genus Salix; species Salix brachista. The sequence goes on along the minus strand of CM018574.1, from coordinate 13,389,426 downwards.
CTAAGATAAAATGTGAATAGGTTGGCTTTTACTAATGTATATGAAGAACTTTCTTTGCGGTGCTAGATATCTTAGCTGGGAGTGGATGGTGTTATCTCGATATACCAGAAAATAAATTGAAATTATCCGAAGCTCATATAATTTTACTACATTATCACTCTTCTTCGTTATATACTAGTTATCCTGCTTACATAGTATTCTTTGCTATATATTTCTCCCCTTCTCGGGCCTCCAAATAATGTCTTCCAGCAGAAAACGTTAGAAATGATGATGCTTTCTAGAACCACTCCTCTCCCTCCTCCCCACCAAGAACACCTTCTGCCTCCTCGACTTGCAATGAAATAATTTCTTGCAAGAAAATATTGGTTTTCAATCATCGTATCCCAATCGACATTTTATTCCCCATTCTCGTCATTTTTTTATAGCTTTTCTCATATACCACAAAGCTGATGTGCCCACCAACAAGCTCCAACGCTAACCCAGTCCCACCAGCCTTTCAAAAGATCCTCAAAATCTTCTAACTTGAAGCTCCCCACAAATAGAAAGAGGAAAATAAATGGAAGTTAATCTTCAACATCAACACATTGTTCGCGAATTTGGCAGGCTCAATGACAGTAACATGCCTGCCATGAACTATTTAATTAATGTATTCTGCTGACATGATTGGACCATAAAATTCCAGTTGAACTGTTAAAATTGACTAAAGAAATGGAAAACTGCAAAGTAAATACATCCATTCATTAACACAGCCTGTTGAATTTCATCTAGAAACGATCCGAACACACTCAAAGATAGAGTCTTGTAAAAGAAAACTGAACTCCACACTATCAGCCATGATTAAGTAACACAGTGGAAACCCGTACAGAATTTACTAGCCATTTTGTAACAGTGACATTTCCCCCCCCTGTAGTTACTAACGTAGTTCGATTCGACAGGCAAGCATTGCTTTATTCGAAAGATGAAACATAAAAAATCATTAACCACGAAAAAGAGATTTTTTCTTACCAGAAAAAGATGAACAAAAGCCTCTTTTGTTTCTTAGATCATTAGGGTTGTGCATTTTTTGGTTACTTCTAGGATAATAATAATAATAATAAAATAAAAAAACAGTATTATTTTGGTAAAAGTAAAGGGTTTTTCACTCACCCAACCCAGTCCGAGCTTTGGATCCCTGAACTGACCTTGAGTCGGGTTGGGTCTTATAAGGGATAGCACCGTAGCTTTTTTTTTAAGGTTAGAGACATCGAAAACTCTTCTAGTTGTTTTTTATATATATATATACATACATAATTCTTATACATTACATTATTGTTATGGTTAACTCTTTCCGTCACTATTTTCAATGCTGTTAAATAATGGTGCGTGTTAGTTGCTTAATATTTAACCGGCATCCATTTTAATTCTTAACTTTTTTTTCTAAAAAAATAATTTAATCCCTATATTTTATTTATCCTTGGTGTTGATATTTTTTATAAAGTAAGTTCAGTGCCCATTCCAATTGATACCAGAAGCATCCTTCACTAAAACGCATTTTTCCATGCCGTTAGAAAAAGGTTTTGTCCAAATGCGACCGATTTCCAACAAAAATATTTTTCTTGCACTTGCCATTTTATCATTATCCTAGTATAACCCTTCACCCCCACAATCACCACAACTATAACCTTCTTCACCACCACCACCACCACCATGATCACCCCTATCACAACCACCTCGCACCATTATATTACCAGTTCACCATCACACCATAACCCTTTGACACCGCCATGGCGCCGACATCACTGCTATCACGATAATCATCATCACATGACCACCAATCTTGTATCATTAATGTTATTAGTTCACACAGACTACAGCCATATCCACCAATCAACGTTAGACATTGCAATATTACTATCATTCAAAAGCCATGAATAAAACATAATTTATTTGACACATCATATAATGAAAATAACACATTTTTGAAGAAGATATTTTCCTCAAGATAAACATATCGTTAGTCAACAAGTTTGTTCATTCATTATTCACGAAGTGATGGATTGAATTTTAGACAGAAATCATAGTTACATTCTATACTGATTTTCTCTTATAGTAAATAAAAATTGCTCTCAAATTCATGGAATAGACAAGATTTACCCGATCAGCTTCATGAATGACAAACAAAATGAACCACAGCGTATTTGGTAACCCTGGTTGATCCAAGGTCTATAAAAGTAATTGCCAGCACAATTTCTCGGTTTCAGATCACACTCATCATTTTTGTCTATACGAACTCTGTATCGACCTCTACATGGCATATCATAAATGCTACAGGCGTGGTAATACAAAGCATTAACCACTAGGTATGTCACTATAGACTTGGACAAGAAATACAACCCTCTTTGATTCAATTTAGAAAAAAATAATAATAAAAATAAAAGACAGGGTTGTCTCACCACAAGCAGCCTCCAAGCAAGCACACGATGAGATTATTACTTGGTCAACCAGTAAATAAAAATAAGAAAGGTGCATACGGATGCAACCAGGGAAAGTATGATGGTATCCATAGACCTTTTCCTCTTTATTGCTGATAGAATTTGATTTACCTGAATCATCAGGTCAAAGAAGTATGTCAACCATTACAAGTATATACATGGAAGAATACACGAAACCCACAGTCATGGAAAAAAAAGAGATCATTTCATAGGGTTAAGCAATTGCCTCAAAGTGATGCCGTATAGTTTATTCTAGCATGCTAACAAAGATCCCTTTCCATTACCAAAGATGCCATCCAAACATTTTATAACTGCTGTTTGAAAGGCAGCTTTAGTGCCTGTTTGGCGTTGTGGTACGATCTGCGAATTTGCCGTTTGGTTAGCAGCCAAACGTATTTTTTTAGTTACAACAAAACCAACCACCAACAAATTTCCAATTCACTACCCACACCAAATTTTTGCCAAAACGCTGATTCATGCAAAGCACCAATTTGATGCTTTTTTTTCTCCGATCGTGGTTATTGAAACGGTGATTAACCGTTGAAAAAAAACCCACAATTATCCTCGTCTGCATGGCTCTCTCTCAATCATGGTCTTGCAATACTCAAATTACAATTAGCCTCTCATAAATTTTATCGCTTATAATTTTAAAATTTCAAAACATAAACAACTAATTCAATACATAAAAAAAATTATAGCATGATTTAAAATTTACAATTATCTAAACCACCTCGCACCATTATATTACCAGTTCACCATCACACCATAACCCTTTGACACCGCCATGGCGCCGACATCACTGCTATCACGATAATCATCATCACATGACCACCAATCTTGTATCATTAATGTTATTAGTTCACACAGACTACAGCCATATCCACCAATCAACGTTAGACATTGCAATATTACTATCATTCAAAAGCCATGAATAAAACATAATTTATTTGACACATCATATAATGAAAATAACTCATTTTTGAAGAAGATATTTTCCTCAAGATAAACATATCGTTAGTCAACAAGTTTGTTCATTCATTATTCACGAAGTGATGGATTGAATTTTAGACAGAAATCATAGTTACATTCTATACTGATTTTCTCTTATAGTAAATAAAAATTGCTCTCAAATTCATGGAATAGACAAGATTTACCCGATCAGCTTCATGAATGACAAACAAAATGAACCACAGCGTATTTGGTAACCCTGGACAACCTACAAGTTAACTCGGACAATATAATAAAATAAAAAAGGGTTATATATATATAATATCTATATATATATACCCTTTAAAGTAATTTCACAAATTAAAAGGTGCAATACGGATGCAACCAGGAAAGTTGATGGTAACCAAACACTTTCCTCTTTATTGCTGATAACGCTTTGATTTACCTGAACCTCCAAAGAAGTATGTCAACCACGTTTTAACCAAACATACATTAACCGCTTCATTTTTTCATAGGGTTAAGCAATCCACAAAGCGCTTTTTTTGAAACTGTTTTTTTTCAACCGCAATCGCAATCGCAATGGCAATGCCAAACTGCTGTTTGAAAGGCAGCTTTAATATTCAGCAACCAGCTTATTATCAAGCGTCTCAACTTGTACTACCACATTCATGTGCTATAGAATGAAGAACGTAAAAAATTCTGATCAAGGCTTCATTCAGCATTCAAGAAATATGTATAACATAATTAACCACCTGAGCAAAGGTTTTCATACCGTTGGGAGGCGGCTGCTAACATTACTCAGCTTTGAATTGATTCCTCCAAAAGTTGAACGTTGGAGAACTAGTGCACCGAGAGTTGATTGTGCTTGTGAAATCACATTATCCATCTGCAGCACCAGAACATAATGAATAAGGAGCTTTAATTAAAAGCATAAGTTGCAAATTAGCAGCCATGCTTGAAATTTCAGTTTTAGATTTGTTCCTTCTCTTCTTCGTCTTTTTTTCTTCATAAATTACAGTGCAGATTGCATATGCATGATGACATGAGGAGCTTGTTTGATATTGTAGTGGTGGTTGCTTTTCAAAGTGTTTTTCTCTTGAAAATATATCGAAATAATATTTTTTATTTTTCTAAAATTCATTTTTGACACCAACACATCAAAACAATTCTAAAAAATAAAAAATTACTTGAAGCAAAAATAATTCAATTTTTTTCAAAAACACTTTTGCAACACAAAAACAATCGATGCTGAAGCATGCAAATCAGAGACATAGTATAACCACTGGGCAGTTAAGGCTTTGTACTGGATATGAGGGGAACCACATAACATTTCCCAACATATCTTGAGTGTTTCACAGTTTCTATGATTTAAAATATCTTATGTCAATGTTCCATTGCAAAAGAAAAGGAGAAATCTAATATATTGAGAATGCAGAAGTCCACACGTCCATATAAATTTGAACCAAAACACGCATATAGCGCAAAAAGAAGAGCTCTTTGGCATGTACCTGCCCAGTATTTCGGCTAATAGACGCATGTTCTCTAAGAAGGGCTTGGTCTGCAGAACCAACCCCATCTTCAAAATCTAATCTTGTTCGATCAAACTCCCTAAAGTCTTCCAGAAGCAGAGCATGTTCTTGCTTAGCTCTCATGCCGGAACAGAGACGATGAAACTCCTGCACTTAATCATGTGTAATTTCAAGTTAATTAGACTGAATATAATCCACTGCATTGCAAGAGATTAAACAATTCCCATTGTCTTTTTTTGAGGAAAGAGGGGGGGGGGGGGGGGGCAGGGTGGCGGGGTGGGGGTTAGTGGGAATTAGATGGTCCACGAAAGGAAGACTGTCCTCATCATACACATTTTTCAACAATTTCAACTCCAACAAAATTTGGAAACCAAATTATTTATCTGTGTGAATTTATTATGTTCTCTAAACAGGATTTGTACAAGCAACAACAGAGAAAACAAATCCATCATGAGTGCCCAAATGAAAAAAACCTGTCAAACATATCAGCTTATTAACATTGTAACGTGAAACAGGAAATTGAATCAATCTCCATCAGTAACTGACCAGTACATACCTCCTTTTGCGAGTGCTCTTGGTTTTCAAAGGAGAATGAGCTTCATTTGTAGTGAGATTAAACAATAACAAGAAAACCGATCATAAAGGAAAAAGAAAAGGTATAATTATACAACTTCAAGAGATATTTGCCTCATAAATGGTCAACTTCAATGAAGCAACTCAAAGATCTTTGAGGAGCATAAGAAAAAGCTTACAGATTGAATGGAAGACCACCGTACCTGAGTAAGATCTTGAAGAATTTCCTGATGCCGAGTCAAGGTGTGAGAAACCATTTCTGATCCTCCAGATGATACCCAAACTTGCATCTGTGAATTTACTTGCTGGAGCTGTTTTAATAGCCTGTCTATCCCAGATCCCAGATCATTCTCTGGAGAATCAACTTTTGTAGAACCCTTTGAGGATGCTAGTTTACGAAATGAACTCATCTGCTCATCCAACTGAGCTTCAAGTTTCCTTGCCTGCAATAAGATCAGAAAATCATTTACAAATATATCTAAAACTCTAGCTAGCAGGAGTTAATATCAAGCTTAAAGTATATGAGCAGAACACGGATTAATAACAAAAGAACTCGCAAACCAATTATGACAACTCCATGTATGAAGAGGACATTATGAAATATAAACAACAAACTATTTTCATCCCTGACTGAAAAAACAATCGTTTGAATAAAAAACCATTGAATAAATAGATTCTCTCATGGATCTCTCGATGATGTACTCCAAAAGCCATGGCATGATCAGAGCATCACAGATTCAAGTTCGCAATGGAACAGGCCTCGAGGTGAAGTTGTTACCCTGCAAGTAATTCCCTCCGTTTCGCGGAGAAGATGCATTTTCGCTACATTGATCCTATAAAATATAATTCGAAACCAAGGAAGCCTAGCGGAATCAAATCAATGTCGAGTTTTCCATAACCATTCACACAAATCATCAAGAAATTAACGACATTCGGGAATTTTTTAATCAAATCACTCGGAAAAAAATCAAGAATTTCGAATGAGAAAGAAATGATGACAGAACCTGTTTGCGTAAAGCGTCCCATGACGAAGAAGAAGTAGTCACTTCCATTGCAGATCTGTCTCCCTCAAAATTCGTTTCGATTCTCTTCCTTGTTTATTAATGACGGTCACAAAACTGAATTTTGAGAAAGAAAATTGTTGAATTAGGGATTGAACGATGAGAAAAATTGAAATTGGGGTGGGTTTGTTTGGAGATGGGGACAGAGGCGGAGACAGGTCGTCTACCGCTCAGTCCTGCGCTTTCAGTTTCAGCGGCAAATTGTGAGGGAGAGACGGTACTGCTATTTGCTTGTGTTCCCAGTTAATTTTGGTGTCTATGTTACTCTGCGTTTGTTCTCATTTTAGCACTGTTTTATTTGTGTTGTCCAGAGTTTTTCAACCAATTTAGACCCCATTATAATTATAATTCTAATTTTTTTAGATTTAAATTATTGTTTTTTATTATTTTTATATCCTAATTTTAAAATTAAAATTAAAAAAACAACACTTAACACATCTCCAGACAAATGTTTAATTTTTATATGAAAAAAATAAAGAATAGAACTATTTTTATGTGTTTTTTTTCTTTCCTTACTCATTTTTTCCCCAGTGTTTAGTTAATATTTATAGATAATTGTGTAAATTAATCGATAATATTTTACAGGTTAATTGATAAAAAATAATTTTGTATCTGCATAGATGGAGATGGATATAGATAAAAACTTTTTAAATTACGAAGATGAATATGATATATTTTGATTTATCAGAACTCAATGTCAAATAGATTACTTTATATATTATAATTTTTGTTGCATATCTAAGATAATTTGTTGAGCTTTCTCTTCTTCTAAAACTACCTTGATGAACTCTTTTTCATAAATATAAAATATTTTGTTTCCTACAGCTAATTTATTTTATTCTGTGAAAATTTATTTATTTATTTATTGCATTTATTACAATTTGATATATTTTATAGTCTAATATTATTTTAAGGAAAATAGCAAAGCAAAGGCTGTATTTATTTTGTAATATTTTCCTTTTTTATATTTATACTTCCAATGCTTTTAGATTATGAAAGCATTTTAGATTTTAGAATGCTTTGAGAATCACCTGAATGCCGACATCTTCCTTTGACCAACTGAAAATTCAAGATTTGATTGGCATCACTACATAAACAAAAACACGACAATTAATTAATTAGTAAAAAGTGTTGGAAAATAGACATCTCTTGCATAATTACATTTATTTTATCTTAAAAATAAAAATATTTATATTTCTAAACAAACTATTTACCTTTACTTTTTTAATTTTTTTAAAAAAAACTAAGCTAAAAACCAACTCAAAAAATATTATAGCAGTGAATAATATTATAATGATAATTGTTTTTTAAAGTGTTTTTTTGTTTGAAAATATATAAAAATAATATTTAATATAAACACATTAAAATGGAACTAAGAATATAAAATAAATCGATCTAAAAAAAATAAATCTTTGCTGAACAATATTTGGGTCACGTTCCCAAAACATTATCTAAAAACAATCTCAACTGAAACCTTAAAGAAACCATAAGGACCTACCTGTAAACTAAGTTTGCATAACAGCACAATTAATACTGCAGCTGTAATAAAGGGACTAATATGAAGGGCCGAAAGAAAGAAAAACTAAACTTGTCTACATGGTCGCGAGAGTTTTTTTTTTTTTTTTTGAGCCCTAAAAAACAGCCGTCTCAACTCAGTTTCTTTTCCAGTTCACCTCTCTCAGTTCTCAGATAATAATCCAGCAGTTTCTACATATCCCTTTTCATCTTCAGTTTACCCGTTGGTTTCTTTGCCTCCTATACTGCTACGTATCTCCGGCCTTTCCTATTCTTTTCTTGACATTTTTTTCCTCCCTTTGGAACCAAAGAGAGGCTAAGTAAAGGTGATGGTTAGGATTGGTGTACTTTTTCTTTGATTTTCCTTTGTCAAACATTAAAATATTGATTTTTTTTATCTGGGTCTGTTTATTCGCTAAGAAACACTGCATATGTATCAGCAGTCGGAGTTGCAGTTTGAAATTCAGTTTTGTGCTTGCGTTACCTCAACAAGGGAGGGGGTGCTGACTTTAGTGTTTTTTGTGATTTTAGGTAGAGCGGATGTTTCATCTTCTTCTTTCTTTTACTGGATAAGGAGGGTAGAGGATAAAAATAGTAGTAATGGCAGAAGCGGAACCACTGGAGATGGCATATATATCAGAGGTGATATTGAAGAAAAGGAAGCACAAGGAAGAATCGATTGCACTTACGAGGAAATCCCAGTTGGAATTGGGGCAACATGGTGGGAAGAAGAGGAAAGTGGAGGATATTAAAAGGCCTGAACAGTTAGTCAGGGAGTTTAGGGAAAGGGTAAAATATTCTACTCGCTGTGAATTGTTGCTCCTTCAAATTTTTCTTTTTCTTTAATGTTTGTTGCTGCATTGTTTTGTACTTTTCGGTATAATGCATGGTAATGTAAGTGAAATTTGAAATTTTGAAACATTTTGATGAATTTGATTCTATTATTTTATCCCAGCATGAAATGTTTTAACTTTAGGTCAATTGTTGTATGCTCTAGTTATTTTCGTATGAAAACTTTTCTTTCTGCTGGTTTCCATTTACTTACTGTACGTTTTTTATTATTTTCTTATATTCAAGCATTTCCATCTTGAAATTAGTAAGATTGCCAGGGAAACTATCGATGACAAAAGTTCATTTTCATGCTCTGGATGGTGATTTCCTTGTTTTGCATTAGAGACTGAAATCTAATGTCAGTAATTCTTGGATTGTGATTAGCAAATGTGTTTGACAGCTTGTTAAGTGCGGTCTTTTTCTAGATCTTTTATTGTGTATGCGTAATTTTCTGGTAACTCGGAAGTTAGGACCAAGACTTGCTACAACTACCTTACCCTTGACCATTTGACCTGAGGACTGAGTGGCATGCTTAGTGTGGTATGTGTATATCTTATGAAATTATATCCTGTGTGTTGGCAGAACTATTTTATGTTCTAGGGCATGCATAAAATTGTATATCATAGTTTGCCATCAAAAGATTTCATGTTAAATCTTTGAAAACTTGCATGTGAACTCAGTGAGTTTTCTGGCTTGTCAATCCTGTAAGAATCTTTGATTATTAAATCGTAAATCTTCTATAGCTAGTGTTGCTGAAAATACTATAGGGTGACCCTTCTCTTCTGTGCATTTCACAGAATATACACTAGTTTACATGAAACCTGATTGTATGATTCTGTAATAATTATAAACCTGATGCTTTCCATCCAGGAAGTGGACCTCATCCGAATGAAACAGAGAACTAAGAGGGCAAAATCAGCATTATCCACACCAAATTCAAAGCTTCTATTTGTCATTCGTCTACATGGGTAGGTAACTAGTGCTCTGCAATGGTTCCATTCAATATTTCTGCAATCAATTTTTTCCAGTTCTGACACGTCGATTTGTTTTCAGCAAAAATGACATGCATCCAAAAACTAGGAAGATCTTGTACAACCTGAGATTGACAAGAATCTTTCATGGTGTCTTCTTGAAGGCCAGCCCAGGGGTATTAGAATTGCTACAAAAGGTGGAGCCATATGTTACTTATGGGTAGGATTTTGAAACCCTCATTAATTTATTTTGGCAGAGTGTAATCTTAAATATAGGCTCAGGAATGGTTTAATGTTAATTGATTATAGCTCTCTTGAGTGGTTTATTGTGAGATCCAGTAAAGTTACTTTGAGCATGCCAAATAGATTAGTCAAGTATGTTAGATCTAATGCTAAGTAAGGTCCAGCTTGGCTTCCCCTACAGTGAGCTGGACCACTAGCTCTGCTTCATTTGTGGTTCAAATCATTTTCCTAGTTGGCTTGTTGCATGCAAGTTAATAACAAATGTGCTCGCTCTCTATATGGTAGTAGATGTTTTTCCTGGATTCTTAGTTTTCAAACCAACCTGCCCTCTGTTTCTCCGAATTATCTGCTATGTGAACCAGTGACCTGCTAAGATTTTAAATATCTGTATAATAGATATCTAGTAGCTTTCTTTTTTAGTTTAAATAGACATCATGAAATCTACCTGATCTTTATTTTGAGTGTCTGCTGGATATAGAGCTAAGCTCTTTAAGACATCGTCCCTATATTGTGCTTGAAGCCTAGATTACAATATTGAAGATGTCAGGTCAGGTTGAAGATTGTCCATGAACATATTTGGGCTTTGATTTCTGCCTTAAATGAACACCTGAATGCACATATGGCTCTCCCAAGCAATTTAGTAATAAATTTAAAGAGAACATTTGAACTCTAACAGCATGAATTCTTTTTGTAAGAAGGAATTGTCTGCCTGGCTGTTTCATGCACCACAAACTCTTACCTTGTTTTTCACTGGATCCTCAATGGTGCGTTTTCTAGTCCTAAGGCAGACATGGTTTTAGGAAAAGGGGGGTTCAACCGTTTGAAATGTTAATTTAGAGATGATTATCCTAATGATGTGGGTACAGGTGGTTGCTGTATGATTCTAACTATTTCATAATAATTTATCCTAACAAGCTTCATTTTTTTGAAGATATCCAAATGCTAAGAATGTGAGCTCTCTGATTTACAAGAAGGGTTATGGTAAGATTGACAACAAAAGAGTTCCACTTATTGATAATAACATCATCGAACAGGTATTGGATAAATCTTTTACAGTTGTGTCAAGTTTTGTAGTGCCCTGTGACATTTCCTCACATTTCTTCATTTTGGCAGGCATTAGGGAAGCATGGCATGCTATGTCTAGAAGACATTGTACATGAAGTTGCCAATGGTGGTCCACACTTCAGGGAGATCCTTAATTTTTTGGGGCCATTTTCACTTAACAAGCCTAAAGAAGGATTGCAAGGGAAAAGGGCATTATTCAAAGATGGGGGAGACACTGGGAATCGTGAGAATCAGATTAATGATTTAATCGATAAGATGAATTAGAATTATATGAAACAGGTCCTTATGATGAAGTGTAGTTCACCAAACGTTTGCCCCTTAAGCTGATTCTGAGCCGTGGATCACAGTTCTTATTTCCCGCTAGTTGGATTGTAAAACCTTCATTATTCATTTCAGTTCTGATTTTTCTGCTCTCATTTATCGTTTTGTAAGCTCTCTTCTTGGAATCTGTATCTTTTGTGGCTGCGTTGACATCAAAGTCTGTTAACGAGGGATGGATGAACAGGATAGCTGGAGGGGGTGGAGCATGTGTTTGTATCCTTTTTTGTTTTGTATTAGTCTATTGACAAGGATATCTGCAGGAAAGACTTGAATTTAAGGACTTGAAAAATATTTTACTGTAAAATATTTTATACAAAACAAATTTGAAAAAAAAATAGAAATATATTTTAAAACAAATGCCTCCCCGATTATTGTCAATAGTAGAATTGCTGCAAAGGACCTGGCCTCATGTTGCCAAGTGATTTGTTACGAGAAAATTATAGATGAATAATACAACAAGTAGGTTATTCCATCATTTGAGATCTTATAATGTCAGGCTCTGTGTACGGTCAAAGCAATGAACCTCTCAATGCATACATGGCTTTCTAACGTTATTCTTTGACAAGTCTTTTGCTTTTCTTATAATGATTTTTGTGCCCCATTAATTTATTAAGAAAATGATCCAAGAATAAAAAAAGATGGGTAATTAATTTATAGTCCCAGAGCCAGAACTGTCAAAGAAGTGGAAAATATAAACCAAAACAAAGCAGCCCAATGAACCAATGGTGACTTTCCACTTATCAAGAAACAAAATTTCAGCCACCAGCCCAGAAGAAAGATTGAAAATATTGAACCCACAGAAGTCCCTTCCAAAAAGCAGCATCAAGTAGAGTCCAGATAGCTCGAACAAGAAAGATCAATGATCCGCAGTTTCGAAAGAAAAACTGCGTGGTGTAGGATTTTATAACCAGCTCAGCAGAAGCAGAAGCAGCAGCAGTTTCGAAAGTAGGGCAGAACACAGAACTGTGAGAAGACTACTTCTGCATCAAATTAAGACAAACGGATAGAAAGCATTGTTAAAGGGTTCAAAGCAGATGAAACAAGATGAATAATAAAAAAATTTGTTGACTTACTAATATATATAGTGAGCTTGACTCAGCATAACCCCCACGATGCCCACCTCAGCCCTTCGTTTTGAACTTGGAAGGTAAATACTTTTTAGTTTCCAAAACTCCTTGCATATTGACTTCAACAACTAACATGTCATCTACATTTAGACAAACAATTGCACTATATTCCTAGGTGAACTTTGAATGAATGCACGTGTTCGCGTTATTGTGCTGGAAACCATCTTGCAAGATCATCAAATCAAGCTTTCCATACTATTGTTTCGATGCTTGCTATCGTACAAGATTTTTGCTAGTTTACAAACTTTGTTTTCATTACCAGGAGGTAAAAACTTTTAAGGCGTTTCATGTACATCTTCTCATCTAAATTACCATTCAAGATCACAGTGTAATGACCCCTCTTCTAAATCAACATTCAAATTCAAGATAGCAGTATCATAAACCTTAATTCAAAGGGTATAATTAAAAAACTGTAATAGTAATACTAAAATGTAAACTTTCTTAAAGAAGACTGTCATGACCCCTAATCTTTGGAATGTAGTTCCATCCATGATTAACTCAACCAGTCTATATAGAAAACAAATCAATCTTGGTGTATGAAAGTTGATTTAGAGATATGCTGTATAGAAAAATCCAAGAGTATACCGATTCTGTTTTTGTTCTTTCTCGAATTATAATTCGACTGATGGAGAAAAAGAGAGAAGAGATGGAATTAAGTACGGATTTTGGAAGTGGAGAAGTCATCTTCAAGCAGTAAATTCTTATCCTTCGATATGTATTTCTAAAGGGATGGCTATATGCCCCTCTCTTCAAACTACTTCCAAAAACACTAATTTAATAGACAGAAAAATCTACAAGAAGATTTGGGGTCCCAACTTTGATTAGACCAAGCAAGCTGAACCCAACACAAGAATCATAATTGCTTTCCCATTTGCCATAGACAAGCAAGTGAATTCAAAAGCTAATTGCACTCATAACAAATTCCATCTTTTTCTTCTCCATCCATCAAATGGCCTCTCTCTCTCTCTCTCTCCCTCTCTCTGTTTCATTAACTAATGTCACATTTGAAACTTATCTGAAAGGGATTCCTTTAGAGATGTGACATGGTATACCTGATAATAATTCATAAAGTTATTTAGCACAGGAAACCACTATGAAATCACACCAGGGGCTCTCCACATCAACTTCTCAATCTACTTGTCGGCCACTTGTCGTTTTCACCGCCCATCTCGCCACCAATGACGACAAACTGCATCTTCTCTGTTGACATGTGGGACTGTCCCACTGGGTTTTATGTTGAGTCCGATTGTGCACGGGAGTTCTTATTTGGACTCGCCTCCATATCGTGTCCCACAGCTTGAACAAAGGTCCTTTTTGAGTGACAGATAACGTACTTCAGGTTTCCCCCTTCACTTCCCTGCAAGGAAGAAATATGTGCTTAGGGTTTTTATCCACAATCAAGATCTAGTTTGTGGGGTCAAATCTAGACTAGGTTGTTGACTTGTAAGACTCTCTTTTTTTACCGGGTTTTAACCTGTGAAGTAGAGATGGAAATATTGCTTGAAAAGACATTTTAGCTAGCTGTTATTATATTTATAGCGATGCTTTAACATGTCATGAAAACGAAAAAAGAAAGAAAAAACAATCAAGTAGAAGGAATATATATATATGTATGTATATATATATATATATATAAAGATACATGGCATGCATAATATTTCACCGCATCCTGTGTAATCAAGCTAGCCTCGTCAAACTCAACCAGCTCGTCATCCAAAATGACTTTAGCAGAAAACTTATAACAAAGTAGAACAAGACAAGGAAATGTACTTTTGATGGATACTCCTGATCTTACCCAAGCTCGTGTGATCTGATCATCAATAATGCCATAAAGAAGATAACATACTACATAGTAGTGCAACTTGTTCATGGCTGGCTATGAAACATGTGAGACAACCAGACATTGTAGCGTAATTTACACGTCAAATATCCAACCATGAGTGCCATTATTATGCTATCTCCTAGTCTCTTAATTAGTCGTCATCATCATCAGTTCGGTGCTATATGATCAGTAGAATATAAAGTTTAAATATGAAGCATCGATATAGCAAAATAAACCAGCTGCACATGATGGGGTTAATGAGTCCTATTCGTCCTTATTGCTTTCTTTCCATTTTATTTTATTTTTCTGAGCAAAACTCATTCGCTGAGGATCACCCCTCAGATGGGAATCAGGTAGGTGGCTTGCATGTGGTTTTGACCATTTCCACCGGACCAATTTCAATCCTGAATTCGAAAATCATAATGTAAACCCCCTCCATTTTTTGAAAATACTGTTTAATCTCGTGGGGAAAAAATGTTTTTTTGTTGCTGTTGTCACTGCATTATCCTTTGGCAAAATGTATATGCAAATGTCAAAAGCATAGAATGAGTATCAATACAGTAAAATAAGTTAATGATCGGTTACTATCTAGGAAGATAAGAGAATGTGAAGATGATTTTTTTTTTTAAAAAAAGAGAGTATATAAATTCATTTTAAAATTATTTCAAAAATATATTTATTTTATATATTCATCTTTGATAACCAGTTAAAATCGAGAAATTATTTCAATTTTCAATCTTTCCTACCAACTGTCATGTCATTCTATTACAATCAATAAAGCCTGTTTAATGAAGCCTGCTATTATCATTGTGCTCTTCATAAAGTTCAACACTACTTCAGTAGCTTCTGGAAGAAAAATATTGCTTAATACACATAATATCCATTGCATATTTATATATTTATCTATTTTTACTATTTTATAGTCCCTTTAAAAAAAAAGAAAAAAAAAGAAACTGTGTATGATTGTTTTCGAACAAAAAAGCTTCTGCAGAAACGTTCTGCAATTCTTTTTATCTCACCCAACATGATCTGAAGCTACCTCCAGATAAAACCCTACTTGTTGATCCTAAGATTGTTGAGTTGTTTTATCTAATGTGTTTGTTATTGTGTCCAACCACGTGGTTTGTCGCAATAATAGTAAAAACAGTAGTTATATTGAAGCAAATGTGTCAACCAGCTAAAGAATTTACATAGAGTTACATAACACATAATCTTTTTTTTTTTTTTTTTTTGATGACCGGGGTGTCCGGGCCAGCTTACGCGCACCTCGACTATTCCCCGGGCTCACTTGAACACCCTGCAAGCCCAAATGAGCATATAAGGCACTACGGGGATGACAGACGTACCACGCAGGGAAGGACCCAGGAAAATGAGGGGAGCTACCCTCCCACCCCACTCCCACTGGGACTCGAACCTGAGTTCGAAAGTGGGAGGGCGCTCCACTGCGTCACTGGGCCACGACCCTTTGCGGTACATAACACATATTCTTGATATGTGAGGATCATGTAGAAAATTCTTGAAGATAATTTGTCTTTAAGAGTTGGAGATCTAGTCTGCCGGAGAAAGTTAACGTATGAACTCTTAGCAACTAAATATTTCAATTCAGATGATATTATTTTAAAATTATCGAATATACTAACAAGATACTACTTCTTCTTCTTTTTATTTGAGGAAACTCCACCTTTTGGAAAGCGTATTTTATGGGTCCAGGTAAGCGAATAAAACCCCGGCTGTCCCAGATTTTTATAAGAGATGCACATCCTGACTCGAACTCAAGATCTACTGTGCAGATTTCAAGTCCTATGCCATCACGTCAAGCCCTTGGGAAGTATTTATTATTTCAATAACATGATTTATTATTTGAATAAGGTAGTATAGATACAGATAGTTTGTGATCAAAGGTACTCCGCTTATAATTTTTTAAACTAATGAAAAATTACTTATCTTTTGTTCAAAGAGTTAAAATCCCCCTTGGCTAACAAGTGTCACGATACTTAGGAGACTATTTAAAAATTGATGAAAATCACCAACTAAACTTCAATTTATTTATTTAAAACAATCATGTCTCCACAAAAGTAGATTATTTTTTTATGGTCGGGGGGTTATATCAACTGAACTACACAAATATTCCTTTTCCTTCTTTGAGTAATAAAGGGAATTTTTCCCATAATGTTTTCTACTATGCCCAGTTTCCTAAAATAGAAATAAATGACCACCTGAACAATGTTTCCTCAAATGGAAATAATGACCTAAAATCCCACACCAAATTCTTGTTAAGAATTAGACCCAAAAGAAGAGACAGCAGCTCTGCTATTCTTTTCAATTTTGACGAAAGCCATATGCCATCTGCTAGAGAAAAGTGACCTTAGAACCAAAAAATATTGAGCTAGACTTAGCAATGCTTCTGTCTAGTGCTATACCTTTCTGTGCTATGCCATCTACTAGAGATTTTTTAATGATCATGGACTCAATTTGATATTATTGTCACAATAGATGTTTAAACGAGGAATAAAAAAGATAAAATTAAGAGTCACTATTTAGTTTTAAAAGTAATTATTAGGACATTTAAAATTGATTTAGTAAAAGTTTTAAGATCAAAGGAAAAATTATTATTTAAAATATGAATTATACTTTATGTCAAACTACCTCAATTATTGCGTGTGTTTATTATTCAATTGAAAAAAAAAAGAGTTTATTTTCTCGCATTATAATTAAATCAAGCCTAAACTCATTTTAATTTATTGGAACAAAATAAGTTTTAAAGCCACTACTCACACTTCGATGTGTCTATAAAGAATTTAATTGATCCAACCTAAATTTTCTTGTCTTGAAAAAGGAAAGAAAGAAAGCATGTTTCAATATTAAATATGTTTAACAAATAAATTCAGCTTGAAAATAAATAAAATAAATACAGTGTAACATTAAAGATTTAATATCTTGAACAAAATAGCAGAAAAGGGTATTATTTACACATATTATTTACACATATTTAAATCAGGTTTAGCTCGTTCAAGCCTTGACCTAGGTTTGACTTTGAATTTAATGTAAAATAATATTTTGGGGCACAAAAAAAAATGCCTCACGAAATTTGGACTCGAGTCTAATCCATGAAGAATTATTTATTCTAGCCTATGAATTTTAAAGGTCTCTTCTATAAGCATTTCCAGCAAATCTAAATTGTTTTCTCAGTTAAAAAGATTCAGATTTATGACCATTATGCTCAGGTATAATTCTTATTTCATGGTGCCTAATTAGATTTAGACATGTATGTACTCTAGACATGTATGTACTCTAGTTTTGTTTTTGGAAGTATAAAGATTTAGACATGTATGTACTCTAGGTTTTCCTTGAAATATTTTTTAATTTTTTCTATGCTTTTATTATGATAAACCAAACATCTTTGCTTATTATTTTAATATATTTACAGACTTTGAATTACATTAACACTTTTATTCATTTCAAGAGTACATTTCAATTGTTTGTTTTTCGATTTTCGTTGTTACACATTTCAAGACTTTGCTTGGATTATAATCACCCTGTGGAAAGAACAACGCGATTTCCCGAGGGACTAAACACCATTGAAAAATAAATATATGATCACATTCATAAATATTTAATTTCCAAACCCTACATTGCCGACACAAGTTAGGGTTCACTTGTCCCTTTCCTATCCCATATATGACGCCAGGGAAAAGAAGCCGGCCAGAAGAAACAAGCGAGTGGGATTGGTAGAGTCTTTAAAAGATAGGACTCACTTGTCCATCAAATGCCAAAGAATTACTTCCTAAGGAAATGTGAGATGAAAAGGGGTGGGGATTAATAGTCCCAAAGAAGAACTAATATATATTATTGATGGTTGGTGATTAGACTATAGTCTAAAACAGGATTGGATTCCTGCGTGAGAGGCTTCAATGGCTATTTAATTATTTAAAGGTCGAAGCTTCACCTAACATCCACAATGGCTTCAATTATGTGTGAACTAAATCGACATCCTGATCAATATATGTAAACAAACAAGAGTGCATTTGGATTTTTCTTTGAGAAGAAACCCTAAAAGTCACCAGACCAATATGACAATAATGTGAATGATTAAATGTTTAAAATGGTCATCACTATTCTCTTACGCTATATATTATGTACATGATCACATTAATTATATATGTCTAATGTCTTCTTACATACTCAACTTTAATTTAGATTTGCAGATAATTGGAACCCTATTTACGTTTTATATATATATATAGATGTTCTTGCATTGGTTATTACATCAATTTCAGCTGGCCCTCCTTGAAGTAGAAAGCACTTCCGACTAAGAACATATCGAGATTCATCAAACGGGCACAGAAATGACGAAAGGAATATTACGTTAAGGAAATATTATCATTCCTTGATCACCAGTTCAGCGATAGCAGAAAAGCTAGGAAGCCGTGTTCATATCACTGTTGAGTTAGCAGCTTGGAGCAGTGGAATTAATTAGATAAAATCTTTTTATATAATCCTGTTTTAATCAAATTAGCAGCAGCACAGATAATGCTTTATGAATTGAGGACGTCCTATCAGAATCTACAGCTGGTAATTATCAACATCACACTATAACGCATATATTACGCCAGAAATGCTAAAATTAAATTTTGTCTTGCTTAAAATTGATAATTGATGAGACCTGACAAGCTCTTAAAGGATTAATTTGCAATCAATATATATATATATATATATATATATATATATATATATATATATATATTATCACAAAGAAGAAGAAGAGGAAGAATCATTTAATTAATGACTATATATTATGTTAATTTCGAAATTCAAAAGGCAAAGTGATGCTGAGGTCAAGCGAGTTTGAAATGCAAATTGTGTCAAGATTAATGCCCATTAATTTTAAATAAACTTCTGTTATGTATATCTGAGAAATAACTACTATATATTTAAATTACGATTGTTTGTAGATTTAATTTGAATTGGAGCCATTTTCTTTTCTCTCGTTGTAATCAATGCTAAATAACGAATATTACGGATTTGAAAAAATAAATTAAATCATGAGATTTAATTATACGAGTCTGTTTATTTTTGTGTTTTAAAAATTATTTGAAAGTTTTCATAATTTTTCTTTACTTAAATTTTTTTGTGTTTTTGAATCGTTTTAATATGTTCATATTAAAAATAAAAATAAAATATTATTTGAATTTATTTTCTAGCCAAAATCACTATAAAAATAATTATTATCATAATATTAAATAAACTTTATATCTTACCTAATTTACAGGGGTCATTGCATTAAATAAACAAAACTACTATAAAATTGGAAAGTACCCATATAAAATATTTTGTTGATGTTTTTTTTTTTTTAAAAAAAAATATTGATTTTTTAAATGCCGGTAGAATGCTTTTTTCTCTGCATTCTTTCTAGCAGTCCTGCCTTTGACCCAACTCCAGGAATGAAAAGTAAAACAAATAATAAAATGAGATAAAAAATAAATACAAATCAAATATTAACAAGCACTTCCAAAAGACAAATTGACCTAAAATAATGGTATATTTGCAATCAAAGTCCAACCTTTTGATTTTGATGTTGCTTATATCAGTGTCCTTGCCATCCAAACAAAAGCCTGCTTCATGTAGTGGTTAGGGAACTTGTTTTAGTGACATCTTCAGGGGGAAAAGAGGATTTCACCCAATGAAAATATGTTAATCATTGAGAAATTTACTGTAGAAAAGCATGTTTATTAGGAAAAAGAAGAAAATGGGGGATGTAGTGTTCATTAGCAATTCCATTAACAATAATATTGTTGAAGTGTCAAATTCATGATGGATTTTTTTTTAATTCTTTCTAATTTGTTAGGAATTTCTAATTGGAAATTAACAATAAATATTTTTCATTGCTGTTTGTGAATTCTCTGGTTGTGTAGAATGAATATAGTACTAATAATTTTGTAAGCTATAAATCAGGTGGCCAAATTGATTCTGCAAAATACGATTAGACATTAATTAATTAATGAATTCTAATCATGAAAAATGACCTTTGCATGCCGCTCATATGGCCCTGAGTGCATAATTGCGTGCGTATGAAATATTTTGTTGATTAACTTGACTAGGGATACATTGATAAGTCAACAAAATTAATGATTAGTGCCATATAAGCTTGTCAACATTCTGAATCAGACGACCATATATCCTGTTGAATGATCATAATCTTTCAATCAACATCATAAATTTATTACTTTCCTCATTATGCATGGACATAAACCTTAACATCTAATGGAAGACCATCATTTTTTTTGTTCGTACTAACTTGTGCGTATTTTGATTAATATTACGGATTTTAAAATTAACAGTCATGTAAATCTCTGATAACTATCATATTAGCAACCAGAAAGACTAAATTCTTTAATCTCATACTCTTATCACTGAATCACCTACTAGATTATTAGAAAGATCGACATTCTTGATAATATATAAGGTGGTAAAATTGTCCAATACCTAAGGAATTTTTTTTAAGGAAAATGACATAAAATAAAGAATATCGTGTGGATGTAATTACTTGGTATTGCCCTCATATGGGGTCCTGAGTTTTGACAGGACAATAATGCTTCCTCTGATGAACAAAGTGTTGTGCAAAGATGAGGACAGAAGTCTTTCTTTGAAGATCTTGCAAATCCTCCATACGTGTTCAAGACTTCACAAAACCACACCTTTTCTACGACAGGTCCAACCTACATCTTCCCAAATCAAGAATCCAAAAAAGAACAATTATTTTTATTTTTTGTTGGACTTTATATGTCAGGAGTCCACACACACGCCCAGATATACAGCCATGAACAGGAACATACCCACAAAAGCCAGGATATATAAAGAGAAACATTCATGGTTGTCCCTGATCATGAGTTGTAATCAAAACTTTGATGACAAATGAATCTCTCTCTACACAGTATTATTCTCCTATTCTTACTATATTAAGACCTTGTAACTGTAAAATAATAGGAGAACCTCCTTCCATATACAAGGCAAGCATTTATGACTAAATCGATAAACATTTCACCTTGCTTGCTATTAAACCCGCTCAGCCTCCCTTCAAAAAAACGAAATTCTCTCCTTTTGTTTCCCGCATGGAGCCTCCTGCTAGATCAGAGGCATGCCTCTCTGAAAATTCGAGCTTAATTTCAGTTTCAAATTCTCCCTCTTGTCTGAGACCCTCGTCAGCAATGGAGAGTCGAAAGGAGGGGGGAAAGCAACGTGAAGAAGATCGAGCAGAAGAAGAGCAAAAGCACAAACAAGGGGGAGACACCGATCATGATCTAGTTTTGGATCTAAGCCTGTCGAACAAGGATTCCAACCAAGAGTCATCAAATCCAGAACTCAATCTGATTGATTCTTTTGATATGAATCCGTCAGGTAAGTCCTTGGATAGTACTCCTCAAGGTAATGAAACCGAGGCTCGAGTGTTTTCATGCAACTATTGTCAGAGAAAATTCTATAGCTCTCAAGCACTTGGGGGTCACCAAAATGCTCATAAGAGAGAAAGAACACTTGTCAAACGTGGGCAAAGAATTAGCGAGGCTTCTTTTTCTCTTCTTCGTCCTGCTTATTCTCACCAAAATCGTTACGCTAGCATGGCTTCTCTTCCTTTGCATGGCTCCTTCGACAGATCACTTGGAATTCAGGCGCACTCTATGATCAATAAGCCATCCAACACTAGTTCTTCTTCAAATATTTACGGGCAAAATAAATGGTGTAGAAAACCTATTGATCAACAACCTGCGATCATGAGGCTTGCATCAGAGAAGTTTCTGATGGGAACATCTATCAGTGGATCATCATCTATTAAAGGGGTTGCGAGATTTGAAAGTGCCCGAAAGTTTTCCCCGGCGAGTAATGAAGGAATTGGTGGGTTTTGGTGGGATGTTGGTGTTAACCATTTGAAGGCAAAACAAGATGATCTGCAAAAGCTTGACTTGTCACTGAAGCTCTAAGCAGTTCTTTCTAGATTTCTTTCTGTGTTTTTAGTTCAATCTTTTATGTTATTACTATCTTCTTTTTTTCTTTTAACCCTTTTTTTATGCTTGCTTACTAAGGATATTTTTCATCTGTTCTAGTATTTTTAGTTGGATCTCTTGTAAATTCCTTTTATTTTTGCCATAGAAGAACGCTAGAGTTTGTGTTCTTTCCCAATTCTCGAATTGGAAGTTTGCTGAATTCGATATACAGTCTATCTGTCAAATAAAAGTCATTCAACTTGGAAGTTGCTTTGTGCTACCAAGTCATTTTGTTCAAATAAAGATTGTTCTTGGTTAACAAGTTACTGCTAGTCTTTTACAATTTTTAAAAAAAGTAGCTTGTGGTCATCTTCCATGATTTTGGTGGGAATATTTCGATTAATGCTAGCTTTTAACCATTGGAATTATTGCTTCCACAAATATGGAATTGATTCAACTAAGACTTTGAATGCCTCAAAATTAAATCTCATCCTTCATTAGTTGTGTATATATATATATATATAAATCAATCCTTCATTAATTCTCTTATAAACCACCTCGAAATTCAAATTTAAATCATTGCAGCAAGATAGTAATTACCTATTTCATAGTACTTAGGATTGGATACATTGTGGTCTACATCATATTTATACAACTTTTTTTTTCTTACACAAACTGGATGGCTGTGATTATGTAAAGGAATTCGTATTTGACCAACTAGCAGTTGAAGAAATAGACCATCTCTACTTGTGTACATACATGCATATCTACACACACACATACATATATCTATCTATCTATCTATCTATCTATCTATATATATATATATATGTAAATATATATAAAGTTGGTAGGTATAGCTAGCATGTGAAAATAAAGTCGCATAATAATGACCCTCAGCTATGCTATCTTCATCATTGTGCTATATTATATGTGTTTAATCTTTGATAACCTTGATTTCTTACCTAAGAGATCTCACAAATGGGGTCTACGGATTAGTGGGTCCAAATCAACCTGATGGATGCGATTAACACCATGCTAATCATATCCCCAACTTAATTTTCCTAGAATCAAAAGGGAAAGTAACGGAAACCTCGTTACTATGATAGTTAATTACCACAGAAATCTCGGATTAACAACGAAAGGATGAGATGATAGATAGGATCATATGATGACAGTTTGTATCATTTGGTGGGGTTTCGACACATGTTACAGTTCAGCTCGGCTGTCCATTTCTTGTGTTAGGCTGCCATTACCACCTCCCCAATTTTCCCCTTAAGAGAAAGAATGCTAACCTATGATTTTGCCTCCCATTTAAGAAACATTGCGAGAGACGGATGCATGATAAAATGGGTTCCATCATTTTTATGAGCTCAGTTGAGGTGAAAAAACGAGGCAAGAATCGGCCCTCTCTCTCTTTAAGATCTTATAATTACAAGTTAAGGTTGTTTTGTCCACATTTATGTTTACAAATTATGGTTGGATCTTTTGTGATCTTAAACCATTAATTGTCTTCTGTTCATGGACAGATTCAAATCCACTACCTGTCGTTTCACTTTCTTAGTGCATTGTAATGATAATACCCCAATGTTGAGCTACCACTCTATGTGCTGCTGTTCCTGACGGTTGGTGAAAAACTTAAGCAAGAACTAGTCTTCTATATTAAGATCTTACACCAATCTCTTGGAGCTGGCTGGCTTCTTATGGACCTTTCGATCAAAAACCTTAATATAATTTAAACAAAAAAAATGATGAAATTGATTAAAAAAACTCAAGACTCGAATTCTTACTTAACTTGATTTTAAAATAAAATTGTATAAAAACTATTCCAATCAACTT
Source organism: Salix brachista (assembly GCA_009078335.1). Classification (NCBI taxonomy): domain Eukaryota; kingdom Viridiplantae; phylum Streptophyta; class Magnoliopsida; order Malpighiales; family Salicaceae; genus Salix; species Salix brachista. Next base: position 13,365,134 of record CM018574.1, on the reverse strand, counting down.
GATTGGTTCAAAAATAACTTAAACGAGTGTTAAAAGGTATAAGGATGAAATTGAAATAAAATAACAAAATAGAGGGTTTAACTAAAACAAATTAAAAAAGACCTTCACTATTGAAGCTCCACGATAATTCTCAGCTCTTTTAGTTTAAAAGTAATTTGTTAATTTTATTATAATTCCAAACTTAATTTCAGCTAATTCGATCAATTAAAAAAAAGGCGGGGGTTGGCTAATTAACTATTTATGGATAAGAACCGAGTTGACATCGAATTCGATAGTCTAGGATAGCTGAAGGAAAGAAAAAGATATTTAAATCTTTTTATTTTTTGTTTTATAAATAATAAAAGAATATGCTTCAAATTAATTTAAATTACAGCAGTGGAAAGGAACTGGTTCAGTCATTGTCTACCAATTTGTTTGTCGAATTTGTTTACAAAAATAAATTTAATTAAAAATCTGGGTCAAATCCACTACAAATGTAAAATAAAACGTATATAGTGGACTGGGCCTAGCTCTAATGTTTGTCTGGCCCAAACACTGTTTTGCCGGGCTATCACAGAGCTAGGTGCACATGAAATTTTCTTTTGGGCCTGAGAGATGTAAAGGTGAGTCGCAAAATAACAGTGTTTGGGCCGAGTAAAATAAATACGAAGAAAGAAAGATGGAGTTAATCAAATTTATTTATTTATTGTTTAATTAATTTAGTTTAATTCAAGTAAAATATGACTAGTTAATTTTAAGGATTTATTCGAAAAAAACTATTTCATTTCCTGTACCAGAATCGAATTAATGTATTAACCAGTGATTTTTATAATATAAGAAAAAAAATTCTCTAGACATGGAAGAAAATGGAGAGTCCACGTCACGTATGTGTTTAAAGTTGAGGTGGCAGATTCTTTCAGAAATTCCAATAATTTTTGGATTTATTTGTAAAATGAAAAATATTTAGTTAGGGGTGGTGACGTTTGATAATCCTCCTGATTCATGTTGTCATGTTTGACGTCTCATTTGTAAGTGTTTCGTGACCGTGAAGAATATACCGAGATTGTTTTTTAAATGTTTTTTTTTGTTTATAAATAAAAAGTAATAATGATTTTTATTTTAAAAAAATTATTTTTAATATTACCACATAAAAATGATTTAAAAATATTAAAAAATATATAATTTTAAATCAAAAACACTTTCAAAACACGTTGATAAACAAGATTGTTGAGCTTGAGGATGGATATTGATGGAGAGAGTAGGAAACGGTGTCGCCTCTTGGCTAGTCTGACAAACTGTGTCGTGATTTTATTTGAGCAGACGCCTTGCACCCTTGTCACCTACCATCACTGTATCATCACCTCCCTGCGATGGAAGGGAGCAAAAAGATTAACGATGGGGGGGATTAATGAACCCGGGCACCATGGTTGAGATGCTTATATATATATATAAGGGCATTTTCTTTTTCAAGATTTGCTTTGATTAGGGTTGTAAAATGTGATGTTCAAAAAATTAATTATAAAGTGAAAAAAATATAATATTTAAAAACTTGAGTTTAAAGTTACAAAAGACCAAACCATTGGATGTTCATCCTAATTTATATTTTATTTTTTAATACTATACTTGCTGAGAATTTACTTTATATGTGTTTTTTGATGCAGTGATATCAGCGTTATGGTCAAGGTTATAAGTTTAAAATATTAACTTGGATTTATCTTAATATTTTTTTAGATTTTTTTTAATTTTTTTTTAAAATTTTACCATTCAATATTGGTTTTATTAAATATCAAGCTCCATGATTTTTTTTTTTGTTGTTGTTGTTTTCATAAGGTATTTCAATTTCATGATCTAGATCAATGATAGAGTAGGGTGATTTTTTTTCCAATCCTTAACATTTAGCTTGTTTGGTAATTAAAGTTTGTAGTTTTTTCGTTTGCCTTCTTCTAATAAGCTATCCTATTTGATTAAATTAAACATGCCGTTAGATTTTTTTTCTCTAATTCATGACGATCCTGTTTAAGATTATGGTTGAATTTGCTTTTTAAAGTGATTTTTGTCTAAAAATACATTAAAATAATTATTTTTGACATTAGCATATTAAAAATGATCTAAAAATATATAAAAAAAAGAACTTTTTTTCCAGAAATATTTTTAAAATACAATGACAGACACTAAGTATGTGGATCATCAAACTAAGTTACATAGACTATAGATAACAATGCTTAAGAAGATCATTTAACTACCACGACATGATGTTTGGATTTATTTTTTTATTGGAAGCATATTCTATGATCATATTAATTAACTTTATGTTTTTTACCTTGATCCCATGCAGTCATCTAGTTATTAATCATGGCTATATTAATTCCAGATCATAATATAAATTATAATATGATGCCCCCCACCAACAGCCGTAATGAGTGAACGTTACTTTCTCCTAGAAAAAAATAAAATAAATTCAAATTCCCAAACACAGCTCACAATTTTGCAACCACCGAGACGCATTTTATTTATTTATTATTTCCTTGACATTTTTATATCATTTTTTATTTTTTTAAATTGAGGTTATTGTGAATCGATTTTTAAATTTCAAATAGATCTTTACTTTTGAATTAATATACCTATAAATGCCTTTTCTTCGACATTTTTTTTGTTTTTTATTACTTATATATGATATTGTATTGAAAAATATATAAAAGTCATATTTTTTATTTTTATATTTCAAGAGAGCAATCAAAATTAAGAAACAGTCTGTGTGTATTTAAAGCAAAAAGGAAGCCTAATCATACGACATAAATATTCATATGCATAAGGAATAAATAAATAAATAAATAAATAAAATGGATCACAGTGCGGCACTACATGCCGCCTGTGGTTGCCCTTGAAATAGAAGATTCTCATTCTTCTCTTTACCAGCTTTCAAAAGACAAAAAAGAAAAAAACAAATTATTTTTAAACTCCCATCAATCTCTCTTAAGATTTTGTTGGATAGTGAGTGAGTGAGTTCAATTATATTGAAACAGATAATAGTTTTTTGAAAAAGACATGGCTGTATATCTCGTCCCATCCATATAATGTTGTCATGGTTTCATTTGGTGGTAAGAGTAGTGGCTAATGAGAAGAGAGGGAAAGGAACAATAAAATGCTGTGTAGAAAAAATTTGAGTTGCAAGGATACAGGATCTGTGCCCGTGTACCTTAATGTTTATGATCTGACACCGATTAATGGATACGCTTATTGGCTTGGACTTGGAGTTTATCATTCTGGGGTTCAAGGTTAGTGCTATATGGAAGAGTACCAGTGTTGGCATCTTCTTTTGAATCTTTGTCAAGTTGCATACTTTTAAAACTTTTCTTTTCTCGAATATGATACATTGCTTGTTGGATCTGCTGTTATGTTTTAATTTAGATCGTCTACAGTGTTGGTGCATTGAATCTTCAAGGAAAAGCAGTGTTCTTTGAAGTTCAACGTTTGAGTGTTAATTTGTAGCCTTAGAGCAGGTTGTTTGGTTGATGAGAATCTGCAATAGTTTTTTAATTTAGAAATTTGGGTTTTCTTTTCTGAGATCCATGGAAACAAGAAACTTGGTAAAGTTTAGGCACGGTGAAGTTCTTTTCCTTAGGAAATGTTTAAAGAATCATTCTTCCGTCTCCACAGCTTTTCTCAAAGGCGGAATAGTTTTTTCATTGTTCTTACTTTCTCTTATGTGATTTTCCCCTTTAATGTTTTCAATCTGTTTATATGAAAAGAACAATCGAAGTAAGATTAAAATTGCGAACATATTATGCTGCAGTTCATGGTATTGAGTATGCTTTTGGGGCTCACGAGTATCCAACAACTGGAATTTTTGAAGCAGAACCAAAACAGTGTGATGGGTTTACGTTTAGAAAGACAATTCTGATTGGAAAAACAGATTTGGGTCCTGAAGGAGTGAGAGCAATGATGGAGGAGCTAGCAGAGGTGTATAGAGGGGATGCTTATAATTTGATAACTAAGAACTGCAACCATTTCTGCAATGCTGCTTGTCTTAGACTTACTGGCAACCCCATCCCAAGCTGGGTTAATCGGCTTGCTCGAATTGGTAAGAATTAAACCTCTTCAATTATGTTCACGAGTTGTTCAATTGAGTATTACTGTTATAAATTGTGGAGTAGAGTGCTAACTTTCGACGATTTACTTGGATGATTTGGTTCTTGAATGAACAGATGAAGTGATTATGTTGATACGAGACTATAATGACCATTTTAGAAGGTGAAAAGTAGATAAACGTGAGTCCACCACATAACTCAATTTCTTCAAAATAATGAAGAATTGTGAATGAATTCTCAAAAATGCATTGAAGTTTGTGGTAATATTCGGTTCCTTTTCCATAACAAATCTGATAATATCCTCTAATTCAAACCCTATTGAATTGTTTAGACAGTCAAAATCCAATCCAGGATGCAAAAAAAAACAGTCAGTTTTTAACCAGATTCTGTAGATGTCTTGAATTCAGCTGTCTTGAATTCAGCTTGCAATGGTTCTTATTCCTGATCTTTTGCAGGCTTTCTATGCAACTGCGTTCTTCCTGCAAATTTAAATTCAACTAGAGTTCAGCATCATAAAATTGAAGATAAGGCTTGTGAAGGAGAGAAGAAAAAATTGACAAGCGAATCCAACAGATTCACACCTTCTAACTCTTCATCATCTTCGTCATCACCTGTAGTTCGCGGTAGAAGTAGAAGCAGGCGTGCTCTTCCACCATCTTCACCTTGATTCTCCGTTCTTCATCTCCCTGATGATCTTAAAGAACTAAATTTTTTATTTCTTGAAATTGTTCAAAGAAAACGAGGGGAGGCAAAATCCTTAATTTATAGTCTTATTTCCTTTTCATCATTCTTTTCTTGTCTTTTTTTTTTGTGGTGCTTACATTTTCTTGAAGGGATTGTGCAGGCATGCAGCCCATAAATGTAAATGTGCATTCTTTCATCTTTTTTGGCAAGTTATGTTCTGTCCCTGCACTATTGCCCAAATCAACCTGTAGAATCGCCTGAGATATCAAATTCATGATGGTCATTCCTGGGTTTCACCTGGACTCATTTTTCGATATAACTAGTAATCTAAAATTGAACATGCAAGTTTCAGAGAATATACTGTGGCCAGGGTTTCTTTTAGCTGAAAACATACTGTGCAACTGGTCATATTTGGAAAGCATCTGGAAGAAGATATGACACCATTCGGTGAAAAGAATAGCCTGTGTCCAAAGTTAGAAAGTAAAAGTCATGTCTTAATTGGTGAGGGACCTTGAAATGAGAGGCATTACTGTATTTGATTTGTCAAAGTGAAATTCAACATGCAAGACAGTGAATCTTGGACTTTAAGCCTTGAAATTCAAGGAAAGTTGAATGCAGCGTACATTTGCTTTATTCCTTGCTCTAGCTTCCCGTGGAATACGATGCGGGGTGCCATCCTGCACTATTCAGTTTGGTGAGATCTCTTTTGATTCTGTGACATAAAGAAGGGTATCCCATGTCATTTTCCAATATAGGGCCAGGGCTATCCATTGTGGAGCTCAAAATGTTCTTTCTCTCTGTAAAGACTGTTCAGTCCCTTTTCACACCTTAGCATTTTTGCTTGTGTCCATTTCAAATGCAAACTCAAGAGCCAGGACTGTAGATTTCTTTATCACAGACGAACTTGAGGAAGTTGTGTGGTCAGCTTTCCAAACTCCACACTTCTGCAGGGCAGCGGCGAGGTCTTAACAGTCATTCCAATTTTTCATATTTTTAAACAACATGAAATTGTGTCGATCAAGTTGGTGAATTTCTCCAATCTGACTGATGGAATGACAAATATACCCAACTCTTGAATCAACCACAACTTGAATGAGCAAACTCTAGCTTCGTCCTGCCTTCAAAGGTCATGACAGCAAGGTTGTTAATACCGTTCTGGTTGCCGTTCCAGTTTTTCTATTGGAACAGAATGTTCCGGTTTTGGAGCGTTTCGGCGTGCCGTTTTGGGGTTGTACTGTTTACATATAATTAATTAATTATATATATAGAAAAAAATAAAAAACAAAAAAATTAAATATAATTTTTATTTTTTATAAAATCAAAATTGATGCAACAATTTTATTTTTTTATAATATATATATATATATTGTTTTGATTTTGGTTTATTTTTTTTATATATAATATATATTTTTAAATTTTAATATATATATATTATATATAGCATGTTTGTCCAGCTGGACAAACTTAATTATGCAGCGTTCCGGCTGCATGTTTGTCCAGCTGGACAAACATGCTATCCCAAATTCCCAATTCCTAGCCCCACATCGCTGAAATCGTCCAAGAAGTTACATCTCGTGGCTTTAAAAAGCTGAAGAAAATCCCACATCGAATAAGTAAATGTCAAGTCAAAGAATTGTGTCTATAAAACTAAATCAAGAAGCCATGCAAAATCTGCTCACCTGAGATGATCTCAGGTCAGTGACATCCGATGTATTTAGGATGTGTGCTGGTTTAAGAGTTTGAAAGTAAAATGATTTTTTTATGTAGCCGGAACGGCACACCCGGAACGATACCGAGGTGTTTCGGCCGGAATTTAGCCGATATTTTCGGAACGGGTCAGAATTAAAATCGAGATGAAAATGACGTCATTTCATCTCGGGTTTTTTAATGGTACGAAACATTCCGGCCAGCGGAACAGAACGGAATTAATAACCTTGCATGGCAGGGTCCCAGTTTTCTGAAAGAAAAGGGGGAAAGAAAAAAGCACCGGCCTGTTTCCTTGAGCACCGCATTCAATTGTGTCAGAAGAATACTACACTGCTAACCTTGAGCGATGGCAAGCATGACGCCAGAAGCATGTTATGATAGAAACATTTCGAACCCCGGCAATGGAAACATTAACTATTTTCTGGAAATGGCCCGAGTGATTAGAGCCGCATCAACTGGCCAGGGGAAAAGCAAGGGCAACTTACCGACGAGGTTCGCCCTATTACTTCCGTGACAATAAAATTGTTGAAGATAGGAACTAGGGGATCTAATTATTGCAGTCATGTCAATCCTAATTCCTGTGCCTATACCTGCACAGTACTATTTTTTTCTTGGATATTTCCTCGTGAAATAGCGAGACTGCAAGAATGTCAGATACTGCTTCTTTTTTTTAAAAAAAATATTTTTATTTTTTATTTTAAAATAATCTTTTTTTTAGATCATTTTAATCTGATATCAAGAATAATTTATAAAAATTAAAAAAAAATATTATTTTGATGTATTTTTAAAGAAAAAAAATACTTTAAAAAACAACATAAAAAATTCCCTATAACATACATAACCAAGGAGTTGAGGGTGGCCTGGATCAGACAAAAACACGTACTTACAAGACATGACCTCAGAGTCGAGGTTGACCTAAATCAGCATAACCTTTGACATTTTGTTTTGAAATAATAATAATACCATTTTAGTAAAAATAAATAAAACTGGTTTTCCAGTGACTCGATCTAGGCAGACCCTGGTTAGCGAATAACCTGATCTCGTAAAGAGGTAAAAGAACGAAGATTCTGTATTCTAGGCTATCCATTGGGTTTGGTTGCCTGGCTGATGACACAAACTGGGTTTTCCCACCGACTCAACCTGCGCATACCCTAGGGTTAGCAAATAACCTGGCCTCGTAACTAGGCAAAAGAGTGAAGATTCTGTAACCCATTTCTGAGCTATCCATTGGGATGGCTGATGGCACTCGCAATTGATTCATGTTCTGAGCTATGGCAACAAATCAACATAAAAATAAGAAGGTAAATTCAACGGAATCTACTCACAGAATCTACTCAAATTCAACGGAGAATTTCCTGAACGGTATATATCCCAGTGACAGGCAGAATCTGCATGGACAGCGACAAGTAAACGTCACTTTCTAAGAAATTTGAGCGTAATATACAGGTTTGGTGGAGAACGGGATTAAAATAAACCAGGTGACAAGGGAGGTTACAAATACAGGGGAGTTCAATGGGTGTAGTTTCAATAATCCTGCAAACAAATCAATCACATATCTTATTAATTAAACAGCAAAGAGAAAGAGACTCAGAAAATAGAGAACAGGCATGGGATGAAAAAATAATACATTTCCCAAGTGCCGGGGAAAAGAAAATGAATTTCACCGCTGCCTGCTTCAAATAATTACGATGGTTTACAGCTGAGAACGTTGTAACCCAAAGCATTTGGTTTAGGTCCTTTCGGCTCGCATCCATTCTACAAAATTGTCCAGGATCAGGGGCCATGCAAGCTCCGGATCATAATTACTAAAGTCCGGAAAACTTATCTGTTCAAAGATTTGAAACTGTCAATAGAGTGGGAACATGGTATCTATACCACAATGATAACCAAGCAAGTGCAGAGACATCGGTATCATGTGATGGAGGATCGACAGAAAATTTAAACCAATGCCGAAATGAACTTTATTCTCTCTTCAGTTTTTCTTCTGCTTCATTTTGTGAATTAAATTATGTTGTTAAGGTGCCTAAACATGCATGCATGGGTATGTACTACCAAAATACCACGAAAAAAGGATGGAAGGAGCATGGAGCACGCCACTAGGTCTATAACTAGCCAAACAAATAGAAGGAAATCAAGAAGTTTTGAGCTATCTAGTGAAGAATAGGAAGTACCTCATTGCAAAAACGGTAAAAGCCCATCCACTGATCCATGTTTATGACCTTATAATCACTCTGAATCTGCACTCACAGTGAAAGCACAGTTCATCAGGGGCAGCAGCAACTACCGAAGAATAAAAATTCATGAATATATAAAAACAATGGGGCATTTCCTCTCAAAATCAGCTAATAAAGTTTCCTAGATCACTTAGCACATCAAAATTCAATAAAAAAGAAGCAGCTGCTATTTTCCACTTAAAAAATGAAAAAATCTAATTCACAAGATCAGCTACAGAACATAGCAGAGGCAGGGTCAGTTAGCCCATCAATTCTAAAGTCTGGTTCATAAGCTAATAGACCAGAGAGAAGCATAAATTTGTCGATCTAATACAAAAAACATAAATAAAAAGGGTGCTGCCAAATTCACTACAAAATTTGTTCTTCCAAATATTTACTTTTAAGAATGACTATTGTAACCTCTTCATATCAACATTAGTGAATGGTACATTAAGTTGGAACATAACAAACATTAAAGAGGAAGGCACTTTAGTTATTTTAAAATCAATTAGTTAGAATAACAAAATTGTTGGTGAATCTAGCAGCACCAAAATAAAAAATGACCTTAACATTATTTATACAAAGTCAATCAAGAATAGAATACAAACATTAGCAAATTTCAGAAAACACAAGTGAAAAATGTGGCCACTAACCTTTAGATACTCATTGAAGTAATCAACCTGGGCTCGGAAATGGGATCCTAAAACAAGATCCAACAATTGGCAGATGCTCTCTATGTCTATACTCTTTTGTTTCTCCTCTGAACCGGGAAAAAAGGGTGAGATCAGCATAAATAAGGAGAGAAACTGAGAAAGATAATGTTTCCTCATGTGAGAACACTCCACTGTGAACTCATAATACCTGTTAGGCAATACCGGAATGCATAGTTATAGAAATCCACAAAGTTTGGTGGCCTCTTAACCTTTTAGATATGAGAATAAAAGATCAGAAGATTTTCAACCTTCTTTAGATCAGTTCCTTTCATCAAGTAAAGGTCATACCTCTTTCTCTAGATCCGGGAGGGCTTTTATTAATTTATTTACAGTATCAGACCGCAGTGATTTGAGGCCCTGTCGCCACTCCTCCTGGGAATAATAAGACATTCTAGTGAGACAGAAGAATGGGAAAAGCGAGAGATATTACTATTTATGTAATATTAAGAGAGAGAGAGAGAGAGAGAGATGAATGTTTTGGGTATATGGTGATCAACATGAAGAAGGAACATGGAGATGGCAACAAATACTTAAGAACTTAAGAAATATACCAACACATATTTGTATGTAAAAGAGAGTGATGACAGTTTTAGGTATATGGTGATCAACATGAAGAAGGAAAAATGAGATGGAAACAAATACTTAAGAGCTTAGGATTTATCACAGCAGATATTTATATGCATAACTTCTAGATCGTACAGCAAATCATGAACAAATGAAAAACAGCAAGCCACATAGCACAGATAAGCATCCACAGAGATAGAACAGGACCAGGTGATTTTAATGAGTGGACATAAAAGGCATCTATTTATATCTGTGTGTGTATAGTAAGTATTGAAATTAGCACTACACAATCTTTATATGTTTTGAGTAAACATTGTTGCAAACAAAATAAATTCTGAAAAAACTCTTGATTCATAAAATAACAGGTCAGAAAACTATCCAAGCATCTCCTTGAAAGCTAAAATCAATTAAAAGGCTGCTAATAACAACTAATACAGTTTATTATTGAATGGCAGAAAAAAAATGGTAAGTCAAAATTGAAAATCAAAGATAAAAAGTGGACAACATATTTATTGAGTAACATCAAAATAGAAACAAGAATCGAAGTGTCTGATTTAGTAGAAATTGATGGGTATAGGAGACAGATGTTCCTTACCAGGGTAAAGTATCCCTGTTTTTCAGCTCTCATTTTCCTGCTACGTGTAGTCCATCAGTTTCAACACATAATCTTAAGGTCAAAAGTTAAGCACGGTAGCTAATACCTTCCAGTCTAACTTACCAAGCTAGCATCAAGATTCTAACATCCATATGATCCACCTCCATATCAGAACACAGAATTTCAATTCCTTCTGGGCTGTTCAAATGACATACTTTTAACATTAGAAATGCAGTGACAAATCTTAAAATGATACACCTTAAATCATTCTTCAGCATAACAACTTAAGCAGGAACATGTACTCTACTTTATGAAAGCGAGAGTAGATACTTAATTATCATAATTTAGCATTCCTGTTACAATTCATCTTTTACATGCAAGTTCTTACAAATTTCCAATTACTGGTAGACCCCCATGTTCTTGCCAAGGAAAGAAGCTTCCCTCACTGTTGTGATGGCAGCCCAACTTATCATCATGTGTGGAAATCAGGCTCAAAGTTAGGGATCTCCTAGGATATTCTCAGTAAATATTAGTATAGGAAGCTATACTAGTTAGGAAAGATGCTGCTGTTTCGTAATGTGTCATTTCCTATTCAGTCACCAAAGCTGTAAATATATATGCAAAGATGTACCCTACATGAATAAGACGAGAAAATCAGTGGACAGAATCTACCCCTAGTACTTTTTAACCTTCCATCGCGAGATGGTATTAACTAAAAATATAGCCTCCTGTAGGATAACAAACTACAAGAGATTTCATCATGGCTTTTTGAATGCATATGGATTGTCTACATTTAGTTTCTGCCGGGGTTCCATTCGTTCTGCAGAAGCTCCACACAGGACTGCCTTCCATATCTTGAGTTTGAATCTGGTTTATGCCTGCAATAGTTTTTAACATTTTCTTCCACGCTTTTCCATTTTTCTTGTTGGATTCTCACTTTTAATGGTGGAATCAAGGTTCACCAAACCCCTGTCAGGAAGGAGCTAAGTTTCGTGAAAGACATGTTGACTACATTTCCAATATCAATGATGCATTACCTAATCAAAAAACATTCCCTAAGAATTTTTTGAATAAAAAATCTCTAAGAATTCTTGAATTTTTCCTTCCAAATGACATTGAAGCCCAGAGACGGAAAGTTGAAGTTCAAAATTCATCAGATGAAGTTCATTCATATGTAATTAAGTAACTTACAAGCATATCATCTCCTTAACTTGAAAATCACCAGTCAATAGCAATTTAAATTAACACAACTGACATAAGCTAATAACACTTCAAGAATCGAATGCTGGTATTTCAATGGAGAAAACTTACTCAATCATACCAGAAGACCTGTTTGCATATGAGTAAAATAGGTAATCGATTCGCTCCATTTCTTTTGAAGATGCTTTACTTGAGGCTAAAAGGACAAAAGTTTATCCAGTTACAACCTTAATGAAATGTTAACCCTATAATAGCACTGAGATAAACTCAGAAAAAATAATGCTAACATTCTGTAAAAGCAACCTCAAACATGTTATTACTTTTATTCCTAGTTTTCAATTAGTCCAAGTATTCCATAACTAAAAAGTGCACTTCTTTTCAGTTTCATACTCTTACAAATAGCTGTTCCTCGTTCCTATCCACATATAATTGCTTTTCATATGGTCCTTAATGTACAGAATTTCAAAATAATTTCAGTAGCAGGACCTTTTTAAAAAGCTGTAATACAAATGCTTCTATTTTTCCACGCATCTACAGATTGCAATTGTCCATTCTACCTTAAATGCTCGATTTTTCCCCCCACAAGATGCTGTGAGCAGAACAAAAATGAGATTTTCTTCATGCAGAAGTCGAAGATTTTGAACCTTCAGCATAATATTGCCCTTGTTGTCTCAAAACTTTTACCCTCCTTTCATTTCATGATATGCCAAAGTTTTGTTTACTTTCTTCGACATATAACAACTCTCACCTTGCCAACAGTGCCCTTATTTATTTATAATGAATCCATGGTCATAAGAAGCCAATAAGACACTTGATTTCAGACAAAGTTACTATGAATGTGTGGACTGGAGACGGCAGTATTTTTCCCATTGAGAATGGCAAAACCAAACGAGAACAAACAGAATTCAGTTTCATGCAAGAAACAAACATTTACGGTCTGAACATTGAATAACAAGCATCCAATCCAATTTATCTTTCCTGCTAAGGAAGCAATAATTAGCTTGATCGATCAGTAGTAGCTAAGTCTAACAATTAACGGTTTTCACTTCATACAAACACCAATCCATTACAGCTATTCTTTGGGCTAACCAGCCAATATATCTTACATATTTATTCAGTTTTTCATTTAAATATCACCTCTTGATCAACTTTAATTACTTGATCGCAACAATAAATTCATAATTAACTACTTAATTGCACACACTAGTAAGCTCTCCAGTAATTTTTTTCCCAATCTAATCCAAATAAAACCCATTAAAAAAAGCCAATAATTTTTCCAGAAAAAAGAGTTCGCTTCCACCCCGCAGAAAGTCAGAATTAAACCAATTCAACACATAAAAAAGTCAACGGAAAAATATTATAGCAAATAAATAAGAAATCAAAAGTGAACAATTAAAAGAAGAAAAGAGAGGAGATACAAGAGCGAAAAAGATCCGCAGCCGAAGAAGTAATTGAAGCAGTGGTAGAATTGGATTGACCCGTCTTCCTCGATGCAGACCGACGCATCTTCAATCAATTTAAATAATTAAAACCAAAAATATGAAAATTTATTTTTTCTGAGAGAGAAAAGGACAATTCTGGAGAGAAAGAGAGAGAGAAAGATTTACTTCCTCCTACAAGAAGAAATATAATAAATACGATTTAAGTTAAGAGAGAGGAAGAAACCTGGGGGAGGCAGTGAAAAGAAGCTTCTTCAGTGGCCTTTTCTCTCTAAAAGCTGCTGATGCCAAGCTCCACTTTCCAGACACATGAAGAAAGTTAACAGAGAGAGAGAGAGAGAATTAATTATATATATTTAAGGGTAGAAAATATTGTTTTTAGATTAATTAAATATGATTGGTTATTTTAAGGTTTCACAGGATGACAGTATGAGTAGGACAGACAGTGACTGCCCTGCTCTACCTGCTCACCCTGACCGAATCGATGCGTGAATGTTTTCACGTGTGACATTTAAGGTAATTACTTTCTTTTTTTTAAAGTATCTCAACTAATTTTAAAATTTTAAAATTAAAATAACCTGAAAATCTTTAATATAATTATTATATTAGTAATTATATAAATTTTTAATAATTATTATATTAGTAATTATAAATCTCAAATCTAAAAACATAGAAAAAATAATTTTTTAATCTCGATCTCTTACCACTAGATTATCTACTATATGGTTAATGGAATTATTTTATTACATGGGTAACAATTGTATAATATGATAAATATATTTTTTTTAAAAACAAAACAGACAGGAGTTAATTTAATTAAATTCAGGCATCCAATTAATTTGGTCAAACTTTATTTTAATTTTTAAAATAATAATATTTTTATTATTAAACAAATAATTTCTTAGTTAATTTAATCTAATATATAGCCTAAATTTTAGATGATGACATGTTTAAACTAGATTTAATGACTTTAAATATGATATAAAGTTGGATAGAGAATCTAAAAGTTTAAGAACATCTTTACTTTTGCAGAGAGAGAAAACATTATCGTGATTTTCTTTTATATAATATTTGTTAAAAATAAAAGGAAATTCATGGCATCACAACTGATATACCATGAAAGATTATGTGCTTGTCTGTGTACGTGACCGGTTGCATGCACAAAGATTGTTTATTTTTTTGTTTTTTTATATTTTAAATTATTTTGATGTGTAAATATTAAAAATATTTTTTTAAAATAAAATAAAAAAATATTATTTTTAATATATCTTCAAGCAAACAATTTAAAAAATAATTATTACTACTATATCAAACACTATTTTAATCTCCGAACGTAATTTTAAAATTTTAATTGCTCTTGTATGGCTTGATGTTATGTTTTTTTTTTTTAAGCAATTGGTGCTCTTTATAGTTTTTTTATGAAATAAATAAATTATATAAATAACCCTTAAACTACACGATTTTTTGAAATTCAACACTATAAAGAGCACTAATTATATAAATAACCCTTAAACAATAATTAGTTTTCTTTATACTATCTTTTGCTATCACCACTCAACGGAACTCCTCTTTTGTAATTATTAAATCAATGTTAAATACCATAAAAATAAACCTTTCGACTTACGAAACAACATTTTAAAAATTTATTTGTTTATTTTAATTTATTTTTATATTAGCATATTTAAAAATACCATAAAAACAAACCTTTCGACTTACGAAACAACATTTAAAAAATTTATTTGTTTATTTTAATTTATTTTTATATTAGCATATTTAAAAATACCATAAAAACAAACCTTTCGACTTACGAAACAACATTTTAAAAACATATTTGTTTATTTTAATTTATTTTTATATTAGCATATTTAAAAATACCATAAAAACAAACCTTTCGACTTACGAAACAACATTTTAAAAATTTATTTGTTTATTTTAATTTATTTTTATATTAGCATATTTAAAAATTAAAGCATGGGAAAAAATAATAATTTAAAGTTAAAAGAATTAAAACAAAAGTTTTTTTTTTAAAATATTTTTAGAATAAAAAAAAAATAAGCCATGGAGGTAGCGGTGTTTCAAAATACATATTCATTCATTAAGGTGACCGTGATATTGATTTTGTATCGCATAAATATAAAAATAATATCTAATTTTTATGATTTTACTAACTTGACCCTGCTGAGAATAATGGAAGAAATAAATGAAAGAGGTCATTTGAGTTATTTTCTATATTATGTATAACTTCCTATACAACAGTCAATTATTAAGTTCTTAACTCTCTTTTTTTAATATTTAACAAAAAGAAACTACCAAATGTTTCCCGTCACCTGACAGAATTAATGGTTTTTTTCTATAAAAAAACAAAAATTCCTCCCTTGTTTTTTTATTAAAACTAATTAATTAGAAACTTATTTTTATCATGCATCGCCTCACATAACATTATTCATCCCAATCATGTTTGTTTTATTTATATTAAAAAAAACTCTTGTCATTGATTTTATTTTTATTATTCTACATTTAATTTATTAAAATTTATTCTACGTTTTCTATATAAACACAGAATTATTTTTTTGTTTTATATGAGGATTTTCTAGTCTATAACAGAACTCATAAGTCTAGCAAGTTAACCTGAATCACATGTTTGACAAATTAACAAAGATCACAAGTTTGATAAATCAACCTAAATTTACTTAAATTATTTTTTTTCCAATTAATTTACTCAACATTGTATTAATTAAAAATTAAATTTTATAATTCGTTGCAATTTACTTTTACTTTGTTGCAATTTACTTTTACGAGGTTATTCTAATCTCAAAACCTGTATAATATTGAGTTGACTATAATATTTTTTTTTAATTGATCTTTTCCATGGTTTACCTTGAAATAAATTGATTGCTTTTTAGACTCAGCCGGGCCAAGAGACAAATCAGAACCAGTTTCAATGACAATAGTTTTTTCACACAAACATATCTAGAAATATTTGCCAGACCCATTAATTACCATTTATCACGTCATCTGTTTATATAAAATTCTAAAATGAATTGTTTGAATGAATTGCATCTTCCTTCTTTAATTTATATGGTTTTTGAAAACGGCCCAGGCACACTCTACGAAAATCGCTTGCGTGATGCTCTACATTATCAGCTAATCAATGACAAGTGCCTTGGACCAAGAAGTTTATCTCAAACTGTAACATTTGCGGCCAAACATTTTGGTTAAAAACCATTCAAATAAACTCTATATAAAACCTTCTATAAACCACTGACCTGTGTCTCACATTACTGCTGTTGTAGCTTACATCCAACGAGCAAGCACTAGTAGAAGAACATATTTGCATGGAACTTCATGAGCAACTTGATGTGTGTCTAATATAATTATGGGAGATTGGAAGTGAGTTCAAGTACAGGCTTACAGTGAAACTCCACTTTTACATGCTGGAATCGTAAACTAGCAATCTGAACAAAGAATCATCGAGACTAGGCAGCCATCTCTGAAAGATAACATGTGAAGAGAGAGACGGCATCCTGCAAATGATTTGAGCGGAGGTCTACAGGAATTGGAGCACTCAAAACAGTGTCAAAACAGCTTAACTGAGCATCTCGTGTTGACCCCTCTCTTATATCAGAATCAGATAGAAGCATTTCTGAGATCTCCTCTGCCATCTTTGCATATGATACCCTGTTCAAAAAACATTAAGCCATGTTGGTTGGGGAAACGGGAGAGAGCCAAGAACACTTGAAAGCTATCATCCCCAAATTTATGGTCTCTTTGACCCTCCCACTATAGGCCAAAAAAAAGATAATCCCAGTTTTTGTTGATCTGCTACCATTTGAACCTCTGGCCTTCACTTTTGAGAGGACAAAGCACATAACTGTTGCATACAAATAATGCAGAATGCTTCTAGAACTACAAGATTCCCAAGGAGACTGTATTTCAAAACATCATAGCTTACATGCATAAACAATACATTTTTTAGGGAGCAGGAGTTTTTGAAGTACTTGCAAAAAGATGAAACACATGCCGATCGAGGCAATTAAAAAAAATATCTACATAAAACAAATGCTAGCAAAATACCAAAGGGTAATGACGCTTCTTACCATAAACAATGGTAAAGATAGTTTGTTTTCTATATTAACAGGTAGCATGGATGATCTCAAGATGTGAAAGATGACTAAAATGAGGCTGACAATTATTAGTCAAAACACATTTGTTACCAAGAAATTAAAAAAATAAAATAAAATACCTTGCATCCATTGGTAATCGGTCACGCAAAACTGCTAAAGATTCATTAAGATGACTAAGGAAGTCTCTGCAGGCAGAATTTTTGCTCTCGATAGAATCCTGTGAAATATACTAAACGTTCAATAGTGCTCAATTATAGAGGAAAACAAGGTGTCTTGATTTTGGGTAGCCAGCCAAAACAAAGGCGATACAATACCAACTTAAAGTGAACAGGCCATTAGTTTCCATTAACCAAAAAATCTCAGAGCAACACAAGTTTTGTTAAGTGGGTGGGCGGGGGAGGGTTTGCTTTGATACAACAATAAAGGCAGCTCTCATTTACTACTGATGGCATCAGCACAGCTTAAGGAATAAACTGTTGTGGTAAGTACACTTCATTAAGCAATGACTACTTTGCACGCTGATAATGATGTACAGAATGCATGCTAAGATCCACAGCATTAATATTCTATCCAAGTTTCCTTACCAGTTCACTCATGGTATTGGTGTCATCCTGCAATGAGCTTTTTATCAAATAGAATGATATATAAATTCCAGCTCCCAAGTCCCAATTTTCAATTTCAGATTTATGATCCTCCATTGCAATTGCAAGCCTCCAAATCTCTGAGTGGTCGGCTGCATCACATGGAATGAGAAAAGAAATTACATGTAACCCAAAAATTATGTAATTTCCTTGTTTTGGATCATGGAAATCTGAATCATGAACATATTACATATAACCCAAAAAAAAGGAAGTTTTTTTCCCTTCCACAAGGGACTTCCAGATGATTGATAAATACAGCATGTTAATTAGAGTATTATAAAGACAAAAGCTTATACCTGACAAAAATAATTTATGAGCAACTGAAGTTACAAAAATAGAATGAGCCTTTTGCCAATTTGCACATTCAAGATAGTGCTCAAGGGCCTTTGAGAGATCCCCATGGTAACTGAAATAAACCGCCTGCATTGCATGTTATGTAATATGTCAAACAGGACAACAAAGAGATGCTTTATAAGGGATAAAAAATTCACTTTACTATTCCTCCCCAAAATGGAATCAGAAAATCAGTTGGCAGGTATCAAATTTTCTATTAGTTCCAAAAAAACTTTCAAGTTAAAAATCTGGTAGGCAGGTGGGGCCATAGAGGACAAATTTTGCTGCTATAAAAGATATGTGTTGATTGATGTTTGACATGGTGTGTGAAAAGAGAGAGAGAGAGAAGTACTTTTGTGGGAATGAAATATGGAAATTAGAATGACTTCATAAAGGGCAACCTCCTTGTGAGGATTTTAATGAATTATTACTGGTGAGGTGAGTGTGTCTGTATATGAAACCAATTGTAACATCAAATGCAGTAACCCAAGAGTGCAATGTAAAGAACAAACTGGAAGGTTTGAGATATGCAATGAAAACAGCAATAGATCTATGAAAGAATCAAAAGCATACCATCGCTTCATGCAACCATGATAATGGAACATCAAGGTTCTCAATAAATTGTCGTTGTGATTCATCTGAACTCCATGTTTCACAGTATTGAAACAAAATTTCTCGGATAACAGTAGCATGGAGATATGGATAATCATCACGCTGGGGCATGTGAAGGACCACATATATGGCCCAATGGCACTGTCCAATACACAGGAGCTGAGAAACAAGTCCCATGTCTAGAACTTGAAGATCCTTGGAAGTGAAAATGCCAACTGCTTCTAACACCGCTCGCTGATGCCAGATCATATGGTAATCAAGTGGATCATGTGTTGACGAGAAGGCACTGAGCATGGTTTTCAGAGAGCTAAATTCACCCTCGCCATTAGCATGAAGAAGCATGAGATAGTATGACAGATCATAGTGTTTCTCTGAAAAGTGCACATCTGCATCTACTGGCCCTTCATCAATATAAATTGGGAGAGGATATGGAGCCTTGCCATTGACAAAAAGGCGATGGTAGGTTTGAAAAATGATGGGCAATGGTGTGTGAGGTGGCATTCGATACCACATCAGTAACCCTAAGAACCTCTTCCAATCAATTTTTAAATCATGCAAAGCACCATGAATATTGCCAGAAAGCAACTCATAAAGTCTTACTCTCTCCTTCTCGATGAAATTGAAGTCCAGCCCATTTGACCTCCAAAGATCAAGCTGCCGTGCAATGTCATCATGATTCAATCCACCAGCCTGACTCAACAAACATGCCAGTCTTACATCCCCTCTAGAAGCAGACATTTCCACAGCTGCCTCCAGTTGTCTTCCGGTCAGAAGTAAGAAAATGTGTTCTAGATAACTGGATTCATTCAAGGAGCTCACTTCATCTTGGACACGTTGGCAAACACTTTCTTGCAGCCAGCAACTGAACTCTGCTCTCCGTACAAGAGGAAGTGCTTCTTGGTCAACTTCCAGAGAACTTTCTTTCAAATCCTGCATCATAGCTTCCTCGTTGTCAGCACCCACAGATTTTGACAGTCCACTATTTTCCCTTTCAGAAAAAAGTACTTTTATCAACTCCCAGATCATTACATGGTGCATCAAAACCAATCGTGCAGAGGATGAAAGCCCTGGAACCTCCAGCTGCCTCTCAACAATGTCTATATAACTCCGACAAATTTCTGAAAGCATTAAGCGATTAGAAACAACTTTTTGAAGCTTTAGTTTAAATGAACCCATCTCAAATTCTTTTGTTTCGCGGTTTATTGCCTTGTGGAGATTCAAAGGTGAGTTAAAAGCAAAGTCGACTAGTTCCTTTCTGAATTTATTATTTTCATCTCTGACCACTTTGTCAAGCGCAACCTTCTCTACATGGATAACAGAAGATAGAAACCTCTGAGAATCATTACTTCCAACTGGAGCACCACAATGAACAAGGACTCCATTTGGGCCCCAACCAACACGAAAGGAACGGCCCATGAATAAACCTGCATCAACAATGTTGTGAGAATGGCTTCCACTTATTGGTGTTTCATACTTCAGGTTCAGCGTAAAGCCTACTCCCTTCATCATCTTTGAAGTCAGGCCCTTATGTTGTTGGGCCAGCAGAATGGTTCCAGGGGAGCTATAATCGAAACTGGCAGGTTTGTACTCGAGCAGTGCTAAAGGTGTTTTCCTCGTGACAGGCGAACTAGCTCTATGGCTCATCCTCTGAGTGGAATTCTGTAGAGGAGACCCTAAGTTTTCTTTATTGCAAGGCAATTTCTGACGTAGACCAATCAAATCCTCAACCACCTCTTCTTCATCATCAGGAAACATCCATGTCCTCATTTCATTCATTCTTACTGGGTCAAGACCTAGATGTGCAGGAAGAGAATGATAAAGCACTGGTTCATTAGCTTCTACTTCTGCTGGGGCAGCTTCATCCATATCAACAATCTCACCACCTTTCATCTCAGCAGGATCTTGAACTTCTGCTGCATCATCCATTGTGATATCTTCTTCATCATCGCCACTCAATCCAAATCTGCTAAAATGGCAAACCAAGAACTTCCATTCCCCAATTACAGGATCATATGAAATGAATTCAGCTCCCTGTCTCTCCATACTCTCCCTCAATCTCTCTACAACTTCATTGATTTGTCCCTTGTTAAAATCCAACAATTTTAGTTTTAAAGTCAAAGAAACTTCAGCAGGCTTATTAAGGCCCTGACCAACCATAGGCTTAGCATTTTCATCTTCATATACAACTACTTCATGCCTATTAAACTTCACAATCTGATCTAAATTTAACCTCCTAACATCAGTCTTCCCAAGAAACTTAACACTTCCATAACCAAACCTTCCAACAGTGAAATCCAGGACCCGACTGCAATAACCAGGATCCGCAACTTCCCGAGCAGCCAAGTCCATCAAACAAGGTTCCATATAATAATCTACTGAACGCATTGTGGGCAACAAAGCTTCGACCATTCTGAAATCTTCGCACCATGGCTCCTTTTTCAGAGACGTTCTTCTTTTCTTGTATTGACCCTCTAAATTTAAAGTTTCTACTTCAAAATCCGGTTCACATGAAGTACCAAAAGAAAGATTGCTTCTTATACTTAGAAGCTCATTTGGCCTCCCTGATAAAATAATACAACACATTTTCATAAGTGAAGAAGGTGCCCAAATAGTAGTCAATTTCAACAAAATAGGGAATTTAAATAATAAAACACGTTCTAAGATTTTAAAAAAAGCTACAAAACCCATGGAGGCATATGATCGAACAAGTTATATGCAATGTCAAACAAATCCCAGTATATTCAAATTGAAAAACAAAATGGATAAAATGAAACCCAATACTCTACTTTTCACTTTTATCAGCCGCAGAGCACCAATTGACACCTTAAACAAGCAAAACGAGTTCATCTTTTCCCAATATTTAGCTACTTAGTTTCTCTCGAAGAGCAGCACAGATTATCAAAACAGAGTACCGGATACTGAGCGATACATTCAAAGCAAGAGAGATTTTCATGAGGGATTAGAGAGTTACCGGAAACCGGGAGGAGAGAAGGAGACGCCATGTTAGGAGCAGAGAGAGAGTAGATTAGGAGAGTAAGGCTTTTCGGTATGGGAGCGGAGGTTAACCGGAAGTTCGGTCTGCAGTGGTTTAAAAGAAGGGATCTGCTGGGGCTAATGGAAGCTGCACAGTGGATGCGGAGTAAAAGGAAACAAAGGGAGGGAAAGGCAACTGCGAGGAACTAGAGAGGTAGCCCACAGAAACGACACTGTTTTCAGCTAGTAAAACGAGATTGCAAAACCTTCGAATGCATTTGTCCAGTAGACTAGTTAACCGCAAGCAAAAAAATTGTATACTATACTCAATAAAAAAATAAAAAAATTTATTAAAATATATATATATATATAAAGGACTATTTTATTCACGAAACAAGTAAAGACTACAGTATAATATAAAATAATTAATTCTTAAAAAATAAATAAGTAAACTCGGTGATGCTTACAAAAGAGGCTCCCTTTTTTTTCCTCTTTTTTTCAAGCTTTTTATTTCATTTTTTAGTATTTTGTTAATTTCTAATTCATTCTCTGTAAATGTTTTTATTCATTTTGAAAATACATGGATTTCATCTACTATTTTTTTCTTATATTTTTTAATCAAAATACTATTTTTTTTATGTGAAATCACTCCTTGAATCATTTGTATTGTCAAGGTTTGTCCTTTTAGTGTCACGTGCTGATTAATTTATTTTCTCGAAAACTAATTAAATATTCTATATTAATCTAGATTATGTTTTATTTATATTTTAATTAAACTATATATCAATTTAAATTATAATTTTTTCATATTCAAAACTATATCTTTAATTTTTAAATTCTTTATCAGGTATAATTTATAAAAGATATTGGGTGGGTTGTCCATGACTGGTCTTTTTATTGGAAAAAAGAAAGAAAGATATTAAATGCATTTATTAGACTTTTTTTTTTTTTTTTTGTTGTTGGTTTGGGCATAAAAGAAATCCAAGTTAAAGAGGAATGATACTTTTCAAATATAATAAATAAGTGGTATTTTATATCTATTTTTTATTTTAAATAATTCATAATATGGATTTTTTTTATTTTAATTTAATCATCCTTGATTTTTACCATCTCTAGATGGGTTGTCAATCATTTTGATTACTATTTATTATTTACCAAAGAGCATTTCAAAGCACAACGTATCCCAAGTGCTGGGCTCCAAGCCCTCCCTATCACTTCTATAAGGCTTCAACCCAGGTACCCACAAGGGCCCAAGTCAAGCAATGGACTAACCGTCCAGGGGGCTCTCCAGCGCAACTGGCTCGGTCACTACTCGTCCTTCTCCCATTTTTCAAGCTCGTATATAAACAGTCACACAGAGCGACAAGTCACCCTACAATTACATCACCTTTCTACCCCTCTCTTCTTTTAAACCCCCTCCTGCCTGCATCTCCTCCTCCTCCTCCTCCGGTATTCTACATTTTAATTTTCCATCCTTCTCTTCAGCTCATTACAAATTATATGAATCATTACTTTTCGCTTCTTTTTTTTCAGCTTCTAATTGATTTTTTTTTATATATAAATATATTTACTTGTTGCAGGTAGCAATGTCTGCTTTTGGTACTGCCGCGACTGCTAACACAAACCCTAACAAATCCGTCGAGGTACTCCTTTTTCCTTGTCACTTAATTCAGTTCCTAATCTGTTTTTTTATTGCTTATAATTATTTTTTTGGATGAACATTTTTAAGCTTTTTTTTTAGCTTGATTATGTGTTTTGTTCAATTGAAGAACTGTATTGATAATGCAAATATAGTAGCAAAAATCAGATTTCAGATATAATTAAGCTGTTCTGACGCTTTTTTTTAATTCAGACTTATTTATTTATGCTTAGTGATCAGGTCCAAGTACTATTTCATTGAAATGCTGGTATCTTATATGTGAATGGTTTTGGAATTTAGGAATTATTTCTCTCTCTATTTTTTATGCCTAATTTTACTACAGGTGTCGCATCCTCCCGGTGACTCGGT
Source organism: Salix brachista (assembly GCA_009078335.1). Classification (NCBI taxonomy): domain Eukaryota; kingdom Viridiplantae; phylum Streptophyta; class Magnoliopsida; order Malpighiales; family Salicaceae; genus Salix; species Salix brachista. Next base: position 13,341,261 of record CM018574.1, on the reverse strand, counting down.
CTCAAGCCTCTCTTTCAGTCCCAAAGCGAATTTCTTAGTTGCAACTTCTTGGGACAATCAGGTTTGTATAAAGTGTTAGGTTTCACTGTCTCGTTTTTATGCTTCTTATAATTTGCCAAGAGAGTTGATTGATGAATTGATATTTGTTAAAAGCAAGCAATTTGGTTAACATAATTATTTTGATATTTTAATTTTTGAGGTTAATTTTAGTTTTGGTAGACATCTGGTTGTCTTTATTTTTAGAAAATAGATTTTTTTAATTTTTATTTCCATATCTAGTTTTGTTGTTTTCTTCTTGTTTATTCTTAAAAGATATTTCCATGGAAAGCTTAGGAAAAATGTTTGTTAAATATAAAATTTTCAAAATAAAAAACAAGAGACTTGTTTGGCTTAAATGAAAAATTATACACAGAATGACCTTAAAATATTATATCAACCAGTCATAGTTCTTATTTTTATTGTGGAGAATATGGAAAGACAAATATTTTGGTGTTTTCCAATTTTTATAAAATTGGAGAATTAGAAAACACGTGTTTTCTAAACATTTTTTTTCACATTCAGTTAGCAAACATGTTTTCCTTCTTTTAGTTTGTTTTCTATCTATTTCAATTGTTCTTAAAATTTAGAATTCTTACATATGCTGTTTGAAAATTTTTGTAGGTACGATGTTGGGAAATAACAAGGAATGGGACCACTGTAGGCAGCGTGGCCAAGGCTTCGATATCCCATGACCAACCAGTAATGATCAAGTTCTTTTATATACAATGTCATTTATTGTCACTGATATTCTTAAATTTCTACATTTCTAACTCTTTCTTTACTTTTTTATATTGATATTGAAGGTGTTGTGCTCAGCTTGGAAGGATGATGGAACGACTGCCTTTTCTGGAGGGTGTGACAAGCAAGTTAAGATGTGGCCTTTGCTCTCCGGTGGTCAACCAGTAACTGTTGCGATGCATGATGCCCCTATCAAAGAGATTGCATGGATTCCAGAGATGAACTGCTTAGCCACAGGAAGTTGGGACAAAACCTTGAAGTAAGATTCCTCCCCCCCTCCCTTCCTTCATGTTACTGCCCACTTAATTTAACAGTTTTTCTGCATGGTAGCTAAATACCTCAGTAGGTGTTCTGACCAGTGTTAAACTGCAAATTCTGTTATCTTAGCAATTGTTTGGCTCCTTTTTTTTGGCTTTTAGATTAGCTGAATTCAAATTTAGCATTTTTTTGAGGACTGGTTTAGGAGATGATCCAACATTTTGGAGTTGCTTGATCTTTTACGTGTACACTTGAAACAAAATTACACTGGTTACTTTTTCATATTTTTTTGGCTGAATTTAGGTACTGGGATTTAAGGCAGGCAAATCCAGTGCACACTCAGCAACTCGGTGAGCGCTGTTATGCCATGACAGTGCGGTATCCTTTGATGGTTGTTGGCACTGCAGACAGAAACATGATAGTTTATAACCTGCAAAATCCTCAGGTAATGATTTCTCATTGTCTGAATTTCTAATTGGTTTTACTGAAGTGCTGTTTCACAGTCCCATAATTTCATATTGCTTTTAATTTTCTTTTTTTTTAAAAAATGTTTGGCATGCAGGGGTTTAGCATATTATAATAGTGATTATTACAGCAGTAGATTAAGTTAAAAGCATTGGAATGTCATGATTTAACATATGAGCTTGAACCTATCGGATGCCTGTTGAGGCATTTTCTTGTTCTTTCTCAAAATGCCTTAGATCTAAGTTGGTACTGCTTTGGAATAGCTCCAGAGTAGCAGACACCCGAGTACAAAGTTGGTTTATATCACAGCGCATAAAATGGAGTAGCACAGTGCATTCAACAAATTTATTAATTTTTGTTTGTTCCTTGATGAAGAAACTATTTTACCACTTTGACCTTGGTATCAATATCATGATGGCCTTGGGATGCTTTTCAAAAAACCAGATTATTTTTCATTCTTCATTTCTATTATTTTACCAAGTAAACTGTTTGTTTGTGTGAGTATCATTTTTTATGTGAGGCTGTGTCCTGTTTCTATAATTGTATTTCAAAGTGTCCCTTACTTGTCATTTCCCTTTTTGTTGAGATCATGCAGAAAAACTTGATAAATTATGTCTGACATCTGATGCCTTTAAGGCTAGGATTTGGGTTAGTTTTTTTTTTTTTTTTTTCCAAGTTCCTGTCATATCATTGCTTGGTTTCTCTTATCAATAACCTCTTCTTCTTTTTTAACATTTTATTGGCACAGCAGAATTATACTTTTGGTGATTCAAAAGTTTGAGGATGTTTGGGTTCTCTGCCCATTTAGGATGAGATGATGTTCCCCATATTATTGTTTATCCTTTACAGAAAAGTTGGAGAAAATCATTACAAGGAACAATTTTTTAGTTTTGGTAATTGTTGGTTTAGGTTCCAATCCCATGCTTTTTATTGCTATACAGTAATCACTTTTTTTTGAGAGAGAGTTCTGCTCTGATAAATGTTTAAATGCTGACAGACTGAGTTCAAAAAAATCGCTTCACCCTTGAAATATCAGACAAGATGTGTTGCAGCCTTTCCTGACCAACAAGGCTTCTTGGTACGTGCTTTGCTTATAATGACTTTTTTATTCTTTTCTACTGACTCTTAACACTTCTTGGCAGGAACTGGTTTGTTTCTTGTTTCTTATTTAAAATATTATTTCTTTGATGATAGTAGGTTATCTGGATTGTGTGCTGTGTTTATATGTAGGTCGGTTCAATTGAGGGAAGGGTTGGTGTACATCATCTGGATGAAGCTCAACAAAGCAAAAACTTCACTTTTAAATGCCACAGAGATAACAATGAGATATACTCAGTCAACTCCTTGAACTTTCACCCAGTAAGTCTTACTATTACTATTCTTGATATCACTTTGCTGTCACTGGATGCGTGTGGCAGCATGCTATTTTTAGAGAAAATCTTTAACCAGAAAATTTATCATATGAACTAAAGCTATACTCATCTGATTGCTTGGAATATAAAACTTGTTATGGCATATGCAGAAACCATGCAGCAACAGCAACCAAGCCTCAATCTAAAACTAGATGGGGATATAAAGAAACCATATGTTGCTAAATTACACTTTTTCTTATGTCCTTATTCCATAGCTCCATGGTGATACCTATATTATTGCAGGCCTCATTTTCTACCTTGCACCATCAAGTCTCGTGGCATATATTTGCTCCTGCTTTCTCTATATACTCTGTTACTGCAGAGTCTTTTTAGAAATAACCAGCTTCCCTGGTCACATATATTAGTAGCAATAGAACCGTGGTAGAGATGATCGGTGTTAGGAGTTTTCTGTTATCAGTGCATGTAGTACTTTTGAACATATCATCTCTTTCTTGCATACCTATTATTTTTAAACTGGTTTATTGACCCTTTAAAATATAAGCTGCATTTTTAGGTCATGCCTATGTTTTAACATGTAAACATCTTGCTTCTTTAGGTGCATCACACTTTTGCAACTGCTGGATCTGATGGTTCTTTTAATTTTTGGGACAAAGATAGCAAGCAGAGACTCAAGGTTATCTCCAGATCTTTCATTTCAGCATTTTTTCTTGTAGATTAGTTTTATATCATTTTATTATAGCATTGCCTTTCATGTTTATCTTTGTAAGTTAAAGCATTCAGTTGTATAATACACTTCATCTGAATTTCAGGCAATGTCAAGGTGCCCTCTACCAATACCCTGCAGTGCATTCAATAACGATGGCTCGGTTTTTGCATACTCGGTATGCACCATTTTCTGGTTTCTATAACCTGTGATTATATCCCTTCCAATGATCACTGTCTCTTTGAAGAGAGACAACTACTAGATGTCTTATGAACTGCGTTGAATAGATTCTCTAAGCATTGTCCTTGATAACACCATGATTCTTCATTCAACTTTCTGTAGGTGTGTTATGATTGGAGCAAGGGTGCTGAAAATCACAACCCAGCAACAGCTAAGACCTACATTTATCTGCATTTACCGCAGGTACAAGTGAATTAACTGAGTTTGAATCTTGTATTGCTTTTACTTAAATATTCCCATCGTAAACGGGCATCATGCAATGCAATGGTGTTTTTTAAACTTCAGGAATCCGAAGTCAAAGGAAAGCCAAGGGCTGGGGGAGCTGCTAGAAGGTGAAGCCTTTCAGAAAGGCTGGGCAGAGAAAAAATGGCCGTTTTTTTCTCTACTGAGACACGAGTTGTCAATAGAGTTTGGATTGGTGAGATAAGAGTTCATGTAGATGAATGATTTTCCTAGCTTTAGGTCTCATTTAGCGGTGCTGTTATATAGTAGGTAGTGCATATCATGTTTGGTGACATTTTTTTTTTGTGGGTAGTTTTGTTTTGGTATTTAACCAAAGCTAGATCAATCTTTCTAGACTACGACAGAAGGTTTATGATGAAAATCTTTTTGCATTTCCTCCTGTGGAGAAAATCAACAGCAAATCTTTCGTGACGTGTTATCAATAGGATCCCTCGAGTTTGCAGTTTGTCCTGTTAAACAGTAAGCAGAAATATAGCAAAAGTCTTGCATGACTGGAGCTTCTCGATGGTCAAATTCGAAGTCCTAAATTGCAGGCGGCAAAAGTTTCCGGATTCCGATTGAGATGTCGGAATGAGATTTCGGAAGACAAGGAGCATGCCAGATTTTATTGCCAGAGTTTTTCTTTTTACATTAAATATAACTATTAATTTCTTGTGATTGAACAAACAGGCATGACAAGTGGGGAGGTGGATTCAAACTTTCACTAGTAGTACTAAATGACTGAATAAATATTTTAAAAAAAATAATAGCTGTTAAAGAAACATAAAAAGCAAGATGTAATGTGATTGCTTTGACATTAAAGAAGAATTATTAATAGCAATACAAATAATGTCATGATTGGGAGAAATAAGCAAAGTGTTGGAGTGTAATGCAGCAGCGAATGATAGGGGATGGGTCCACTGATCATCCACCCAGCTTTCTGTGAAGGCTTGGGATTGCATGCAAGATTAGAATTAAGGTGCATGACAGAAATCTTATTATTCATTGCTTGAGTGAATGTCAAGAAAGGAACATATAAACTATAATGCCAAATGTGCGAAGGACAGAGCTGTTCCTTTCATAGAAAATATCACCTTTTCTTTGTTTTGTTTTTCTTGGACTTGTGTATGATTATCACAGCACGCGTTATCTTTACTTTTTCTCCAAGTCACGAACAGGGTTCCTTTTCAGGCTAGCTGCCCTGTGAAATTCGAGTCTTTAGGTGGACAAGCTCTGCTACAGATGTTGAAATTTCTATCATTTTTCTCTCTTTTGTAGATTTGCATGTTGGAATGTTTAATTTTTGTTCCAAAAGCTTGCAGCATAAAGAGATATCACCTCGACCACGCTGATCACCCTTCAGAGAGTGGTAATTTGAAACAATTTTCTTCATGGGATTTTGCCATTCTTGACCAGCAACAGCATCTCTTCGTGCGGTTCTTAGTTCAAATACTTTATACACCAGGCCTAGTATATATGGATATATTGGACTATCACACCTTGCTAGCTAGCATCCGTGATTCATGATTTGTGTTAGAGATAATGCTGAATGATCGAATTTGTCAACCAATCAATGCGTATGCTATCATGACCAGAATTTTGACTTAATCTTGAATTAAATTGTCAAGGATCCAATTACATTTTCTACAATCACAGGGACCGGTGTGACATAAATCAAAATCAGAGGGACTTCTTGAACCATGCGTATAGTACCACTCTCTTCTATTGCATTCATCTAGAATCCACTTTTGGCCTTTTCGATTCAATACACAATAAATAAACTCAGAATATATGACATTACGTCCCCAGTAGCAAATCATTTCTCCCGAATCTATGCGGAACCGTCCATCATCTTGTGAAAAGTCCCGAGAATTATGATGTAAGGTATCATCTCAGCTTCATATTCATTCAGCATGCATTTGATCTCCAACGCAGCGGCTCCTTTTCCTTTGGGCATTTCAATTGGTAGTTGCACAACAAAAATAACATCTGCATGTGGGTTTGACCTTACAATACATCTCGAGTGAAGCATGCAGATGGGGAAACAGCTGACGTCTACATCGATCTTATATGTTTGGCATTACTTGGCAACAAAATTATCACGGTCAAATATAGCAGCTGCTTGCCTACAAGCCAGAGAGAGAGAGAGAGAGAGAGGGCATGGGATTGAAACTTACATAATTTCTGTCTCTCCTAACTGGTGTGATGTGAGCCTCGTAAACTACTACATCATTAAAAACAGACAGCCTTACCTCTCCAAGACATCTGGGTGTCGATTGAGGTAAATTATACGAACTGTGAAGAAACCTGAGTGTAAAGAAAGGCATAATCTGCTGCTCCACTTAGCCCTCTAAAAGAAGGTACAGTCACCTGAACTATGATTGTTCAATGTGAAGGTCCGTCGTGCCCACATAATTAATCTGTCATTGAAAGCACGTATTCATAATTTCATACAGGTTCGAGCATGGTGCACGATAGAATAACATAATGTCAGGTTCATGCTAATCATGGGCCTTTGTTTCCTCTATCATTTTGTGGGTTCTGAAATTTACCTGGAAAACTACCATAAAGGGCTGGCAAAAACTCATTTACCCACGGGATGATGATTTTAACGGTTCATTTGACCCCTGAATTATCGAGACCGTGAAAGAACAAGACAAGCACTGTCAATCTAGTCTTCTCAAACAGTTATTTATTGAGTCAATTAAAGTTTATTTTCAAATTTGATCCGACGGATAGTTTAAAAGTCATAGATGATGTTATTTCAGGACAATTCGATTTAATTTGATATAAATAAACATATAAATAAACGACGAGTCATTCGATGATATTGTTTCAACAATTCTATCTGATATAGAGAGAAAAAAACTCTTACATCAATATTTCTTCTCTATGCTTGAATTGTTAAGAAAATAAATTAATTAAATGATGCATTGTGTTTTTTTTTATTTTCTAACTATCTTTATCTGTAAAATAACAGACGTTAATATAGATGATACTAATAATAATATGAAGATAATAGACCCAATTTGTAATTAGTCCTGATGGGCCCACCATCTAATTGATGACCACAAGGCCGCAAAAGGCCCTTATATAAACCTCCATGCTCTCCCGCTCCTAATCCCTCTCCTCATACGCTCTTACAAGCTTCTCTGAGAACGTTTCACAAACACTTACCAGACTTCTAAAACATTTGAAACGTTTCTTATCTCAAGCACCATGACTAGACCACAACAGCGATATCGTGGCGTCCGTCAAAGGCATTGGGGCTCTTGGGTTTCAGAAATCCGCCACCCTCTCCTGTAATTCCACTTTCTCGAGGCGTCTCTAGCTCATTCTTTCACTATCAAAAGAAAGGATTCTTTATCTGTCCAAAAGAAAACTTAAAGAAACGTTTTTTCTTACAGGAACACACACGAATCGCAGATCTTTTATGCTGTTTTTCTGCACTAATGAAAGTTTTGAGCGAGTTTCTAGCTGTTTTAATTCTTGTGCTAAAATGAAACGTTTCGTGTTTCTTTTGGAGTGCAGGAAGACTAGAATATGGTTAGGTACATTCGAAACGGCCGAGGACGCGGCGCGGGCATACGACGAAGCAGCAAGGTTAATGTGCGGGCCAAAAGCACGTACAAATTTCCCTTACAATCCCAACGAACCGCAATCATCATCATCAAAGCTTCTCTCAGCTACCTTGGTAGCCAAGCTACATAAATGTCAAATGACTTCCCTACAAGCAACCAAGAAAAATGTGACAAAACAGTCGCATGATGTACAATGTACCACTTTTGTCTCTAGCCAAGGCATTGCCGGAAACACTGTCGAAAACGGCTCGAAATGGCAGGCGGGGGACTGGGCTGGTGGGGAAAGTCAAGTGGGGGACGGTGATCGTCAAGAACATTTTAAGTCACTTGAAGATCATCATATTGAGCAGATGATAGAGGAGTTGCTAGATAGAGAGTCCATGGAGCTCTGCTATGTTGGTTCAACATGAAAATTCCAGTGGAAAAAACATCAAAATGTAGCAGCAGTTTCTACTGTCTAACGCTACATAATTGATTACCTTCTTAATTACTTTCACTATCTAATCACACACACACACTGCTGCCTGTCAAATGTATAATTTAATCAGCTCTTAATTTGGATTCGATAAAGCAGTGTGAAAGAGAGAACCTGATTAAATAAAGAATGCAATCCAAGGCGCATTCACCCTGTCTATGATCTAAGGCATATGCTAATGTCATCTGTGCACACTAGAAAATAAAGAAAGAAAGAAAGATGCGTATATGATGACATAATTTGGCATCATATGAAAGATATCGATTCCCTCTTTCTCTCCCTTTTACGAGTTTCGTCTGATCAGGTAAAGAATCCAAATCTCAAGGGCCCCGAAAGTGAGAAATTAGAAGTTTCAAAACACTTTTACTTTATTATTACTGCAAACATCGGGATCTGGACGTGCATTTTGCTTTCATGCAGGACCCCATGCACAGAAAAAAGATGAAGGGACACGAGCTCTGGCAGCATCTGACAACACATAGGATGGCCCAAGTATATCTATATCTATATCTATATCTATTTATGTATGTATGTGTGTATGTATGTAAATTAAATCCATGATGCAGCACGAGCTAGGGCGGCTAAGAGATTTCAGACGCCATTTTCCAGTACTTTCTATGCTAGCTCTTCAGTTTTGTGTCCAAGGAATTCATGTGTGAACATGTGCTGCGAGAAAAGACCTGGAGCCCGTTGATTCAAGCGCATTGTGTCTGTCACTCAAACAAAAAAATCTCTTATTTGCTTGCTTTTTTGCGAGATGATAAGAGACTCGACTGCTTTGCTATCCTTCCACCGTAGATCCTTTGATTTCTACAAAAGCATCGCTTTTTGACCCTTACAAGCATTCTCACTTGCTATATATATATATATATATATATATATATATATATATATGATCAAAGAGAGATCCCTCTTGATTTGGTATAATGAAGCTAAATAAGTAGGCTCTAACTAAGAGTGCGGTTGCGGTAGCTTTTCAAAGTGTTTTTCATGCCGAAATACATCAAAATAATATTTTTTTTATTTTTTAAAAATCATTTTTGACATCAGCACATCAAAATGATTTAAAACACAAAAAAAAATTCATTTAAAAAAAAAAAAAAAAAAAAAATTTCAAATTTTGGCCAAACGGCGGTGCAGCCGCTTGGCCAAACAGGCTATCTAGCCAGCAGCATACATGCTATTGACAGTGGCATGAAATTAATGGATAACAATTAGAAACCCTAAAAATCAATTGCATTCGTTCTGTTGAATATATATCTTAGCATAGTTTGAAAGCCTCGAGTAAATTAAACTTTTATTTTTTAATATATGTCTATTCAGGGAGTACATTTTGTCTGTGATTTCTGACTGCTCATAAAGTAATTTTATTAAATTTGACCCGCTAGAATTAATCTATGTGAAAATTAACAGTTTCATTAAAGCCCATTTGGATTTATTTATTTTAAACAATTTAAAAAAAAAATTAAATCATATTGTTTAGAATTAATTATATCAACTAGGATTAATTTATCAAAATATTGACTTGAAATAAATAAATAAAGGAGAAGAGGAAGTTATTGTACACCTTCTCACGTGACAATACTAGAATAACATTTTGTTTTATTTCTTTTTTTTTTAATTTAATTCAATCCTTCAACGTTAAGTTTATTGGAGATTAAACTCTTATAATACTTTTATAAAAAAAATTTTATAAGGTTATCTCATGCAAATGATCTTAATCATGAGTTTGATAAAAAGAAAATGGAACTGAAAAGATAAAGGCTAAAATTGTTATAAAAATAAAATAAAATATTTAAGGGATGAGATTGAAAAAACAATTTCAATCAAGAAAATTTTAAGAAAAAGATAAATAATAATAAAAAGAATACATGCCAAATTTGATTTGAAAATCAAATGTAGTGGTGAACTTGAAAAACAAATAAATTAAATTCGATACAATAAAAGATAGGACCAAATATGATAAAATCAAATGACCACCCTTTTTTAATTTGTTTTCAAGGTCAACATGTTTTGCGAGGGTGAAGAGAGAGAAAAGACAGGGAGAAGAAAAAATATTGTTAGAGCTCCGCCGTGAAGAGCATTGACACACCGCCCCATTGTGAAGAGTATGACGAGACGCTTTGAACTTTACCCTTGAATGTGGTACTTGCCCACTGTGAAGCGCCTCACTCTTTCTCGAAGAAGGTATATACCTCCTTATTATCTAATGCGACAACAATATTTTTATTTTAAATAATAGTTTAGTTTATTAAAAGATCTGGTTGCCCCCAAGACAACTAGCCAATTACAGAATATATATAAAAAACAAAAAAAACACCTTAAGAAAATCTAAGTTTAAAGATAATTTAATAATTTTATTGTGCAAGAAATCAAAATTTCTAAAAACTCTACATCCTCAAGTTCAATCAATTTAGCTTTTAAGGGCATGGTAGTAATTTTGAAGCACAACTTGAGAGTGAAAAGACTATAGATGCCCTGAATGTTTGCATTGACAGTCTAATCTCATGAATAGACTATTTTACCCTCACACCAAGTTATAAGGTTTTGATCTGTTAAGGAAAAATAATAATTACAGTATGAAAATACAGAGTAAGATATGAATGTTTAGGCTGAGATATTTTAATTATTATTATTATTGTTTTAATTTGTAGTTTGATCAGAGACAGGAAAGAACTTGCCATAGCTGAAGGATACCTCCTGGAAATAATGGTGGGATCCATTCGCTCTCATCAAACCCCATGCTTCATGATTAATCATCATCTATGAGGGAATTGATTTTGTCCCCCGCAAACATTCACAACTAAGCTCCCAACAGCCCTCCCAGCATGCTTATGCACTCCTAATTCCTCCATGATGTTCAATACATAATGCAGATCTCCTTCGAATATATATCACCAGTCTTTACATCTGTAAAAGAATTAATCGCAGCCTGTTCATCCCTTTTTTGCTGCCGATGATGGAATTAACCACACAGAGTACAAGGAGATCGATCCTTCTATCCTTAAAAAATGCTAAACAAGAGCTGTCGAGGACAGCGATCATTGTCCATGGAATCGCATGTCCAGATCATGGGAGAGGCACTGATCATGTGGAATTTTAACCCAGTGAAAATCCCAACCCATAAACATTTCAATCCCATGTTGAACTTCGGATCTTCCTTTATCATTGGAATTAGATACTTGGAATTGAGTGGGCGATGAATAGATCCGCCAACTGTTTCTTAATTTAAGGTTGGTGGCCAAGAACCTCCTACAAAAAGCCAAAGCGCTCTCCGTATCCCCATTTTCTAGCACTTGATGAATCAAAAGGCGTCTGGAAGTAGAATGGAGCGACCATAGCAAGCATGGATGCTTGATTTGTTCCTTTTCAATTAGCTTTTTAAGTGTACAAGCCCTCATTAGAACCGATTGATCATCTGAACTTTCATGGATTCAGGTTTATCCCTTTGCATTCCTCCCTCCACTTCTTCACAGGGGGGCATGCGGCGGGCAGTGCTTGTTTCAACAGTGCTCGTCCCGCGTCAAGCATGAACGTTATTTTTGTTATAAATCATATCCTGTAACATCATTTAACAATTTAAATTTTTAGATGAAACGATTTTTTGATATGATATCAAAATTTTGTGGACCCAACAATCATGTGTTCGAATCTCATCATTCTCATTTTATTCGATAAAAATCAAACACAAAGTAGTGTGAGTATGCATGCAAGTTTCAAACTCAAATGATTTTCACTTGAAGGGATGTGTTAGAAAATAATATAAATTATATTTTAAAAATTCAACTAACAGTTTAACATTTTAGATGACATGATTAATTGAAAGTCTTTAGCCTGCCCTTCATCGTATACCAACAGGCAAAAGGACACCATTTTTTGTTCTCTTATAATCACGTTATAGTTTAATTATGTTTAATAACTTTGCATATAATATAAATTTTTAGATTATATATATATATATATATATATATATATATATATATATTGAAAATGGGCAGATCACATGCTTCTACAAAGCAATTTTACCATTTTCAATGCAAGCTAAAAGTTATTTAGAATCCTTGACAGGAAGATTGATTCTTCCTTACTGGATTTTTAATTCGTAAGTTTTTATATTTTGCTCCCTGATCCGCTCATATCACCTCTCCAGGAACGAGAGATGGAAATTCAAGAAAAAAAAAAGAAAATTAGCATTGCTTTCATTGGAAACTTGCACATGCACTGTATAAAATTTCATCAAATAATTCCTTTTTATTTTTTTATATGTGCATTTTATTTTGAGAAATCAAGATAATCCCATAACATTTAACAAGACCTAAAAATAGATAAATGGATATATAAGCCTGCACGTCAAGCCCATTTCAATGTGTGCATTGTTTGGGCTTGTAAAAACAAGTGGAAAGTGGTTGGAAGACCAACATCCCTGGCTCATCAAGGAATGGGCCGATGCCTCTTGATGGGCCTCGTAGATCAGCGCTGTAATTCCGAACTATCTAGCTGGATATTATTTATTGCTGGGAATATAATTAATACACACATCATGTTCTGATTTAAGATTAGTTGTTACAATTCATAACCTGTAGCAGCACTTCGTTAATAAGTTTTTATCTAGTATTTTTTTTATTAAATTCAAATAATAATCTTGATTTATATAAAATAAAATAGAGAAAATTAGGATCTACATGAAAATTGCAGAAAAAATAGTAATTAAATTAAAAGATGTAAGCTAAGTAGAAAACAAATAATTAAAAATTAAAATTAACTAGAAAAAATAACTTCAAGCCTCTTATGAACTGAACTGTTTTTAGATATTTTATCATATCATAAACTGTTGAGATAATTGTTTTTATATCATACTCATTTCAATTATTCATTTAATTTTATTTTTAACCTTATATTTCAATTTCAATACACTTTTAAATGAATATCTCCACAATTTTCTTCTAAGAAAAAAAGGGCTTAATTGCAATTTCATTTTCTGTTAGTACTAAAATCCTTATATATTTTTTTTTATCACGTGTCCCATCGCTCTGTAGACCCTTGCATGCACGTACGTTTCTCAGTGGCAGAATAACGTTGCTAGTATTTTGCCGCCCAAAAAATCCTTATATTTATTTATTTATTTTGCACTCTCTCCTTTTCTTTTCTCTTAATCTTAATTTTTATTTTCCGTGCGTGCAATGTGCTGTAGCGCCAGGTTTTGCTGAAGGATTGCGGAGTTGGCGACCGAAGATATGTCTGCCGAAGTCACAGCAGCCACCGCCGCCAATGGCAAGGGCGTCAGCTTGCAGGAAATAAAAAACGAGAACGTCGACCTGGTGAGACTTCTATTCCTATTTTTCTTTTCTTCAATTTTTTTATGTACGTATAGTTGATGATGATAGGTTATTACTATGGCAATGAATTTAATTGATGATAAAATATTCAGAGCACAAGTATGAGATTGTGAAGAGGCTGCAAGCTAGGAAGCATGTCTGCGGGATGACTGGAGATGGTGTAAACGACGCGCCTGCTCTGAAGAACGCAGACATCGGAATTGCAGTGGCCGATGCTACTGATGCAGCCCGTGGTGCATCTGACATTGTCCTGACAGAGCCAGGACTGAGCGTCATAGTGAGTGCTGTGTTAACAAGCAGAGCCATTTTCCAGAGAATGAAGAATTACACCATCTATGCAGTGTCCATAACCATCCGTATCGTGCTGGGTTTTCTTCTCCTTGCTCTGATTTGGCAATTTGATTTTTCTCCTTTCATGGTTTTGATCATTGCTATACTTAATGATGGGACAATCATGACTATCTCCAAAGACAGAGTGAAACCATCTCCACTCCCTGATTCCTGGAAGCTTAAGGAGATCTTCGCTACTGGGGTCATTCTAGACACCTACTTGGCTTTAATGACTGTTCTATTCTTCTGGATTGTTCACAGTTCTGACTTCTTCTCTGTAAGAATTACTATAAACCTTACAAACTAGCACATGGTTTTATCATGCTGTTTATATTCCTATAAAACACATAAGAACTTGTAATGTTTGTCCCTTCTGCCAGTTTGTCACTGCTATATAGTCTTCTGCAGTGCTGATATTGATAGCACACTGTCAATATTTGCAGGATAAGTTCGGTGTGAGGTCCATCAGGAACAACCATTACGAGCTTACATCAGCTGTATACCTACAGGTGAGTATTACCATTAAGATTGCGACAATCATCGCTGTGTATGCCAGCTGGGGATTTGCGAGAATCCATGGAATTGGATGGGGATGGGCAGGTGTTATCTGGCTTTACAGCATCATCTTCTACATCCCTCTTGATTTCCTCCAACTCATAATCGGCTACGCCTTAAGTGGAAAAGCCTGGGATAATAATCTCCTCCAAAATAAGGTCAGTGTGGTCATTTTTTTTTTACTATGAATGTTTCGACATTTCAAGTTTCATCTCGAAACCTTCTCCCCTGTGTTTAATATGTACCGATGTTTCATTGATTATTCCATGGTCTCTTTTGTTCCAGGCCGAGGGAGCTTCCCACCCTCAAGGCCCATGTGGTGAAACTCAAGGGACTGTTTGAATGATAAACAGTGAGTTTATAGTAGATTTTTTTCTTCTCTAGGTTATAGGGATTAGGGCGTTAATCTATTTCATTTTTCTTTTGACAATTTTGATTATTAGTTTGTAAGATATGCAAGATTTGGGAATAATTAACCCGACATTGAATTTCACAACCCTTTTCATTTATGCCTCTCAGGTAGAAGCAGTTTCATTATTTTATTTTTTTTCTTGCAACCTAACTTTATAATTTCGATTCAATCATACTTCCATTTATGTAGAAAATTGTAGCTTTTAAGGCAAAACAAACAAACAAACAAACAGGCTCTTCGTGCATTTAGTGAAACAAAAATCACGCAGAGATAATTATCTAGTAGATAATTTAGTGATAAGAACTTAAGATTAACGAGTTTGATTTCTTTGTAATTTTAGATTCGAATTATGTGATTACTAATATAATAATCACTTAAGACTTAAATGGTTGTTAGCTTTAAGACCCGTAAGATTAGTCGAAATACGTACAAGCTAAACCAATACCAATATTAATAATAAATAAGAAAAAAACACGTATAGACGGATTATTGTACAGTTTTTACAAGACGATGTGAGATAAATGACTTGTCTTTACATTGACGTGAGATAAATGAATTCTAATGAAGTAGCAGGGGCACCTTTATTTTTTTAGCACTGATTTCTAAAAGTATTTTAAAAAAAATATTTTTTAAAAAAAATATTTTTTGGGTGTTTAAATTGACGTAAAAATAATTGAGGCCAATCTGGCTATCAGAGCCTGGTTTCGATCCAGGGACCTGTGGGTTATGGGCCCACCACGCTTCCGCTGCGCCACTCTGATTGTTGATACGGTTTTCACATTAATGTTATTTATTATCATGTTTCCGAACATTTCCTTCCTGCCTGTCAATTGCTACTAGCCTTGGAGGGACGAAATAGACAGGACAACCAACCGTGAAATAGGAAAAGTTCCTGCTATGGTAGTTATCTCAATCGAGCAATTCTTTAAAAAAAATGTTGCTGAAGATATATAGAAATATATCATTAAGAGTTTGGAATTTGGATTGTTTGGTAGACCGGGCAGGGAGAGGGCAGGGCATTGGATCGCAAAACCATGAACCGTGATTTCTCCACTATTTCTTACATGGGTTCATTTGATATGATATAATTAAATTGATGGGTTTAAAAACAACTTACATAATTATTAAAAATATAATATAGTTAAAAAATATCAACAAAAAATATATTTTTAATATTGAAATAACAGCATTTTAGATCAATCTAAATCTAAATTTATTAAATTTGCAAACCTCATCATAAAACCATGATACAAGCTGTTTCTTTTAAGATTATTTTTTATTTGAAAATATATTAAAACAATAAATTTTAACACCATTATATCAATATATATATATATACCATAGAAAACTCGGCACGACGAATGGTCAACTAAAGCTACAACTTCCCACATTGCAGCACCGTTAAAGGTGAGGAAAGGCTATGTCTTGCAGAAAATGACTTGAAATGGGAGGTAGGGCAGATTTGGCTACAGCTTGTATATATCCTGATTCGCAGTGCATTGCTGCTCAACTCAGCTGAGCTCTGAAGAACTATGATCTCGGTGTTCATCCGCATAGCAGAAGGATAGAACAATATCTGGTGATCGATTGAGTTGACTGGATGAAACAAGCTCATCTGAGAGAAAATAGAATCTCACCACCTCTACATTAGTTTCATGTCCTTTAGCAACCACCACCCTCCTTTTTATCTGATATGAGGACACCTTGCTAAAACCTCGGGAAATTGTGCTGCTGAAAGATCGAAAAATTGGAGCTGTTTATGGAGAAATCATCTAAAATTCAACTCAATTAACAACTGTAACAATGGGGGGGTGGGAATCTAATGATTTTCATACATCTAAATATACAAAAGAAATGGTCGATGTACTCTTCATCGGCGAGAAGGCAGGGCAAGAGGGACAGGTTCTGTAACTCTCAGTGACCCTCCGAGCTCAAGCGGTACGAGAGGGATGAGAGAGTGCAGGACATCTGTTATCAATGGCCTGTAACTTGGTTCTTGTTGAACGCATAGTACTGCCACTGCAGCTACCTACTCAAGCATAATATGTGGTTAAATTTGTACACAAAAAGCAGGAAGAAAAAATTTACGAGCACAGAAATATTTAGTTTCTTATTCAATATACCTGGTGTAAGTGTTTTAAATTCATAGTGTCTCTGATAACAGGATCCACGATGCTTGGAAGCTTCGATCTGTCAGCAAGTCGAGGCATGGCCTGCATGTAAAAAATCATCGTACAATTACGTTCCAAACCTCAAGGAATCCTGATTGATATTACCTAGGCTCCTCGCGGCATGACTGCTAAAACGAAGGTTGAAGGAAAATTACCCATGAGACTATGAACTGGCAATGATCCGGAGATATCTTTTCCACTGGTTTTCTTCCTATCAGGAGTTCCAGAAGGAGAACTCCAAAAGCATAGACATCACTTTTATCACTAAGCTTGCCTGGAAAAGGAAAAATGGAAGTGATCATACTTCTCTTCCCAAGAGCTTGGCTGAATGAACAACCAGGATCCATTCTGTATCAAAGAAAGACTAGACGCAGGAAGTGTTGTTTAATAACCTTCTATGTAGCACAAAAGAAAGAAACAGATACTCGCTGGTAGAATTTTAAGAATTGGTTCAGCCTTGTCAACAAATTAAGCCTTAGGGATGAGGTGCTAAAAGACACTGCATGATTTTAAAACTATGAAAACCTTTTATAAAATATCTTGTTTAGGCATCCGCTATAAGAATCTCTCACCAACAGTAAGCATTTTTAGTTCTATTTCACAGTTATACAGCTGAAACAGTGATTCTTGCTGGAAAATCATCACATTTCATGTGACAGAGGTTAGAACTACGAAAAGTTCATCAAAGAATGCAAGAACATAATATTTAATTACTGAAAAAATGAATGAGAAATAAACTAAGAAATCATAGAAGAAAGCAACAATGTAATTTGTAATTAGCAGAAGTATGAAAAATAAGAGATCAAACAACAATGATCAACAGCATGTAACTTCTCTGGAAGTAATTTGACATACCATCCAAAAGGTACTCTGGCGCCACATAACCTAAAGTTCCTGAAAGCTTTATGTACTTGTTTTGGATACCAGAAGTTACAGCAAGGCCAAAGTCTGAAAGCTGAATTAAGTAAATGCTCATCAGACGAAACATCCTAGTTAGAATCATGGACCGATACCAGGAACATGCACCTATGAGGAGTGCAGAACTCATGAGTTTGTCATACATGCATGGCTTTTACCTTTGCGCTGAAGTCGGAATCCAGAAGAACATTAGATGACTTCAGATCTCTATGGACAACAGGAGGATTGCAATGCTCATGAAGATACTCTAGTCCCCTGGTCAATATCAGTTTTGGTGAGAGCAAGTAATTAGCATAAGAAGAGGATAAAGAAAGAGAGTAAAGCGCAAATCACAGAAATGGGAGTCTGAGTTACCTTGCAACATCAACAGCAATTTTCATTCGCAGATTCCAAGTTAATGCTGATCCATGTGTTGGCCCTACATGTTCATCAATAGTATAAATAGTATAAGAAAAAAGGTCCAAGTTGGTATCTTCTAAATACTTATTTTTTAATTTTAAATGTGAGAAAGATATGAAGTTTACCATGCAATTGACTTTCCAAGGACCAATTTTGCATCATTTCATACACAAGAAACCTTGTTTCACCATGAATGCAATAACCCAGAAGAGAAATTATGTTTTGATGATGGATTTTCGTTAACCAGTTCAGCTCGTTCTGCATTTTCAAACATAATTTAAATGGAAAGGAAAGCAATTAAAGAGGCCATAATTATTAAAAACAATTGATAATCAAATCAATTTCATGTTAGACATTACCTCAAATTCTCTTTCAATGTCCTGTTCTTCACCTTCAAACCTCTTCACTGCTGCTAGGAGTTTTTCACTGAAACAAGCTTTATACAAACATCCACGACCACCTTCACCCAGAAAATTATCTTCCTGGAAATTGTTTGTTGCAGCTTGCAACAAATGATATTCCATAGCTGCAACTGAACCATTCTTCTCAGCCATCCTTAAGGAATTTAATTTATCCAGCATCGGAACATCTAAATATTAAATTTAAACAGAAAAATGGAAATACCGAGTGAGCATAAAAAGCACAATTGTGTGTAACATGCCTCAATAGGAGAATTGCAACAGCAAAAGCAAATTCAGTTCAAGGAAAAGAACATACCATTGCTTTTACTTTTGGCACTGCATGCCCTTGATTTTCTCAGTCTGCAGATCCAGCAACATGAGAGAAACAACACTATTCCAACAAGGAGAGTGGAAGCAACAATTAGTGCTATTAGGATTCTCTTATTCAAATCTTGGTGGTGCGCTTCTTCAACCGCAGGAACCATCCCTGGATAAACAGCAAGGAGGGACTGATAAAACAAGTTTTGGAGAGAAATATGCAAATCAATTATGAAGAAAGAAAAATCACATTTGAACAAGAGAATCACAAGAAAAATCACAGATGTTACATCAAATTTTTCTATGTGCTTCTTATTCTCAAAATAAAATTTTATCAAGAACGAGTTCGGTGCGGTAGTATTAATTTCATTTCAAGGTTCATATCCAATTTCAGGGTCCCCCCTCCCCCCTACATTTCACAAGAGACCAAAGAACACACAGGCGCCCGCAAATTAACAATGTAGAACAAATCTACAGCAAGATCACGTTATTGCACTAAGGGTTTGAAATTTGAATGTTTAATGTGAAACAAAACAATCCCCTCTAGCCCATTAACAGCTTGAAGTACAAAGACATACATATAAAGGCAATGAGTGCTCAAGAACCAAGATGAGGATAAAAACACAGACTTCAAGAGAAGAAAATGAGCGTCGTTAACATACTTGGAGATTGAGCTTCCATTTTTGAAGAGAAGATAGAAATGGGACTGTCTTTTTTAGCAAGAGGATAGCCAGAAGTGGTGAAAAGAGTTGGCTCAGGTATGGCGTCAAGCAAGCAAGACAGAGATGTACTTAACAGCGCCCACATGGGCAATCACATACAAAAAACATCCATTTCTTGTTCTCTAAACAGACAAGAGGTGGAGAGATTTAGATTTTGTACTTTTGTTGTCATAGGGCGTCAAAGTTTTTTATTTCCCCTTAAATTTTCTAACTTATAGGTAATACGAGCGATTTACCCGCGCGATGCGCCGGGTTTTTTTTATCTATGTAAAAATTTTATTATTTTTATATGTATTGTATTCTGTAATTTTAATATTTTATTAGTAAAATTATAATTGATAATATTTGTATAACAGAAATGAAAAGTGGTTTGTATATTTTTTAATCGCAGATAATGCAGGTAATTTTTTTCTTATGAATTGCATTTTTTCCCAAGTAATATTAGATTCGAAACATTATAAATAATAATATTGGAATTTTTTTCCCATAAATAAACTTACATTTTTTGCGTGCTATAATTAGTTATTTCAATGTTTAATTACTAAAATTGCAATAGATAAAATATGTTAGAAATGAGTTTTTTGCGTGGTATAATTAGTATGCTTGGCCGCGCATCGCGCCAGGGTTTTTTCTATGTAGAAAACTAATTGATTTTTTACATGTTGTAATTAGTTGTTTAAATATTTAATTAGTAATATTATAATAGATACAATATGTAACAAATATTAATTTTAAAATTATCACCAATAAAACTTAAAATGTAAATATATTAAAGAAACTTAATAACCGTGGAAATAATAAAAATTGGTAAGATCATAATTATTGTAAAAAAAAATTAATTTTATAAGATTTATAGCTCATATTATTATATTAAAATTACTGAAGAACAATGATAGTATTTTTTTTCATAAGAAATCAAGGTTGTATATATATATATATATATATATATATCAATTTTAAAATGATAATCAACGCAAATTAAAATTAATAGTTTTATTATTATTATTAGCGATGCGGCGGCTTTTTTTTTATCTATGTAGAAAATTGATTGTTTTTATATGTATTATATTTTGTTATTTTAATATTTAGTTAGTATAATTATAATTGATAAAATCTATGTATTCAAAATGAAAAATTACCCGTATATTTTTTAATTGTAGATAACCTAAGTAATGTTTTTTTTAACTTTAATTTTTTTCCCCGGTAATATTACATTTAAAATATTAAAACTGAAAATATTGGAAATTTGTTTTTAAGAAATAAACTTAAACAAAAGAGCACCAAATTTAAATTCAAAGGAATTTTTTTTTTATAAGATTTATTAAGATATTATTACATTAAATGTATTTAAGAATAGTGACATTAAATTTTTTTAAGGAAAAAATCCTAGGTGATTTTTTCCTCTCTCTATATATTTATAGGCGATAATATTCAATATTTTTTTTTATGTTATTCGATTAATTCATTATATTATTATATAAAATGTATTTAAGAACACTGATATTAATTTTTTTTATTCAAAAAATCCTAGGTCATGTTTTCTTCTCCCTATATATATTCCTATGAGATAATATCCAATAAATATTAGAATATATAATTAATGAAAGACTAAAAATATCCTAAAAACTTTAACAAAAGGAAAAAAAATAAATATCATTGTCATTACTGTTAAAACAATAAAAATTATTAAATTATACGGAGAAAAAAAAATATTAACAAAAGAGTAAGCAAGAAAAACAATTAAATTATTATTAATATTATTATTATTATTATTATTATTATTATTATTATTATTGTGTTAAGTACAAAATTAAAATTCAAAGACAATTTTTTTTTATGTTATCCGATTTATTCATTATATGATTATATTAAATGTATTTAAGAATATTGATATTATTTTTTTTTATTCGAAAAATCCTAGGTCATGTTTTCTTCTCTCTATATATATTCCTATGAAATAATATTTAATAAATATTAGACCATATAATTAATGAAAGACTAAAAATATGCTACAAACTTTAACAAAAGGAAAAAAAATAAATATCATTGTCATTACTGTTAAAACAATAAAAAATATTAAATTATACGGAGAAAAAAAAACATTAACAAAAGAGTAAGCAAGAAAAACAATTAAATTATTATTAATATTTTTATTATTATTATTATTATTATTATTATTATTATTATTATTATTATTATTGTGTTAAGTACAAAATAAATATCATTGATATTACTGTCAAAAAAATAAAAATTATTAAAAGATTTAGGACCGAAACGAAACTGAAATGTATAATAAATTTGCATAGAAGGATAAAATTGAAAGAAATCAAACTTTGATACTGAAAATATTAAGGATTTATAATAATTTTGCATGGAAGGATGAAATTGAAATCAATGTAAACTTTGATACCAAATAAATTTCGAATTCCAGGCCAACCCACAAAATTAAAAGAATGAGGACCGAATTGGAACTCCAATATATAATCAATTTCAATTGAGGGACGAAATTGAAAGCAATTAAAACCTATATAATAGCATTAAGGGCAATAATAACAAATCAAAACGTTCAGGGACTGAAATGAATTTTGGCAAAAAACAATTTAGCTGACGTCAGCTGGCGCAGGCAGGAGAGAGAAAGGGGGGTGAAAATTCAAAGGACCATTGACACGTATCCGGACATCAGATGGACACACGCGCCGCCCCATGTGGAAGAGAACATGCCGGAAAATCATCCTAGACGCCGGTTGGTTATTTTTGGACGCCGTATGAAGCCGCACGCGCCGTCCGAAAAACGCGTGGGCGCTGGATCGGACGGCGCGTCGGGCGACGCGCCATCAGTTTTCGGCGAAAAAAAATTAAAAAATTGGCTAATTACCGTAAGGTCCCTCATCCCCAGGGCGTGTTTTTGTCGTTATCGGGGGGCGAATTCGTCTCTGCACTGTTTAGTCTAATGTTAAAAAAATAAAAAAACCGGCCGGCCGAGCCGGACCGGTCCGGACGGGGCTGGTCAATGACCGTCCAGCCCCCAAAAAAGACGGCGTTTTTTGTCTTTTTCGGGGGCTAATTTCGGGCATACACTGTTCATTTAAGAAAAAAAAAAAAAAAAAAAAGCAAACCAACAGCCGCGAAGCACCGAGACTTATTGCCAATGAACAGTGGCAATGAGTCTGGTGCTACAGGAATCTACAGTAAATGTGCGATGGCTTTTAGTTTTTTTGTTAATACTATTTGTTTGCAGAAGATGACAAACTGTAGACTGTTTCAGGGAAAAGGACTCATGCTAGGGGCAGTCTCTAATCTCTATAGCAGTCGCCTTTCTAACACTCGCTCTCTCATGAAGCCACGTGTGTTTTGAGGATATTATTTCTGTCAAAAACAATTTCACAGCTGATTTTTTTTTAATTTATATATTGATGTATGTTTGTAAGGGTAGTTCAGTTGTTTTTATAAGGTATTTTTAGTTTTTTTAAATAAATATTAAATTATATGTATTACAGGGACTCCAATCTTATTCTTTAGTTTGTAAACATTATCTTATTAGTTTTTAATTTTTTAAAATAGCAGTGTTTTTAAATTGTTTTAAAAACAATTTAAAATTAGTTTTGAAATTAAGTGATTATGAGGTGATTTAATAACTATATATAATAATTTATTTATTAATATATAAATTTATATGTCTTATAAATTCTCAATCTAAATTATCAAACGATTTGTGTCAGCAAAATATCTTCTTTAAATCTTTAACCAGTCCGAGATCCTTGAACTAATTCATGGCGGGGGGGGGGGGGGGGGGGGGGGGGGGGGGGGGTAAGAGCATTTATGAAAGCAAGCTGGATGAAAACCAAGGCCCGTCCGTTTCTTTCTTCCGTTCACCTCAAAAGTAACGTGTTAATAATTGAAGAGGGTCCCTTCTCGTATTTGCATGCAAGAAAACTGTGATCACTTTCATCTTCCTGGTTCTCTCTCCTTTTTTCCCTTCAATTTTCTGTATAGAGAGAGAGGGAGGGGGAGAGAGAGAGCGAGGCGGGCTGGCCATGACCTGTGCCTGTGCCGCTCCAAGAACCACCAGCGTCAGCTGAGCAAAATAAAATCTTAGGAAGCTAACGGCGAGTTCGTGATCTTGAAGAAGCTAACGGTATATATAGTACCTAGCTAGAGTAAATTCATTATTGACGTCAATCACACAGCTCACATGTGAGTTTTGTTTCTATCAGCAACGTTGAAACTCGAAAAACCGAAGCACATCTATGATTTCTACGCTACTGAATGATGGTTTGGCAAATTGATTGTGATCTTCATTCCAACAGTGAATTCGAGTTATAACGTATATTTTTTTATAAAAATTCAAGATAATCAAAATTTTAACTCACCCGAATCCCTAAAAAAACGTTTTGGTAGAGTTTTCTCCTATAAAAACAATTAATTACAGCAGAGCTTTAAATGTTCTACAAATGCAGAGGTGAACTAATTCACATATATAGGCCTCCTTCTAACCATTAAAAAAATTATGGGACATACATATCTCGTCTGTTTTCACTGAGCTGGGGACAGCAACGATGGCGACGGCACACTGTGTGGCCTAAGCTTCCAGCATCTCTTTCAATGCCCCACTTCCAAATTCCAATCCCAATCCTTCACTGAAGATCCCACCACCAGCTTTGCCAGCCCTTTCATTCGCCGATCCCACTCAACCACCTGATACTATTCGGAGACTGGAGAGTGCGTGCAAAACACCAGGGTGCTGAACTGAAGGATCAGAGCTGCATGAACACAAAATCTATTGAAAATATTTGCTGGTAATAAATATTATCAGCAGCTTACCAGCAGAAAGCAGCTGTTTGTATTTAATTCTACAGCTTACCAGCCGATCAATAACGTTATGAAAGAGAGATAGGCAGTTGGTGATGATATTTCAATTGAACCACTGCATGTACTCTCCTATCTTTCATTTATCTTCTTCACTTGCCATCAATGTTCGCCCTGCCATTCCTTACCGTCCGGCCCGACAGCCTGGTGCGAGCGGGCTTAATGAAACTTCCATGAGCTGAAGACACTGCCTTTTGTGTGCATGTGTTTATTTGGAGAGAGAGATTTTGGGACTCGGTGGAAAACCACGTGCTATGCTGCGATTGGATCAGCTGGAATTAAAAAAAAAAAAAATCCATCCAAAATCTACGTGTGGGCGCTATATAGTGTCCGGGCTGGGTATGACCAATGCATGTATTCTAATCATTTAGGCCTTTCTATTATGGATTGAAATTCGAAAGACTGTGTGATTGGGCCATGAGCCTAGGATGCATGATTTGCTTTCATTGAAAAGTGGAACGTAAAATACAAAAAACTTTTTTTTTTAGGTTTGTTTAAAAGGGAAGTTGCTTATGCTTTTCTGATGATTTCTAAGAGTATTTTTATATTGAAAAAATTAAATTATATTTTTAATGTTTTTCAATAGTTATAATGATATTGAAATGAAAAATATATTTGTTTTTTTTAAAATATATATTTTTAACTACAGCGTTAGGACACTTTCATTTTTTTCAAATATCAAATATTGTTTTTGATTCTTTAATTAATTTGATTGTATAATTTGGGTAGGAAATAACCTTAAGATCTCACTCTTTTTGTCTTCAATTTTATCATTCAACATTGAATTGATCGAGAATTAAACTTAATGATTTTTTATTAATTTATTTTCTACAAGGTTATTAGAGTTTCATGACCTGAATTGCATATTTAGCAAGCTAATTTTCTTATGTGATCCGGTAAATACAAGTCAATCCTAATAAATTTAATATGTTGCTGTTTTTTTATTTAAATATCTTGATTTTTCTTAGTTAAATTATATTTATCCTCATTATCAAGTTGTCTTTAAATTGCAAAATAAGCCATATCAATTCACTCTTAATATAATTCAACCTTTTTAAAATTAATTAAATAAATAAATATCAACAACATCTAAAAATATTTATATTCCAAAAACAAAATGAGTGTACTCGCAGCGTACAACATACAATTATTTATTTATTTATAAGCTACATTAAAGAAAGCATATGGTCTGGCATTTGCATTTAAGGGTCTTCTCGTAAAGATGGCACATATAACCAGGCATCCCATTCCACCCACCTCTCAATTATCAATTGTCCAGAGCCTGGACTCCGCAAGGCTCCCATTTCCACTGGAACTCGAGAAAACTAGCTCTCATCTCTAGATATCTACTGGATATTAATGGTTCGGTGACATTAATCGAGCATCAACAGGCTGGTGTTTCGTTCTCGGCCTCCTGACACAAACAACACGTGTCAAGACTGGTGGCATGATCATCAACAGGGCATGGCAATATGCTGGTAATGATCAAGACTAGGTTAAGATTGATAAATGGCTCGAGGCAGACTGGTAACCCATTTTCAGGCAGGCAGAGAGGAGTGGGAATATCAACGAGGATGAAAGTAAATGAAGTGATTCTGGTTCTTTTAGCACTTCTTTTGCTAACTGAGGCACTCTCGGAAGCCATACCTCGCTTCAAACACCAGGAAATTACCCAAGGCAAAGATAGAGAAGAGAAGAGAAGCAGCAGTGGCGGTGGCAGAAGCAGCAGAGGTGGTGGTAGACGGAGCAGAAGACCAAGGGGATCATCCAACTGTGACCCGTTATTTCAGTACCTATTTGGAACCTGTGGCCAATGGCCTTTCCCAACTCCCCCCTCGCCAGACAATCCATTTCAGCCCTCACCAAGACCCTCCCCTCCTGGGAGGAGAGCTCCACCATTGCCTCCTCTAGTGCCTTCTCCTCCTCCTCCACTTCCGCTTGTCCCGTCTCCACCACCAGCAGTGCAGCCTCCTTTAGTCCCATCCCCACCACCTTCGTCACTATCCCCTCCTCTACCACCACTGGTTCCGTCTCCACCGCCACCAATACCATCTCCTCCTCCAGCACCTTTAGTATCCCCACCACCTCCGCTAGTCCCTTCACCACCACCACCACCACCACCACTGGTTCCTTCTCCACCACCACCACCACCAATACCATCTCCTCCTCCACCACCACTAGTATTCCCACCACCTCCGCTAGTCCCTTCACCACCACCACCTGAAGCGACACCATTACCAATAAATCCATGGCTATTACCTCCACCTGAATTCACACCTCCGCCACCACTAGTCCCTCTATTTGATCCACCAACAGAACCAGACGTACCACCAGATGATGAGTTTACACCAGCACCACCATTGGTTCCAATAATTGACCCACCAACAGAACCAGTTATGCCATCACCAGATGATCGATGAGTTTACACCATCACCACCATTAACCCCAATATTTTCCCCACCGAGTACCGATCAACCAAATATGCCACCAGATGAATTTGCACCACCACCACCATTGCCCTTATTTAATCCAACTCCTCTAGCTCCCATATTTTCTCCACCAGTACCTGACGACCAGCCTCCACAATTTCCTTTTCTGCCACCAAAAGAACCATATACATTCACTCCACCTATAGAATCAGCCACCCCAAATGCACCTGACCTTTATTTCCCACCGCCTTCAATGCCTGAAATACCAGAGAATCCACAGGATCCACTGCCATTTCCTAATTACGTGCCGCCAGCACCAGATGCTGCATAAAACTCCATCCACTTCAGCTTCTACAATCACCAATTGCTCTTCCATTAAAGCACCGAATGCTTCTTTTTTTTTTTTTTTTTTATCTTTGTACTAGAATTAATCTGTAAAAAAACCAGAAAAGAGTTCACTTTGAATCGAGAAGAATGGTCGTTTTGTATGTTCACTTTCAAACAACATCGTTTTAAGATACAGATACCATTCATCGGCCAGTCAAAATGAAATAGCAACAAAGCCCTCATACTAATCCTAATGTTTATATCAGCAAATTACTTCTTTTAAAACGATCGGGTCTAAATTTATCGTGTTTATATCAAACTACAAACCCTAGTTTAAAATCAAAACCCCCAATTTATTAATTTCACACTACTTAATCTCATGGCTTTGATTTAAATTATTGGAGATGACATCACGGATTTTTTTCATAAAAAAATATTAACATAGTAAATTAAAAATACTGACAGAATAACATAGTTTTATAAAAAAAAAATTAATTAAATAGCATAGTTTCAACTTGTTGCATTTTCTAATCATGAATATCATGGTTCTAAACACAATAATTTAATTTATTATGATCTAAATTGTTATATATTATGAAATTGGTTTTTAATAATTATCATGGTTTTAAAGCATGATATTTATTTAATATTATATTTTTTAATTTCAATGCTTTTTTTTTCTAGCGCTCGCAAGAGCGAAGGTGGTATCTTCATGAATGGCTGCAATACGTCTACTGATTCGTTAACAAATGAGATTGCTGATGGCCTTTTCTACAAAAGTGAGCATACTTGTTGGTCTGATGAATTTTCAGTGTACTAATAAAAATACTTTTTATTTAAAAATATATTCAAAATAATTTTCTTCTATTTTTATATTAATATATTAAAATTATTGAAAGAAATTAAAAAATATTAATTCAATAATTTTTCAAACAAAACATTTTCAAATGCAAAAATAATTAGTGATTAAGTAAACTATGTCTAAAAAAAAAGTTATAAGAAAAATAAACATTCGATATAGTAGTAATAATAATTGTGTTTTAAAGTGTTTTTTTTTTAAATATATTATAATAATAATATTTTTATTTTTATAAATTTATTTTTAATATCAGTAAATTAAAACAATTCACAATTCCTATTAAAAATTTTAAAACCTCTCGTTTAAATGCGGGCCATAGACAAATAACTTTTTTTCTCAACCAAGAAAAAAAGAAAAGAAAAGAATGGATAATATTTTATTTATAAAATATTTTGAGTGTTCAAATAATTATAATGGTAAGCTTATATTTTTTTATTGAATTTTTAAATTTCTGACTCATTATATTATTGTGTAAAGTAAACTAATTATATAAAAAATAAAATTTTAAACATAAGAAGAAAGTGTTATTGTGTTTAAAATACAAAATGTTTTTCTTTTTAATAATTAAAATAGAACGAGAAAGAAAAATAGAAGAGGGGGCTGAAGGACCTTTTCGAATTTGAAAAAAAAAGGGTTAATCATTTATAGTTATTTGGTATTGTAATATCAATTGATTTTTAACATATTTTTATCTTAAAGTATATTAATTTTTATTAAATTAGCATATCAAATCAAATAAAAAAATTAATTCAAAATATAAAAATATACTTAATTTTTTTTAAACGCATAAAACAAACAGAATTTTGAAAGCGCAATTACAAAGAACGGGGGGTAGCTTACTGATTCTCTTCTCCAGCAACCATCCTTTCAAATCACTCGCTCTCGTTCTCTTCTTCTCTCATCCCAATTTCAAACTCTCAAATCCACACGAGCAAAATGACAGATCGATCCACTGAATTACCACCGGAATGCTGGGAATTGATTTTCAATTTCCTTGACCACGACCGTCACTTCGAACCCCTCTCTTTAGTCTCCACTCAATTCCTCTCTATGACCAATCACCTCCGTCGTTCCTTGATAATCTCCTCCCTAACATCCCCTTTCCTTCCAAATATTTTCCAAAGATTCCCAAATCTGAAAGGAATTGAAATTCGTGAATCCGATGGAGACCTCGATTACCTTCTCCATCAAATATCCAATTCAGGGCTGGACCTTGAATCCCTCACTCTCTCTAGCCAAGAACAATTTTGCTTGATGGGTTTGAGAGAATTGGGGCTGAGAATGAAAAATATGAGAATATTGAATTGCTCGGAAACGAATTGCTTACAGGATACTCATCTTTTTGAAATTGGGAATTCGTTTCCATTGCTTGAAGATCTTAATATTAGCTTTCCGCAATATAATTCGCGTTTTGATCAAATTGGGTCTTTAGATTTGCAGCGTTTTTCAGGGATTGTAACTGATGAAGGGATCATTCACTTGTCAATGAAGCTCAAGAGTTTGCTTAAGATTGATCTTTCTGGTAACCATTTCATTACTGATAAATCACTTCAGTTTCTATCGGATAATTGTTTGTTGTTAAGGGAAATATTTATTCGTGAGTGTGATTTCATAACCCAGAATGGGATTGGCTCGGTTATGCGTAGATGCATTAATTTGAATTATATTTCGGTGGATGGAATTGGAATCCCTTCTATTGAACTGTATTTCCAAGAATCATTTGTTTTTGGGAAAAAGTTGTGTGAAATTAATCTCTCACATTCGTTTATCTCCGATGAATTGCTTTCTTCGATTGCAAACGCCTGTCTCCCACTAAAGAAACTGACTATCTGTAATTGCTATGATTTCACTTTTGTTGGAGTTTCTTATTTGCTGTATAAGTATCAGTTTCTTGAATACTTGGATCTTGAAGGAGCAAATTTTCTGACCGATGAGTCCATGATTGATTTGTGTGAGTTTCTTCGGAAGCTGACCTTTATAAACCTTAGTTTATGCTCTAAGCTGACGAGTTCGACCTTCTTTATGCTTGTAAGTAACTGTTCCTCGTTGAAAGATATCAAAATGGAGAGAACAAATCTAGGGGTGGAAGAGTTTCTAGTGGATTTTGGAGTCAACCCCTGTGTCATGTCTCTAAACTTGGCCAGGAATGAGAGTTTGAGTGATGAATGCATAAAAAAGATTGCATTTTGCTGCCCCCATTTGCAAGAGCTCAAGATCAGCCATTGTCCTACTATTACAGAAGAAGGGATTATAGAAGTTTTAAGGAATTGTGGTGAAATAAGACATTTGGAGATGAATCGTTGTTCAGGGATAAAGTGTCTGGATATAGACTTTGAACTTCCTAAGTTGGAGGTTGTGCAAGCGGAAGGACCAGTACTGGATGATGAAGCATTGGTGATGATTGCAACGAGATGCCGTGGATTGATGCATTTGAACCTGGAAGGTTGCCTGAATGTGACGACAAAAGGGGTAAATGGAGTAGTGCAATGCTGTAGGAGATTGAGGGAGATAAATTTGAAGTGGTGTGATAATGTGAAAGTTGATATCATACCAAGAATGGTGTTTTCAAGGCCATCCCTGAGGAAAATTATCCCACCGTGTAGATTTATTCCTACTGATAAGCAGAACAAGCTTTTTCTGCGTCATGGATGTTTAGTCTGCAGAGGCTAATTTTCTGGAGCTCATGGTTTGTCTCTCTTCAAGTTGATTGAATATTATAGTTTTCATTTTAATCACTACTGTGAGAAATCTGCTCGTGAGATTGTATATGTTTTCAAGATTCACGTTGCTAAGTACCATTTTCTTATTTTTCCATTTTTCTACAAAGCCTTGGTCGATGCATGATAGAACTGATAGTTGTAATGCAGACTTGCAATAAAACAATTCACACGCCATGTGTTTATTGGTTGTAAACTAAGTACTCTACTTGAACTAGCCTTGCATATGTGTTAGTGTAAAACCTTGAGGGGTTTGCTCACAATTCTTCTAACTGTGATAAATGTTTTTTTTTTTTTTCTAATCATGGATAACTATCGATTTACTATTGCTTGCTGGCCAGTATCCTTTACTAAAATAAAGAAAAGAAATGCATACAATGGTGAAGGCAATGCTTAATAAAACTGTCATTCTCTCTCGTACTTCAAAATCTTTGCAAGTATGTTCAGCTATATTGGGGCTTGATCAAAATCCCAATCACTGAAATAGTTATTCCATTTGATTTCAGCGTTTGCAAAATTATTGTATGTGAGACGAGAGCTAGCTCGATGATTGGATCCGAGGTTTAACTTCTCAAGGTCTTTTAGTCCTAGAGAGTCCAGGATAATCTCTCGCTGAACCGCTAGCCCGAGTCTCCATGCACAGCCAGCAAAAATGTTTTTTTGTGGCAGTGATAAGAGCGCTCCACTGGTAAGGCTTGTGGAATGCTTATCAGTCATTATTAAATCACGAAAATACCCTCTCCTTCATCTATGGCAGTCAGCACTGGTAAGGCAGATTGTGATGGAGGGGTGTTTTGAAGTATTGGTTTTGTGTGGTGACTCATTTGTTAGGGTGGCAGTCGCTTTGGCTGGTGGCCGGAGTTCTTACTTCGATGTGTTTGGGGTGGTGTTTTGCAAATTTTAGCCAGGTTCAAGGCTGAACTCCTTCATATACACTGGATATATTTTAATTTTTAAAGGATGAGATGAAAAAGAAAGAAAAAACCTCCACAAAAACATTAAAAAAGATAATTTTTTTTAAAGAGGATGTGATTTAATGAAAAACAAATCTCATTGGAGTGAAAAAATAATGTCAAATAAAAAAAATTGCAACTAAAGAGCAAGGGCTAAACTTTAAAGATAAAAAAAAATCATAGGTGTGAAATTGAAAAGCATTTATAAAAACTAAGCGAACCAAGACACACATCTAAATTTGGTCATATCTTAAAAACTTACAACTTGTAAAACTCTAGATCTGGATCTAATCAAGAAGTTTTTTATGGGTTGATTTAAAAATATTAGTTTTAATTTTTAAATACTTTTAAGCACATACAATCAACAATAAAAATAATAATAATTATTATATCTAATAGGAAAAAAAAAAAAGAGAGGGTGAAATCATAAAACAAACTCAATTAAAAAAGTTATCCCAAATAAAAACTTGTCAAGACAAAAACAATTAGCAATCAAAAGAACATAGATTAAGACCCCGTTTGAGAGTGCGATGCAACCGGTGTTTGGGAAAATTTTGAAATTTTTTTTTCATTTTAAAAACTGGCGGTTTGGTGTTTTTAGATCATTTTGATGTGCTGATGTCAAAAATGATTTTTAAAAAAATAAAAAAACATCATTTTGATGTATTTCGGCACCAAAAGCACTTTGAAAAGCTACCGCAACCGCACTCCCAAACAGACCCTAAATTTGATAGGGAAAGGGAAAAAAAAGGCAAAGGATAGTGAAATCGCAAAACAAAATCAATTCAAAAAATAATTAAAAAAAAATAACAATCAAAAGAATGAAAATCAAATTTGAAAGACAATTTTTTTTAACAAATGTGAAATTGAAAAGGCACACTAATTTTTATAGTTATCCAAGATATAAAAAAATCCATAATAAAAAAAGAGACTAAATATGAAGAACTAACAAAGCAAAGGATTGATCTTGAATTATTAAAGGTTTAGTGCAAAGATTTAAGTGGAGAGAGGGAGAAGAAAATGATATAAGAAATGGCTTTCGACACCAAATTGTCGTGAATGATGTCACATGCACTGTCTTATTGAGTTAGGAATACCGAGATCTTTAAACTCACCCTGTAAGGCGATTTTTGATGATTGGACAACCTCTCACACGCCGTCAGAACAGTGAAGGGGAGCCAATAGATTTTTTAAAATTATATTTTAGAAATGTAATTTGCAACAACGTCACTTAGCACTCTTGAAATTTACAATAAAAACAAAGTATGAAAAAAAAAACTCTTTCATCATAGTTTAATTGGTTTTGTTCTTAAGAATATCAAAATAATTATACTATTCTAAAAAAAAACTAAAAAAAAAATACCTTCAAGTAGTGGGCATCGAGTTATTTTATTAAAGGGTTAAATGAGTAATTTAATTGTGTATAAACAATATAATTACCAAAATAACCTCACATAATGAGCAAAAAATGCTTACATCATGAAGAAAAAACTACCTTGCCTAGCCAAGCTAAAAAAATCTAATGAACAAGAGACAATATAATAATTATATTAGTATAATGAATAACACACACACACACACATGCAATGCTTTAGCATAGGTTTCGTAGAAAAATCTTTTTTCTTTTTTCTTTTTTCTGAAATAATTATACAATGACTGAAATATAAGTGCTCATATTAGTCATTTAAGATAATAAATGAGTATTAAGATATGACAACCTAAATTTCAGACTCTAGATAATGATTTCAAAACCAAAAAAAAATTATTTGAAAAAGGTACATGAATAGAGGGAGATGGTATTCTTTTTTTATGGTTTGTTGTACGGCGCTGCTTGATAAATATAAAAAAATCATTTTTGATATTGGTATATTAAGATAATTTAAAAATATTAAAAAATTAATATTTCAACATGATCACAAACACAATAAGAGCTAAATCTATGAAAAATATTGATCTGCACCAGGGTCAAAGAGGACTCCCACTTTTCTTTTCTTTTTATACGAAAATAAACAAACAAAAACAGAATAATTGCCAGGGAGCAGATGGTTGCACCCGAAATAAATAAATAAATAAATAAAAAATGATGGAGGCAGATAGCAACGTAACAATTCTATTTTATTTTTTTTAAATACCATAAGTGTACTTTTGTCTTGTAATTTTCACACCTTCTTGTATGGATATAATTTTTAAAATAAATATATAAATCTCAGCTAGCTCATTAACCTGTAATTTGAATTAAATTTTAAAAAAACCAATTGAAAATGAACATGATTCAACTTATAATTCAATTAAATCTTGATTTGATTTTATATAAAGCAACAAATTCTTAAAAAATATATATATATATATTATTTTAATTGGCATAAATTAACTCGAGCTAATATATATAATATGTAATCCTGCTTCTACGTGAGCTGGATTTAAATATAATAGCTATATATAAATTGAAAAAAAAGTCAACATGGAATGAAATCACACAATTTGAGTAGTTGATGTTAACACATTTACGTGGGTAATTTTAAAAGTTATAATTAAATGGCATCATGAATGATCTCACACGTCTAAATGGCATCATGAATGATCTCACATTTCTAAATAACATCATGAATGATCTCACACGAATGGCACATCTCCGTGGTTATATTCTGTGGGAATCCTAGCAGACAAAACCTTTTCATGTCAGCATGAAAATACTAAAAAATGCTGAGAAATTAAGGTAGAACTATAAAACTTGCAGACAAAGCAACTGCAGGCATTCTTCCAGGCAATTTCCCATACTTCGACATCTATATTCAACTCGTAATTCAGTCCCGTTGGATGAGAATGGTATAATTTTGAAAAACATTATGGGAAATTTGACCAACTTTTTAAATAGCACATGGGTTTATTTCTCAAATTAATATAAACACATGGGTGACTTATATTTTTTTTTTGAGAGAAATGTTTCTTTGAGGATCCATAGTTATTAGTCTCTCCTGTTGTTTTATACCTAATCTATAATTATGTTTATTTTGTAGAATAGTCAATTGCACCGTACTGCGTTTTGGGTTGAATAAAAAAAGTCAACATAAAAAAATATCTATTGTTGAAGTATTTTTTAACTATAATACTTTTTTTATTATGAACTTAAATTCGATGAACCCATTTAATGAAATTTATCGAGGATTAAAAGCATTAAAAAATATTAAAAAACATTGTTACCATTATACTTTCAAGTTATTTATATTTTAAGCAATTTACAAAGCTTTTTTTATTAAACATAAAATTTATATTAGCAATAGTAATTATTAAATTTATTCGAGAAAATACATTATTATCATTGTCCAAAGATATTTAAAGTGTCTAATAAAACGCATCTAACTTATTAATTGTCATCAGTGATATGCCACAAGTATAATTGTTTTTGCAACTCGGGTTAAAGATTTGATTACATTAAATAAATTGTTTTTATTTGAACTAAACAATAATAATAATAATAAAGAAACGACATCAAATAAACCAAAAAAATAGCCTCATGAAAAACTTTTATATTCAAAAAAGAATACATGATGTAGCTCAATTTCTAACTCATTAAATATAGAAGGATGACGTTGGGTAAAAAAAAAACCTTGACAATTCAGGTCAAGTCATCTCTAGTTAACATGATAAACTTGTAACCCTGAGAATCATGTTAGAACCAACTTGTGTTATCCCGTCAAACCTGTAACTTAGTTCATGAGATCTGGACAATCCAATAAAAAAACCATAGAATTTATTTTTAAAAAATCAATATCAATTAGTAGTAATTTTTCAAACACGTGACCTAGATATATCGCAAACACCCTATCTACAAAAAAAAAAAAAAAAAAAAAAAAACATGAAACTTAATACACTATCAATCAAAAGTTAAAGGATAATTTTTTTTCTTTTAAAATTAACTATACAAAACAACCACAAATAAAATAATGAAAGGTTAAAATTTATAATAATTATGTTTTTTGTTTTCAAAATTATTTCTTATGTAACAATATAATATACCATTTTTTATTTTATAATATAATAAGAAAAAATTAAACGATATTAATAAATAGCATCAATCCAATTCGGAATGCTTTTCCGAAACCAACGGTAACCTCACATAAAAAAACAAATTTCAAATTTCAATAAATATTCAAGATGAAAATTGAAAAGAAAAGAAAACTGCTACCCGGAATGAACAGTAACACGTGAGAAGGGAGAAGTGATTTCCCCTCCTCGATTACTTTAATATAATAACCATAGAATTTTTGAAAAGAAATATATTTTTACCACAGATTGGAAATCAAATACACTCTGGTCAACTTGTTGAAATAAAATTCTCTCTCTTCCCACGTTTTCTCCTGTATTTACAGTGATGTGTACAAAGTTGACTTGAAATTAAAAGCCGCTATCCTATTCCTACGTATTGACATTTTGTCCTAAATTATTCATGGCTCCACTTCAGGTTAATTTGTTTCCCTTGTAGCTCAAGGAAACACAACCTGGGTTATGATTGTTTGTCAAGATTTCTTGTTCAAAAAAGCCGCCAGTACTGGACGTACAGTCAAGTTTTACTACTATATATATCTTGACATTTCGTACTAATTTTTTCATGGTCGCTACACTACAGAATTTGCCCTTGAAGCTGAAGAAAACACAATCTGGGTTGATTCATTGATTCAAGTTCCAAAACCAAGAAAATATAGGAAACAAAATCTAGGATTTGTTTTGTTTTTAGTTGCTGTTTAAATATACTGATCCATTATCAATGGAGAGTGCTGATATTTCAAGAGGCAGTGATAGTTTTACAGGTAGTTCTAGAAGAGGTTCGTCAGTATGGAGAAACAGCACTGTGGAAGTGTTTTCAAGATCTTCAAGAGAAGAAGATGATGAAGAGGCTCTAAAATGGGCTGCGCTTGAGAAACTACCTACCTATGATCGTTTAAGGAAAGGTATTTTAACGAGCGCGTCAAGAGGTATAATCAGTGAGGTAGACATCGAAAACCTTGGAGTCCAGGAGAGAAAACAGTTGCTTGAGAGGTTGGTCAAAGTTGCAGACGAGGATAATGAGAAGTTCTTGTGGAAACTCAAGAACCGTATTGAAAGGTTAAAAAACTATCCTTTTTCTCTCCTTTACTATGTATGTTTACTCTCATTCATAGCATAACTCGACAAGGGATCGATTGATTTTTGTTTTAAAAAAAGATATTTTGCTTTTCCTTTCTTGTTTTCTGTTTTGGTAGATGGAGTTCTTGATTTGTGTAATAATTGGTGTTTCAGGGTTGGAATTGAGTTTCCAACAATTGAAATTCGGTACGAGAATCTAAATATTGAAGCAGAAGCTTACGTAGGAAGTAGTGCTTTGCCTTCATTCGCTAAGTTCTGTCTAAATATACTAGAGGTAACTACATTTCCATCCAAGAAAACAACACCAGTTACTATTTCTGAATTATGAATCATAAGATAGTACTCTTTTTCTATGTTCCTGCATTTCTTATTCACTTTTCCATCACTTTTGAAGGGTTTTTTCATTGCTCTTCATGTCCTTCCAAGTAGAAAGAAGCCACTCACCATCCTTAAGGATGTTAGTGGAATCATCAAGCCATCAAGGTAATATGATCAAGATGTAAAATTCTGTTTTCTTAAAAATTATTTCAATAAATAATCATGATTCCCATTCCTAATTTCTGTGCCATCTGCATGTTTTAGACTGACTCTGCTTTTGGGTCCTCCAAATTCTGGGAAGACCACCCTGTTGTTGGCTTTGGCTGGAAAGCTTGATCCTAGTCTGAAGGTGGGGATATATTCTTGTAAATTTGCACATTCCTTGAGGATTTAGGTCTGGGTTTTCAGTTTTGATCTGAGAAGCTGAGTTCTTCTGTGCAGTTTTCTGGTCATGTGACTTACAACGGTCATGAGATGAACGAGTTTGTACCGCAAAGAACAGCTTCCTATATCAGTCAACATGATCTCCATATAGGAGAAATGACTGTGAGGGAGACTTTGGAATTCTCTGCCAGATGCCAAGGGGTTGGACACCTACATGGTTAGAGTAGAGGGATAAATTTTCGTTGCAAATTCCATCAGAATCATAATTCACTCTGGTGATCTATTCATAAACCAAACATTGCTAAATAAAATTTCTGGCAATTCACAGATATGCTGGCGGAGTTGTCGAGAAGAGAGAAAGAAGCCAACATTAAGCCTGATCGAGATGTTGATGTCTTCATGAAGGTGACGAATGATATTACTATTTTGCCTATCAGACCTCTCTTAGAAGAGTTGACCTTGATAAAATAAGCTACGATGATTTGGAAAGTAACTTTCGTTTTCTGATGCTTCTGGTGTTACAGGCAGTAGCAGCAAAGGGTCAAGAGGCCAATGTCATCACCGATTACGTCTTGAAGGTATTATTTATCAATTATACTACACAATTCTCATGTCACACAATTCTCATGTCTTCATCAGAAACCGTGATTATAATATCTGAACCTTTTATGCTCTCTCTCTCTCTGAAAATTACAGATATTAGGATTGGAAGTCTGCGCAGATACTTTGGTAGGGGATGAAATGGTAAGGGGTATATCTGGAGGCCAAAGGAAGCGAGTTACAACCGGTAAACATTTCCATCAGTCCATTCTCATATCAAGAACAATCATTCCATTTCATTCTCCATTTGATGTCCAAAAATCTTCAATGATCTGTCGTAGGGGAAATGCTGGTCGGACCATCAAGGGCATTGCTTATGGATGAGATTTCTACAGGCCTGGACAGCTCAACAACTTACCACATTGTGAACTCATTAAAGCAAACTATTCAAATTCTCAATTGCACTGCTGCAATCTCACTTCTCCAGCCAGCACCAGAGACTTATGACCTCTTTGATGACATCATTCTCCTGTCAGATGGCCAGATTGTGTACCAGGGTCCTCGTGAAAATGTGCTTGGATTTTTCGAACATGTGGGCTTCAAGTGTCCTGACAGAAAAGGCGTGGCGGACTTTCTGCAAGAAGTAAGCATAAACAAGGCTTTTTTTTTTACATGGAACCTCTACGACAATAGGATCTCCTATTCTCGATAAAAAGAACCTTATGTAAGTGTCACGATCTTAAGGAATAATGAATAAATTCATTGCAGGTGACATCAAAAAAAGATCAAGAGCAGTACTGGGCAGCTAAAGATCAGCCTTACAGGTTTGTCACGGTCAACGAATTTGCCGAGGCATTTCAGTCGTTCAATGGAGGACGAAAGATCGCAGATGAGCTTTCAGTTCCATTTGACAAGACTAAGAACCATCCAGCTGCCTTGGTAAACACAAAATATGGAGCTGGAAAGATGGATCTGCTTAGAGCTAACTTCTCGAGAGAATACTTGCTCATGAAGAGGAACTCATTTGTCTACATCTTCAAGATATGCCAAGTAATTATCGACAGTTTCTACAATATCCAAGTTTCTTTTTACTCTCGAATTTTGCATCCAATGTGACACTTTTTACTGATCTTCTTCTACCAGCTGACAATAGTGGCATTGATTTCCATGACACTCTTTTTTCGGACCGAGATGCACCGTGATACAGTTGCCGATGGAGGAATTTATACCGGTGCTTTGTTCTTCACTGCGATCATGATCATGTTTAATGGTATGTCAGAGCTATCTATGACCATCGCCAAGCTTCCTGTGTTTTACAAGCAAAGGGAACTCCTGTTCTTTCCTCCATGGGCATATTCAATTCCTCCTTGGATCCTGAAAATCCCCGTCACGTTTGTTGAAGTTGCTGCATGGGTGTTCTTAACCTATTATGTAATTGGATTCGATCCAAATGTTGAAAGGCAAGCAAAAATTATTTTTCTTTGTTTTTTTTTTTTGTAAACTTTGCACAAGAATCCATTCTGATCCAGCTTTTATAACAAGGTGGTGTTTATTTCCTTTCAAAAAACATTTCAGGTTCTTAAGGCAGTACTTTCTGCTTTTGCTAATTAACCAGATGGCATCCGCACTATTTCGATTTATTGCTGCAACTGGAAGGAACATGATTGTTGCAAACACTTTTGGGTCTTTTGCGCTACTTACACTTTTTGCATTGGGTGGCGTCATCTTGTCACGAGGTATGATGATTGTACTATTCTACTTGAAGATTATATTTTGCAACTCAAACTGGAGAAATTATTTATCAAGTTTTTTGGTTTAACGCCGCAGAGCAAATAAAAAAGTGGTGGCTATGGGGTTACTGGCTTTCACCATTGATGTACGGGCAGAATGCGATAGTAGTGAATGAGTTCCTTGGACATAGTTGGAGTCATGTAAAGTTTCTTGAACTCGCCATTTATATATTTGCACCTTTGGCTCTCAAATAATGAACTGATATCTGAAATTGTTTTTGAAATCACAGATTCCTGAAAACTCCACAGAACCACTAGGAATCCAAGTTTTGAAGAGTCGCGAATTTTTCACAGATGCAAATTGGTATTGGATAGGAGTAGGGGCAACAGCAGGATTCATGCTACTGTTTAATATCTGCTTCGTTTTGGCCCTCACTTTCCTCGATAGTAAGTGTCATTACCTGCTCGACTTCTCGAGTCTTGAAATCTGGAGCTTATATTTATATATTGCAAATTTATGGTGGCAGCATTTGAGAAGCCTCAGGCTTTTATATTCGAAGAATCAAAAAGGGAAGGTTCTGTAGGCAAAACAGGAGGAGCTGTTCAGTTATCAAACCATGGAAGCGGCCACAAAAACAGTACAGGTAAAAGAACTCAATTGATGAGACGCGTTTGTGGTCCCTTCGTTTCCTAGCCTATCAAATACTTACTGCCAATACATTTTTGCAATCTACAAGCAGAGAATGGAGATGAAATTAATAGAAATGGTTCGGCGTCCAATGGTGAGGCCAGCGATAACAGGAAGAAAGGAATGGTTCTTCCATTTGAACCACATTCCATCACATTTGATGATGTTATTTACTCCGTTGACATGCCACAGGTATCAAAATTTAGTAATCATAACTTGCTTTGATGTGATATTTACAGAGCATGAACAAACTGATCATCTTGTATTGAAAATTTCAGGAAATGAAAGTTCAAGGAGTAGTACAGGATAGATTGGTGCTTTTGAAGGGTTTGAATGGTGCTTTCAGGCCTGGTGTCCTTACAGCTTTGATGGGTGTTAGTGGTGCAGGAAAAACTACTTTGATGGATGTGCTGGCAGGTAGGAAAACCGGTGGATATATTGAGGGAGACATTAAAATCTCTGGGTACCCGAAGAAGCAAGAAACTTTTGCTAGAATTGCAGGATACTGTGAGCAAAATGACATTCACTCTCCACATGTTACTGTCTACGAATCCTTACTCTACTCAGCCTGGCTTCGTTTACCTCCTGAAGTTGATTCTGAAACCAGAAAGGTAGCTACCCGTTTCTTAAAAATACTTCAGACATCTGTGAATTTTTCTCCTTCCAGTGCTTGTCATCCAATCAAGTTCCATCAACTTGATTAGCATTACCTAGTTAAACTATCGTTTCGATTTTATGAATTATCCTTGGATCAAGATCAACGATCCTATTCTTTCTACATAAGAATGGTGCTGCTGAAGTTGATCTAACATAATGTTTGTGCTAGAAAGCTTCCGTTCAACTCCTCTGCTTCCAGAGGTTTCATCTAATGTTTTTTCTGTCAGCTACACCTGATTGACTTCTCCATTTCCAAAATTGGTTTCAGATGTTCATCGAAGAAGTCATGGAGCTTGTGGAGTTGGATTCGCTGCGCAATGCATTAGTTGGGTTGCCTGGTGTGAATGGTTTGTCCACTGAGCAGCGCAAGCGGCTAACCATTGCAGTAGAGCTGGTTGCAAACCCCTCTATCATATTCATGGATGAGCCGACCTCAGGGTTAGATGCTAGAGCTGCTGCAATTGTGATGAGAACAGTAAGAAACACTGTGGACACAGGAAGAACAGTTGTATGCACCATCCACCAGCCCAGCATAGATATATTTGAGGCTTTCGATGAGGTAAAAGAAAAAAATGCTAAAAACTATCTGGGCTAGAACTTTGTAATAAGTGTATCCCCATAATAAGCTAATTTGTTAACACGGCATTGCAGCTATTCCTGATGAAGCGAGGAGGAGAAGAGATATA
This sequence comes from Salix brachista, assembly GCA_009078335.1. Lineage (NCBI taxonomy): Eukaryota > Viridiplantae > Streptophyta > Magnoliopsida > Malpighiales > Salicaceae > Salix > Salix brachista. The sequence goes on along the minus strand of CM018574.1, from coordinate 13,299,327 downwards.
TGTGGGGCCATTGGGTCACCATTCTTCCCATCTGATTAAATACTTTGAGGTATGTTAATTCGTTTTGATCTATAATCAAACGACACAAACAGTTGTGAGCTTCTTCTAACCTCTGCTCAAACTAACTATTTATTGACCTTTCTATCTGTGAAGGCAATTGAAGGAGTGAGCAAAATAAAAGATGGTTATAATCCAGCAACATGGATGTTGGAAGCCACTGCTTCATCACAAGAGATGGCTATGGAGGTTGATTTTGCTAATATTTACAAGAATTCAGATCTGTTCAGGTCAGATAAAGCTTTTCTTTTAAGTGGTGAAACTGAAAAAACATTCTAAAGCCATCCCAAATTAGCTTTGGCATGAAATAGTAAAGCATTTGATTAAAAATTTGGATTTGAATTTGACTAAAGTTTGTTGCTCATGCGTGGCATAACTCAGGAGAAACAAAGCTCTCATTGCGGAATTGAGCACACCTGTTCTTGGCTCAAAGGACATTTATTTCCCTACACAGTATTCCACATCATTTTTCACACAATGCATGGCTTGTTTGTGGAAGCAGCATTGGTCATACTGGAGGAATCCACCTTACACCGCCGTGAGATTTCTTTTCACGACCTTTATAGCCCTGATGTTTGGAACAATGTTCTGGGACATCGGCTCCAAAGTGTAAGTAACGATGAGGAACTCAAAAACAATTTTAACAGTTCGGGCTTTGATGGTCCGCAACAGTCTACCTACGTACTCATCTAAGTTATCTTACGAAATGTAGGAAAACCACCCAAGAACTTTCCAATGCAATTGGTTCGATGTACGCGGCAGTTCTCTTCCTTGGTTTTCAAAATGGAACAGCTGTACAGCCAGTGGTGTCTGTTGAAAGAACTGTCTTTTACAGAGAAAAGGCTGCTGGAATGTACTCAGCTTTGCCCTATGCCTTTGCACAGGTAAGAGCTCATAAAGCTAGCATCTCAGAATTCACCTCATCAAGAAGAATTGTATGGACGTTTCGTTGACCAAACTTCATCTTATGTTGCAGGCCCTGATCGAGCTTCCATATGTTTTTGTTCAAGCTGCAGTCTACGGGGTTATAGTTTATGCAATGATTGGATTTGAATGGAGTGCTGCTAAGTTCCTTTGGTATCTATTCTTCATGTACTTCACATTATTATACTTCACCTTTTATGGAATGATGGCTGTAGCTGTTACTCCAAATCACCACATAGCTGCCATAGTTTCCACAGCATTTTATTCAATCTGGAACCTCTTCTCAGGGTTTATAATTCCCAGAACTGTAAGTGTTTGCCATCTTAATTACTTCAAACATTGAGTTTCCTTCGCTGACTAGTTATCTTGTGGACTAATCCGATCGTCATTTTCTCTGCTCGGCCAATCTATATCAGCTGATACCTATATGGTGGAGATGGTATTACTGGGTATGCCCCGTATCATGGTCCTTGTATGGATTGATTGTATCACAGTATGGAGATATACAGGAACCCATTACCACAACTCAAACAGTGGAAGCATATGTCAAGGATTACTTAGGTTTTGACCACGATTTTCTTGGAGTAGTTGGGGCCGTGGTTCTTGGGTGGACAATCCTCTTTGCCTTCATATTCGCCTTTTCTATAAAGGCCTTCAACTTCCAGAGGCGATAGATTATTTCTTTACATGATTCGATTTTATTTTGTTTATTTTTACCCTTTTTATGCAAGGAATTGTAGCTCCACAAGCTACACATTTAAGCTCTTTAAGTTTTTCATGAGTCTATTTATTACTTGGTCTTTCTCGCTCTGTCATTCCCATACAAGGGATAATGGCTAGTACATACCCGTTGCATAACATCGGGAAAGTGCAAGAAAGGGTGGGGGTAAAAAGGGTTCGAAAAACACTTGCATGTATCATTCAGCGAACTTTATTGATTATATTCTTGCATATTTTAGTATTGTATTTTAAGCTTTGTTTGTTTTCAAGCATAATCCATTGTGGAAGTGTTAAGAACACCGTACCCATGCTAAGAAAATAAGTGATGTGAATGACACTAAATCAACATTTAGGCTAGCTCTTGAGCCTAACTGGAATAAATCTGTGTTTGATTTCTGGATCCCTGCACCTTTTACTTTACTGCCTCGTGACTAAATAATTCTTGCATGCTCTCTAGCTTTATTTTTACTTGTCACTGACAAATTTATTTACATAAACACTCCATTCATATTTCAAAAATTTATCCCCCCCCAACGGTACTAAAATCTGATCAAGATGACAGCCGGTCAAACAACCAACTTTCTATTTTAAACACAAACTAGTATTACTCTGCAAATCATGCCCTTTAAGAGACTTGCATAATTCCCTTCTTTAAGTTCCATTAATTCCGTAAATGCGGTGTCCAAGCAATATCTACTTTCACTGCCATTGGACTTGAATATTTCAATAATCATAACTTCAATGCAGCTTGTATGAGCATTGCTTGTTTCAGAACAAAAAATTATGAAAAAGGCGCAGAACAATTTCTTCTACAGAGTTCATAATTTTTTTTGGTAAAGTCAACTTACAGGTTGCCCTAGTTTAGTTCTCGGCATTATAGTCTAGTCAAGGTCTTGTGATCTGGATTGTCTCGGAGACCAAGTTTAGAAAGAACAAGGCAGTAAGAATCCCAGTCAGTCCTCCGGAGATACTTCAACAACTTCTTCCTCTTTTGAACCATCCCTATAAGACCCTTCCGAGAATGCTTATCCTACAATGGGAAAGAATATCAGAATAGCAGAAAAGAAGGTTATCATCTAAACACTAGAATGGGACAAAACAATTCTTCTAACATAAAAATCACCATGTAGAAAGGTCTCAAAGTTGCAGTTAGTAGCATCACATCATTTAGTGAAGGCCATTTGGTAAACAACCATCTAGTTGCACATCTCGAGAGATGGAAATTGGATAGCAGCCAAGGCAACATAAGGTTCTGAGTAATGACCCCACAAAATCCAGCAAAACTTTAGTGTCCGGGATTGTGGTGCAGGGTACTTTTCAAAATAGCTTTTCTCTTGAAAATACATCAAAATGATTTTTTTTCAAATAGTTGCACATCTCGAGAGATGGAAATTGGATAGTAGCCAAGGCAACATAAGGTTCTGAGTAATGACCCCACAAAATCCAGCAAAACTTTAGTGTCCGGGATTGTGGTGCAGGGTACTTTTCAAAATAGCTTTTCTCTTGAAAATACATCAAAATGATTTTTTTTCAAATATTTGTTTTTTACTTTTGACACCAGCACCTCAAAACCATCAAAAAGCACTAAAATAGCATAAATTTGATGCCTCAAAACCATCATAAAGCACTAAAAAAACATAAATTTGATGCCTTTTCAAGCCAAAAACGCTTTTGAAAAGCACGTGAAAGCAAAAGCACTGATAACTTTCTACTTTGCAAAATACAGATCAAAAGCAAAAAATGAAGATGGGCACTATGTTTTTGCATCTCGGACATCTGCGTACTTGAACAAAGAAGTAAATATGTTTCTAAGGATGTTGATATAGGCAGTTTGTGTCAACTTTCTCTTTGCTATAATTAGGATAACCACAGTCACATCTAACATTTATCCCTTAACCTTAGTAAAATGGCATGTAAATGTGAATTCAAGCAGAAAGCATCAACACTCCAAAATAATAAAATGTAAGAAATAGAGGATTGTTTCAGCTCCAATTTCACCTTCTTGTTCAGAACCGAAGAGAGATGTTTGATCTTAGTTGTCAGTAGTGCCACTGCAAACCATTAAGAAAAAGGATAAAAACATATCTGAACAAAGAAAACAATGTGCATGCAAACTTGGTATGTACTAGAAGTTTCAATCAAACTCAATTCTTCCCTTCTGTTGAAAATGATTCATGGAGAGAGAGAAAACTCACCAATTTGGGTGAAAAAGAAACAAAGAAGTTATACACAAAGAAAACTTGTTTGGAAAAAAATCTCAAATCAGTGCATTTATCAAAGTTTAGAAACTTAAATACAAGAGAAAGTGGTCAAAATAAGCGAGGTGATGAAAGTGAGATCAGGAATCAAGCTTCCAGAACTATGGAACTGGAAACAGCAAATAAATAACTCGAATTTCATATAATTGATGCAATTCACACTGCCATGCGAACTTTTCCACATTAGTTCTGTTAAGAGAATGATACACAGTCAATGCTAGAAAATAGAAATCCATGTTCATTCACGTGTCCCCTGATTGTTCTAGGTAACAGCAACTCCAAGTCTCTTATCCTTTGTCAGTTCAATAAATCTGCTTGATAATCTATTTGGCAGTCCAACCAGTGAATCCTTTAAAGTATCTGACACATCTGACAGCTAAATAATAAATTACAAAGTCTAAATAAATCTGCCTTGAAGCCCAAATGGCCAGTCCTTGAAGTATCTGACACATCTGGCTGCTAAATCATACTAAACAAACTCTAAGACGACATCCGTATTAACAAAAAACTGCCTTGTATTGAAATCATTCCAAAAAAAAAGAAAAAAGAAAAAAAGAAAAGCAACAAGATATACACTCACATTCTTCTCAGGGTATACAAAGACCATCTCCTATTCGAGCATCCAATTCCATCGCAGCAAACAATCCAAAATTACCATGACCCAAGAGAATGAATCTAATAGTCCATACACTAACTCCAAGAAAGTATCAAGCCCACAAAGGGTGAATAACAGGCTTGAATACTTCTATACATAGCACTGCTAACCAAGATTATAGTTTGCTTTGAGGTCAGTGGTTGAGAAATTCCATCACAAGCAGCATCCCAAGCCAAAAGAGAGACCTGAAGTTGCTTGTGTGCATGTTTTTTTCTCTTCATTTTCATAAATTTAAGACAGTGCCAAGATCATAACAATTTTTCCAGCCATGTTCAGGGTGCAGTACAAGTTTAACCTCTGAGTCAAAACACTAAAAATGGCATTCACAAGATGAGAAGACGAATAATAGTCCCAGAAGTAGGATACAAGTAATACATTTTTTTTTCTTTTTCACAGCAATTTGCTTCAGTTAGCATAAGTATTGCACAACCAGAACACATCTTCAATGACACTTTTGTGAGATTAGCAAAGTACACAGATCCCAAAACTCAAACCACTAAAAATGGAATTCAAAAGAAGAAAAGATGAATGATAGTCCCAGAAGTTGGACACAATTGCATTTTGTTTCCTTTTTTCACAGCAATTTGCTTCAGTTCACTTAAGTATTGCACAGCCAGAACACATCCTCAATGACATGCTTGTAAATTAGCATAGTATACAGATGCCAAAGTATACAGCAATTTGCTTCAGTTTTATATTAATCACAATAAAACCAAAATGGAAAGGCCTTTACCTTGAACACGTGCGGATCCACAGTCTGACTCTGACATTTTAAATTCATCTCTAACTCTTGCAAGCTCAATTTTCATTTTCTCAGAAGAAGACATGTTATCTGGATGGAAATACTGCATAAACCATATGTGAAGCCATCAGAGCAGTAAGACACTGACTATGGTAATAGTGATCAAGAAGAGAACTACTTCATGGATAATAAACACATCACTAAATCCCTTCAATTGTTTTCATCAGAAAACACAACCTTTCAAAAGGTTGCAGAAAAATTTTGTCAACTAAACTTCTAAAGTGGGAGACACGGAAAAAAAACAAAGCCACTCTGGAATGTGATGCAAATATGATCCTTATATAAAGACCCGGACCAAGTGTCCATGACTCTTAAAAGATTTATTCTTTTGTACATGTAAGAATTAAAACTAGAAGGGTAAGTACATTATAATGCAGAAACATTGTATCCTTGTTTGTATCATGGTTAATGTCAGCCAAAACTTTAAGGCAGTGGACATCATAAATAAAGTTGGGCAATACAAATTGTGAAGTCTGCTCAATGGTGCAGAAATAAGGAATCTTGTGAAGGTTCACATTTCCAAACAAAAAGCAAAATTAATATCAAATATATACTTGCCTTCTCAACCAAGTGTTTTTTTGGAGGCTGCAGCATTACATTTGAAGCACGTAACTGGCCCATGAGATTCAATCTCTGAACTGAAACAATAAATTTGACCCGTAAATAGTAAGATAAAGTATCATCTCTCGATGTATAAAAACCATAGAGATGAGATTAGCATTTAATATCATTTCATGCAGGATAAGAGCATGACAATGACAACATTTGCAGAAACATTTAGAAAAAAGAAAAGGAAAAAAAGAAGCAATTTTGCATCCATTTTCTCTCAGGGGATAGATCTAAAGGTTAAACAGAGCAAAGTGTGTTACAATCCTAAATTACCACGAATTCAATGCATTCTTCATCTTGTTTACAGAAACTAGCCCCAAAAAAGGAGTATAGAAACATATGCTAAAACTTAAGCGACATCACTTATGCACAAGGTGAAATAGCACTTCTCCTGATCAAGCTAAACAAAAATATTTATCTAACTAAGATCCACTGAAAAAAAACTCCAACAAAAAACACTTTAAGAAAATATCAAGAATCAACACAAAAAAAATACTCACCCGAATTCTTTATAGCCTTCTCATCATTGGACGCTTTCAACTTCACTAAACTCTCCCTCAAATCCCTATAGGAAAACCCACTAATCCTTGACTCTGTCTCCTTCTCCTCCATTTCCCTCAACTTCCTCAACCTCTCATTCAATTCCTTCAACGTAAACCACCCCTTTTCACCCCTTTTCACCGTTGGCCGCAAACTCCTCAACTTATCTCCCAACTCTTCATGACTATACATTTTCACAAACTCCGTACTCATTTCACCTTTTGCTCCCCCTTCCCCCTCCATTTCCCTCCCAAATACCGCACTCGGCAACCCCTCAGTCCCACCAATTATAGTCGACTTATTCATTGATTCATTTTCGTTTCCTGGCTTTAGCTTAAAACTCGAAAATGGCAATGCCCCAACGCGGCCTCTCCCAACCGCGGTATTGTTATTTTCACTACCACCCTTAATCTGCCTCAGACTTTCTCTAATTGCGTCAAATGTTAGCCCCCCTGAAATGGGTTGGTTAGCACTGATACCACCTGATTGATTGGTTCCATTACCACCAGTCGATCTGGCAAGAACATTTCTTTTATAAAGTTCTTGAAATGAGATATGTTGCTTAGAAGATGGATCCTGTGAGGAAGCAGAGTTAGGGTCTCTAGGTGGTGGGTCAGAGGACCGAAGCCTGAATTCAGAGAGATTCTTTCTGATTTCATCATAAGAAGCAACATTGTTTGTGGGTTTTGAGAATGATTGGTTTGATGAGTAAGTGGGCTTACTAGAAGGTAGAGAATTTGGCCTGTTTTCAGGGTTTTGTTGTTTGAGACTGGCTTTCACATCATTGAAATAGCTAGAGAGAGAAGACTGTTGCTGTTGCTGTTGCTGTTGTTGGGGTTCGGAAACAGTGGGGTCGTCTGATGGAGTTGTGGAAGAGGAAGAGAAGAGGTGGATTAGATAAGGGTTAGAGAGGGATCTGTGTCTGGGTCTCGAAAGAGAGAGAGCCATTAGAAGTGGACAAGGACAGTGAGGAAGATGACTGGGGTTTTCTGAGAGTGTAGAAGCGAAGGAGAAAAGTGCATAGGGTTTATTCAGGGATATGTGCTTTGTTGGCTTAGACCGGGTTTAATGAGAGTTGGACCGGGTTTCAGGATGGAGCATTGCGAAATTGTTTGTTGTCAGATTCACTTGTTAATGTATATATATGATATCTTATTTTAGGATGCTAATGCAACCTCAAAAAAATTGAAGGACTCCTATGTTCTTAAGAATATTAATAATGGATTGTAAGATGAGATTTGAACTTAATTCCTCATCTCCATCACTTTATAAGATTACTATTGAAAAAATAATAATTGGCATGATAAAATCACTTACTATATTGCACTATTCATCGTGGTAGTACAATTAATTTTTTTCTTTTCTAATTAAAAAACTCTTAAAAAAAATTATGGCTTTTTTTATCTTTTTCATTTGATTAATTCATCATTGCATTGATGGGTATAAATTCATCTTTAAAGTACACAATAAAATAACTTTAAAACCCTTATAAATAAATAAAATAAAGAGTTAGTTAAGGGTGATTTGGTATTTAAACTTTTAAAATGAATTGTAAAATGACTCTTATATCCTTGGAGGCTGAAATAGTTAAATGGATATTAAGGTCAACTCAATCTTTTTCTTTTTTGAGTGAACATTATAAAGACAAGTCTGCCCTCAAAGATTAATAGCAAGTGATTGTGTGGGGCACTTTCATATTTTGGAGTTGATTTTCTTGCAATTTAAATGAAGGGTAAAGGATAATTTGGTCTTTTATTAATTGGGAAAATATTGCATGTGCATAGAATGAACTAACAATTGTGAACTAAAGGTGTACTCTTGTTTATATATTTTTTTATCTTAATTGATCTTTATTCTTTTAAGTGCTATATGTTTTTTTTCATTCTTATTATGTTTTTTTCATTTAACTTTTATATTAAATTTGATCCTTGTTCTTTTTATTATTGTTTATTATTTTTTACACTTTTCTAATTGAATTTTATTTTCAATTTAATCGCTTTACATTTGATTTTATTAATTTTTATATCAGATTTTAGGTTTGCGTAACACAATATAGGGCTCCCACTCATACATCATGAAATGGGATGATTATGTTTTCATCCATCAAAGAGGTCAATCTACTTTGACACTTATTGACACAACTTACATATAAATTTAGAGAAAACTTTGGTATTTTATAGAATCAAAATATTCTCTCGAAAATAAATTAGACATCCCTATTTATTGTGGTTCTAGATTAAAATCCTTATAAAAAAGAATTTCTTATTAGAGCTTAAATAACTAATAGAATCCATCTAATATGAGGATTTCTAGAAATTAAAAATTTAAAATACTAAACTAGGTAGAAAAAAATGTTCAATTGCTTCTTAAACTCTTTTTAAACTTTCCAAAATCTAAAAATCTTAACCATTAATGAAATAATACAAAAAATATTATTAGAACAAGAATATTGAAGAAAACTCCATATGTCATGTGTGTGTAAGACTGGCGTAACTTATTTGGTTTTGTGGTAGTAATTACTTTTTAAAATATCTTTCATTTAAAAACATTGAAATAATATTTTTTTAAAATATATTTTTTATATTAGTAAATCAAAACAATCTGAAAACATTTTAACAAAAAAATAATTTAAAGTAAAGAGAAAAATTAATAAAAATAAAAAATAATTTCAAAAACATAAAAACAAACAAGCTAGTAAATCTTATAAAAACATGCTGTTTAAAAATACAAGTTTTTAAAAAACATATCAACATTCCTCTCACAGTTTAGAGACATGAATTCTTTTAAAATTAGCAGCTTTAAAACCATGAGAATTCCCAGGGGCGAGGAATTTCATGCAAGATGACTGTTAAATAGCTATCAGAGCAGAGCAAGGAAAGTCATGCACAGCTCACTCCACCTTGGCTGGTGAAAAGAAAATGGCATGGGATCCAAAAACAACTTTAAAAATGTCTTCGTGTGTAGCTAGTTAATTATGATAATTTCTAAGAATATTAAAATAATTATTTTATTTTATTTTATTTAAATTTATTTTTTAACATCAACATATCAAATTATAAAAATAAAAAACGCAACATAATTAATTTGAAAAAAATAAATAAAATAATTTTTATTTAAAAAAAAACACTTTTAAAACAAAAACAAAAATATTTTTTCTTTCAACTTAATCAAGCTACACTGAAACAACATATCACCCACGACAATACCAATGATGTTTTATTCAACAGATTATTTCTGAATGATATCCCTCCGATGACAGCAGGTGCTACCAGCCCAACATGCCCAGAAGGAAAGCAATTATCTGCATCAGAACAGTTACAAAAATATTTATATTTCAAGGCCAACTTCTGAAAAACAGCCCCCGATATTTAAATAGCATCGCAATCTATGTTTTACAACTGAAATTTCATGATACTAATTCAAGTATATGCAGTGCCTTGATGTAAATAACTTGTAGTTTTTTGTTGGTGTAAAGTTAATATCTTGTGTTTTTTTGTTGGTGTAATAGATTCATGAGCTCATTTCATATGGAAGATGTAAGATGTAATGATATATTTGGAATGTGCTGTCTTTGCCATGCATGCGACTTGTGGGGGTGCGGAATTTTTTAGTTGAATCTTCAAGAAAGTCCAAAACCCGAACCCTTTTGTATAAAATTTGATTGTTTAGGCATCTGCATTCAATGACAGGTGAGGAACAGTTCAGAATTCTCGAATTTTCAAAAGCAGATCTGCATACAACACAGCCATTAGGAAATTTGAAAGAGTTACAGAAATGTGCTACTGGTGGTACCTTGTCAATTTTCTCTAGTCAAAGCTGATGATCTAGGAGACATTAGGATCGTCTTTTTGATCTGGTGCAACATCGACTGACAAAACCGAAGTAGAAACATCTGACAAATCATTAGAACTATCCTCTCCATCTTGCAGAGCATCATCTGACAAGACTGGAGCAGGAAAATCATTTCCATCATCGTCCGAGTCATCAGAATGATCAAGATTCAGCATTTGTATAAATTCACCAAAGCACTGTGGCTGCGCAATCTCAAAATTGTGCTCTGGTTTATGCTGCTGATTAAATCGGCCTGACACTTCAGAGGGATTGTTGTGGCATGATTCACACACGTCAAACCCTATTTCCTCTGAACAGTCTTTGCATTTGTACCTCTTCCCAATTATTGGGATCATCTGTTATGAAAGTTCAAAGCTTTTAATTCACTAATAGAGCACTACCATAATGAAAATGACATGCTAGACCAGTTTGCAATACTATGTATATTGTAAAAAGAAACTGAACTACCTATCAGTACTTGATGTACTTACTATGAACATTTACCATCTTTCGTTGTATAAAGCAACAAAAAACCAGTTTAGGATGACAGTAGCATTTACATTGTTGGCTAAATAAAAATTATATGTTCCTCTAATAAGAATGACATGTCTAACAAGAGATTTTGGAGAAGGGAATTCGTTTCTGTTGAGCAATCGATGAGAATAAGCACAAGAATAGACACAGTGAGTGCAGGTAAGAGATTTTCTGAGGATAGATACAGTAACAAGTAAGAAAATGTCATCCTAATTCTGAGCATCCATTCAATAGAAGTGCCAAGCCTTCTAAAGGAAATTATGCATCTGAGATTGAAACTTTTATGAGCTACTTTTGCAATTATCAGACAAGACAGACAAAGGGAACTGAAGATTAAAAACATTACCCCACAAGAATCACAACCAACTCCAAAGTGAACCTCGGGTCCATTGCCAAAAATCCATGATGAATAAACCGTAGCAGATACTGATGATGACTGTGTACCTAATTGTTGAGTGTGTGCTGAACTTGAACCTGAAGTCAAGGTACATTCAATGCAAAAGGCACACAGTCATAAATAAAAATTGCAATATAAGAATACTTTAAATGTGAACAAATTCAAGGAGGATCACCAACCAACAGATGCTGATGCAAACAAGTTGTCAGACCCTCAATGCGCAAGGGACCAAATCAAAATTTGCATGTGTTTGCATGAATTGTTTGAGATCTAAATGAATGGGTTAGAATCCCATTGGCATTCTAGGAAAATGTGAAAATGGCAGGGTCATTGAAGTAAAGTCAATGTTACATGGCTTGGCTTCAATTACTCCTTTCCTTTCCTGATTGACTGACTTGTGAAGAAGAATCCTTCAAGTTTAGAAAGGGTAATCATGCAACCATTTTAGGTATCATATACTATTTTTCCTTTAGATTGCTGTGAACATGCTCACATCATGTGTTTAAATGTGTGCAAGTTGGCTATTGGAGTATTTTCATCCCTTTTCAATTACAAAACATTCATGCTCTTAGCATTCCATGCTAGAGCAAGCAAGAAAACTACATATATGAAAACATGATGTGCAGGCACATACGTGCACCCACGCACACAATACCGAAGTAAACATGTGGACATTGAGAGAAAAATATGAGTGACATATCAAGGAATGGAATGGAGTTATTTGTCAGAATATCTACGCAAAACCAATTTGGTAGAAAAACAAATGGAAAAAAAAGGTTGAGAAAATTTGAACGTACACTTTTATCACATTACACATGCCAATGTTGGTTCAAAAGCCAACTACATATTCTTTCTATGACCATCACCTTGCTTATAGTCCTTAGATATAAATATAGACATAAATTTAATGAAAAGCTCAATCACAGATCAGTTCATTTCTCTGCAAGAAGGTTGTCTTTGCTTTAAGAATTACAGAGCAAAAAATAAGCAACAAAACTGACATTCTGATAGATTGAGAATGATTGGTTTGGTTTTAATTACGTTATATAGTTCATCATCTGGTCCCATTTCAAAGACAAAAAATACAAAACAAATTGATCATACCAACTAATAAACATCATTCAAAAAGTTCTAAACAAAACATAAGTATTTCTTCTTCTTTTTTGCATTCTAGAAATAAATTTTGATGATTAATGTGTTATCTGCAAAATAATTCGCTTAGTGAAGTTGACCAGCAAAATAATACACTCTACAAAACTTCATTATTTGTTTTGTGTTGACAAGTGAAGATTTTGAGGATATTTAGGTTATCTTTGGGCATTCTTAGAATGATTTTGTGGACCTCAATTCAATATTCTTAGATGCATTTGCTTTTAAAATTCTTTCCTTTATTTATCATTTCAGTCTAGAGAACCTATCACTACTACAATTTTGTTAAGAAGACATTTAAGGTTTTTCCCTTATTTGACCCAGAATTTTTTCCTTCTTTGGTCTATCAACAGGTAAATTTGCTCCAAGTTTTACCCCAAAAAAGAATGGTGTAACTTAATAGAAAATTTATATTTCAAGAAAATTACTTTAATAACCCATTTTCAGATTTGGAAATGAAGCCCAAACACTAACGAGAGAAAATGATAAGATATAAGTTAAAGGTTCTGCATACTGACAATCAGTTTGTTTGGCAAAAACTTGTCGTCTCTCTGCATATATTTCAGAAAAATGCTCCTCCAAAAATTTCTCTAGGACTAAACAAACACTCGGGATCCCATTTGGATGCAAACTTCGACAGATTTGACACCTAGGAATCCCTTGCATGGAACTGATGATACAAGATTCGCAATACACTGCACAAAGAAGAAATTAGATTGAGTAATTGATAGTAATAATATATTTCTTTTGGTTTAAATGAGTAGATGCAGCTTAATAGAGAATACCATGGCCACAATTAAGAACCACTGGTCGAAACAGCAATTTCTTGCATTCAGCACACAGCAAGTCAGCAACAGAGGCCTGCGTCTTAATTCCATGCCCAGACTCTGTCCTAATCAAGTTGCAATTTTCAATGGCTGCATTTGTAGTTCCTTCAGATCTACTTGATAGTGTTGATGGCACAATTTTCATATTATCCTCTCTATGTGCAATTGCTTTTGCAAAATTCCCTGAAGAGGATGGCTCCTTTTCCTCAGAAAAACAACCATTAGAACACAACTTATTTTGAGGATTAATGGGGAAATGCAGAGAATTGCTTGGGAAATCCATCTCTTCACCAGAATGCGATCCAAATGGATGGTGAACAAACTGCGGTGAAAAGTGACCAATTTTCTTTTCTTCTTCTGCACAACCGAATAGGAAAATATAGCATCAGTCTGTTTCGAATGACATTATCAGCCAGAATGTTAATATATGTAAAACCACTAAAGAGGTTCTGCACAGCGGTGTTGTTGTTAAGGGTTGCACTTGAGTGTGATCAATGGAAGGTCCAAGGTACCTAATAAAATTTGGGGAGGTGGAGCAGGTAATTCAAACATAAAATTTACCAAAACGATTTTCAACAATTACAAGACCATTTTAAGAGTTTTTTCAAGTAAGGAAAACAGTTTTATCTACTGTTCTTAAAATTAATCAGCAGCTATTTTTCTTTCCCTTCAATAACATAAGCAGAATTAGTCCACATGTACAGCCAAACCAAACAATTTGGTTTCACTCTTCTAACTCTATCTCAACTGAATTTGGGCCAGAATTGCGAAGCAAGTACATGATTTAGTATCATAGCAAAAGAGTGTATGCTGCAAGAGTGGTTCTCCTCTGGAACAACGACTACCTTTTTTATTCACTTGCTAGGATGTTCTAACATTCTTGATTGGCTAGATGTAAATAGCCCAAGACCAAAAAACAGTGAAACTAATAAATCAAAATTAGAAATTCAAGCAGTTAGAAGAAAGAAAAAGAAAAGGATATGAAAGATATTTACCTCCCACTTCTCTTTCCCTTCTCTTATAGGCTATAGGGTACATCTTAATAAGCAGGAAATGCAGCAAATGACACACACTTGGGAAATGATTAAAGAGGTGCCGACAAATTGGACAGCGTGACTCTTGCAACATATTCATGCTATGAAAGACACACCAGAAGCATGAAAGGTGTCCACAAGCTACAAAAAAAATGGAGGGATTTATAAAAATAAGAACACATACTGAGTATAAACTTCAATGTTATGCCTCCTTACCTAATACAACTGGCTTGTAAAGTAGGTCCCTGTAACATAAAGAAAACTCCCTTTAAACATGTCATGCACTAGAGAAAATTAGATTGGAAGATTTGCTTAATTAATAACTATGGGGTCCTCAAGTCTGCAAAGACGCAATTTTGATCATTCACATGAGCCTCAAATGTTTGCATGCAAACATAGGAAACAAACATGGTTACCAAAAGATCCAAGGATGGATAGTCTGTGTGCCTCTAGAACTTTAGATTAGTTATTCAGTTGCTTCTTCAACCACAGATACTGAAATTCTATCAGCATCATAAACAAGCATTAATTAATATAAAAAATAAGCATGAAGCTGTAAGAATTCTACCCCCCCCCCTGCAAATAAGGGCCAATCAAGAATATCGAAACAGTTGGAAATAAATATTTCACATCCTCAAGTAAGCTTTTTAATTTTTCTAGACAAGAAGTTTCTACAAATGATTGGAGGAAGCTGGAAGCTTCCTGAAATTTCCCCATTTCAATCTATATTCCTCAATGTCAAAATGTAATATTTGAATCATGGTCCGAATTGAAATACTCGAGTACATATTTTCAATACACAGCATCATCAGCACACAATGTAACACACACAAAGTTGCTTAATTTTTCAAAAAAATGATCTTGACAACCTAGTTTCTTTAAATGATGATGAGTCGGAACAAGCAGACACAAATTTAATGCCAGACATGTTACTGCTGAATTTGTTTTCAGGTCATCTAAGATGCATGAGTAGTGCTATAAACAATTATGCTTGTTAATTCTTTCGAGTTCCACATTTATATTGCCTAATTTGCACAGTTCTCACGGTCTGTGCCACAAATACAATGATACCAAACAACAAACTTGTTACTACCGAAAATAAAAAAGCTAAATCCAATTTAAAAACAAAGGAACTCCATCTTCATTGGACCCTTATCATAAATTTAATTGGTAAAGCTCCATTAAATCTTAATTGTAAACATGCATTAGCAGCCCAACACAGTTAATGAACAATCGAGGGGCAAAGACGAAGCACATAATCGAAACAAACACATAAAATCTTGCAATATGACCTCTTTTTCTCGTCTACCAAATTCTTCAGCTAAACTCTGAAAAATTTGTTTATTTTTAGCACAAAACAGTAAATTATAACTTTTGTTTATTACCACCCAACATCAAGAGCCCCATTTTCTCCTTCGATATAAACAACACAATTTTCCCAAACTAGTAAAACAGCAATAGAAGGAACCTTTAAGTATTACAAAACAGCAATAGTAACTGTCAGCACGGAAAATCATTGCTCCATCAACTATATATATGTATATAATGAAGAAAGAAAGAAAGAAATTGACGCCAAAAAGATGGTGGCAATCAAATACTTACAGGCAAACAGAGCACTGGAACTCGTCAAGGAAATCCTCTTCTTCTCGGACATTATCTTCTTCAATTAGCAGAAGATGTTTCGGCGATGGAGTTTTCTTGTTATTATCGCATCGGCGTTGCATTTTCGATTCTTCTGTTGATGGGATTTTGTTGTTATCCTTATTTTCCATTTTTCTCAATTTGATGAGACAGAGAGGCAGACAGGGAGAGATACAGAAAGCAAAAGAAGACACGAGTACACGAGTACAGGGCGGTGTCTTTCCTTATCAAGCCAGTTAGTTATTCCGGTTATCTTTTCTTTTTTTTCATTAGGAATGCTATATTTTAGTTTTATAGCATTTTTTTTATATTGTTTTGTGGTTGTATTATAAATATATAATTTAATATTAAATCAAAATATATAATTTTTTTAATTTAAATATAAAGCTAAATTTAAATTATATAATTTAAATTTCAAACACAAGTAAGAAATTAAAAATTAAATTGATATAATCTGATCGACTCAATGAGTTTATAAATAGCATGAATAACTTGTAAAAATATATTTTAAATTAAAAAAAAACTCAAAATGGTATTTTAAAAAAAAAAACAATAACATATTGAATTGGTCTAAATTAGCCTTTCAAATCTAAGACCATGGTTATAAGACTATAACAACCTCAAATAAAAAAAATTAAAATAAATTATAAAACTCAATTATCAATAAATCTATCTATTGTTAAATGATGAAATTAAAAAAATCTAAAAACCACACAAAAAAAACTTTTTATAACAAAATTATAAATTTAAAAAAAAATATAAAAATATTATTATTATTCTTACAATATCAGTCTAAACTCTTATTGCTCTAAAATTTTAACCTGAGATATAACATTATATCAGGTGACTTCTTATAAAATTCCAACATGATCTAATAGGTGGATTGAGATATATAATTGATACTAGAAAACTAGATAGTATCTTTTTTTTTTAAGAAAAAACGGGGAAAAAAAAACATTATAAAGCTTGAGCAAAATGACCATAATGGAACAAAAATATTTCAGCCAAAATTTATGCAGAATCTATAGAATATACTGAGATTCCGAGCAAAATGAAATATGTTTTAGTTAAAAAAATTGTTTTCAATGTTAGCAAATCAAAACTATGTAAAATCACTAAAAAATATTCCAAAGCAATTTTTCTTTTCAAATTTTAATAAAATGCAAATTCAATCTCAATTATAAACAAACACTTAAACTATGCCGTTTATAGCAATAATCAGCATGCCAAGAACACTGAAAGGAAAGATACGTACACCTACTCATTCTAAGTAATTTGTGTTCAGATTATGAAAAATGCAACATTCAATCATGGAAACCTCGAATCCCCTTGTTACATATAAATAATATTAAATTGATAGAAGAAATAAATCAAGTTGATGTATCCCTGTTTTTTTTTTTCCTTCCCTGGAAGACCCTGTCAGTGAATGGAAGGACCAGTAGACTTGATATTGGGGGATTTGAAGCGCCAAATGGCCGACACTTATTTCCATATCTTCACACACTTGTCATGACTTGCAGAAGCAACCATCGCCGTAGCTTGTGATTGAGCCAAAGCTGATACCAGACACTCATGAGCTGCAACCGTCATACACTTGTTCTCAGCCAAGTTCCAAAGCTCCAATGACTGAGAATTAGAACAATGGTTACAACCAGGGAAGAGAGAATAGAAACAAGCATGAGAAACAAATATCACGAATTGTAAGCGCAAGAGTTCTCCATCAATGGATATTATGAGCCCATGAAGTTAGAAAGAAAAGATACTTCGTTTCGCAAAATACAAGCACGAAAAGATTCCGATGAGCAAACAAAAGGTGGGTTAGAACTGAAACAAAAATCCTTTTATCCTTGGAGCG
The DNA here is from genome assembly GCA_009078335.1 of Salix brachista. Classification (NCBI taxonomy): domain Eukaryota; kingdom Viridiplantae; phylum Streptophyta; class Magnoliopsida; order Malpighiales; family Salicaceae; genus Salix; species Salix brachista. The sequence continues at coordinate 13,281,494 of CM018574.1, read as the reverse complement.
TTTCCTATAAATATAACAAGGTTGACCGGTTTGAAATAAAATGGAACTTGAAGTGCTTGTTCGCAAAGCAGGTTCAATTACAGGGAACAGCTCATTTGCATGGCATATAAAAACACAATCTGAACTTGAACACTAAATAACATCACCCTAAGACAAGCAAATGTACCTGGTAGCCTCCGATAACCAGGAGAGTGGAATAGCCTGGATGGAAAACACAACAATGAAACTTGTTCCCACTTGAACTAAGCTCATGAATGCACTCTCCTGTGGCCAATGACCATACTCTAACAGATCCTTGACTGACAGATGCCAAGTAATCTCCGTTCACATCCCAGCAAACAGAGTGTACCTCTGTTGAGTGCCCCTATAATTCATTTATTTTAAAGGCGATCAAATAACAAACATGAAAGTGCAGAGTTTCATTGGTTTTCTCGACTTCTAAGTTTAAGACCAATACCTGTAATGAGTGTGTCTGTCTGTCAGCCTCAATATCAAAGATGGACACAACATTCTCTGCAGCTGCAGCCAGCAGTTGTCCGATTCTTGGCTGAAATCGAACTTGTGCTGTCCCTCCCTGCTCCAACAAATGACCAAGATTTAGAATAGACAAGAATTAAAATCTATCAGAAATTCAGGAACAAAAGCACTATATATATATATATATAGAAAGGAGATTCATGGCTAACCTTGGATATCCGGGTGCTAGAATGCTGTTTGATGTTCCAGAAGCGAATCTCATTGTTATCATCACAAGAGCAGAAAAGATCGTTCTTCTTCGGGTGAAAGTCAAGGGACATCACATGTGAGGTATGCCCCGTATATGTTTTCATGGAATATCTTGGCTGCGATGATAAACCACATTACAATCCTAGTATGACATGATAAAGCAACTGAAGACAATTGCTTTTATGTCTTTCAAATACACAAAGGATCTGATGCTATTTCTGCAAGTTTAGAATACAATGTGGCATGAAAAAGGCTATAATTTAAAAGACAAGGGATGCCAGAACATCAAACTTTCTCAAAAGATTACATGTGGGATCTAAACTTGCATCAAAAAGATCAAAGGGACAACAGCCATGTTTTACCAACCGTATCTGAAAAACTATAATACAAGAGAAGCTGCCGTGTACAGGCTGAGAAGAAGCAAAACATCCTTTCCAGAACCTCAAAGTAACATATGATGAATCTAGGGAATAAAATAGCACTTCCAAAGATTGCTATCTAAATTGAAAACTGCTTTCAATTGAATGAATATATGAAAAAGGTGAGATTCATGTTGTTGTAAAGATCATTGAAATGACATCAATAAAGACATGCATCACAAATAAAAAGAGTGTGATGATTTGCCAATATTTTAAAAACTAGCACCCCCAAAAGCAAGAAATTAAATAAACATATGCTTTTAGAAATGTGGTTATACCATGTCCAAAAGTTATTGAAAGGAAAAGGAAGCAATTAACTTATGGAACTGACAGGTAGTTGATCCAAAAGAATGAATGATTAATATGAGAAGCATTGGAGGAAGAAAACTCACTGCTGCAGCATCCCAAAGACGCAAATTTGAATCAAATGAAGATGTTGCCAGCTGAGTTGAATTTGGCCTGAAACGAACATCAGTGATAATCTGGGTATGCTCGTCTTGTGAGCACTCTGTTTGCAGAGTTTCCATGTTCCAAAGAACAACCTACTGACGTGAAAACATATAAATCCAAATCAATTCTTATCAACAAGACAACAACTTTCATGGTTGATAGTTGCTTTTGCTGATTAAAAAAACACAAAACTTATAACTGATATCTAATCAAAGGATTTTATTCTGGCATAGTCCTACATTTATTTGTCCATCTTTCCTTTCAAGGTGACTGAAATGTTTTATCTGCTTTGATTTTTAAAGCATAGTACACATGAAACTTTACAACTTCTCTTAATGAGAATATTTAAAAACAAAAAAGGGTAGTTTTGGAAGTTACAGGAGCTATCATTTATATTTCATTAAGTAGCAGTGACGAGATAGAGTAATAGCAAAACACCCAAGTGTCCTGATGTAGCATCCACATTTTGGTTTCCAAGTTTCTGCATTATGTTAGTTATTTGAGACATTTCCATTCACATTTTTATCTTAGAATATTTCAACTAAACTGTAAACACTTCTTTCCACAGTATGCAATTGTACAATTACTTTTGATGTATAGCAATCATCTTTAGTAAATAGAGAAAACTGAGGGACTCTGGCCTTCATTTTTCAGAGATCATATCCCTTCTACAATCATCTGCCTTCTTCACTGTATGCTCAAAATGCTTCTACTTTCTCCAACAAACATGAACTATAAACCATGGTTTGTAATGAATGAAGCTTTGGCTAACATAGTGATTCTACTGGTGAAGTTGCTCATCTCTGAACATACCAAGTTGACATGTTGAAACATTTAATAGTAAATTGATGCAATTAAACAACCTACAGTGGTTGGCTTCAATAGTTAAACTTGAGAAGGTTAGTTGTGTTGAGTTCCTATTCAACAAGTAACACGGTCTTAGTCAACATGAGATAAGCTACATTAATCATGGACGCTTCCTTGTATCAGCCTATCAGGTCTATATAGGCCTTTGCCTCTTCATCTGCAGTTCAAACAGAACCATACAGAGATAGCATAGCAGGAAACAATGAGACAACAAAACAAAGATTAGAAGAATAACAAACTAGCCTAGCATGTGCAGCAGCAAGAACAACGTAATACAACAATGGCAGGTTCGTGCTAAGTACTAACCCAATGGATAAGCCCAAGTACTGCATAACTGTAACAGTGCTAATCTATCTAGGTCCATTATCCATCAGCTAATTGTTGAATAGAAAGCTGAAGCACATAGAGCAAACAAGATGATGCCATATACATAAAAAAAAAAAAAAAAGATGATCGCTTAAGTACAGGTATGCTGTCTAAATTACAGCATTTTTTTATGCGTACCCTCGCATAACATTGATTTAGTGATTAGTTTCCCAATGCATATCACATCAATTTCATGCTCTGTTTAGTTGAACCTTGGAATGAAAGCAATGATTTCTAAACAAACTTGAATCATCTATTTAACAAGGTGCAGGCAACTAATAGGGTGGCAATCAAAAAACAGGATTTAATAAAATGGGTATTATAAGCTCTTTACATTTCTCCATGTTGGTGGAGGTATGCATTAACTAATCAGCAATTTAGAGTTCAAAACTATGCAAGCAAAGCAGAAGTAAAGGGTTCAATAATCAAAATTTCCCAAACATGCAGACCAAAAATGAAATTAATTCTTGCACACTACAATACAATGGATTATACCTTCTTGTCATGCCCAGCACTGGCCAACAGTTTCCCATCTGTGGAGAAGTGACAGCAAACAACTTTCCCATTACTTTTGCGTATCGAACTAACTTCGCTGAAGCTGAAACCTGAGATGTTAAGGAACAAGTATTGCTGTGGTCAATTTCAATAAAGTAATAGCGGAAGAAATTGTAAACATTGCTCACCTTTTGAAGCTTCAGCAGCATGTTCAGAAGAATTCCTTTTTAAAGTGCCAAACAAATCTCTTCCATCTCCATCATCAGGTGATAAAAAAGATTCCACGTTATCATCTAAGGAGCCAACATCTGCAAAATGCTCAATGTCTTCCTGCAGAGAGATATAAAATCAAAGACAGGCAATGGATAGGACCAACTTTGGGCAGTGCCGTGACGAATACATTAACATACCAACACAAGCTCAGAACTCAATAAAAGATTTGTATACTTCGACAAGCAGTTATATTGGGCATAAAATATAAAATAATTGCATTTTGTAAATAAATCCATCAAATACCATATGTTTATGAATACCAAGCAGACAAGACATGTTATTCTGTCCTAAAGGCTAAAGCTTAAGTTGAATTCCATAAACCAGTATGGGGTAGTTGTGGGTTCCAAATAGCAGATTCCCGATGTTCCATTCAAATCCCTAGGTTATTCATGTCAAAGCTACTGAGTATGTTAAGCATGCATACCAGTGGGTTTGTGTATGATGCAAGAGCTCCAGTTGCATCACCACCATACATCAAGCCTTTTGACATGCTATTGACATGCTGCAAATTGCCTGCTGTGGCAATTCCATCACCAGGAGTATGAGTTGATGGAGTAGACGGCTGAGAGTTAGAAGGGCCTACTGTATTTCCTGTACCATTACTATTAGCAGGTCCAGAAGATGAAGGGCCTTTCCTCTTTCGGTTATTCTATTACACCATAAACAAGCATTGGTCAGTGATTTACCAAAAATATTATGCATTGCATATTTAGAAAAGGAATTCATCATGCCACTAGTTAATAAAAAAACTCATGGGTAAGTGCAGGAGAGTGGATAGCATGTGGTTTCCAGTAACTTCACCATTTGTTTCAGGTTAAACCAGGTGTATATCATGATGTGTATTTAAGGAAACACAACCTGCTGTCCTTGCTGTGTTTGCAAAGGATCTTGTTGAGAGGATGATTGTTGCATCTGTGGCAAATTCATCTGTTTAAGACAAACCCACCACAAAGAGAATTAAAAACTCATGACCCAATTATAATAGTTCAGAACATCAAATTTTGAATTATTTTCAGGAAGAAAATCCTACCTTAGATGAAGTTGATTGCATCGGAGAACCAATGGATCCATCCTTTACATTATGTTGGCCATCTTTGCTATTCAAAGGACCTCTAGGCAATCCCCTAAACTTCCGTGGATCCATATCTCCATACATTTGCGAAGCAGAAAGGTTGCTTTGTGCCTGAACATGTGCCAAGAGCTGCTGCTGCTGTTGCTGTGGCAAAAGCTGAAACTGACTTGCAGCATTTAAAAGAGGCCTTTGAACTTGTGCGCCTAAACTTGGCCGAGTTTGTTCAATTCCCTGTATATTCTATAATGGCCAAGGTTGTAAATAGCAAGCAATATATTTAATTATATCACCAGAAAAAAATGAGCTCCAGTATAGAACTTACAGTTAAGGGCCATCCCTTCAATGGAAGACCATTGACTCCAGGATTCAATCCTGAACACATAAATTAGAAATAATTAATTAATTAATATATATATATATATAAAAACATTAACAGGAGACACTCAACCTTCTAAACCTTTATAACACCCTTCTTGGGGTTTGAAACTGGTGGGGAAAGATTCTTTTGGAATAAGCTAGTACATTAATATCTCAATTAATAGTTAAAAATCAATTGAAGCATTTATGCAACACGAATAAACTGAGAAAAGAAAGAGCAAGCACTCTGTAGGACTCTGCCGTTTTACCTTTCCCATTTTGACATACTATATGCTATAATTAGATCACCACATCTAGAGTAGAAGCATATAGTACTTGCATGCTTATATTTCTTACCAAAACTCTTTAAGCAACTAACTGTACTCTACATTGAGATTTTGTCAAAAGGCCAAGAAATCTCATAGGAAACAACAAGGAAAGTAATTTAAGGGCAGTGGAAGTTCTCATTCCTTCTTTTAGGTAAGTCATTATTAGCTCTAAGACTTTATTCTTAAAGTGCCTAATCTTCCCAGACAGGGATTAAGTGAAAATCAATTTGTAGATGCGCATGTTTATATGCCCTCATGAATTTCAGTTCTGAGATACAGTGAAAATCAATTTGCAGATGCACACGTTTATATGCCCCCATATTGAGTTCCATTTCTGGGATACAGTGGAAATCAATTTGTGGATGCACATGTTTATATTGAGTTCCAGTTCAGCAATACAGAATCCAGTGCATTTACCTGAATTTCCAATTCCAGGTTTTGACTGCATGATTCCCTGCCCATAAATGGTTGAAGGGTCCATAGGCAAAGATCTCTGGGCAGCACCCGGGTTCACTTCTGGTTTGACATCCTGCAAATTGAAATTGAATCAAGAACTCGATGGTAATGAAAAGCAAATAAACAGAATTTGTAGTCGCATAGAATGACGTAATTGCTGTTTAAGTAGTTTACAGCGGTCTGTTGAGTTTGTGCCTGGATTTGTTGCAGTGCTGCAGTAACATTCCCAGGATTTCCTTGGATCAACTGGCTATGTTAGCACAAAAGAATCAGCACCCAAATAAGTTGTAAGAACATTTTATAATAACATCTATAATTAAACTTACCCTGGATGGTTTGAAGTTGTTTTGAGAAGGGACATCCTAGCATCAAGAAGTGGTTGGGATGTTTCAGATTCCATTTGGTTGGAATGCTTCATTCGTTCCTCATACATTTTTGCAGCCAACACACTCGCATTTGATTGCCTGAGCATTCCTTCAGAACCAACAGCATTTACTGGACCATCCATGGTTGGATTATTAGTACCCCCTCGTTGTAACTGAGCATGATGCATTAGTTGGAAGTGCTGCATTTGCAGCTGTTGCTGCTCTTTTGCTTTGCTTTGCTGTGCCTATATATCAATACCACGAGTCCAGCTAAAGAATATAAAACAAGATCCATATTCAACAGTCAGGTTTATAGCACTCATTAAAATCTAAAACTCGCCTCTAGATACGCTGCAGCAGTCTCAGAATGTTTCTCATTAGTCCTTGCTATAAAAATATCCCAGAAGACAGACCACCATTCAAAAAGAAACCCCCCAGGAGCATCAATTGCTGCATGTTCAAATTAGAAATTATAATTACATTTTAAACATTTCAGTTTCTATTACACCATGTTTAAGCAGCCAATTCAGAGCCAAGCATAAGAAGTAGACTACTTTAACTTTCAATGACTTCAGAAACACCCGCACGATTATATCCAAAACCTATGCTATAACAAACTACTTTCCCCGTCAAGTTACGCTCCTCAAAAAGCAGAGTCAAAGTAAGAATTCGCACATTACCTACTGGATCGGGAGCAACTTTCCCTTCAGTCATGAATGATTTTGCGGTGGCATGCAATTTCTTCTTCACCAAATAATCATATATGTACACATCAAGCCTACCAAACATGCCAATTAAAAGAAAAAATCATAACATAATAAAAAACCTAGTCATTAACTTTATTAAAAAAAATATTAACATAACAAAAAATAAAAGAAATTAGAAATACAAGATCACGTACATTTTATCTGCTTCCCAGTTACTCTGTGCCATGATTTCAGCTAAAAAATCACCACATAAAACTGCTAATAACCTAAATTAAAATAAATAAATTCTCAATAAGTAAAAATAACCGATCATATTCAAATCACTGTTCATTGAATTTTGACATTTACATGAAAATCAGTGACTAGAAGGAAGCTAACACTAAATAAATTAATTAAAAAAAAACTGACCTTAATTTGAAGAATTAGACGGATCAAAAAAGTATGCACGACTAATCACGGACTCTGTGTGATACGGAGTCCATGACTATGCCTGAAATTAAAATACCGAGTTCATTGATCAAGCATTGTCACTGAATTGAATTGTGAGAAAGAATAAATAAACCTATCAACAAGAAACACCTGAAATTCAGATAATTATGTCTTTTATTACCTCGAATTCTATAATTTATGCGATGAATGAAAGAGAAGTCTTGGGGATTTGTGATTTTAAGACGCCAGAAGGAGGTTTTAAGGGAGTGAAAGTGGCAAGAGTCGACTCGAGAGAGGAGTTTGAACTGGATCCGAAGCTCAGGTTTGGAGGGATCAGGCCTGAGGTTGGGAGTCCAAAACCGAGGCGGGGTTATTGGTTCGTTGTACGTCACTTGTTGAAACCTAGATGTGGCCGAATTGAATTGGTGACTTGGACGTAATTAAAAAAGCCAATGGACTCTTACCACGTCGGATATACCACAAGTACAGCCAGTGAAATGTTTTTAGTATTTATTAATCTAGTTTACAAATAAATAATGTGGTAGATTAAATTTATCTAGCAATTTTAAAATAAAAAATAAACGTACAGCTACATTGATGGCACTAACACTTTTCACATTGCGTTTTAAAATATTTTTGAAAAAAAAATTAATTTTTTTATTTTTATTTTAAATTAAATATTTTTTTGTGTTTGTAGATTATTTTTATGTGCTGATATTAAAAATAATTTAAAAAAATATATTATTTTTATGTATTTCTAAACAAAAAACACTTTTAAAAACAACTTAAACCATATTTTCAAACATGCACTGAATAGACCGTGGTGTTTTACTTGTCAAATTCTAAAATCTTCAAGAATCATAGATACAAATTCAAGTGTATAAATTTTGAATGTTGTATTGGAATAATTTTATTTATAATTATCATATTTATTCGTTTTTAATTTTTAAAATTTGGTGTAATGTCAGTTATGTCCTAAGGGGCGTGGAGTTGTGACTGCAGATCTCAAGTTCAAGTCAGGACATGCTCACCTTATAAGAGTTTATGACGACTTGGGTTTTACTCTTTTAACCCGAACTTGCAAAGAGTATCTAAAGGAGATGAGGTTTCTTTGCATAAAAAAAAATGTCAGTCATCATATTTATATTTTATTGTTTTTTAGCTAATCTAATAAATCACGATAATAAAAAGTTCATTCAATCTTGAAGCTAGAAGAAAAATAGTGTTATTCTTACTCCAAAGTTTATTTTACCACTTGATTTATTTTATTTTCTTAGATAGAATAAAATATGCCTAGTTGTGCTTTTTCATAGATGATGATAATTATTAAGGTAATGTTAATTTTTTTTTATATTACTCGTTAAAAAAATATTTATCTAAAAAAACTAAAAGGGAAATTAAATTTTTACTATTTCTATACACTTATTATTGATTTCTTTTGATTATTTTAATTTTTAGTGTTTAGAAAAAAATATTTCAATAACATTTTGGCAATGCAGAAAAAAAGATGAAGAATAATTTTATTGAGAACTAGGGAAAGTAGGATAATATAGTACAAGGTTGTCAAAATTATTTTTTTGACACGACACATAAATTTAATATAAACTTGGATTGTAAAATCGTAGAAAAAAAAATCAAACACCTTAAATAACTTAATCTACACTAGATTTTTAGAAACCATGATTTAAACTAATATCAATCTAATTTGATGATTTTATATAGCAGGTATATGGCTCTAGAAACCGAACTCTTATTTTCATGTTTCTGTTAAAATTTAATAGGAAAACAACCTAGTACAAGTAGTACAACTGAACAATAGGGAAACATAAGTCAGTTATGTTCCCAATAAATCCAACCATTAAACAAGTGATTCCAATTGCTCCAAGTAAAACTGCAAATATTAGTAACAAGCAATTCTATTTTCTACGTCCAACAAACTCATATCTTCTATATTTGCATAAATCCAAACTACTCGTTAGTAAAACTCATCTTAGAATACCCTGAAATCATCAAATTCCACGAAACAAAATCTCTTCCACCCGTTTCATCAAAGTACCTTCCGCGTAGATCACATTTCAACACACCTGACATGCACAAAGAATGACTCACATGCTCATTACCATCCAAACAAACCTTAACACAATAAACACCATACACTGACCAATCTTCCCATGAAATAAAACTCAAACAATCGTGCACTCTATGAATCAAAAAGGGCATGCAAACTTATTTAATTATGGGTATAAGAACTTCATCTTGTAATAATACAAAAATCATACATTTTCATGTAGTGGTTAACTCACCAATCATAATATTGGGTTTAGTGACTTGTTTAAAAACAACAGATACACAAGTAAAACCTGAGGTTAATTGATTTTGAAGAGAAGGAAATTGGGTTTTAAAAGAAAAACTTACAATTGCACTTGCACACACTAGAATACTAGATCCAATAAACGAGGCTAAATTAACACAGAAGAAAAACTAAAACAAGAGAAGTGCAAGATCTAAGAAGAAAAATCAACTTTGTTGGAAGAAATTTGTGCAACAAATCCAAACAATGTTGAGAGATGCATTTTGCTTGCCTGCTTGTGAGGGATGCTAAGAAAGGGAAAGAGGGATGCTGGGATGCGTTGTGGTTCACGGTTCACTTTAGTTGATACTACGCTATACAAAGAAACTAAAAAAGTTAATTAATTTAAGTTATTTAACAGATAATAGTTAACTTGTAAAATTTGTACGAGTTCATTGATTTTACGAGTTTGATCGAGTTTAGCGAGTCAACTTATGATTTCAATATATTTTTCAAACTCGTAAGATCAGTGAACTCGTACTTATAAGAGTTTGAAAAAAAACAATATATTTTTGTCACATGTGTAATCAATATATTTATATATCAATTTTTTATATATAAAAAATCTCATGAACTTGATTATTGGTTTTCAAAAAGACGAGACCCTGTTTTGAGAAAAGAAATAATAAACATGTTTTTCTTTTGTAAACCCTTACATTTCAGTATTTATAGGAGCAACTCCGTAAAATGCTATTTTAAAAAGCTAAATTGATAAAATACCTTTTTGAATGATATAAATATATATTTTTTTGTTTATGTGTATTCCAATGATAAAAGCCATTTAGAAGAGTCAAATATATTTTAATATATTTTGTATATTATTTTAAATATAATACAATTATTTTGTATATAATATAATTATGCAATCAATTATACAATTAATATGAGTAATTTATATAATTAATTATAAAATTATGTATTTTTTTAATTTTGACTTCATTTTTTAATTAGATGAAAAAAAAAGACATGGTCAAGCATTTCACGCCATTAACAAACACCTAATTCACCTTGTCAAACACAATTATAAATCCGTGGACACATACCGAAAAAACTATTCATTGCTACAATAAAAAAAAAACATTTTTGCTTTTATAGAAGAAAAATGTAAAGTTTATTATTTCCACGTGTTAAGAACATTAAAATGACCTATTTGTTATCCAGATAAAAAAAAACAATTCAAGCTTTTAGCGTATTTAATTTTTTTTTTTTATCTTTTTAAATATATTAAAAATACATAATTGTCATTGAATTCAATGATAAACAAATCATCCGTACAAATACATTTTAACATTTTATTACTTCCATAATTATTATTTTTGTTATTTTCACGGAGAGCAAAATAGTTATTTTTGGATTGATTAATTAATATTTTAATTAAAAGAAATTGTTGGTGTATGATGACCACATTAATGCATAAGATGTTTGTAACCTTCTCGGCGCGGCGTGTTGCGCCCCTCAATGGTTAAAATTGGTTTTTTATCGTGTTGTTGGAAATATCACTATATCCTCTTTCTTCTTGGACAACATGTGTCGGTGAAGGTGAGACGATATATATCGCTGACAATATTTTTTTCTTCTTTCCCCCTTTCTTTTATCCTCTAAAAAATATATATTTTTAATATTTTTAGATTATTTTGACATATTAAAATAAAAAATATTATAAAAAATAAAAAATAAAAAATATTATACATGTATTAAAATAAAAAACACTTTAAAACTCATAAAACAACACAAACATTTTTTACAATGCCGATCTTCTCGCGATGCACCCATTAAGCATTGACTTTAAACAAATTGACGTCAAATGAGCATCATAAATGGGTCAAGACGACCCAAAACAGACTATTATTTGCCTTTGGTATTGTGTTTTAAATTATTAAAAAAAATGATTTTTTTATATTATTATTTTTTAGTATTTTTAGATCTTCTGATATTAAAAATAATTTTTAAAAATAAAAAATAATTTTAATATAATTTTAAATAAAAAATAATTCAAAAATAACATACCACAATACAAAACATTCATTCTAGTTACTTGAACGAGAAATCCCACGTTGGCAAATGAAGAACTGCTTTAGATTTACACGTCTGCTAGAAATCCCACGTTGGCAAGGGGTGTTTGGGAGAACTTTTTAAAAGTATTTTTGAAAAAAAAATGAATTTTTCTTATGTTTTTAGATAATTTTAATGTGTTGATGTTAAAAATAATTTTAAAAAAATAAAAAAATAAAAAAATATATTATTTTAATATATTTCTAAACAAAAAATATTTTCAAAAACAACCACTATTAAAAAAGCCGAACAATTCTTTCGCATTTTATAAAAAATAACGTGTTTGCCGCAAATCGCGGCGTACGCTAATTTGAGAAGGGGTTCTCAGACGGCGAGCCCTACAGTTCAAGTTAAAGCTTTGTTAAGATAGCGACCTCGCAGTGTAAGTTATCTGTTAAGTTTATTGATTTGTTCAGCAGCCATGCATGTCTGGGAGTCCGGACCATCTTCTAGCCGTGCTTCCTGGCTGTCTAATTGTGTGCTAGTAAACATAATATATGCTTTATTAAAATATTAGGGTTAAATAAAATAAGTAAAAATTATAAATGGATGGAGCCAAACCCTGCCTACAAAGCTTTTCAAAATTGACACGAACCACAGGAAGTCCGGGTCACAAGAAGAGCCATGGAAGTGAGGCTGGGTGCTGGCAAGTTTACACACCCTTTAGGTTTATAGTACTTGACTAAAAAAGAGGGTCTAAAATACTACTAGTACTGGAACATATTCTTTCCTTTCAAATGAAGGGCAAAACAAGAGCACCAAGTAATTCTAAGAAGAGTAGAAAGGAATGGTTTCTGTCGCATATTAATCTTTGACGAGTTGAGTTAACATTATTGAACCAACCCGTTCCACGTCGCTGGACTTCTGCTCGACCGGGCTGATATTGTAGCTAATGATGGGATTCGACCGTTATCATTCGTGTTGTTATATTAACCCACTTATCGATCGATGCATTGGTTATATATACCGAGACGATCAATCGCTTGTAAGGGAGACTAAGTAGGATCTAGGACAAAGTTTGTCAATTCTGTTTTTTTATTGATATTTTGTTTTTGAAGTGTTTCAGTGCTGCTTTTATATATATAAGGAATTATTTTAGTTCAAATTTAAAAATTAAATTATTTAGAATTGTGCAATTTAATTTTCAAACACAAGTAAAAAAATTGAGAGTTGAACCGATATAACTCGACCGATTTGATGAGTTCAAAGATAACATAGAAAATTGATAAAAATATAGTTTAACTTAAAAAAGCAAGTTGACATCTTAAAAAATAATGAAACAAAGATATATTGAATCAACTGGGGGGCAACCGGGGCAACCTAGGTTAATCTTTCAGATGTTTGACCTGCGTTATGAGACCATGATAACCTTAAATAAAATAAATTAAATTAAATTATAAAGTTCAATTCGTAATAAACTCGTTGTTGAATAACAAAATTGAGAAAAAAAAAATCTAAAAAACACAATAAAATAATTTTTCTGAATAAAATTATGAACTTGTATAATATTACGAGAATATTATCATCAATATCGCATGATCGTTATATGATTTCTCTGAAATTTTAATATAATATATATAAATATTTCCAAAAAAAATTCATCTCAGTCCACTACAAGGGAGACTAAGTAAGATCTAGGGCATGTATGGTGAATGAGGGATCATAACTGATGGCCCCAGTCGAGAATGCAAGTCTCAGATTCTCAGAGCAGCCAAACGTAGCTAAAGAGAGTTCTTACACCAAACGAGGTGCTACTATCTGAAGCAGCCCGCTAGAAACCGCTAGCTAGCTCATTCTGCCGACGGTGAGCACAGAGCGAGCTGTAATTTCGCATTTTACCTGAGAATACCGTCGGCACACCACCAACGGTGGCGTACTTTAAAGATTTCAAGCTTCTTTCCCAGGACAAGTCTTGGTGGCGCCGCCTGTGATTTGCTGTCCAATAACGTTTCTTGAACTATTAAACATCTTGAGGCCTGTTTGAGAGTGCGATTGCGGTAACTTTTCAAAGTGCTTTTCGTGCCGAAATACATCAAAATGATGTTTTTTTATTTTTTAAAAATCATTTTTGACATCAGTACATCAAAATGATCTAAAAACACCAAACCGACAGTTTTCAAAATGAAAAAAAAAATTCAAATTTTTCTCAAACGCCGGTTGCAACGCACTCCCAAACGGGATCGTGATCACAAATAATTTCTTGCTTTGTTCTTTGGATGCGTAGCGTGTCACTATCGACTCAATAAATTCTTTTACTCGTTTGTGAAGAGTTTTTTTCCCACATCCAAACTAATAAAACCCGGAAATATTTCTCAACAAACAGAACAAATGCAAAAGCATATCTTGCGTTGAATGGTTGATTATATTTGATAGGGACAATACAAACTGTAGGAAATCAGAGGCCAACATTGCTTTATGTTTGTTTCCACCGAAAAGGGCCACATATCTTAGCTGAATATTTTTTTTCCACTTTTAAATTACAAATGTGGTTGGAATTAAATATTTTCATTCAAATTCACGTGAAGTCCAATTTCAGCTTCATTTTCAATTCATTTCTTGCCAAGTTACTCCCAACTTCTGTTCTTGATTTACTAATTTAATTAAATGAATTGGGGTTTGATTTAATCACGAAATCCGAAATTGTGTATTATCTTGTGTTTTCTCCGATTCCGAGTAACCATATCTGAGATAATCAAGTAAAAAAATGTAATTTTACTTTAGTCCCATTTCTAAAGGTAACGTGAATACAGAACTCCTTTTTTCCCCCCTTGGAATTTGAACCAAATGCAAAAATAAAAATAAAAATGAATTCAGCTATACTCGATTGATTAATTGTTTGGAATGGTTGTTAATCTTGTTTTTTAAAGTAATTTTTATTTAAAAATTATTTATAACATCACCACATGAAAATAATATAAAAAAACTAAAAATATTTAATTTAGAATAAAAAATAACAATATTTTTTTAAAAAAAGTTTCAAAATGGTTTTTGAAATACAATGATATACATGAAATAAATTGATTGTGTAAACTTACTTTGTTGACCTATAATTCAAAATTTATCTATAGGAAATCTTCAATTATAGAGGTTCCTTGCTATCTATGATTATCAAATCATAGCAAACGACTTTTTATGGTGTGATGTGTCTTGTTTTTTTTTGTAAAGACAAATGCAAAAACCGAGGGCTCCTAGAATGGCGACAAAGGAAAAAACAAGGAGGACTCAGTACCGATCAATGTGTCGATGACAAGTCTGACGCCATTCATGTCTGCCCCTGTGCACAGATATCAACTCTCTCACAGTTTGCATTATTAGCAGACAAGCTTGAGCATATCTTTGCATTACATAATTTAAAAACATTAACTTATAAAGCATTGCTCGCTAGCTGCTAAATATACACAATATTCTAGCATTTCTGTAGGACAACGTAGACAATGGAGATGATTCAAATTTGAGGAAGATCATTGTTATAAACATGAAAACAATAATGGCCACAACCAACCATGGTTCCTCTTGCTTACTTGTTAATTGGACTCGGGATTTGGGCCACTGGGCACTTCATGGAAAGCTGCTTTGAACTGGTGATTTGAAGCAGAACCAGGAGTGGCAGAAACCGTCGTGGTGGCGGTGCCGCTGCTTGTCATCGCAGCAGCAGCAGCCGCAGTGGTTCCAGAAGGTGGCTTGTACTTCGATTCTTGTGGATGGATTTGTGTGGTAGAATGATTTGTTCGTGTAGATGGCGAGGAAGCTGTGAAATTCTTGGATAAATCTACGGGACGAGCAAGAAGAGGAACGATCAAGAGAAGACCAAGAAAAAGCACCATAGCCTGCAATTTTGCTGTGTTTTCAAACACTGATAAGTTTCTTGCTGTTGCCATGAAATTAAGATCAGTACTTACGAAGCACCCCCCAGTAATCCAGAAGGGATCAATATCCATGAACCACTAAAAACACCAAGACAAGAAATGGAAAAGATGGGTGGCAGATGGCAAGGAAGTTGTACAATTTAGAGAACACTTTATTGTCTGGTGCTTTAAAGCTAGGAGCCTAGGAGCTTATATATAATAAACTTACCGATTAAAATGTGAATACGTACTGTAATAATCCGCTTCTATGATACCATTTTTACCCCTCGTACCATCAACAAATCAATTTAAAGGAAATCTTGATTAATATGAAGAAATTTATTAACAAATTTGTTGAGCATTTATGGAATCCAAAGGATTAATGTACAAATGTTTACATTACCTCTTGATGTTGAGTTGAACCTTTGAACTACTTTAATTGGATGCTAAAATTGTGTTCCGAAGAACCTCTACTTCAAGGTCATCATGGTCATATTACGAAACCGCACTTACCATAATGAATTATTCAGACTTTTGGGTAGTCTTGGTCATGTACGAAAAAATAATCTGAAAAGATAAAGATAGCAGAATAAGAGGAGGGTGCGGCTGCCCTTTTTGTGGCTTGGCTGCTTGCTCTAGAAATCTTTTCATTTGCTTTGACTTGAAGAGCCCAGCTAGGCCCCGTTAAATTTACAGATCTTGGGTTGTTGTGATGTCTATTTTCTTTTCTTTTTTTCTTTTTAATTACTATCGAGAACCTGTAAAAAAAGGTTAACACATGGAGAAAGCAAAGCATCATATCCTCAATCGCAGCTTTCTCTGCCTATGAAAATCGAGGGCTTGTCGCAGCTATCTGATGCGCAGGCCCCCCATGCCACTTCCTTTATTTGTAGCCTGTCCAACAGAACTCACAGTTTACGTTAAGGTTAGTTTTGTAAATCTAGTTAAACAGAGATATTCTTTCCCTTTTGTCCTATTAGCTAGGGTTCAACTCCAAGAACTTACAACCCAGCAGCAGCCAATAGCAAATGAGGTAGGGGAAATCTATCGACAATCATTATAGAAAAATTATATGTTTTCGAGTTCACTCTTTTACTTAAAGCAAACTATATAGGTTTTTAATTTCTGTTTTTCAGTGATTATTCTCTCAAAGTTTCTTGTAAAATAAATTTGAACTTTCAGACAGAAGAAAACACCATATTATGCTTCTCTTTTAAAACAAGAAAAAACAATTTCACAATTTGATTTTTAAATATCACTCTTTAAGATGGGCAATGAAAAATTAATTTGTTAATTTCCTTGCCCATCTTAAAGAGTTAATCAATCAATATTTGAAGTAATGGAAAAAAACATTATAGAGTTAAATAATATATTCAGCTGGAGTTGAAAATACTAATCTCACAATCCTGATTTTTAATTTGTTTATCATGATTATGAAATAAAAAAAGATAATTTCCTGTAATTGGTGTCCAAGTAATCCCTCACCATTAGTTTTTACATTAATTACTGTTTTTCAAGGGATCAAATATAAAAACACATTCGCAAAAACACACACACACACACAATGTGATTGCGGCTTCGAAGTTTGCAGGTAATTTCTCCTTAATGGTGACGGCCGCAACGGTGACCAAAAGGAAAAGAAAGCGATTCTTAGCTTTATGTCTTGTCCAGTCTCCTCCGAGGTGACGTGCAAGGGTGATCTTCTTTTGAAATTGGAGAATAGAAAGAGAAACGCATGCATGGTTAAAGCAATTTCCACGTAGAAGCTTTCACACACAGGTGCTCTAATCCGGTATCTATTAATTTAAAATAAAAAAAAAAGTTTTTAATTTTTTTCTAAAACGATTTTAAAATGCAATACCAAAAAACAACTAGTCTTTCCATGAGCCGGATCATTTTAGTAGATAAATATAGGCAACAATATGATTTATTTTGTGCTTTATGCTAATTGCCTTAATTACCATGTAGTTAATCATACATGATTAGCCAAATGCGTAACAATAAAAAAAGTAATTAAGAAGAAAGCAAACCCTGTCCACTAGGCAAAAAAGATTGAATGCATGATCCACGATCTGTGTTGTTAAATCTAGGTTTTTCTACCTTCAAGTACTAATTCCATTAAAGCCGAAACAAATACTCTTATTGAAGTTTTGAAAGTAACTATAATTAAGCCTATAACTATATTGTAATATTTTTAAAGGGTCCATTAGCAATAACGTGTGCCGACTATTATTTTCCTAACGAAATTTTACTAGCCCAAACTCCCTTTTACAGCTAGCAAAGGCCCATTTTAAAACAGCCCACATTGAGACGACGTCGCATGTTTTCTCTCTCTCCAAAGGATTAATGAAATTTCGGAACGTTCTCCTCTCCTCTCCTGATCGATCATACCACAGATCTCTCTCTCTCTCTGTCTGGACAATGGATTTCCAAATACGCAGTGTTTTGCCTCTGGTCATCATCTCCTCTCTTCTCTGCACACTAGCTAAGGTACATATCTCTCAATCCATGCTTGATTTGATCTTGGCCAATTTGCTTTCGTTTGGTTAATTTCTCCCTCCCCCCCTTCCAGGCTGAGGCTAGCGGTTCGGTTATTTTCATCGATAGCCAGGCTCGTCAATATCTGCGCTCTCCGTCACCAGACGATGCCTTCCAGGTTTCTTCCATTTCAATACTTCAATTCTTCTGGTACTTCAATTTAAGCTGCCCGATGCAGAATTTCTTGTGTAGTTCATTTGTATCGATTTGTATCGATTAATAAATGTCTCAGGGAGGGTTCATATCAAATATCTGAGATGATTTAAATTGGCATTAGAAATTAGTCAACTGAACTTGAAAAATCGCATCACATATACTTCATTTCAATTAACACGAGTTATAATACCTGAAAATGAGTTGATCCATCTTATTTTACACTTTTTTTTTTCTTTTTTTTTATGTTTTGCGTAGATGATGTCGAACAATTATTATTCTTATTCCAGTGCACTGTGTAATTGTCTGGCTCGCTGTCAATTGACTACATGTCTGATTTTACAGTCAAACTCCATGACGCTTCTAGAAGTTGGTGCTGCCGTGTCGGTCTTGCTGGGTTTTACGCCATCGGATGCGCTTTCAGCTGCTAATTCTATGAAGGTTGTTTGGAATAATATAATTTGCAGACGTAAATTTTATAGTTTATATTATTGTTTGTGGGAATTTTTTATTTTGATTAATGTTGTCACTGTTTCTTTTACAGTTGAATGAGGTTCTATTGCCCAATCCGTTTAACAGGCCTCGTGTTGTTTTCATGCTGGAAGTCACTGGAGGTTAGGATATCTGGAATTGGTGTTGATTTGTTTTCTTTTGTTGACCTAGTACTTGAGCGAATGATCTTTGCATGCAGGGCTTCTGTCTGTGGCTGATCAAGCAAATGTAATGTTCAATGCTGCCTACCAGAGCAAGATTGCTCCTGTTTCAAATAAAGCTGATATTCAACTTCCAGGTACCGATGCACTATATACATGAATAATAGGGAGACTTGTTTTTTAATGTGACTATTTGCTGTTTTTTGAATCAATGGATTGTGAATTTTGATGATTTTTTGTTCATTTTCTGTAATCTGTTACAGGCGAAGAGGTTTCTGTGGTTTCTCTAGATGAAGAATTTGTGGATTTCACTGATGAGGATATAAGTGATTTTGTAAGTCTTAACCTGTATTTACCCACTGTTATTTTCTTTTCTTGTGTTATTGGTCTTTTTCTTAGTCATTGATCATTTTGCTTAAATGTGTGACTTTGGCATTATGTGTTTGTTCAGGCATCTTGGTTGGGCGGATCATATGCTGTTGATCCCTTGGAAGCACTGAATGGAGACTTAACAATCCCATTGGCTAGTGGTGCCACTATAAGTCTTCATATGTCTAAGGTCTTTTATTTGTTATAAATATTGTATTTTAGATCAACCCATTCATTTTATATTTTTTAAATTTTTATTGGAAGATTATTTTGATTGTTTGCAGAAAGCAAACAGGGAATTTATAGCAAGTCTTCTTGCTCTGTTCCGCAATTGTAGAAAAGCTGTTGAGCTGCATGGAGGTTTGTCACTGAGTAATCAACCACCTGCAGAGTTATTGAAGGGCAGTTTTGATGGCCTTAAGGTGATGATATTCATTTATAGTGAATGGAATGAGCTCGATTGCATCCTTTTGAATGATTGCAAATTGGAACTTCTCACCAATTCATTTCTTTATTCAGTGAAATGATAGTGCTTATCATGATGGAAAAGTTATTCAATTGATTGATTCTATAATGATTTATCCTTTTTCGGTTCTTATATGATTTTTTGGCTTTTCCTTCTCCTCTTCCAGGGTAAGAAAGCAATGTTTTTGTTGTTCTTTAATGCCCTATTCTAACTACAAAGAAGTTAGCTCATGACTTATTTTATTTATCACATTGCAGGTTTTGCAAGAGCACTATGGACCTGAGGGTGATG
Organism: Salix brachista; assembly: GCA_009078335.1. Taxonomy (NCBI): domain Eukaryota; kingdom Viridiplantae; phylum Streptophyta; class Magnoliopsida; order Malpighiales; family Salicaceae; genus Salix; species Salix brachista. The sequence goes on along the minus strand of CM018574.1, from coordinate 13,261,466 downwards.
CACAGAAAGGGCTAGAGCTATTAATTACTATGTTGTCCAAGATATTTGATTCATTGCAAGCAGCTTACAAAGGTTGGCTGTTTGGGTTTTTGGGAATCACCAAAAAAATCATAAGCTGAAATGTTTTAGTTTGCATGCAAATGATAGGTGAAAAGAGTGGCATTCTAATTTATCTGATCAGTGCATGCAATCATTTGCCCCACTGTAGATTTCTTATTTTGTTTAAATGAACATCTCAGGGTTTTTAAATCAAAGAAAATATAGAATTTGAGCTAACTTTTGGGGGTCTCTTATTAGTATTTTCAACCTGTATTTGTGATTATCACGTGCTTCTTCTTTTTGCCTTTCGGTAATTGCTGTTCCCTAGCTTATTGCTGAGCCTGAAAATTTTATGGCTGTGTAACAAAATTGAATGGTAATTGGGCAGGTCAAATTGTTGGAGTAATCCTTTTTAATACAGCACCTGCACCAGAATCAGAAACAATGCTGAATGTCATGTTGACTTCCCGGCCAGATGGCCGTTGGTTGGAAGAAACAAAAGTTCCAACTCCTATAACCTTTGCAGCAGTGGCCTTGGTTAGAATAACCCTTGCTTGGATAACTGGAATTATTCTTATCATTGCTACTCTTTTGGGGGTAAGATTTTTTAATGACAAAAACTTGCACCTTTCCCCCCTCTCTAATTTATTTAGGAACACTGAAAGTTTAGATTGTGCTAATTATGTCTCTGATTGTTCCCTGTTCCCCGCCCCTTTTCTTCTCTATCTATTTTCTAACATTTTTGTAAGTAGAAAAAATCTCGATCACTAACTAGTAAAATGATGAGTTGCATTGCATGTGACTTCTAGTTTGGAGAAGGAAAAGGAGGGGAGTGGATTGAATAATTATCCTGTCCACAAACCTTTTTATAGAATGATTTACACAAATGGTCCATATTTGTTGTGATGTTGCCGACTTTAGGACTATATTCTGCACAAGGTGCCTGATTCACGATTCTCCCAAGTTACGTGGATAGACAGTTCATCATGTGAGATAGAACCTATTTACGCATCTGAAGAATAGAGTTACCCGTGCCAATTTAAAAGTCTGCTGATCTTGTTTTTGTTTTTCCAATTTCATTACTCAGATGCATCTGCTAAACGTTTTATTAATTTTTCAAATCAATCACAGGTAGAATCCTTATCCCAATAGTTCACAGGCATATCTGTCTAAACAAGGCTTTCAGACAACTCGGTGAAAGGAGAACCTTACAAACTGTTTATTTAGTTTGCCTAGAATACACGGCTTAATTATTAACATTATACAGAAATTTTTTAATTTTCCTTAAATAGCATCAGTTGGCAACTCGGGATTGATGTTTCTGGTCATACCCGGGACAATTTATTATTATTTTCAATATAAACAGCGTTTCTTGGTTTGTTCTTCTGGCCGCAGGTCTACTTTCTCTTCTACATGCCACTCACAAAGGACACCCTTTTATACTCCAACGTCAAGCTTGACTAAGCTGCAAGGAATAATGTCTTGCTGCAGGATGCAATGGATCCTGTACCCAATGCCCTGTTTGTAGACGTCTTGTTGTAAACAAAACCTGTTCCTTGGTTGCTGTGCTCTATTGAGAAGGTTGCTCTACCGCATCAGTAGCTACTTGACCCAGGGTAGAGGCTCGCAAGTAAACCCGTTGGTTGAAGCGAAGTCCTTTCATATACAGTAAGTAGTAGGAGGGTGCTGTAAACCGATCGAGGAGACAAAATGTGGAACAAACAATTATTATGCTATCTTTTTTTTTTGTTTGTTGAAGTCGTTTGTCATAATCTGCATGCATTTGTTGAATAAGAGAATGCCTTTTTTTTTGTATTTTAGTTAAAATCATTAATATTATTTTCAGATTTTGAATAAAGGAAACTTCCCTCGTTTGATTCCTTGCGTGCTGGAACATCGAAATACTTCTGAGCTCATTTTAGGCAGGAGGATGAGCCAGCCCTGAGTCGACTTCCATGTGCATCAAAATGTGACTTCTGCTTTTCCTCAACCTTGAAGTGCCTGTGGCGTAATGTAGTGTAATTGAAGTTGTTTTTAAAGTTATTTTTGAACATGTTTTTCATTTAAAAATATATTAAAATGATATTTTGTTTTAAAAAAAAAATTATTTTTGATATTAGCACGTGAAAATGATTTAAAAATATTAAAAAAATAAATTTAATATAAAAAATAAAGTATTTAAAAAAAAAATTATTTTTGAAATGGAATGTAAAACAAGATTTAAACCGTATCTTTCTTCACAGACCATCTCGAAATCTCTCCCCGCTCCAATTCCCTAAACAAAAAACAGGACTACCTATTACTACTTCCACGCTCTCTTTCAAAATTCTTGTGGCAAAATGGTGGCTATGCGAAGATAAAAGGTAGTCGCTCCTCGCCGAAATACATTACTTGAAAACTTCAAATTGAAGCTGAAGAAGCTCTAGACAATTTCTTCAAGGAGGAGACAGAGGATAATAAAAATAACAATAATTATAATTCGTATTTCTCTATAACATCATTCATGATGCCATCATCCACCTTGACAAACCACCAAAATCTCAATAAGATTTTCGACAATCTTTTCCCCGAGACAGCAATACCATTCATGTGGTAGAATACATAAACCTTAATAATTTCCATTTGCTATGTTTCTCTCTTTCACCTGACAGTAAGAGTATCAGTCAACAATCATTCTGACGACTAATTTCGTTTCAAGTCCAAGTCTTCAACTTTATGTAATGTTTATTGTTTGAAAAAAAAGTGCTTTTTTAGATTTAAATTCCGTTTTAGCTTTAAAAAATCAATCACCCTGTATGATATTTATTTTTTTCCAATAAATGGTAATGTTTGTATTCTTGTTTCTAAAACATTATAAAAGTATTTAATATTTCCTGGGTTTGAAAAATATTTAAGTTTTGCCTTGAACTCAAAATCAGCACAGAGGAATAAACCTTGCAAGTTATAAGGTCTCCATATGATAACATTTCATAAGGTATTAATCAATTATGAAGATTCCATTCTTGACTTCACCTTTCTACAAATAGTTTTGGAAGTCCATATCGAAATCTTTCTTTCCAGAAAAAAAAGTGTTGGCAATCTTTTCTAACAAAGAATTTTGAAAGGAACGTATCCTTGTACCATCTAAAATCTTGAAGTATAGGGCATGGTAAGTTTGAGAGTTTTTCGTATGATTTTTCTTGAAATTTTTGTGGGTCTTTTATAAAGTGTGTGGTGATATAGTAGGAGAATCTAATTTTTCTTTATTAATTTGAAATCCCTTGATAAAATCAAGAATAAGACTTCATTTTAAAAGTTTATTGAATGTCTCAGATTTCCCCCCCTAAATCTCAGAACAATTTGTCAACCTCGACTCAAGAAAAAACCCTTTTGCGTGGAGTTCTCGAATGATTGAAATTGTCAAGTCTCTCAAAAGTGGAGTCAAAAGTCTTCATTGTCAACCATCTCGCAGGTAATCCAATGGTAAAAAATTGAGACTAAGAAATTTGATTTTCCCGTTGTCTTAATTTCAAGTCTTATGATAGCTAATATGATGGTCACTTAAGGTTTATATAGTGATAGCTTACATAGTGATTGAGACTAAGAAATTTGATTTTCCCGTGGTCTTAATTTCAAGTCTTATGGTGGCTAATATGATGGTCACTTATAGCTTACATAGTGATTGACTTCAAGACCTGTAAAACTAGTCAAAATACATGTAAATTAACCGAACATCCACGCTAATTAAAAAAAAAAACTTCCTTGTCCAGGTAATTTGGATCCTGAGATCATAGATAATTTGTCCAGTACCATTCTAGTATATGACTGGGTTCTAAAATGAAATATTCAAATTAAACCATCATAAGAGATTTTATCAAGTTTCTTTTATGCATATCATATTTTCGACGATTTCTTTCTTAAAAAGAAGTATTTTAAGAATTGATCATCAACCAACAAAATGTCACTGAAAAAATCAAAAATATTGTTTTAAAACAAATCTTTGCTACATGGCAAGCTATGCTTTTAAACTTTGATTTTGAAATTGAATGATGACTAATTTTCTTCCAGATTCTCTCTCAAAAAAATAATAATTTAGAGCGCATGGCTTCCAGCAAAACACAATTCACTCAACATATTGTCTTTCGGAGAAGGTGGTTGAAAAAAAATCTGAAGGAAGTGATGGGAAGGGCTTTGGAGGAGGAGAAGGTGAACAAGGAGATTCAGGTTTAAATTGATCGATTTTTAACAGATCATGTACTTGACAGGCATCTTTAGGTGCCTTTGAAGATGGAATAATGACCATGGAGCGAGCTCCTTGAAAGGTTATAATTATACATGGAGCAACACATCGAGGGTCCTTGAAATTAGCAGCCAGTTTCACATGAACATACATGGAACTCTACTAACCACTCACCTCGACAATTTCACACGAGACCACCACTCTCATCAGAGTTAATGGCCGAACAACAAAAACAAGAAATTGTCATAATTTCATGGAACGCAATCCTAGTCAAGCCATCAAAGTAAACCATGGCATGTTTCGAGGGAATGATAATGTCCGCATATATGGTAGCATCAACGTGCACCCACCGACTCTTTTTTTTTTCTTTTTTTTTCTGAATGAATCGAAGGCATGCAACAATTGACTAGACAACTGATCCGAGCAAATTGCCTTGGCCACCATTTGAACAAACAAGAGACTTCCTTTATAAACAGCAGCAGAACGTAAATGTAAATAAAAAGGCCTGCCTACTCAAAACACTGATTCTGAGATAGTAGTCTCCACCATAAAAGGGTATAGTTGCCAATCCCAAAATGAAACATACATCACTTAGGAAATAAATTACTTTTCTGTAATGACATGAACTTTTATTGGTGAGAAAAAAGCAGTAGACATACATTACTTACCTCTTTCTTATATCATGTAATAGTTTGTTATCCTGTGACCATTTATGAATTTACTTTTTTGCAATGATATTTTTACAAATTTGTCTTTGGTTTGCCACTTGCAGTAACACGCCTTGTTACTGAACGCATGGTCACAAATTCCTCAGCAGCAGATGGGTGTATTCCCACCTGTGGCACAAAAAAGAAAAGGAAAAGGAAAAGGAAAAAAAACTCATCAGTAATACACAATCCAGAATGCGTACAGCTGAACACATGCTACCAAAAACAACAAGGAATATATATATATATTGCTGCACAGAGATGTCATCACTTCTACATGTGTATGTGTGAACCAGTAAAAAAGAAAAAAAGTAATTAAGAGGGAGAGCTAACAATACAAGGACATGGCCACCCTTAAGCAAAGAGTCTGGGTATATCATGATGTCACTGCCAGCATTTACAATTTGACACCCACATCACTTGTATATTTTGATTAGACCACAACACAATCAATTCTATGTTCCTTACAAGAAAGTGTCAAGGGATGCTAGGAAAGGAAAGAATCACTAAAATCCTTATCTTTAGCCTCCCAAAGGGAAAGTTAATTAATACTTACAGTACTGTCAAATTGTTGCTTGGTTGCTCCACACTTCAATGCAACAGCAATACCCTTTGAAATCACCAAAGAACAATGATCAGGGCATGTATGAAAAACCAAAACCAAAAACATTTAGGGACCAAAAACTGGAATAGGGAAGGGGGTGGTTTCGGCAATGAAATTATGTATAGAAAATGCAAAGTATTCTCCATACAGGCTATTCATGAAATGAATCAGAAAACACACACCTGCATAATTTCAGGTGCATCTGGCCCACACATGGAAGCTCCGAGAACTTTATCCGTCTCAGCATCAACAACAAGCTTCATTACTGTCTTCTCTTGTCGACTAGAAACAAAGATGGGATCATACATATTAATTGAAAAGCATAGTAAACACAGAGAACATCTCGCAATTAAAGTAAAAAAGGGAGGGGCAGGCTTGAATACTACCCTGAATTTTGAAAAACATCCCACACCATCTATGCTTATGGCTTTTATGGTTTGATCACATCCTTTATCTTAACTCAAACATATAGCAATCCTTCATCATTTAAGCAATTCCTTTTAATGGAGGAAACTCCTTTTTTCATATCAGGAAAAGTTAGTTAAAAAAGGAACAAGGAAAACTATTTCCACGAAAATGAACAATATGAGGTTGGCTTGAGCACTGAAGAAATGTCAGAAGGTGTTAACATGTAATGTAAAAGTAAAGATGGTTCAATCAATTAGCAGAAAGACTTCTATCAGAAAGTTAAGATGTTTGAAGTCTATCTGCTTCAGAGGATTTAAGGTACAGATACGACAAACTTCCAGGACCTCTAAAAGATATACTCTACTTATTGGCCAGTAAGTTTACAAATGATTTCTCACTTTTAAGTTTCCAAAGGAAATGTTTTGACCCCCGCTTCTTTCATGTCATTTTGCAGGTGATGTTCTAAGGTTTTCCATAATGTTAACTGTTTGTTTGAAATACTGCAGACCGATTTAGCAACATAAGATCTCAAAATTCAGTACATACCCAGAGATAGTGTTCTTCATAGGATTAAAGGTAGAAGTGAAAACCAATACATCACCATTTGCTTGGTCTAGTGCCTTCTCCTCGCTGAGGCCCACTACAGAGAGAGGAGGTATGCTGTGGAATACCAAATAACACATTTTTCACCCATGAAGAGAGATGAACACTAGCACTAAAATTTCTCACATTCAGACTTCTATGTTCGAAGTGTATGACTTAGTTGTGGCAAAGCAACAAGCTAATGTTACTGTGTATACAATTGCAGTACCAAACAACATTAACCAAATATTATGTACAAGTCATAGGCATTAGATTCAAACAGAGCATTGTATCAGTACAATAGGGAGAACAGATATAATATGATCATGGAAACAACATGAATAGACTTGAGGTGATCCCAGTGAAGCAACAAACTCGTATGACCATGCATCAAATGGAGTACCAAATAGCATGTAACAAATATAGGCATCGAATCCCAAAACAGAACATGGTCTCAGCAAGATAGGGAGTGAAAAGAGACATATGGTCATGGAAAAAACAATCATAGAATAGAGGTATCTCACATAGCTAAATTGACAAAAGCAAATGTCCTTCAATAACCTGTTTACTAAATAACCTCCAACTGTATCTTGGAGACATGAAAAACTGTTGATTGATTGACTAACAAAATATCATCAATCAAAACTCAACATTACTTTAATCCCAAGCTAGTTTGGATAATCTATGTCAAACCATTCCATCCAGTCTCTTCAATTTTTGGACAAACTTTCCAAGAGCTCATTTAGCAATATCATTCTTGATTTTCACCCCCGCAATTGGTAGTCCAAGCTAAATATTATTTATCACAGCCAATAAAAAAATGAAAAGAAATCAAGAATCATAAGGGTATTCTTGTTACAATCATATAAAAAAGATGTTGACAGTACATGCAAAATCCAAAAGGAGATACCTAAACACAGCATATGGTATGTAATTGTAGTCTGGTTTGGTAGGTTGCCCTGTGAAAACAGTTTTCTGCAGGCAATACATCAGGAAACAGATTCAATGAATTATCAAACAAATTAAAATTTCCAAAATTGGAGGGAGGATCAAAAAAAGAAAACTGTTGTGAAAACAAAGAAACAAAAGAGAAGGCGTATCGCAAGAAACACGTACTGCAAAGCATGTCCCCTCCATCAAGGCCACGGGAGTAAGATTCATTCGGTTTGTGACATCACCAACTGCCCATATGCTATGTATATTGCTGCGAGAGTGCTCGTCAACCTGATCAAGAAAGTAATATCCCTATATCAGTCCAATACAGATGAAGCGGGTATAGACAAAAGATTACAATAGTGATGACATTAAAATACGTATACCCACATCAGGGATATAAGAAAACAAAACACCAAACCACAACCAGCATGTATGGAATATAGTATATACCCATCTACAAGGAAAGGACTTAGAATAACAACTGCAATAATAATGCTGAAATTGGCACCTGCTTTTTGCACACTAAAGTAATAACATGAAGCTCAATGATTAAACCAATTAAATAACTGAAAAGCTACTGACCTTCACAGCTCCTGTTTTATCAAGCTCAACGCCTACAGCTTCCAAATTTAATCTCTTCGTATTGGGAGCTCTACCTGTAATAAATGAATGATGAATATCCAAATGAAAGTAATATCAAAACAAAAGGACAACATAGAAAATACAAGAATGATTTGATGAAGCAAATGCTGTTGATGAGGCAAAACAATAATAACAACTATAAGAAAAGCCATCTTATAATTTTGATTGGGGCTCCAAAAACCAATGCCTGCATGTGCCAGGTTTAGATATGGAATATAAATTATCAAGTCAAAAAGCACTCATGTTCAACACATCTGTATTGCATTCTGCTTGGCAATCCCAAGTCTTGTAACAACTCATGATATGCAGCTTCAGTCTCCATACATTTGCATCACAATTTCACAAAACTTCCAACATACTTACTTAGAAATGTGGATAACATTATCTATACAAATAGTGAAGTGAAAAATACTTTGAGCAAGGATAAAAAATAAGGTTGTATATTGCAAGTTTACCCTGACTTGTAAGGATAATTAAAAAAGCAATGTGTGCTTTCTATTTACAGTAAAAGCTTACATGCAGCAACCTATTAAAAAACATAACAACTTCAAAACGCAAATAATTTAACTAGGATTATAATTACCGGTGGCAAAAAGTACAACATCTGCCAACAGCTCCTCTCCATGATCTGTGCGAACTTTAATTCCATTCTCTGTTTTAGTCAACTGTACTTACAGCTAATATAATTACAATGAGGTTCACTCTGAATAACATGGAGAAATCAAAACATAAACTGGAGAGAGAGGCAGATGAAAAATAACAAGAAAAAGCAACGCATGTTGCATTGACACAAATCCTAATAAAGTACCTCTGTCAAATTTGTACTGGGGTGCAGATTAATTCCCCTGCCTTCTAGATTTCTTGCAACCACAGCCCTCATTTCATCATCAAAACCCCTGAAGCAGATAATTATCAGATATATTGGCATGAGAAACACAACTAAAGACCAAACCTTCAAAATGATTGAACAAAAAATGCTGGAGCTCCTTAGTGAAAATAAGTAACAGATTGTGAATTAAAATCCCCATTATAACAGCATAATACAAAACTGCATGCAACATGCTAGAATGACAATTGCTACTTCAAATATGAAACACCAAAATTTGCTATCTTCCACGTTCCAATTCCAATGATTATTAAAAGGAAAAATATGAAGGCCACTGTGGACAATCTAAAGTTTTTTGGCCACGGAATATGCAAACCAGGAAGTAATTATCAAAAAAGCATAAAAAGGTAACCATATATAACATATTATACAGTTTACTTGCAAACATAAAATGTGTAGGCTACTATATATGAAAAAAACCAGGTCATCCAATACAGAAAAAACAACATTAAGGCCTTAACCACAACCTTAACGGAAGTTCCCTTCTGAAAAATAGATCAACAGTAGCACCCATGCCACGCCATATCGAAGCAAACTCAACAGCAATGTACCTAAACAAGAAAAGAATAATTATCCAAAATTATACACATGCTTGGACATAGGCAATTAAAATAAATAGATAGCAAAGCTTCACGGAGAGTTTACCCTGCACCAAGCACCACTGCACGCTTTGGTAAATCTTCCAAACTCAATGCCTCGTCAGAAGTTATGCCCAACTCCTAAACAATCAGAAAGCAACAGATATGGCAGGCAGGCAAGATAAAAAAAAAAGAGAAAAAAAAACAGCTTCAACAAGAACATCAGCACCAAAGATAATTTAAACCCTGCAATAGGTTTCAATAAAATCAAACAAATTAAGTTCGACTAGGTTATAGCAGTAATTGTGATCAAGAATCAATGAACAATTTAAAGATGAGCACCATGCATCTGAATGGAGAAGCTTTTGGAAGTGTGGTGGAAAACAAAATTCAAAAGAAACTACATTAAGGAACGTCCATCCAATTGCAAAAGAGAAAGATGGCTTAGGTAGTGTCATGATAGGTACACATGAATTCATTAAAAAAAGGTTGATGTTGAAACAGAAAAAAAAATGGACTAGTGAATGAAACATGAAAACCAGATTGTGAATCCACAATCAACTATTATATGGGGACATTTTACAATGGACAAGGTGCACTCAAATCACATGCTATAATAACACATGGCAATAATTCCCACTATTTCTAGTTGAAATACAATAACATGATAGAATTGCAATAAAAAGAACAGCCCCATTACATACATAATTACATGGCATATTGAAATTATGAATTTCCAATTAACATATCAATTTCATGTTGAAGTATCATCTAGACTCAACTGAAAAACATCTTACATGGCATCTTGAAAATAAGAATTTCCAATTAACAAATCTACATCTTGATGAAGTAAGCATTAAACTCAACTGCAACACATCTTACCAAAGAAAATAAAGAACACATATTTGTAATTTACAGGCATGCATCTGCAAGTGGGAACGATACAGAGATGTAAAGCTAGGCAAGGGTGTTTATGAAGCGTTCACTCATCAAATTTCTCCAAACTCCCAGCAGATTTCTTTTTAAAATGCCTTGAAATGTCAAGAAGTTTATCTCTATGTTCTACAGAGCAATCCTTCAATTTAATATCGAGAAAAACTATTAATCACCAACTTTTACTAGTTGACAAATCAAGATGAAAGAAAAGGCACACATATTGCTTATTCTGTCTGGTAAAATTTTATTTTTTACCAGATCTACCTGGTATGCTATTTTAGACAAAACTACAAGAAGTAATGACCATTAGAGCTTCAGTAATCAAAAGTCAGATCAAATTATCTAAAACATTTTACCCCAGAAAATAGCAGCTCTTCAAAAACACACAGCAGACCAAAAGGATATTAATTTTTACATGACTTAATTGTTGGATTGACAAGGAGACAAAATACCCCAACAGGGACCAATTCCTAAGCATTCAATGAGAAAAAACAGGAAACTAACCTTCCCAGGAATATCAGGATACTGAGCCTTACTGCCAGTCGCAATCAGGATGTGCTTTGCTGAGTATTTCAATTTAGTGCCATCTAGTTGTGTCAGTTCAACTTCATTAGGACCAGTAACCTTTCCCTCTCCTTCATACAGTTTAACCCCAGAATTAGATAGTAACCTCTTGTAAATTGCATTTAGCCTGACTATTTCATCCGTCTGCAATTTTGACCAGAAAAATAGATGAAACAGTATACTCGTGATCAGGTGCAACTAGAATTTCTTGAAGAAAAAAAAAAATTGAACGCAGGAGAAATGGATCTATATTCTCTAAAAAGCAGAATTATCCTTGACAGTTACCACTGTTTTAACAAAAGAAAAGGAAGTAAAATGCGGGGTGATCAATCACTTCATCCTGGTCGCTTGTTCAGGCATACAAGGATGGAAATTCAAAGTGAAAAATTTCCAGCCTGACCACATGTCACACTCCAGAAAAAAAAGGTGGGAGTGAAAAATGGAATAAAGGATGTACTTTCCTTCAGAAAAAATCAACTGTCCTCTGAAATTAGTTGTTCAATAAATGACAGGCAGTACCAGACTGGGTGCCTCATGCACGTTAATAACAATCATCATAAATATAGAAACAAAACTGAAAAGACCACCAACCTTTTTCTGCAACAACTTTTTCCAGTTGAAGTCCACCTTTTCGTTGATTTCCCAACCATAATTCCTGGCATCCTACAAAATCAAAGCACTCAATTCATGGAACCAACTGCCATTCAATACAGCTTGCTTCACCCAAAAAGACAATAAAAGCAACCTGATAAAGGTATCTGCATATGAAAGGCAAATTTATTGCATACAAGGCAGAAGTGTCAGGCAAATCAAATGTATTCACTGCTCAAATATTTATACTTTGTATTCGTTTTCACAATGCACATGTATTCTTGCTTTAAAGACGACAAAATAAAAATAAAAAAACAGTATCAATGACCATCCAGAGCGCTTCAAATGCAAGATCTCAAATTTCAGTTTAAGGAGAACTTAGCGATTCTGAAATTGATCAATTTCAGAACTGTATAGCATTGGAAGCATGTTAAAATACAGTCCAACGTCCACATGCTCTCAGATAATCATATAGAACATTTTCCATTTCGCATGAACTTTCTCCTCACTCCTATATTTGAACTTGAAAAAAGGATAGGCTGTCATTTGATTAAGGTTTCAGTTAACACACTCAGTAAATTAATCCTTTCAATCTGGCATGTATCTTGTTCTCACCTCAATTTCACCTCCAAAATTTGCTCCATAAACTAAAATCTTCTTGGGAACACAACCGCGAAGAACACACCTACAGAACCAAATGAAGGCACGCCATTGATTATGAGATAGGTTTCAACATTTCAGTCAATTCAAATTCCATAGCAATTATCTCTAACCAGAACTAAAAACAAACATGAAAGCCAACACTCTTAAGTTTTCAATAATAACAAGAAACTTCCTTTACCATGGCACTATAGAATATTAAAAACATGTTTCTCCATATGAAACCCATCGGATGTACTTCAATGGGCCATGAAAGTATGATTTCAATAATTCTAGTTAATGTACTCAAACACTCAATCATGATCACCTGAGGTTTTTAACTTGTAACTGTCATGCCAAACAAATCTCTTATTCAGTCAGACAAATGACCCTACAGGAAACATTCCTTTAAATGTCATTCAATGTCAAAAGCAACTTTTCTTTGCTAAATTTCAGCAGTATTCCACGACCATATAAATCCCCCCACGATAGGAGATAAAACAGAAGCATATAGCACCAAATGTTGTTTAACTTCCACTTGTATAAAAACATGGTAAAGCTTAATCAACTTAAACACAAAATTCCAACAAGCGGTTGAAGTTCATGAAACTGGACATAACTGCAAACAAATCATCCACCATAGAAACAAAATTCAAACACATCAAGTCTCGTGGTCCAAATTTCTTCTAACAGCTCATCCATTGACATCGTAGCCAAAATGCTGAAAAGCTGAATCATATATTTAATGGATAGTGGAAATTACATCTGGAAAAAAGTAAGTCAATAAAACAACATGCAGCAACAACAACCAAGCCTCCATCTCAAACTAATTGGGGCTGGCTATATGAATTGTTTTGTGCCAGCCTGCATGATCATTATGGCACAGCGGTAAGACAACTATGCTGCAACAATTGCAAGCAAATGAAACTGAGATGTCTGTTTTAGGATTTTAAATGAACTTACGTTCCACCAACCCCTCCATTTACTTCTGAGCTGATAGGATCAAATGGAAGCTCACAAATTCCAACCTTAAAACACAACGTTGGATACAATTAGTAAACAGTTAGCCATCATTCTTTCACCAAAAAAATAAATATATTAATATCACTGAAAGCCAAAGTTTCTCACTTCACAAGAAAAAAGAACTTGCAAATCAGTTTGCACAAAAGTGCCCCGTCAGAATCAAAATGAAACAAGATTATGTTAATTCCATTAAGCATCAGCCTTTATTATTTGCTCTCACAAAATCAAAACCAACTCCCTTTTCTTTATCAATATAAAAACCATATCCCGATTAACAAAAAGCCCACCAGGATATTTTATTTTAATCCCCACTAAAGTGATTATAAACCAATTAATACTATATTATATCCATGTCATTGAACTTCATTACATTTCAAAGTCTTCAACAAAAGTCACAAAAATATATGATATTTTTTTTTTCTCAAACCACATCAAATATTATACCTTAGCTCCATAATTAGCAGAAAACCTCGCAGCACGAACGCCGCCACTCCCAGCTCCAATAACAAACAGATCAAAATCAAAGTGAGCCTCTTCTTCTACTTGGCTAGCTTGTTTTACTTCCCCGTCAATAAGCATCTTTCTTGCCATGGCTGTAAAATTGAGTTTAAACTGCGTCCACACATACACAAAAATGAAAACCAGATCAAAAGTAAATTTATTCAAGTTATAAAAAATGGTTATAAAAACTATCCTAAACAATACATAAAATACGCAAAGTAAGCATCTAACAAAACATCAACGCCAGACGAGGATCAATAGCAAAAAAAAAATCACCGGTTGCAGTAGGCTCAGTTAAGCAAATCTAAAAAAAAATATTAAGAGGAAGAAGAAGAATCGACAATATCGATTTATTTACATTTTGCTTCAATTTTCCAGAGGAGATGAAAATGAAAAGGATAAATACCTTTGTAGAGAATGATTTTCGAAGGAGGAGAAATAAGTGCAGGAGAGTATAGAGGCCGAGGAGAGTTTTCTGTTTATATGTGATTAAAGCTTCGCCACGTTAGAGAGAGGAGGAGGAGGTGGTGGTTTTTGATTTGATTTTGGCACCTCAATGCAAGTCATCCTGCCTCTGTAGAAGAACGGTCAAATTTTATCAAGATATTTATTTAAATGGAATATATTTACATTAAAAAAAATTCCCTTTTCTTTTTCTCTCCTGGTTGTAAAATAAATGTTTTTATATATTATATATGAAAGAAATTCCATTTTACTTTAAAAAACAAATGTTGCTTAAACCTAAAAAATATCTGATTCGTTTATGAATATATTTTGGCTATAGTTATGGATTATAAGTTGTATGATTTATCCAAACCTATATATGTCTATTGATTATAGTAGTTTGTTTTTGTGTTTTGAAAAAATTAATATTTATCTTTATTTTAATTTGATTTAAATTAAATTAATTTTGTTAAGTGTTTTCAAATCGTTTTAATATGCGGTATCATAAATAAATTTTAAAAATTAAAAAATAAAATATTTTAATGTATTTCAAGCAAAAATCACTTTAAAAAATAATCGTTACACAATATTTATTTATTATTTTTAAATAGAGAAATCAAAATAAAAATTATATATTTTTCTTCTATTTTTATTTAAAAATAAATAAATTTAGAGAAATCAATTTTATTTTTTAACTAAATATATCTGTCTTCTTTCATGGGGAGAGTTGACGCCTGCCAAATCCTTAATCTCTTAATGCATGCCTTGCCTAAGAAAAGAGAATAATAGCAACTTCTATTATTTTAAGTGTTACAGGTTGCCATGTTTGACGTGGAAATCAACTTCTATAATTTAAGTGCTTGTTTGACATTATTTCAAAAATATTTTTGAAAAGAATTTGTTATTTGAAATTATTTTTTTATCATTTTAATGTATTAATATAAAAAATAAAAAAATATTATCCTAATATAATTCTAAATAAAAAATATTTTAAAAACATAACCTCAATAATACTCTCAGGCTGCCATGTTTGATATGGAAAGTAAGCAACTTGTTAGATAAGACCTCATTTTTAATTTTATATTATTATCTATTATTTAGAACCCAAAGTTGCGACCTGTTGAGATCTTTTGTGGAGTAAATTAATATAATTTTGTTTTTGTTTTTAACAGCTTCTAGATTCGATGGGCCAAGCCGGGTTATACATTATTTTACTCCTCTATTTCTTTTTGTATATTTAATATACTAGTTTGTAGCCATCCTCCTCTGACTTTTTGTCTATAATAAAAATTCATAAAATAATTTCATGTTGCCTTTCTCATAATAAGACGAAAGAAGTTGCTAGTGTAGCAGTTTTAAGTTCCATTTTAGAAGCCCCGTTGATCACCAACTCTTCGATTTTTCCAGTGTTTTAAATAAATAACAATAAAAATAAAAATAAATATCCAGTGTCAGCCCTCCTCATCAATTAAATTGACAGGAGACTGATTGGCTTTCCCTTGAAAAAATAAAGAGCAAGAATTTTATGGAACAAAACATGCCAGCAACACCAGTGTTCTACTAGCACGTCACCGTCAAATGATCATATGGAATCATCTTTTTTGACAAATTGCTATAAACGAAAAACAAAGGAGAAAAGCAAGAATGAGACCACACGAAGTCTCGCTTTCCTGGTTGTCAGAAGGGGGGTTGTGACCAGCCTATTTCGGACAAATGAAGAGTTTTCCGGCAGCTATTGAAGTAGGAACATCAAACTAGAATCTGAGCTTCAGGTTGAATACAAAAAACATTGACCAGTTAATCTAGTTAAACTAGATCCAAGACCGGCATCAATACCAAGAAACTTTTTAAATTAAATTTGGAAAAATAAAAATAATTAATCCCGATACCCCACACCAAACTGCGAGAGGGAGAACAGGAGAGGTTTTAGTGCTTTTGGAACGTGGTTTGTTTTTAAAAATATTTTTTTGTTCATGAATCTATTAAAATTATATATTTTTTATTTTTAAAAATTATTTTTAATATCAACATATCAAAATAATCAAAAAATATCAATTTTTTAATTTAAAATTAAAAATAAAAATAAAAAAAACCATTTTTTTTCAAAAACAATTTTGAAAAGCAGAGTCAAACACAAATACCGCCTAATAAGTCCATGTAGTACCAGTAGTTCACAAACCACATTTATGAAAATTATATATTTTTATTTTTTAAAAATTATATTTTTTTTATTTTTTAAAAATTATTTTTAACAGCAATATATCAAAATTATCTAAAAATACCATTTTTTTAATTTAAAAATAAAAATAAAAAAATCATTTTTTTTCAAAAACAATTTTGAAAAGCAGAGTCAAACACAAACACCGCCTAGTAAGTCCATGTAGTACCAGTAGTTCACAAACCACATTTATGAAAACATACAGTTCCCTTCGTGAATGAACAAAATTTAACAAGGCAAGGAATTAATAATAGACAATTAAAAAAAAAAAGGGATTCGAAGGCTTTCCTGTAAGCCCGGAACCTAGGTTTGAATTGAAATGATAACTATAGAATCATTGAATGTTTTTCCTTACAAAACCTTCAAGCATCATTCAAGTGAATTACGGCCAACAGCTAAGAGTTTCCGGTTTACGTACTCGAATTAAATCTAGTTAGCATGTCCGGTTCATATGCTGGGAAGTTGCAGTGCTTTCCAGTGTTTCTGAAAGCAAAACGTTGGAAGAGATTCTGCATCTCAGGATTTCAGACAGTTCCACACAACAACACATGCCAAGCAGCCTGAAAGAACTCATTTCAATGCTAAGTGGCCTTCTAATGAAACTAGAGCATTCCACATCTTAGCAAGTCCGACACATATGACATAAAACTTGGCAAGTAACTTGTACCTGATTACATGATATGACGTTCTTCAACAAGAAGATTTAAAATCCGCATATCATACAGATAGAAAAATGAATAAATAAATAGACAGAACAAGATGACTAAAGTTACAGCCTAACTTTTTTATTGCCTGTCTAGGAAAGAGATTTTCTCAAACTTCCCCCCCTACTTTCCTATGGAAGAGAGTTCATGAAGGGAAATGGAAGGAAGAAAATATATTTAACATTTTTCTTTACAGAGATTTAGAGACTTACATGTATAATCAGCATGAACAATGGAAAACTGAATTTCCCAAACAATTAGCTTTAGTTGCAATCTTCTTAACTCCTGTTTCACCAATAAGGGAGAATCTTGTACTAGGAGATAGAAGGCTCCTTTCCATTATGTTGATCTTTGGGGCCTCAAGAATTGCTGTAGGGAGTGATAGTGCCCATTGCATACCCCAAATTGCAAGGGGTCTCATATAAATAAGGGACCGAAAGTGCCCATCAGTCGTCCATGCCTCCGGAGTCTGGAACCAGTATCTGTATTTTGCAGAAAGGAAGATTAACCCACATTTATTATACATTAAAAAAAAAACAATTACAGACAGTACAATAAGGAGAAAGCAAGGACAGCTCTTCCCAATGGCTAAAATGATGGATTATCAGAAAGCCCAAACTCAAGTTTCTTTTAGCTGGAAAGTCAACTCCATGCATGCATGGATTCGCTTAAACAGTGAACAGATTATACTTTTTAATGTAAAAGCAAGGACAGGCTCTTCCTTGTTAAAATGATGGATTATCAGAAAGCCCAAACTCAAGTTTCTTTTAGCTGGGAAGCCAACTCCATCCATGCATGGATTCACTTGAACAGTGAACAGATTATACTTCTTAAGGTCAAAGTTCCACGTTGTAGGTTCAATAGTGACCAAGAACAAGGTTCAATTTTTTTCCTGTTCAAGAAATAAATGTAAAGGCGGTGGGTATGGAAAAGGATGTGTATTATTTCCTGCACAACTGTCAGTAACTTCTGTATCGGAGCCTTGTTCTGCAAACACACAAAAATAGAAAACAATATAAATATGCACAGAAATTACCCGTAGCCCTCCTCAGACCAGCCTGCAGTGAAAATGCCTTCAGCAGTAGTGAATGCCTTGTCTTCCATTCCAGAGAGAATCATGGTAGCCGCCACAGCATAGGTGACGCCAGACCATATTTCACGGGACTGCATACAAGTTTCATCCACCTTTCCATTCAGATGCATTCCATTTACAGCACCCATTTTACCTCCTCGAACTTTCATTACATTGAATTCGTATATTTTGTTAAGAGCACTTCTGATTTTTACATCATCAAAAAGTGGCGGCAAGCCTGAAGATGCCATATACCATTCCCCTGCCAGTTGATCTGCTTGTATAGATTTACTGTTATTACTCGAGCCACTGTCATAGTTGAAATATGAACCATTCCATAATTTTGATTCAAATGCTGATTTTGCCTTTGCAAATTTGCTTTTGCATAATTCAGCAAAATATTTGTCGCCTAGTTGAATGGCCATTGCAGCAGCAGCTTGAAGGGCGGCAAGCCATAAGCAGCCACAGTAAGCACTTACACCGTGAACTGTCCAAGCATCGTATGTTTGATCTGGGAATCCATCATTTTCAATCAGACCATCATCATCCCTATCAAATTGTTCCATGTATTCCATGGCAGTGCGTACTGCAGGCCACACGTCAACTCCAAACGACATATCCCTTGTTGCAGCAAAATCTCTATAAACCTGAAGCACAAACTTAGGATTCAGATCCTTCCACTTGCTTGTGTCATGTATATTATACGCATTCATTTCATTCCACGGATCATGTGTACCAAGATCATGAGGGACAGCTCCTCTAGCCTTGCGAATTCCAACACTACCATCAGCCAGAAACCTTACTTTTCTTCCATCCTCCGATAACACAGCTTTGGCAAAGTCACGTTGAATGTTGAGTTCAATTTTGGGAAACAATGCAAGAAGGGCAAAGGATGCATAGAAATGCACGTCGTATGTGCACCACATTATATATTCAACTCCTTCCAAGTACAAAAACCTACCAACATCATCATTCAGAGGATCAAGAGATGTGAAAGGATCTAAGGTATGGTCAAGGTTTCCCCTTTCACGAGAGACTGCTGATTCATCTTCGCATATGCAATTCGAATGGAATGCCTTGTTGTTTTCTTTTTGTTCAAAACTAGTGGTGTTGTGATGATAGGTTGTAGTATGATTAACTGCACCTCCATTGCAGTTTACTTGGGGTTCAATTACTTTGATCCCTGTGGTTTCTACTTCTCTAGACTGATGATGACTATTTCTCGTATCTGCACTTGGAAGGGAAGAGTCTGTACAAATTATGCTAATGTTAGTTTCCTTTATGAACCATATCTAGCAACAAAAAAAATGAATATTTAGCAAATGATAACTGAAGCTTGAGTGATGAAAACAAAACATGCACTTATGATAAAAGCATCATCAGAAGTAGCAGTAAATATCATGGCTGGAAAGACTTGGCAATTAGTATAGATGAGTACCAATCCAAACTGTCCCACCAGCAACCAAAAAGTAGAGCTCATTAAACAATGTGAACTTGTACCTGCAATAGTAATTATGGTGTTAAAACAATATAACCCCAAAAAACAGGAATATGTATGCGCCCACAGAAAGTGCATTTAAGCATTTGAAAATAACATAGCCACAAAAGTTAATCTGAGTGGCATTGGAATCTTTCAAGGCTGACATCAGGTATGATGGCACTGTTGGTGCTATTCAGGTGCAGAACATGATTAATAACACCTTTGTAAGAGCAAAAATGGTGTGATTGGAACAACATGCACAAGTGCATTCACACATCTAAGGCCTCAAAAGATACAAAACAATGCATGTGTCGGCTTCTACCCCGCATTAAGATGGTCTTCCGTGCAAGGTTTTTTTGACTGATTAAGATCACAAATCCTTGTGTGCATGCACTCATCTAATGTTTTATTCTTTTGTTGCATGTATTCTAGCTTCTAGAAGGCAGCTTTAATTAATGTATTGCTCCAAGATATATGCATCCAACATTTAGTGTAATGACTCGTCCACCACATCAAGATGGGTTTTTTAAGGCCTTTTTTGCTGTTCAGATTCCGAGATAAGTAGTCAGTAACCATTCTCGTGGTCAGAGTTACCATTCTGGTAGCTTTTCATCCTTGAGGATAGGATCTTGCCATTTCTCAATCTCTTCCTCCCAATGCTTGTAATCTGATCAATATTCAAAAATTTAGATTGTTAAAAAACTCTAGAAGCTAAAACTAAATTAAAAATCACAATCTTAAAATAAGGGATTTGTTGGCAGACTGATTAGCAAACACGATGGTTATATTAGAGGAATCTAAACAAGTGAAAACCAAACATGCATACTTGTCAGCGCATCATGCACCAAATTCTGAGCTGCTCTTTCGGAAGTGCCATAAAATTTTGTATATCTCCTGCAAAAAAAGAAACATGCCCAGAAATCAGTTTTCTCTTCACAGAATAGTGTTCCTATCATAGCTGTGTAAGCAATACAAAAAAAAACATGATTCCACCGCACAAAGAGCTAGAGACATGAACTATCTATAATACACCATGAAATACCATGCAAAAGTTACAGCAAAATGAAATAACATCAAACATTACCAGAGAATGAACATTTCAATGGTATATAACCCTGCAGAGAATGTACAGGCAAAAACCAAATCAATATGCTAGATAATTAATGTTGAGGTTAAAATGGGTTTGTTACATCAACATATGACAGTTTTTGTTCCTGGCCCGAGGATATAAAGCTCTAATTCTGATCAGCAGGTCTGACAGAAAGAATGCTGAAGTTGTCCAACCAACAGATGGAAAATAATATTCCATAACTCACGTTGATGAGTTATCATTGCACTATAATGCATTTGTAACAATTGGGAGCCTGCGGGGGTTTAGGACTTATAATGCTATGATTTTAGTCAAAGAAAATACAAGTTAGAATTTAAAATCTCAAAAAGAAGATTCCAATCACGTAGAAAGAATATAAGACTGACATCAAAACACTGAACACATGGATACAAGATTTCATAACAGTTTCAAAGCAATATAATTAAAACATAAAGAGCATGAAAAGGGGAAAGGTTAATCAGATGCACCTATGGTAGGAGCTTCCCTTCAAAAACCTTATTTTTGGAGACGACCAAGCAAGAGCAAATGCAACAGTGCACTTTCCATGAGGTTCCACCCAGGCAGAAGCTGAAACTGCAGCGCAAAGTGTCTCTCCAGGTGATGAAGGCATGCTTGGTCCGCAATCAAAGTTCCGCCGATCAAAATGTCCATCCTTGAAATGCAGGAAAACAAGTTTAGCTTCAACTATTTTCCACACACAGCATATAATGTCAGCTGTGGATATCAGATTCGAGAAACAGTACAAAGAATTTGGAAAAAAGCATTCTTCATGTGAAAGCTCACAAGTAAGATTCCAGGTAAACTATATGGACAGCAAAGTTTCAGGTATGAATATCAATTAATCAGTCATTTCTGAGATAAATGCCTTCAAAAGTAGCAAGAAATTGCTGCGATGAAAAGACAAGAAACCAGTACCTGCACCATCGTGCCCCACATTGCCTTTGCCGTGGTACAACTTCCTTCAGACAGCCCAAAGCTTGGCAGAACAGTGACACTTACATTCTGAGTTTCACATGCAGCAATTGCAAATGTAACAGGAGGGTTGCCCTTTGCAGTTCTGCAGCATTATGATAATCATTAGAAATGCTTCAAAAGTAGATACTACTAACAATCCAGAATGGAGAGCTATAATTTCCATGATACAGAAGATTGAACTAAACTTCAAAAATTCCAAATGTACCAAAAGTTTCAGAAAAGAAGCACTTGTCCAAGGAAAGCAATGACTTTAAGAGGCATGGAAGGGAAGATTAACAATAGATAGATAAACCCTGATTTTCCATGACAAGCCTATGTTGGGTGAGATCCAATGAATGACACATCAAAAATCTTGGCACCAAAGATGTTATTAAAAACTCCATTGATTTTTCATTGACAATCATATACAGCATTCAAATAATAGTGGCACAGAATGGATGTTGAAACTTCAAGGCTGGAACTAAACGTGAAAAAAAAGAGTCTAAAGTGGAGAAGGGCAGAATAAGGAGAATGAAACAAACAGTGATGCTCATGGGAAAAGAGTGGTCAAGTGATCCAATTGCAGCATTGTGCATGCTACCCAGGTTTATATGACCTAAATTAACTGCATCATCCACTTCTACTACTTTTTTGTGTGAAGGGAAGAAAGGCAGAAAATTCACTCTTCAAGACTGATTTTCAAATCCTTGACAATTTGACACCTACAAGAATCATGCTTGAGATCGTTCAACATGGTAATAAAAACCACATCAAAAGAAGGATGGTGGAAGCTGACTTAACGCAAAAGGTCTCAGAAAAGTCATGGGGTTTACATGGATCGAGCCATAAAACAACCCGATCAGCTTGTAGTTCAATGGTGATTATCAACAAATGAAAGACTTGACTGCTTTCTCTCTCTCTCTCTCTCTCTCTCTCTCTCTATATATATATATATATATATATATATATAGGCATCTATCTATCTACACACACCCACACACCCACACATGTATATGCCACCATGCACTCTATTCAAGCAAATTCCAAAAATGAGGTAATAGTTTTTTTATATAGATGTATTAAGGCATATTATAACTGACATTTGTAGCCTATATTCATTAGCATGTGGATGTGACCGCATTAGCACGATCCCATTTTTATATTGGCAATGTTCCCAGGCACTGTCATCCATTATTCATTACCAGGTAAAGTGACTGCAACTGCCAAAGTAAAGAAAAAACAAAGCCGACATCCTGCATGATGCATTGCAGAAAAACCTTGAAATTCTCAATGAATTATTTTATTCACGTAAAGTTCTGAGGGATGCACCATACAAATATCCTTTGAGATGTTTATTCTGTCTTTCCACCAGGTGATTTCCATTTTATATTTCTTTGCCTGGGATAATTACTGCACACCCTGAACTTTTTTGTGTGTGTGTGTGTTGGTATGGCCAAATATTTTGTTAGTAATATGCTAGTTCAGTTCATTTGTTTACTCAAAGGGTTAAGGAGCTTTTGTTCTGCCTTGCCTCCCCATCATCTTCACTCAAATGTTCATTTTCCTATTTTAAGGAATGGGTGCGGCAAACAGTTTCCTCTGTTTTCACCCCGTATGACACATAAAACAGCAAGAGAAATATGCAAACCAACCGTCATAAGCATTTAAGGTTTGATGACTTGCTTGTGATGTAGAAGTACGCCGGAGACTCCATCTTCCCCTCTGTCAAAGTAAAATAATACATTCAAACTATGTTTTGGAACATGAATGAACATAAGGAACATTGAATGAAATCTGCATATACTAACATGAATGGTTCATTCACGTGATCTCCTGACAAGTGTGAAATTCCTCCAATTGAATTCTGTACCAAGTCATACATCAATAGCTTAAAATCTTATGACTTGTGATATCTTTTAATTGCCCTGAATTGTGAACGCGCAACATTGTGAAATGAAGCTTACCGCCCATGTAAATAGAAGGCTGACTTTGGCTCTTTCCTTTCCAGTGTTCACCAACTGCAACAGAAACAGATGGCAGCTTTATCAAAACCAATAAAAAATATAACCAAGCCTGGTATGCTTTAAGGATTCAATTATATCAGTTATGCAATCCATCAAGATCATACAGTTCAAGAAAGATCATGTGCATCCATATTTCCAAGACAGACAAACCAATACAAATCTACACTCTTGGTTCAGGTCAGTCTCACAAAACCCATTATGTAATTCTAGGTTGAGATAACCTCGTGGAGCTTCATGATAAACTGATTATGCTCTACCCTGAGTATAATACGGAAACTTTAAGTTCAAATGCTTAGCAGGACATAAGAATGACTAAAGCCCAATTAGTTGTATTCTTTTCCCCTTGCAGAAGGTTCTTTCTCCAGTTACCAGGTAGAATTAAATTCACAATATTTGCACCCAGGTACATTTACCATCTTTTGACAGAATGGCGGTAGCAATAAGATCTGCCCAGGTACATAATTAATAATTTCATTTTAACCACGTCTGAATTCTAAAATAAGAAGTGAAATGAACATACAGTGTAGACAAAAACAGCAGTAGGAAGACTGCTATCCCTGTAATTATGTGGTATGAATGGTGATATCTGTCTGCAGGAGATTTTCAGCTCAGGATCTGGTTCACCTGGAAAACAAGAGTCCCGTCATTAAAATAAGAATTGAAGTCGAAGGGTTTGTTTGGGAGTGTGGTAGGGGTTGCTTTTCAAAATATTTTTCGCATAAAAGTACATTAAAATAATATTTTTTTTATTTTTTAATCAACATATCAAAATGATCCAAAAAATAATAATTTGAAGTTAAAAATAATTCAAAAACACGGTTGAACCACAACATCAAACAGGGTCGAAAGCACAACTCTTATAAAAATAGAAAAGGATAGGATAGAATAATACCATCATATATTGTCCAAGCCCTTGGAAATAAAGCGTGGTACGTGGAATGTTGGCCACTCAAGTTCCAGCCCCACGATGAAATGCCTTGATCACCAGCTTTCCTATGAAAATATAAAAACAAAATTAGCATATGAATCTCCACTGTAAGACATCATTTTTTTTTTGCAGCATTTTTTTTTTTTTAAAATGTTTTTGCTTCAAATTGTTTTTGTGTTTTTAGATTGTTTTGATGTGTTGATGTTAAAAATGAATTTAAAAAAATAAAAAATATATATTATATTGATGAATTTTTAAATGAAAAGCACTTTGAAAAACAACCGCTATCACAATGTCAAACATTATCTAAATGCTACAACTTCAATTCATTCAACACATTAATGAAAACAGCATAAAAGCTGCTGTCAAAGAATGTAATACGCTTCGATCATACAATTTCTTCCTAAGAACAGCATAAAAGCTGCCATCAAATTTCATCTTACCCTATCCCTTCATGTTGGCCAGGAGCCAAAACTGATGCATAATTTTTGTTCCCTCCATCTCGAGATATAAAAATCTGCAGCGCCACAACATGGATAATCATGTCCCATAACATCAAAGGAAAAAATAGTAACAAAAACTCAAAAGGTAGGAAAGCATGAAGCAAAGATATGATAGGTTGAGAAAGGTAGAGATTTACAGAGAACTGGTTGGCCATGACAGGTGAAGATTCACATATACCAGGTACAATTTGCCACTGCCTGAACTCGCCTCTAAAACCTCTGGATATGCTTCCACTTCTGTAACAGAAAGCAAGGTTGACTTATCAGAGAGATAAATTAGAAGAGAAGTTGGGATGAAATGGAGGATCATATACGACTCACATACCCCATTCCTCCAAGCGGAACACCCTGAGATGCTGATGGTTTGCAACTTTCTCTGGTGAAGGGATCTATAGGTGCTTTCTAAACAAATCAAGGCAGGCCCAACTTTAGTCAAGCAGCTAAAATTTTATTATATATTGTATTGAGAGGATAAATATAGAACTTATAAAATAAGGAAAATAAGAGAATTACCCTTCCATGAGATGCTTCCTCCCTGACATAAGACCATAGCCGTATACCCAATCTAACCTAATATATCAAATTCCAACACCATACAAAAAGTGAGAACCAGCACATAAATCTAAAACAGAAATCATATATGAAGACTTCTCTGTCTCTTGAACCAGCAAATACGTATTAAGAATTCCAAAGATCATATCACACACCATCTGTATCGCTTCCCTAAATGTAACGCTGAATTCCTTAAGAATATTGGCATGGCTGTTTAATCTCCTTCTCCAAGCTTGTTCCGGAGGGGCAGCACTATCAAAATCAAACTACAGTTTGAAGAGGGGAAAAAAGAATGTTGAGAAGAGTATTTGAAACTGTAGAATAAAATGATCTTGCCTAAACAAAATCTAATAGTTTAAAGGTATGATTATCACCAAGACCCGATGTACCATTTTTGAGGCACGATACTGACATGATATTTCGAGTGTGTCTTTAAATCATAAACATCTATAACATGTAGCGTATTAGAAAGACAGCACGTTGGGAGCCCCAGTTAATATACAAACCCCTTCCTTGATTAATTGAAAAAAGATACCAAGCCACTAAACTTGCATCACTTCTTAACAAAGCAGCCCAGGAATCAACCAAACAGAATAACCACTCATCTAGAAAACATAATTTCCAATAAGTCTTCACGGCACAAAAGACAAAAAAAACACGCTCCCAACAAGAATCTACATAACTAGCAGAGTTAATGCTGCTGTGTATAATTAAGCTACTAAATTTCAAAAACTGCACGTGCAAGAAGCTACTCCAAAGGCCAACAAAGTTTCTGCTGATTCACTAAAGCATTATGTAGCTTAAGGCATGACCCTTTTGCACATCTTAATAGCAACCTCCGATTTTATTTTAAAAAAAATTTACTTGTCATGAATTTTCTCAGAAACCAAACAAAGGACTCAAATCAATAACAAAAAAGAAAAAGATCTATAATACCAGAGCTAGAGAGGGAGAGGTTACCAATTGTAAGGTGTTTTTGCTGATATACTCCTCGGGAGGCCATGAACGCTTTGTACAGTGAAACAAATTGCTACTCACCATGTCGACTAATTTTAGATTCTAATCTCTCTCTCTCGCTAAATCTCTCCTTTCTTCTATGACTGCGAATTCAAAGCTCCAATATATCTATAATAAAGGAGCAACACCAACAAAAAACTTCCTTCAGCTCTAAACAACTATAACATCCAAAATCCAAGCAAACACCAAAACTTCACATCAAACAAAACTTGCCTTTCCTTCCAAGATCCTATCAGCATCAACCTCTTCTAGAATTGAACTCAGGATGAAAGAAATCAGAGGAGGACCGAATCAGTTAAAATGGAATTCGATTTCTCGAAATTCGTGAAATGACTTTGATTGGTGAATCACTGTGTAATTATGGCGTGGCGAGCAGAGGATCAACCACCCTCGACTCTTACCTTGTACGATCGCCAGGTGGTGCAAGAATAGTGCTGACTTGGATTGCCCTTCTTCTTCCTTCTTTTCCTTTCTCTAGAACAGTAAAATTTGGTGCTTTGCTTTTGGTCGTGATCAAGCAAAAACAAGCACACGCAGAGAAAAGAAGAGAGCGAGAGTTTTTGATTGAAAAATTGGTGGTGCGTAGATGCTTTAGCCTTGGCATTGGGTTTAAAGTGTTTTTAAAAAAAAATAAAAAAATTTATTTTTATTTTTTATTTTAAATTAAAATAATGTTTCTAAGTAATAACAGTAATTTTAAAAATATATATTAATAATTATTATTTTTAAATACAAATTCAAACACATTTTCGAATTGACACCAATGAATAATTGAATATACCGTTTTGGATTATATTTTATTCTTATCTTATTTTTTTGCGTATCCTTTATCTATTTATTTATTTTGGAAATAGTAAATCAATCACTATTTCATTTTTTTTGAAAAAAAAGAAAATAGTGAGCAGTGAAATTCTAGATTCAGTGAGTTGGGTGTTTTGTCCATTTATTGGTGGTAGTGCTGAGGGAGCGCCGTCAGCACCCGTGGTTATGCTAGTGAGAGAGCCGGTGTTTGGCTCCGTCTAGGTTTATTCAACAGAGACGGCTAAGGAGATTTTTAGATCCCCATAGAGACATAGATGGGGTTTAAAAAAAAAGACTTTTTGTTTTGCATGCAATAATATATTTTAGATATAGAAATTAAATATTATTTAAAAATATCATTGTTTTTTTATTTGTCTTTACCTAGTGATAAACCAATTATTTTAATTGGGTTAAGTAAGTAGAATATAAAGAGTAAATTACCACAATTATTTTTCTTATAAAAAAAATTTATGTGTTATGAATACATCGAGATATTTAAAATAAAAATGTATATTTTTTATCTTTTACTATATATATTGTAAGAGCATATCTTTTTAACATATTATTGTATTTAAAAAAATAAATAAATAAATATATATATATATTCATTTAAGCATTGAAAAGTCTTTATCTCCATTAAAATAAGTTTTTTATAGGTACCGGTCAAGAGTCATCATAGCCTACAAAACACCAAATATAAATAATCAAGCATCTTAGTTATAAAAAATAAATGAGATTGATAAGATCAACTATTCATCTTATATATTTAAGGGACATGGTGTGGTGGCAAAAAACTTAGATTTGCAAGGTTCGAGTTAGAATATGCTCATCTTGTAATAGTCTGAGATAGTCAGGATTTTACTTGATTAACTCAACTCATAAAGAATATCTAAAAATGGTGGAGTTTCCTCAAATAAAAAAAAATTGTTCACTTTACTATCCAACACGTGCCTAATCTATTTGAATTTTTAAGCATCATCAATTAGAAATTAAAAATATATTGTATTTTGAGTTAATTAAAGGCTTTTCAAAATTAGAGAGGTTCAAAGAAAGATAGTTTTGACTAACTTCGATATAAATTAAAGCTTCTATGATGGCGGGGATGGAGCCTTACAATTTACATTTGACGGCTATCGAGCGAGGTAGAGGTAGTAAAACTGAAATCCTGGAGGCGATTTTTCACCTTTATGGGGATCTATTATCATCCTTATGTTTTGTGCATCAAACTTCAAAGAAGATTATAATAAAAATCATATGTATTAATAAAAACATAAACATATAAAATTTCAAACTAATTTTGAACGCGGTAGAAGAATAAAACAATGTTGCAATTTCTATAATAAAACACCGTTTTTTATAGTATTTGTATAATACTTTTAAAAAAACAAATGTATAGAATTAACATTGTAAAACAAATTATAAAAATAAATAAAAATAAGAACAAAGAAATAATATAAATAAGCCAGATGTCGAATAATAAATATTCAAAGAGTTAAAAATAAATAAAAAAATATTTTTTTCTAAAAAATAAGTGTAAGGAAAAAAAGGAGAAATTAAAAAATGAAGATAGGAGAAATTAGAACTGATGATAGGTATCACTTTTCAATCAAGTACGGCGGAGCTGAAACTCCTTAATCATAAAACAACACGAGACAAAAAAAATATTTACAATAAATATAAATTTATTCACGATAATAAAAAAATACAAGTAGCAATATTGAATAATTTTTTTAATCACCTTACAGTTGAAGAATTGTTTCTTCACGAGTAAAGAAATTGGAGTGGACTATCGTATTTTATTGTTGTTTAACTGAAAACAACTGTAAGAGTTGAAAAAACCATTTTCTTTTTTTTTAAATAATAGCAGTAATAATATTAATAATAAAGATTAAATGCCATCTTTGGAAGCAAAGTGAGGTTCTACTTGATAAAAAAAATAAATCAATATGTGTATATGTATATATATATATATATAACGAAATCATTTTCTTTCAAAGAAAGTCACAAAAATATTGATTAGTGTTGTTTTGTACAGCATCAAGAGAAACTGTTATCTAAGCTGAATAACATTGTTGTCAGCTCGCAATGCGTTGACAACGACGTCGGTGGATGATGGAGAAATAAGCCATCATCGAGGGATGATTCCACTAATATAGGTAGAAGCATGATATCACAATTTTTTTTTTCCTGATATGAGTAGATTTTATTTTTTTTGGAAAAAATATTTTACAAGTTTAGATGAGTGATCAAAATCTTAATTATTTCAAGTTTTTTATAAGTGGTATATATCATGACTTGAATTCAAGATCTATCGCACACATTACCATACCCCTCGGAATGCATACATACAATCAAGAAATATACTCTATCAACTAAAAATATCCAGTACCGAGTTTCAATCTGTTTTTTGTTAAAAATTATTTAATATAATATTTATAAATTATTTTGATTTGTGAATATAAAAATAAATCTTTAAAAATATTTTTTTATATTTTCAAGTGAAAATAACTTTAAAAATAATCATTATCACATTTTATCCCACTTTCAAACATTTTGTGAAACCATTGGATCCCCATAAATCTTAAACATTCCTTCAAATTGTCATGGCAATCTTATACCCAAATTATCTATTATTTTGATTTCTCAACAATAATTTCCATTCGAATTACTTAACATGGGGGGGGTGGCACATCAGAGTCAGCAGCGCTTATTTTACCGCTACGTTATCCAATGTGGACTCCAACAACAAAACAAAAGCCACCGACGAAAAAAAATAAAAAAATATAGAAAAAGGAAGGACGTCGGTTCCTTGCACACGAGCCGTGGACAAAACGACAAGCAATTATTGGCTCGAACGACTTCCGAACGTGAACTGCTTCTTTTTAGTTCGTGGTCACTGTGTTTTTGCCTGCGTTTAAATGAGTTTTATAAGTATGCTTATCTTTATTATGGTTTTAATATATATAAAAAATATCATCATATCATATTAAATACAAAAAAAAGACAGTATAGCTTAACTCGAATAAAACATACCAGAGTTGCTAATATTTGTTTTTACACAATTTATTTTTTACTTTTTGAATTTCTGATAAAATGCATTTAGATTTTTTAATGATTTTAAATTAAACAATTAGATGGCAACACCACAACATCCAGTATAGCCGTACATGTATGACATGTGATATTATATATTATATATCTATTTATTATACGGACATTTGGTAAGAGCTCTCTCTCTCTCTATATATATATATTACATTCATTACACATACATTATTGTCTCGCTCAAACGACTTTCCGAACATGACCTCCTCCTCTTTTATTTTGTTTGATTTAACATACTGCGTATATCAGTTTGTTTGTATCTCGACTAATTTTATGAATTTTAAAGTTTAATAATCATGTATATTTTCTGTTATCATCATATTAGTAACTATAAGACTCGAACCTGAAACTATAAAAATAGCAAAATTTTAGTCTTAAATTTTTACCACTAAATCACCTACTAAAAAAATTATGAATTCCTTTTTAGTTTGATGTCACTGTGGTTTTGCTAGTGCTTAGTCGAGTTTTATAAGTCTGTTTTATTTGAAGAAATGTTAATTTAATATTTTTTATCATGGTATTAATAAAAGAAAGAATATATATTTTTAAATAAAATAATATTTTTAAAAGGTGATTGAATAGAACAGCAAAGCTACACGTTTGTAAGCAGAAATCTTTGCACTTGTAGCCATCATCATGCCCCGTCACCACTCATGATCCGTCAAATTTAGTTATCCTGCGGATTTGAGTGATTGTGCCCGAGAAATCAAAAGGTAGGATTCGTTTGCGTGGCCAGTCCCACACTCATAAAAGGTGCGAGCAACACATGTAGCCCCCGCGCTCAAGTCTTCACGACGAATCATTGCTATAAAACGACAGGGCTTGGAGATTCAACCTCCTATTTTTTCAATGTTGTCATGTCGGTAAACAATTCTTTTTTTATACCAAAATATGTTTTTTATTAAAATCAAATGTTGAATCTATCCATATCAATTGAAGGTCGACCTTTTTATATGCACCGGCCTAGATCGGATTAAAACAACTATAATAGGTGTAGGTGAGATTTTTTTTATAAAATTAATTACATCAAGAAAACTATAAATAAATAAATAAATAAATAAAAAACAATCGAGAAAGAAAGCCTGTATTAATTGATTAAAAAAATGTTTAATTCGAATTCAAATGGTTGAAACCCGATTGAACCGAGCATTGAACCGAGCATTGAACCGAGCAGATCAACCATCACTTTGAAAGAAAAAAAAAAAGAGTATACATACTTAATTTTCTTCTCAACCCTGACCTAAACCTGAGTAGCCCCCCTCCCAAACTTTTTTTATGCCTCCCATCTATTTTCAGGTCCCAAGCCCAGCTTAAGCCTAAAATCTTTAGGGGGGTGTTTGGGAGTGTGATAACGGTTGTTTTTTAAAGTGCTTTTCGTTTAAAAATATATCAAAATGATATTTTTTATTTTTGAAAAATTATTTTTGACATCAGCACATCAAAATAATTTAAAAACACCAAAATTTTTTAATTTAAAATAAAATAAAATCAAAATTTGACCAAACAACGGTTCAACCGCATAGCCAAACAAACAAGTTTTTTATGCTCTCTCATCCTTTTTATCGTCGTCATTGTCAGAACCTAGTGACAACTTTCTCATCTTCTTTCCCTTGGTTTTCTATCTCTTACCAAAAAAAAAAAGCATGCAAGAGCAATTCTACACATAGTTGTTAATTCCATTTCGTTCCGGCCGGAATGTTCCGTTCCGTTCAAAAAACCGAGACAAAACGGCGTCGTTTTCATCTCGGTTTTAATTCCGGTCCGTTCCAGAAATTCAGGCCAAATTCCGGACAGAACGCCTCGGTTCCGTTCTGGGCGTGCCGTTCCGGGTTCAAAATCTATTTTTTTAAAAAAAAAAAAATTATTTTTGACATCTATACATCAAAATAATTTAAAAACACCAAAATATTTTAAATAAAAAAGAATTCAAATTTTAATTATGCTTGTTAAATTAATATTTTAATTTATATATATATATATATATATATATAATTAATTATATATGAACAGTACGACACCGAAACGGCACGCCGGAACGCTTCGAAACCGGAACGTTCCGTTCTAATCGAAAAACCGGAACGGCGACCGGAACGGTGATTCTACAAAAGCTAAAAAATAAAATAAAATTAAAAGATAAAAAAATGTAGCTTTTATTTTTATAATTTCAAAGAAAATATTATATTAAAGAACTAAAATAATATTTTTAAGTTGAAAAATTATTTATAATAATTAGTTTGGTTAATTTTTTAAGTGATAACCGAATCGAATAAAAAATAATCATTTTTACTCGGAACAATAGTAAAGCATTATAGTCCCCAGGAGGGCAGCCTGACGGCAACAGGCCTCGCTCCCTACCTAGCGTCCTATCCCAAACCTGTAAGAGCCTGGGACAGCCGGGGGTTTACGCATGCCCTGGACCCACAAAATACGCTTTCCGGGTCATGTGGTTCCCACGTTATCCAAAAAAAAAATAGTAAAGCATTATAATTGATGATACAATTTAATGTTGATTAAAATAATGTTTTTAATGTTTTGTCTCTCATTTCGAAAATCAATGACAAGGGTAAGGAGAGTATTATTGTCATTTCATAGGACTCGCGGCCGCGGGTCGTTATCAAATTACTAGGATCAATTTGGGCCTTTTTACATACGGTGTTTATTTAGTTGAAGACTAGATTATTTTTTAAAAAAAAATCAATAATTTTTAAAAATAACATGAGTTATTACAAGTGTTTTTATATTTTTATTAAATTTAGTTTTTTGAAAAAGAGATTTTTTCATTTAGTTAAATTAAATTGATTGATTGGATATAAGAATTAAATGCTCCCATTTATATTATTTTGTTTGGTTTGTTTTATAAGTCGTTGCTCTAATATCACTTATAGTTTCTTTCAATTACTTAGACGGGCTTAACAGGTCGGTCCAAACCATTTTTTCATCAAGTGTTGTTTTATTTTAACCGAAGATTGATATTTATTTGTTTGCTTTCCATGAGATTTCTTAGTAATTTTGAAAAATAACATGGGTTTTTTACTGAATTTATTATTTAAATTAAAGTAGATTGATTGATTAAATATAAAATATTTATTTAAAGATATTCCATTTATTTTACTTTTTAAATCAAATGCTCTAACTATAAGAATAAGCTCTTTTAGTTACACTTGGACATATAATAGTCTTGCTTCTTTAAAAATATCAATATCATCTGAAAATTGCTTTTCGTGTTAGAAAAAAATATTGTCCGGCCTGCGGGGGAGTTAAAAATATCCAGTTGTTGTGTGCTAACTGCTAACTATGCAATAAAGCATTGTTTGTTTGCAAGCACTTGTCTGCTTGCAAGCACTTGTCTGCTGAAGAGTAAAAGGAAAAAAAAACATCATCGGACGGCTGTAAATAACCATGCCATCGATTCCTGGACAGTAAGCTGTTCCTCCTTTTCAAAGAAAAAATATCGTTTTCCATCCACCCTGACAGGTGACAGGAATGAGATATTAAACGTTAATTAAAAATACAAAACAAACTAGAGACTTGTAATTGTGTTTTAAGAGTTTTTTTTTAATATTTTTTTAAATTAAATTTTTGATATTTTTAAATTATTTTCAAGTGTTTATATTAAAAATATATTTTTTTAAAAATCATTTTAATATATTTTTAAATGATAAGCATTTTAAAAAATAATCTTAAATATATTCTAAAAAATTGACTAAAATTGCACCTTTTTTTTAACTGTACACCAACATTCATTGATTGATCGAGTGCAATGATGAATTTGTTATTCCCATGAAAAAATCAATCAGTGAAGGAAATATAGTTAGCTCTGAATCGGTTTATTCTTTGTTAGATCGTTCAGAATAATTTAGTGTTTTTACATTTTATAGTGTGTTAAAATGATTAAATTATAGTTAAAAACAAAATTTATTTCACTTGTGACTAGTATTTTTTTGAATTTTTATTTTTTCAAATAATTAATTCTTCTTTAAAAGTAATTTTGTTAGCTATATTAAGAGATTTTTTTTATATTTTCTTTCAAATTAATCCTCGCTATTAATGATTAATCTAATATTTTAACAAATATAAAATATTATTTAAAAATCAAAACTCATCTACACGTGCAATGCACGCGCCACATGCGGAAGGTGTCAATGTAATTCAAACAGTGTATGAGAAGTGTTCACCCAACTAAACAATGGTTTTCAGGGCATTGTCCGAATCGTATTGTCCACTTCTCTATCCTTAAACGATTCGTGTGATTTACTTATTTTTTATGTGATTCTAATGATATCCCCCCCCCCCCCCCCTCTTTTCTCTCTCATCCTCGCACCTAATCGTTCAAATTTTAAAGCAACTCTTCACTTGTTTTTATAGATTTAATCCATGTTCTTTTGATTACTATTTATTTTATTTTTAATGTTTTTTTTCCAACTTTATACTTCAAATTCTTTTCTATGTGATTGGATCACAGTGAATTGCCAGCCAGCCAGCCACCCACCTACCTACCATGAGATGAATTCATAACATATTAATCTAGTTTTTGAAATCGGAGGTAAAACCCATCCATGAATGCAAGAATTTCGCAGATTTATTGTCGAGATAGAGGGGCCATGTATCTCTCCGAGCATAGATGAATATCAGAGCCCGGGAACTTGGTTTAAGAAGAGTGACGACTGTGATTGAACTCCAAAACGAACACGATGCCCACAGTTCCTTAAGAAACTAGTATCGAAGGTGATGGGGGCGATCATGGGTGAACTCTTGAAATTGTGGTTATGATTGATTTTGAAAAAAAAATTGTTCAGAAATATATTAAAATGATATTTTTTTATTTTTTAAAAATAATTTTTGACATCAGCACATGAAAATGATCTAAAAATATTTTTTTTTAATTTAAAATGAAAAATAAAAATATTTTTTTTAAAGGCACTTTTAAAACACAATGTCAAACACCCTTTTCATCTGCTTTTTCATAGTTGGGTGAGAGAATCGGACTGCAAACTCTACATATCACACTTGAATTGTTAAATATTTTTTTTTATTAACTTGGGTAGCGGACAATTTGCGTGTATTTCGACTAATCTCACGAGCCCTAAAATTAATGACTATTATATTAGCAATTACAGAACTTGAACCCGAGACCATAAAAAAAAAAAATTTCTTAGTCCCAAGCTCTTACTACCTATCAACTTCTAAATGTTTTTGAATTGTTAAATATTTTCATTACAGGGAAACTTGTGTTTGAATGAACCGAGCTTCTACGTGGGAGAATCTGTCAAATATCCATGTAAAGGATATGTATCATGTATTGAGAAGGAGGTGCGGGGGGGGGGGGGGGGGGGGGGGGGCGGGGGAAGTAAGGTAAATTAGAGAGTCCTGCACTTCTCCCCATACTTAGGGATAAGATTATTTTGTTAATTAAAATATGCCAGAATAAATGCAAATTCTTCTTCATCCCATCCCCTCCCACAGACGAGTATCGAATGCCAGTTAAGAATCCATGGCATCTTTTTTTTTTTTTCTAGCTGAAAAGTTACCAAGGAAGCTAGTGTGGAGAGGGCACGAGCCATTTCTTGAATGCATCCATGAAAACAAGATAATATATGAAAGATCTTTCGATCCCCACCATTCCCTTTCGTGAAAATGATAAATTGGTATCAATAAAGTGGATATTAATGTGATGATGTCGACGACGAAGAACTGGCCGCCTTGAATTGAAATTTGATTCTACTGTCTTGTAGAATTCAATGTCTAGCCTAGGACCGAATAGTCAAACTTTGTTCGTAAGCTTTTGAAGCAGCATGATTAGCTTAATAAAATGGTTTTAAAATACTATTTTTTTATTTTAAAATAAAAAATAAAATAATTTTTTTCCTTTTAAACGGACACTCCGAATTTGAAACATTTTACAAAAAGAGATTTACTGAAAGAACTGCAAAGAGGATCTAACTGTTTAGACACTTTAGAGCCAGAGCACCGTATGCCGGGAATAGGCTGCGACGAATAGGTTCTTGTCTCTTTCAACCCTATCCTTCTGACGTCGAATACGACAAGATTTAGAAGCTCATCTAACTCTCAATTGAATTAAGAGAAGAGCCAAAAGATGCTACATGATGGATTCTATTGGACCCTAAACAAATATGGGGTGGTGGCGCAGTTGGCTAGCGCGTAGGTCTCATAGCTTCTGAGTTATCCTGAGGTCGAGAGTTCGAGCCTCTCTCACCCCATTAGATACTTTTTGAAAAAAGGAAAATTGTGAGTTGGGACCCGCTGGCTATGTCCATTCTATTGGACTCTATACTTTTTTAGTTACTGTTTAATATTATATTTCAAAAAATTTTGATTTTAATTTTTTACTTTAAATTATTTTTTTTAGTGTTGTTAGATATTTTCATTTACTAATATCAAAAATAATTTTTAAAAAATACAAAAAATAGTTTGATATATTTCTAAACAAAAAACATTTTTAGAAATAAACTAAATTACACTCCCAAAACGAGCACTCGGATGAAGTGGGATCTAAGATGTAATCATGACGACAACAAGAGGGTGAGCCAATTCTTCCCAGTCATCCTGATTTGCAGGAGCTATAGAACAATCTGATTAACAGATTAATCTAAACATATAAAAAAAACATTCTGAGAAGGCATTTTCCTGTAAGTGAACGAACATTTACTTTCACAGAACAACGAATTGATGCCACTTTGTACCTCCAAATGTTGTGGAGCCTACCCCATGTCACAGTCCCACCAGCCAGAATCATTTGCCTCTGTCAGCGGTAAAATGAATCACTAGTCTCTGTACAAAAGAAAGCATATAATTTCAGCAGAAAGGAAAAAATCCAAAGAGTCCACGGACAGAAATAAAGGAGATCTCTTCTATGGTCTTCGCATGAGTGCTTAGCACTTCTGTCTTCAGCATGAAGTAAAAATGAAATGCTTGCCACATTGATGTGATGGACATGGAAATAATACAGGTTCCAATCTATATTCCAGAATATGGCATCCGATTTATATTCTACAGCAAGACATAATGTTTCTACAAAACCATTTTGAGAAGTGGATGGATCATGGGGATGTAATCAGGATGACGATAGAAGAGGGTGAGATAATTCAGTCATCCTGATTTGCAAGAGTTGCAGAATAATCTGATTATCACATGTTTATCTAAACATAATTAAAACATTCCGGGAAAGCGTTTTCCCGTATGTGAATATGTTTTTCACAGACCAATGAATTAATGCCACTCTATTCCTCCAAATGTTGTGGAGCCTATCCCTTCCCATATTTCACCATAGCCTACTTCCTCCGAGTCGACACCTTCCATGTCACAATCCCACCAGCCAGAACCGTTTGCATCTGTCAGCATTAAATGAACCACTGAATCTTAGTGCAAAGAAAGCATATAATTTCAACAAAAAAGAAACTTCAAAGAGTCCTCGCTGGAAAAAAGCTTTTATTTTTTCTTGTAGAAAGCATACTCACAATGATTGTAGAGAGGCCTTCGTTTTTTGTTGCCAATGGAGTTTTCTTTTCTTCCTTTTTGACTGGGACTTGGATGAACTCCCAAAACTAATGAAGGCTTTCGTGCAGTATGGTTCTGGCCACCACCTTGCAAGCCAGATATAAAAGGCCGTAAGAGTGAAAAAGGTTCAGTGTATATGAAAGTGATGGTTGGGCTCGTCAGTCAAATTTGAATTTCTCAAAAATGTGTTTAGAACCCAACAGATGATTACTGAATTTCAGTGTCTGGTTATAGATTTTTCGTGCTCATTTCATTTTGTGCCCCTTTGGACGGAAATCTTCATGTACTAGGATACCATCACTATGAATTATGTTCTCAAAATCAAACGAATACTCCTTGGAATTTGAACATTATACAATTCAGTTGCTCTCCTTTATTGACGCGGAAATTTCTTCTATTTTCTTGGCATAATAAAGTTTATGATATTATTTTATTATTGGTTAAAATTTTTAGGTTATGAGGAGTTTAATATGAGTCTAAAATGCAGTTTGATAAATCAAGCATAATTTTTAATTGACTATTGGATCAACCTAAAATTTTATATAAAAAAGGTCATGTTTTCTAATGGATTAAAATTTCATAATGACCAGAGATCAAGAAGGCATTCAAACAAGGCTCGAAAGTTATATGCAAGATAGTTTTTATTTACCTTGTTGTATTTTGATTTTTTTTAATTAATATTAGGACTTTCAATTTGATTAATAATTTACTATTTAATAATTTTAATTTCGGATGGTATCTATTAATTAGATAAGTTTTAATTAAAAATCTTTTTCTATATACGATTTTAGTTTTAATTAAGAATCATTTTCTATAAAGGATTTTAGAGCTAAGAAATAGAAATAACTAATTTTTTTTGAGAAAAAAACATTATTATTTAGACATTTAATAAAACGTAGAGAGTTTTCTATAAATTTTTTAGCAACTTAGATATGCAACCTTAGAGATCGAGAACCCCAGCTTTAACTATATTATACGCCTCGTCATTTCTCTTGTCTAATAGCACAGGTCTGGCAATTAGACCCACACCAACATCAAATAAACTATAGAGATGCATATAGATTGGGAAACTACATATCAAGTTCAAGACGTGGGTATGCTTATTCCACGCCTTATGTATGATAGAATTCTTGCAAGGATTTCCAGAATCCCAATTATTCTAGCTTATCAGGTTTTCCTAATTTCCTCGACCACCTGTCTGACGTTAACACAAAAAAATGCCTTACAGTACTACTAATTTCACTGGAACACCTCATGAGAAAAAGGAAATATGTAAAGTTTTCTCATTTTGGGGCAGGGATTAAGCATTAGGCCACCTAAAATCAGGCACATGCTTGAGTCCAAGCTAAGTGTTTTTGTTTTACACGGGAAATCACAGTATCATAAAACACAGCATCATTTTTTTTTCCTGACAACCAAACAGAAAGAGTAACAATTCGGAATGGCTTGAACCGAAAGATTTAATGAAATAGAGAGTATGAACTAATTATAAGGTAAGACATACCTCCAAATAGGTTCCTCTTTCTGGATCCTGGCACGTCATTTACAGCAGAGATCCCTACTTCACCAACATGATTTGAACCTTTAACAAATGAAGTGATGGAGGTTCCAAAATCACAATCACCAGATGAACCTATGCCAAATGCAGAGCTAGAATTTCGTTTTTTACTGAATGGACCCATACCATCTCTTTTTTCACCATCACCGACCGAAATTACAGCATCTCCTTTTTCTACACTCGTAGGCTTAAATTGCTGAAAAACCAAATCATCAAGAACAAAACTCCTTTCTTCCTTTTCCTTTTGAACCTCATTTTGGTGATCAGTAAACCCGCCACCATTGATAGGAGGACCTAACGGCGTCCAAAAAGGCCTTGACTTCCCCTGTAAAAAGATTAAACCATTTTCCTCAAGACCCCAAATTTAAACGAGGTCAATGAATGCATGTTCAATCCGTTATTCATTTTTACAGCCTTAATAAAAATCTAAAAACACACTAAAATTAGCTCAAACAAGTTACTTCTGTTTGGTATCCAAGAAAACTAAGAGCAGAAGATCTAACCATCAAATTTATAATTGTTCAAAGCACAAAACTAAACCCTCCATAAGAAATCATCAATCAAAGAGAAGGTAAATTAGGCTTCATAATTGAAAAGGCATGCTGAAAACAAAAACACACACGCCCTGTTCTGTTTCACGTTTCCCCAATTTTCTTTGCAGCCAAACAGCAACTACTGAAGAATTAACTAATAACCTTAACCGTTTTGTGCACGACAGGACTTTTGTGCAACTTCTTGTCAAGGAAATCAGAAAAAGAAATGCGAGGGTTCTTCTTTGAATCTTCCTTTTGCCCTTCTTGATTTGAATCTATAGCGCCACTGCAAATTAAACACAAAAAGAAGCCACAATCTTTAGCACTAAATCATCCTTTAAAAAAATTAAGAAACAAATGATGATAATAAAAAAATCCTAGGGACGAGGGTTTCCTTACGGATTTGAAGAGCGAAAGATGAAAGATGAAGGAATTGATCGTTGACCCAAAACCCTAATTGTATTTTGCTTTGAACGCATTTCTACTTGTTTGCTTTCCTTTTGAACAGAAGAAAAACCTTAAGACTGATACTTTTTTGTTTCATAGTCATACATTTTTATTTTTTTAGTTTTGGCGCTATAATTTTAAATCTTATGTGAAAATGAATAGTTTGTGCATTTGGAGGGTTTTATTTCCCCGCGTCTATAACTCAGATTTTTATCTTTGCCCCTGTCCTGAAGGGGGACTCGGAATCCGAAGTGTCTGGCTTAAATCATTTTTTAAGTTAAGTTAAATAAAATAAAATTTTAACATGGTAAAATTAAATTCATCCACTCAAGTTTTTTCTTACCATGTTAATGCTAATTAGAAAGTGTTTGAGAATATGATATGATTATTTTTTAAAGTGGTTTTTATTTAAAAAATACATTAAAATAATATATATTTAAAATAAAATATCAACACATTAAAATTATATAAAAACACCAAAAAATAATTTGAAAAAATAAAATAAAATTAACTCTTAATATATATATATATATATATATATATATTAATTGGTTTAGAGGCATACAAATATTTTTTTTCAAGGTGTTTTATTTGTACCGCATATATACAACATCTCTACAATATAACTATTTTTTTTGAACTTTTTTTTTAAAAAAAACAAAGGAAAGAAAATAAAATAATTGTCTTTTGTATTTGTATTGTCTGTTTGTTTGAGAATGTGATTATAGTTGTTTTTAAAAGTATTTTTCATTTAGAAATACACAAAATAATATTTATTTTATTTTTTAAAAATCATTAATGACATCAGAACATGTAAATAATCTAAAAACATAAAAAAATTAATTTAAAATAAAAAAATGAACATAAACATAAAAAATCTTCTATCAATTTTGTTCTTACCAAGTGTTGATGTTGCCTTGTTGATAAAAGGGTATTTCAATCCCTTAAATTTCCTAGCTAACCTGTCGTTCATAAGAAAGTGTTCTTCTGTTTCAGTCCTCTATATATGTTCTCAGTCTTTCATGTCTCCTTGTAACCCAAAAAGAGAGGGAGATGTAAGAGTTTATTTTGTGACTTATTACTTGCATTATAGGAGATTAGCTGAACTTAGAGAGGTTAAGCTTAAATTAAGGGAACAGAGTTTGTTGCAACTTTAAAATAGAAAGGAAAATTGTGGACAACATTGGCCCATCAAAAACTCTACGTGGCTTTCCTCTTTAGTTTCACGATTTTCGTGTAAGAACAGAAAATCAATCAAGAAACGACAAAGTGAAACCTTTTTTAATTCTGCAAGAAAAGCAATGGTTTTTTCTGAAGAAAACACCAAGGTCACAGCAAAAGCAATGTTTTTTCTGAAGAAAACACCAATATAAAGATATATTTGTAAATGGCAACCTCATCAAAACCAAAAGGGAAGGCTTTGTCATCACAAGCATCAAGTGCCGGCGGTCGTCCTCAACAGGCTGTGAAATTTGCACGCCGGACATCCAGTGGACGCATTGTTAGCTTTTCACAAGATGAAGATATGGACTTGTCCGGTGAATATTCAGGACAGAATGACTACATCAATTACACTGTTGTCATGCCCCCCACCCCAGATAACCAGCCTGCAAACCCGTCGTCAGAGAATAAATCTGATGGGACGAAGAGCCGTCTTGGTTCTGAGGCACAGCATCGGTCCAGGCAGGTAGGAGCACGAGAGGATAGTTATGGAAGCCATGGTGGCAGCAATGGTGGCGCGAAAATGGAACGAGGAATGTCAATAATGAAATCAAATAATAAATCAATGCTGTTGAGGAGTCAAACTGGAGATTTTGATCACAACAGGTGGTTGTTTGAGACAAAAGGAACTTACGGTGTTGGAAATGCATATTGGTCAGAAGGGGACAATTATGGCCGGGATACGGAGCTGAGTATGTCCGATTTTTTGGACAAGCCTTGGAAGCCACTCACCAGGAAAATTAAGGTTCCGGCCGCTATTCTCAGCCCTTACAGGTGCACTTTTTTTACCATGTAACAAATGCATTTACCATGGGAGATAGAATTTCATTATTTCTTGAATGTTTTCTGATGGCATTATGCCCTTCAAGTTCTATAGAATACCTTTAGCTTTGGCAGAAATGAGGGGGAAGGTTGGAAAACAGAATAAAGCTAGCTTATGTTTACTACTTGACAATTTTTGCAGAAAGCTGAGTTTAACCTCGAGTTTATTTATGCTAGACCTTAGAATGTAAGGGTTTCAGCTAAATAACGAGGGCATTTCCGCTTTTTATGCTTGTAAAACTTAGCTTTTGAGTTTTCTAACATAAGTTTTGTATGAACAGGATACTTATATTGATCCGTTTGATAGTTCTATTTTTCTTCCTTTCATGGAGAGTTCGGAACCCCAATCCTGATGCAACGTGGCTGTGGGGGATGTCTATTGTCTGTGAGATTTGGTTTGCAATCTCATGGATTCTAGACATTTTCCCTAAGTTCAACCCCATCAACCGATCCACTGACCTTGCTGCTCTGCGTGACAAGTTTGAGAAGCCCTCCCCTGCGAATCCTCATGGCCGGTCAGACCTCCCAGGAGTTGATATTTTTGTCTCCACGGCCGATCCGGAGAAGGAACCTCCCCTTGTCACATCCAACACGATTTTATCGATTCTTGCAGCTGACTACCCTGTTGAGAAACTCTCCTGCTACATTTCTGATGACGGTGGTGCCATACTCACCTTCGAGGCTATGGCTGAAGCTGTTCGATTTGCCGAGGTTCCATTACAAATTTGAACACCAAAATGATAAAATATTGTTTAGTTCTGAAAATCTCAGCCCTTACATCCAGTGAAACACAGGCTGTGGTCCCATTAATCTTTATCAGATATTGAATTTACAAACATATAGATAGAATTTAAATGCAATAACTAGCCCTTCTTCGTGTGATTGTTTGCACAGGTCTGGGTACCATTTTGTCGGAAACACGACATTGAGCTGAGGAATCCGGATAGTTACTTCAACCTAAAAACTGACCCCACCAAAAACAAGAAACGGCCTGATTTTGTCAAGGACCGCCGTTGGATGAAGAGAGAGTACGATGAGTTCAAGGTCAGGATTAATGGTCTGCCTGAAGCAATACGAAGGAGAAGTAAATCATTAAACTCTATGGAGATGAAGAAGGCTAAAAGTCTCGCCAGAGAAAAGAATGGTGGTGACTTGCCACCAGAGGGGGTCGATGTCCCTAAAGCTACATGGATGGCTGATGGTACCCCTTGGCCTGGCACGTGGCTGAATCCAACAGATGATCACAAAAAGGGGGACCATGCTGGAATCTTGCAGGTGATTACACTCCTAAGTGATCAGTGAATAAATAGGCACAAACTCCTCATCTCACACCCATTTATATACCCGTTTTAATGGAAAAGGAGGAAGTGATTGCTTGGAGAGTACGGAATAATAAGCTCACAACCATTTTTCGGGATTAGGTTTTTCGTTGTTTTACAAGTATTATTCCATCAGTCAACAGCTTTTTTTCTGCAGATTGAAAGAGGAACATAACATCAAAGTTATATTCTTGATATATATGGCTTCTGTAACCCTGTTT
Organism: Salix brachista; assembly: GCA_009078335.1. Classification (NCBI taxonomy): domain Eukaryota; kingdom Viridiplantae; phylum Streptophyta; class Magnoliopsida; order Malpighiales; family Salicaceae; genus Salix; species Salix brachista. The sequence goes on along the minus strand of CM018574.1, from coordinate 13,217,062 downwards.
AATATTTTCTTGAACAGCTTCTGTTCTAATATGTCTCTTATGCTGAATTAACTTTTGAAACTTGAATCTGTTCCTATCCAGGTAATGAGTAAGGTCCCAGCAAATGATCCAGTGATGGGTCAGCCAGATGAAAAAAAATTAGATTTCACTGGAGTTGACGTCAGGATACCAATGTTTGCGTATGTATCACGTGAAAAGAGGCCTGGCTTTGACCACAACAAGAAGGCTGGAGCCATGAATTCGCTGGTTAGAGCTTCAGCTATATTGTCCAATGGACCATTCATTCTCAATCTGGACTGTGATCATTACTTCTATAATTGTCAAGCTATAAGGGAAGGGATGTGCTTTATGATGGACCGAGGTGGTGACCGCGTATGCTATATCCAGTTTCCGCAAAGATTTGAAGGGATCGACCCGTCTGATCGATATGCAAATCACAACACTGTCTTCTTTGATGGTAATAATGGTTTGGATTTTACTTTAAATTCTGCAATAAAATTGGCAACATCTTTATCATCAATATAATCTTCAAGAATTTGAAATGGCCAGGCATACTTTAGGCTCCACTCTTCCCAGTTTTAATGATGATTTCTGTCCATAAAAATATATCTGTCGAGCTAAAAAATGCTCCTTCTTGCAAACAGGAAGTATGCGGGCACTGGATGGTCTTCAAGGTCCTGTGTATGTCGGAACAGGGTGCATGTTTCGTAGATATGCACTCTATGGGTTCCTTCCACCAAGGGCAAACGAGTACCTGGGCATGTTCGGCAGCACGAAAAGAAGGGCTCCAGATTTTAAGGTTCCATCAGAAGATGAGTCTGAGACTCAGTCCCTTACATCACACCCTGACTTGAACCTGCCAAGGAAATTTGGGAACTCAGCCATGTTCAATGAGTCTATAGCTGTTGCTGAATACCAAGGACGGCCACTTGCCGATCACAAATCGGTAAAGAATGGCAGGCCTCCTGGCGCGCTTCTCCTGCCACGCCCTCCTCTAGATGCACCCACAGTTGCTGAGGCCATTGCTGTCATCTCTTGCTGGTAATTAGTCGTATCAATACTTGCTATATTTATACCAAGGGCCTTAATTTTTAACCACACCGATCAAATTCTGAACAGGGTGTTTTGGTGTTGAGCGCAGGTACGAGGACAAGACTGAATGGGGGGACAGGATAGGTTGGATCTATGGCTCAGTGACAGAAGATGTGGTGACTGGTTATCGGATGCACAACCGTGGGTGGCGGTCGGTGTACTGTGTAACAAAGAGAGATGCCTTCCGTGGCACAGCACCGATCAATCTCACTGACCGGCTTCACCAGGTGCTACGATGGGCTACTGGTTCAGTCGAAATATTTTTTTCCAAAAACAACGCCTTCCTAGGAAGCCAGCGACTGAAGTTCTTACAGCGAATCGCATACCTCAATGTCGGCATTTACCCCTTCACCTCCTTCTTCCTCGTCACTTACTGCTTCCTCCCTGCACTTTCCCTTTTCACAGGAACCTTCATTGTTCAAAGCCTTGATATAACTTTCCTTTGTTACCTCTTAACCATCACTGTAACACTAACTCTCATCTCCCTTCTTGAAATAAAGTGGTCCGGTATTGGGCTCGAGGAATTGTGGCGGAACGAGCAGTTTTGGCTCATTGGCGGCACCAGCGCTCACCTGGCTGCTGTGATCCAGGGCCTTCTAAAAGTCGCGGCCGGCATTGAGATATCTTTCACGCTAACCTCCAAGTCTGCAGGTGAAGACGAAGACGATGCATTTGCTGATCTTTACGAGGTCAAATGGACAAGCCTCTTCTTAATGCCGCTTACAATCCTAGTAATCAACATCGTTGCTATCGTGATTGGATGCTCGAGGACATTATACAGTGTGATACCAGAATGGGGTAAGTTGATGGGAGGAATGTTTTTCAGCTTCTGGGTGCTGTCTCACCTGTATCCATTTGTGAAAGGTCTGTTAGGAAGGAGAGGAAGAGTGCCGACAATTGTTTATGTCTGGTCGGGGCTGGTTGCCATTACCGTGTCTTTGCTCTGGATATCAATCACTAGTGAAAGTAAAGGAAACCTTCAAGTGTAATGACATATATATAAAATGATAGAATTACCCCATTAATTAACGATCGAGAGTCCGATAGCATGTGCATGTGCAGTGCATTAATTAACTTTATTGGTTAATTATGGGAGAAACCATCCGACGACTCGCCCTTTACTGTGTGGAGGGTGATAAAGATGATGATGAGTCGGGTAAGAAAGGCATAAAGGGCACGTCCACTACCATCCACCATATTCTGATCTTCATGGTTACAAAACCTTAAAAGACCTCATGTAATGACATATATTTAACTACATGTACTAAAAATATATTTATTTATTTTTAAAAGTAAATTTCATATATATAAAATGTAAGAATTATTTTTTATATAAATTAGAATAATATTTTTAATAAATAAATAAACATAAAATAATTAAAAATAATGTTATTTTAAAAGGGATAAATATGCAAAACAATTATAGATAGGGGGTATTAATTAAAATACAAATCAAACAATTATTAAAAAAATATAAAAAAACCTCACGGGCACAATGAATCACATTGCCCGTGAATATAAGTTATTTCCCCACCTTTTAATGTCTTACTTAATTAATAATAATATAATAAACTATTTATCAAACATCACCCGTATTATTTTCTCCATGCCTATTAAGGTCTTGCTTAATTAATAATAATATAATATACTTCTTATTAAACATCACCCATGCCAGCATTGCTATGTGTGTTATTTAAACTTGTTATTTTAAAAATTAAATTAATATTTTAACATATTAATGTTGAAAATAAAATAAAAATACAAACAAAAAATACTTTAATCAAAATTCCAACCAAAACCTTCAACAACAGCCATCAAATACACGGCGCGGGTGGTTGCACCTATTTTGTTTGAATGGTGTTAGGCCTTCACATTCATATGAATTGACAAGCCATCAAATTAGAAAATTTCAATAAGTTTTCAAAAACTCCTTTTTCCTAACAAACAAATATTTACTTTTGAGCATAACAATAAAATTTTATTAAAAAGCTCTTATTTTTAATATATTAATATTCAATATAAATATATATTATTTTAATATATTTTCAAATAAAAAATGTTTTTTTAATACATAGCACAAAACATATATTAAAACATGTTATTAATAATTTATGTATTATTAAGTTAATGAAAACATGTTATTTTTATTTTAAGCAGTACCTTTTAAATATTTATTATTTAAAATTATATCAGAATAATATATTTTTTATTTTTAAAAATTACTTTTAACATTAATACTTCAAAATAATATTTTATAAAATATTATTTTTAAATAAGAAGATAAAATAACGCTACCCCCGAAGAACACCCTCCCCAGAATTCAAAATACAAATTCCGCGTGAGACCTAAATTATTCAACAGATTTAAATGATTCTTTACCCCTTGCCTGCATTCAACTCCCTATGCTTCTCTCTCATCCATTCCACGTTTGCACTATTTCTAGGTTAAATAAATTAATAAAAACAAATACTACTCTGTAATAAATAAATAAACAGCAAAATCCAGCAAATAAAATCCTCCTCCTCTCCGATCCTCTCATCTCTCTAATTTCATAGCTAGTGTTGAATATTTGATTTGATCATCTGAGACTTTAGCGCTGTGTTTCTCTTCGGGAAATAAAGGAGAGGAGGTGGAGATGGGGCAACAATCATTGATCTATAGCTTTGTGGCAAGAGGAACTGTGATTCTCGCGGAGTACACGGAGTTTAAAGGCAATTTCACTGGCATCGCTGCACAATGTCTTCAAAAACTTCCCGCTTCCAATAACAAGTTTACTTATAATTGCGATGGCCATACCTTCAATTACCTCGTTGAAAATGGATTCAGTACGGTTTTCTCCATTCATATCTCTCGATTTTTTTTCTTCATATTTGAATCTGATTTGGCTTGTTGCGATATTATTATTGATTCCGATCTCGATCCTTTGCGTTTTCTTTTCTTTATTAAGGATTTAAGGTTTGATCTCTGTTCGTTGATTTGGTTGACTTTTATTGACTGATCCGTTTGTTTGACCGATTCATTCGAATGTGTTCCTTGTTTGTTTTTACTAGCAGTCAATTTGTTATTTCTGGTGATGTACGTGGGCTGATTAGGTATTAGAATTAATGGATTCGGATCATGGAATGGTTTATGGTTAGATTTCAAAAGATTCTCATTTTCTCTTCTAGGAGGGTTGTTTCTGTTAATTGGAATCCCATAAATGGGAAACTAAACCCACTTTCGGGTCATACCTTAAAAGAAGGGTGCCATGGGTCACATTGCACCATTTCTTTTCTCTTTTTTTCTTTCAAATCTTCCCAATGCAAGTGATTTATCTGAAGCATACATATCATCTTGACTTAATTGCATGGAGTACGTTGTTTGTTCGTTCATAATCACCAATTTTCTGTTTTGTGTTAATTCTTGTGTTTGTATTGGATGCCACAGCCTACTGTGTGGTTGCAGTTGAATCCGCTGGCAGACAAATCCCAATTGCCTTTTTGGAGCGAGTTAAGGAAGATTTTAACAAAAGATATGGTGGAGGAAAAGCAGCAACGGCTGTCGCGAATAGCCTGAACAGAGAGTTTGGGTATATATAATCCTGTCTAATCTTTTGCATTTTTATTTCTTTTCAAACTTCTCTGCTAATTGGTCTTTTTATAGGTCCAAATTGAAGGAACACATGCAGTATTGCGCGGATCATCCTGAAGAGATCAGCAAGCTTGCAAAAGTTAAGGCTCAGGTTTCTGAAGTTAAGGGTGTTATGATGGAAAACATTGAGAAGGTATAGAGCAGTTATTGGTTTCCTTGCGATTATCTTACCATTCAATTTGGAGATTAAAATACTCTTGGATGCATGTTACAAAGAAATGATGCAATAGCTGAAAGGCGGTGGTATTTTTCATATTGACCATGAAGAGTGTTATTTTCAGAAACACAATGCAATCAAGTTGTTGAGGCAATTATTTTTTGTGCAGGTTCTTGATCGTGGAGAGAAGATTGAGCTGCTGGTGGATAAAACTGAGAACCTTCGCTCACAGGTTAGTCCAGCATAGATTGCATATAGATTTATTGCTTACTGTCACACTTCTACTCTTGGGTTTGGATTAAGGGGTTGCCTTCCTTCAAACTGCCATTGAATTAACATTGGAACGCATTTGACTTGACTTCTATGGTTTTGAAGAGTGCATGAATCAAGGGAACTCAAGTAGTTAGATGGGAGTTGTTCTGGTTGGATTCATATTTGTTTCTTTCCGTCTCTCCAGTTATCTCTCCTCTCTTATGTCGTCGTGTTATTAGGGCATGATATATTCAAAGTTACGTGGTGTTACAGGCACAGGATTTCCGACAACAGGGAACTAAGATGAGAAGAAAGATGTGGATTCAGAATATGAAGATGAAATTGATTGTTTTGGGTATTATCATTGCCTTGATTCTCATCATAGTGTTATCTGTGTGCCATGGCTTCAAATGTTAATCTCTTGGATTCCACTGGATGCTTCTCTTGCTGCCAAGATGACTGGATTGTCTTTGCTAAATTGATTTTGATGTTTTGTCCACGAGATCTCTCTCTACATGGTCGTTGATGTCTAACTCCATTTGCCTTGTGTTTGCTTTGTTGAGGATGCAAGAGGTTTTGTGTTTTGAATTTGGTTGTATAGGGTATATGAACTTCCGAGTAGATAATTTTCTAATCCTACATGGTATTAAAATTTGTTTGATATGGAATGAATATTGAATCCCAGCAATTTAGATCGCCCTTTGCAATGTTATTATTGTATCTTCCTCCCCCCTCAAGTCTATCCATTGATTTTAAACTCATGAGCATCTGTATCAGAATCTAGAAAGCAAAGAAAAATAAAGTAACGATTTTTGAAGTTGATGTGGTGAGTTGACTCTTGCACCATGTTGAAGTATCCGCAGAAAATGATTTAGACCAAATTTGGTATTGAGTTTTAAAAATATTTTTTATTTTTTATTTTTTTTAAATTAAATGTTTTTAGATCATTTTTACATATTGATGTTAAAAATAATTTTTAAAAAAAACATTTTAATGTATTTCTAAATAAAAAACATTTTAAAAAATAACTTCAAACACACTAATAAATATACACTTAATATAACACACCAAGAAAGTAACTGGTGGCGGCTTTTGGTTTTATAGAACACGAGTAATATACACATTATACTATGGTGTTATATGGAACACATTCAAGTGTTCATTTTGTTACATTAACTCCCATTCCCAGTTTAGTAACTCCCCCACATCAAATTATACAATAACACAGTCAAAAATTGAAGACAGTCTAAAAACATGTGATCAACAAGCTAACTGATCTCTAAAGATCTCTTCAAATATGGGCAGTCTCCTCGACCTGTATGGAGTCCATTGACTCATCAACTGATCAAGGCCCTCGACAAAAGCATCCTCTAAACTCGATCCTGACGGTTCCGAGAACACCGATGAGGATCGGCACGTCTCTAATTCACAGAGCAGCTCCTGGGCACGGTTTCTTGATTTTGGCTCATCGGATCCTATGACCTTACCCCGCAAAATGTCATCGAGGACTGCCTGTGCCTCAGCATATTGTGTTTGCTTGATCAAGCATAAGACCAAGTTGCAGGCCTTGTTGGCATCAGGGTCGATAGACTGAGCTTTGCGGTATACAACTTCCGCTGCCACATAGTTTCCTTTCTGCATGTATGCCCAGCCCAAGTTCCCCTGCATCAAACGTTTGTAAAATCGGCTGGCTTAGAACATAAAATACAGTCCGGACAGAAACTTGACAGTTCAGTATCAAAAACAGTAGAAAGGATTAGAGAAATACGATACCAGTATCCGAGAGGTCTCTTGTTTGACAGTAACCTGGAACTTTCTCCCATGAGAGCGTGCAGTCTTGGTAGCCTTCCCATTGAAAGCCTCTCCTTGGAGAATCATCCGAAGCTTCTGTTTCAATAGCTCTATCTGCTCCTCAACTTTTCCACATTTCTGCGAAATATATCGTCAAAACATTGTAATAGGACAGGATAAATGACGCAAGCAGGCAATCCCTTCTCATAAAACTTCAAAAAGAATATGAATATTTTAATCAAATTGTCGAGCTGTATAACTATCACCTTGTACAAGTCGATGAGGACATTATCTAGAGATTCCTGGGCATGCTTTGAGCAGCGATCTCTAAAAGCCTTTATTGCTTCAATTGCCTCCTCTGCCCTGTCTTGCTGTTTCATGACCACTGCCATGTCCTTGAGAGCACTATCCACTCTATCTCCAGCATTTATCGCCTTCCAAAACAAAGCTATTGCTGCTCCAGGATCCTTCTCAACTAGCTGTGCATGCATAGAGGAGACACGGCACAAGTTATTTAGATTTATTCCAGGATTGGGAGGTGTTTAGATCCGGATTAAGTTGGTTTACATTAGTTCAAATAACATTAAAAAAATTTCCAAGGATTAAAATCTATTCAATTTTATCACTATTTTGTTATCCAATGATTAGCCTGTGCTTTGAAATACTGTCAGCAACAATAATAAAGATTACTGGTATACTTCCAGATTAAGAAACAAACATCAATCCAAAAATAGAAAAAAAACCATCTTCTTTCAGTTTATTTTTGGATCCGAAAATAGAAACCAGAGATTGTATCTCCAGACCATGATCGAGGTCCAGATCACTCCACCAGCACTGATTCAGTGGAAATGAAACCAGAATTCCACTTGCGCGTTGTATTTATTTATTTTTAATATGATAAAAGGGTGCAACCAAAAAAGTGCAGAATCATTCAAAACAAAGAAATAGATAGCTATCTTCCCAAAAACATAACACCATTGATCAAAAACTAAAACTTTCCAGGAAATTGACTACTTTCAATGGAAACAAAAACAGAACCCAACTCTCCAGAAGCAAAGAGAAAAGCCTGAGAAAAACATATATATATGGATATCTAGAAGTGGAAGAAAATTGTGTGCATCAATCACTCCGATGTACCTGAACATGCTTGGCTCTAACATAAGGGCTGTCACCAGGAGGAAGTTTATGGAGGACATGGTATGGAGCTGCTTCTGATCCTTTTCTTTGACTACTCATTAATTCTTAATGTTACCTCTCCTTGAACTTTAAAAAAGTAACTTTCTTTAGAAATAAACAACTGGGATTTTGTTCAGAGTGGAAAGAGAAGATTTCTCAGTGCTGAAGTGTCTTCCACTGCACTTTCTTCTACGGAGACCTGAAAGAGAGGTCGATGCGAGAGCCGGCGGGGATCCCTCCTATAAATTGAGAGAACTCCACATGATTGGTGAATATGGACGTCGAGGGTGTCTTGATTCATTGCGAGTTGGGTTTGCCTGAGCGATTGGTTCGTCGCCACGTGGCAAGTTCGTGACACGCCGACGTGCTGCCAACTTTCCAATTGTTAAATAGGACCGTACGGGATTGCAATTCATAAAGAAACTTGGAAAGGCTAAACACGGTCTTATAAAAATAATTATAGTACTTTATTATATTATTGGATATTGTAAGTAGATTCAATAAACCTAGTTTTATAAGGGGTTGATTTGTTTTAAACATCCTCAAATTAGACCCTGATTCGAGTTATTAGACTTCAGTTGCTTAATCTAGAAATATTATAAATTTCGATTCTTGATTAATAAAATATTACAGAATAAAATTCAAAAAATAATTCTTATTGTATAAAAAAATAACAATTGAAAGAATAGGGATAAAATATGAAAATTAAATAAATTTTTATTTAATTGAATTTAGTAAGAGAACAAAAAAAGAAAAGAATAAGGATAAGAAATGACATATAAAAACAAAAACAATATTTTAATTGAATGATAAAATGGAAAAGAATAGTAACTTTTACAAGATATTTGACAAAAATAAAAATAAAAATAATAAAGACCAAATTGAAAAATATAATACCATCAAATTGATTTGAATGATGAAATTAAAACAATAAAATTTTACAAGAGGGCTAGAAAAAGAATAAGGATAAAATTGAAGAATTTAATATTTGATAAATTGGGATTGTAGGACGAGATTGAAAATAAATAAAACCTCTACAAAAAAAGATATGATAAAAAAAATTGAAATCAAAATTTCAAGAACTAAAATTGAAATACAAACATTCAAGAGGATCAAACTATAATTTCCAAGGAGAGGGAGAGAGAGAGAGAGAGAGAGAAGTTGCTTATAACAAATTACGTCACCACAAAGGACATGTGTCACACTAACTAATAAATAAAATGATTGTACCTCCAAAAAAGTTCAAAATAGTTTCTTTGGTTATGAGGTGTTTCACGCGCCTCGGGACATCACACATTGTTTTTTTAAAGTAATTATTCCCATGTCAATTTGTCATTGGTGTGATATCTTAACATAAAAAAAACCTTCGGAGAAAAAAAAGCACTTTATATTAGGTTTATTTTATTTTTTTACTTCCATTGAGGGTTGATCATTTCACTATGGTTTTGATTTTTCTTTATTTTTTTCAAATATAAAATTTCCCTTTAAATAATAATTATGAAAAAAAACATTTTTAAGATAACAAAATATCCATTTGATGTTAGTATTGAAATTTTTACTTTTAAGAGGCTTTTAATTTTTTTTTATTGTGCCTTTGAAATAAAAAGAGATATAATTGCTCTTTATCCATTTTAAAAAATTAATATGCCTCATGAAAAGATTTTAATGTATACAACAACTAATTATAAGATTTTATTACAATGTCTAATTACATGATTTTTGGTGATGACAATTTTTGTAATGAACGATAAAGAAAGGATAAAGAAAGGGGGTCAGTGATAAATATTTGGATGGTAGATTGGTACTTGCGCAAACAATCCACTTACCATCCCCTTATTTTATTGATGAGAAAAATAAATTCTTCTAAATTTATAAATCCTGGATTATTTCATGAAATCTTATTATATAAATTTAATATATACTTTTCAAGGTCATTAACATAATTTAATTATTTCTTTAAGTTGGAGGCATGGTTGACAAAATCGTGATTTTGACACGACACGGAAAGGGATTCGAAAACTCGGATCGTAAGATCGGATCATAAAATCGTACCTGTATTTTTCCGTACAAAAATCATAAAATCACAGCTAAAATCGTGTAGGTAGAAAAATCATAAAATCTTAAGTAAAATATTTTTGAATACAATATAACATAATTATGGCCATAAAACTTCATTAGTTAAGGTTCATACATGATTCAAAATAACTTAAAAATACATTACAAAACAATTAGTTATATAATTAATTATTTTAAATAAATTTCAATTATTTTATATATAGTTTAATTATGTAATTAATTATATAATTAATAGGAGTAAGTTATATAATTAAATAATTGCTTTTGAAAAACCCTCCAACAATAAAATTATTATTTTTAATTATATTTAAATTAAAAAATGAATTTAAATATAATTAAAAGACCCACAATATTTGAGATTTGAAATTTAAGCTATTTATTTTATGTTTTTCAAGTAATTGTATGTTTTTTTATGGTTGTTGTATTTGAAGTTAATTAATGTTATTTATTGTCTTAAATTAATAGGATTTTTTTAAAATTATTTTTTATGCTAACTATTTTTATGCTAATTAATAATAATAATAATAATTATTATTATTATTATTAAACCCCCCCTATTATTATTATTATTATTATTATACCCCCGTAGAAACCTTCTTTCTTTATTATTATTATTATTATTATAAATTTATAACCCCCCAGAAACCTTTTTATTATTATTATTATTATTATTATTATTATTATTATTATTATAACTACTATATAAGCCCCCCCTTGGTAACCCTAAATAATTCCCTTCTCCAGTTCTCCCACAGTCCAACGCCGCCGCCTACCCATCCCCCTCCCTTAATCCCTTTGCCACCTGCCCACCTACCCACCCATCTCCCTCCCTCCCTATTCGGCTACTCTCTTCCTCCTCATCTTCTCATCCTCTTCTCCATTTTTTTTCTTGGCTTCGTTTGAAAATTTGAGTTAGCTTTTGAACCGGCGGCATAATGAGCAAATCGTAAAATCGGACCGATTCGGTCTGATTTTACGATTTTAACCGAGTTTGACCAAAATCAATTTTTCTATCCGAGTTGATAAAGTTTGATGAGTTGACTCGCAAAATCGTACGATTTTACGAGTCAACTCGCGATTTTGATAACATTGGTTGGAGGCCCGCATTTCACCAATTATTCCTTTAGAAAGGAGGCTCGAGCCCATTTTAACAAAAACGAAGGGCCCCTGTCGAAATCAGCATTTGAACCCTTTATTAACAAAAGAGCTAAAACAGCTCGGGGTCGGCACTGTAGCACCAGACACAATGGCACTGTGGACTGGCCATTTCTCGGACGTGCGTCGCGGCTGTTCGTCTGCCTTTTTTTTTTTTTTCTTTAATGAACAGTGCTCCGACGATTTCAGCCCTGGTAATAAGACAAAATAGCGCTCGGGCTGCGGGTAAAAAGCGTTGAGGATCAGGGTCATTCCTGTCATTGCACGCGTACGAACCAGACCGGTCCGGTCCGCCGCAGTTTTTGTTTTTTTTAATATATTTAAAATGGATAATTACGGTTATGGGCCCGAATAAGACAAAAACATTGATTTCGGTCCAGGGGCTTTCCGGTAATTGACCAACTTTTTTTATTTTTTCCCCGGTAATTGTCAGTGCGTGTGTAACACGCGCCTACCGGTTTCACGCCCCACGCCCTGTTTAGGTGGCGCGTGCGGCGTCATACGTGGACGGAGACGCGATTCCGACGCACAGAGCGGTTCGTCTGGGAGTCTTCTTCCTCTCGCGGTGGCGCGTTTACCATAAAAATTACCGTGGACGTGCCGGGAACCGGTGAAAGCCGCCGGCCATGTTTCTCTCTCTCTCCTGCACGTCAAAGTACAGGAGAGTCCCCCAATTTGTGCAAAATTTTACTTCAGTCCCTTTACTTTTGATTTTGTTTTTTGTCCTGATTTTGGTTGCATAAGTTTTGATTTAGTTCGATTGGGTCCTCCGATTGCAATTGATTGGATGTCAATGTTTCAGTTCGGTCCTCCTTCTTTTAATTTTCGGATTCTGTTTAAATTATTCAATAAATACAGTACATAAGTTTCGATTTCTTCAATTGGATCCTGTTATTGAAATGGATAATATATTGAATTTTCATTTTAGCCCTTATAGTTTTAATTTTTGATTTTCATCCCTTGATAAATTGATATTTGTGTTTTATTTTCCATTATTAACATAATAATAATAATAATAATAATAATAATAATAATAATAATAATAATACTAATAATAATAATAATAATAATAATAATAATAATAATAATAATAATAATAATAATAATAAGAAGAAGAAGAAGAAGATGTGTTTCATTTTCCATTATTAACATAATAATAATAATAATAATAATAATAATAATAATAATAATAATAATAATAATAATAATAATAAGAAGAAGAAGAAGAAGAAGAAGAAGAAGAAGAAGAAGAAGAAGAAGATGTGTTTCATTTTCCATTATTAACATAATAATAATAATAATAATAATAATAATAATAATAATAATAATAATACTAACAATAATAATAATAATAATAATAATAATAATAATAATATATCCTTTTTCTTTCTTACTCTTTTGTTAATGTTTATGAGTGTTTTTTTTTTCGGGATAATTTAATAATTTTAATTGTTTTTGCAATAATAGCAACAATCATTTTAAATCTAATATTACTGGAGATAAAAGACAACTCAAAAACAACAAATAAACAAATTTACCTAGGTTATCTACAATTAAAAAATGATACAAGTCACTTTTGTCTCGATTACACTGTTCCTTTTAAACGGCAAACAAGTCATTATTATATGTTTTAATATTTATTGCATATTATCGCCTAAAAGTATATAAAGAGATAAAAAAATGACCTCGGATTTTTTTGATTAACAAAATTAATATCAGCATTCTTAAATAAATTTAATATAATAATATGATGAATAAATCTTATAAAAAAAAATTGGCTTTGAATTTTAATTTTGTGCTCTTTTGTTAAAGTTTATTTCTTAAAAAACATCAAAAAGTTTGATTTTTAATATTTAAGATCTAATATTACCCGAGAAAAAATACAACTCAATAAAACAAAAGGTAAACAAATTTGCCTAGATTATCTACAATTAAAAAATATATAAGGCACTTTCCGTTTCAACTACACTGTTCTTTTTTTACGGCAAATAAGTAATTATAGCACGCAAAAAAATTATATTTCTATTTTGAAAATTAACATAATAATAATAATAATAATAATAATAATAATAATAATAATAATAATAATAATAATAATAATAATAATAATAATAATCATGATGATGATAATAATAATATATTCTTTTTCTTGCTTACTCTTTTGTTAATGTTTATGAGTTTTTTTTCTTTCGGGATAATTTAATAATTTTAATTGTTTTTGCAATAATAGCAATAATCATTTTATATCTAATATTACTGGTGATAAAAGACAACTCAAGAACAAAAAATAAACAAATTTACCTAGGTTATCTACAATTAAAAAACGATACAAGTCACTTTTGTCTCGATTACACTATTCGTTTTAAACGGCAAACAAGCCATTATTATATGTTTTAATATTTATTACATATTATCGCCTAAAAGTATACAAAGAGATAAAAAAAAATGACCTCGGATTTTATGCATGAAAAAATTTAATATCAGCATTTTTAAATAAATTTAATATAATAATATGATGAATAAATCTTATAAAATAAAAAAAAAAATTGGCTTCGAATTCTGGAAAAAAAAATGGATTTTTAATATTTAAGATCTAATATTACCTGGGAAAAAATACAACGCAAAAAAATAAAAGGTAAACAAATTTGCCTAGATTATATACAATTAAAAAATATAATAGGCACTTTCTGTTTCAACTAACTGTTCTTTTTTGACATCAAATAAGTAATTATTGCACGCAAAAAATATATATTCCTTTTTTGAAAAATATTGCAATGTTTTTATTTATAATGTGTCAGATCTAATATTACTGGGAAAAAAGGCAACTCATACTGTTTTTTTTAGCAAATTTACCTAGGTTATCTACAATTAAAAAATATAAAAATCACTTCCCATTTCGATCACACTATATAATATGTGAGACTAAGTATATGTGTTTAATATTTATTGGATATTATCGCCTAAAAATATATAAAGAGAGAAAAAAAATGACCTACAATTTCTTGAAAAAAAAAATCGGCATTCTTAAAGATATTTAATATAATAATATGATGAATAAATCTTATAAGAAAAAATTTGGCTTTGAATTTAAACTTATATTTTAGACCCATTGTTTGTTTCTTTGAAAAAACAGTGACCTTTTTTTCACGTGTATTTTTGATTTTTTACTGTCCAACTAAGTTGTTCTTTTTTAACCGGGTTTCTTTTGTTTTTTTGTTTTTTTAACCAGAGTATCCGTGACAACAAATTTCTTATAAATCATTTAACCTTCGTAGTCAATTTTCTAACAAATTTTATCAAAAGTTTTTTACCAATAACAATATTCAATCACATTTTGGTTGAAAAAAAAATTTCGAGCATATTTTATCAATTACAATTATACTACTTAAATATTTAAAATAACAAAATACATCATTTATAAAATCAATTAATTTTCTACATAGATAAAAATGCTCAGAGAAGCGAGCTAATCAGCTCGTATTCTCTAAATTTGCTAATTTAACTCATTGGTCCACTAATACATATTAATATGCAATCCGATTAAAATCTAAATTATTATTTAGGAATTGTTTTCATATAACATGCATATCAATATGCAATCCCATTAAAATCTAAATTATTATTTTTTTTAAAAAAAAATAATTTATTTTGATTGACTAGTATACCTGGTGTTTCTATTGCCCGTAGCATAAGCTGAGTAGATTTCATTACTAAGTAAGGCTAATATTTTGTTTGTCATTGTTTTTCATAAATGATTTTAAAAAAAAAATAAAGTTTTTTTATTTTATTTTTATTCTTTATTTAAAATTAAATAAGATGAGTTGAAAATAAAATTTTGAATTAAAAAAGAAATTCTTGCTTAATTTTTCAACCAATCCTCCTATGATCAAAACTAGAAAGGTAAATTACATGTTATTTGCTTTTGTTTTTATAAAAAGGAAAAGAAAAGTGAGAGATATATCACCAACCTCTCTATTTAGATAAAAAAAAAAAAAAAGAAGAAGGAAAACTTATATGATAAAAATTAATTTTAACTAAAAATATATTTAAATAATATTTTTTTTGATAAAAAATATATCAAAATCATGAAAAAACTAATTCATTATTTTTCAAGTGAAATACAATTTTAAAAATACTTTAAACCACGAAAACAAGCACAGTTAATGCTGGCTCTTGCTAGATGGTCATGAAACTAACTTTCCTGTTATATAAAGAGCGAGGTTAGAATTTACCAATGCAACGGCCTATCCCAGCCATTTATCTTTCGCCATGTGGCACCATTTTCCAGCCTCACTTGCTAACTGGACTAACGCCGTCATAGCAGAAATAGCCGCACTATAAAAGGCCATATTTTGGCGCTCTTCTCTCAGACGGACATCGATAACTCGTTCGCTTCATCTTTCTTCCCCTCCCAATCTCTCTCTCTCTCGGAACAAGAAGCCACGAAGCCATTTATTCCTTCATCAATGGCTGACGAAAGTGATCAAGAAATGCAGAATCCCTCGTCAATAGCCGGCGAAGTTGATCAAGAAATTCAGAATCTTTTTACGAGACTGGATGAGCACTATGCACAGTTAGAAAAAAAGAAGGAGGTTCTTGAGAATGCAATTCGGTCAGACATCGAAGCCCTCAACAAAGATCAAAATGAGGCCAGGAAACTAAGGCAGGGTCTTCTTCATCGATCAGGTGATATAACCAGCAGTCTTGAATCAGCAAGCCAGAACATCGCTAATGTGAAGCAGTGGCTGATGAATCGGAACGCACTGGAAAGTGATGACGATGACCAGGATCAGAGGTAAAATAGAAATCATAGTTCCTCTTAAATCATATGTTTGGTATCTTTTCTATGTCAGTGACCATAAAACACATGTTTGATATCTATTCTATGCTTGCAGTAATAATTTCTCTGTGCTTATTGTTGATGATGACCGTCTTGTTCGGGAAACAAATCGGAGGTTCACGGGGTTAGCCGGGACACAAAAGCAGCTTAGAATGGAATTTCAAGAGGCAAAGAATGGGAAAGAAGCTGTATATCTCCATCTTGCCGGGGCTTCTTTTGATCTAATTCTTATGGACTTTCAAATGCCCATCATGAATGGAATTCAGGTATATAATTTTTGACCAGCTTCAACTTATCAACGTTTTTCAAAACCCCATTTGCAGTTTTTTGATAAAATTGGAATAAAATTAACTTATATGATATTTGCATTTGCTCCTGATCGCATACGATATATGATATTAGGCTACACAGTTGTTACGCCAGATGGGTGTTAAGAGTCGGATTGTAGGCGTGACTTCTGAGTCTGACCAACAAGCTTTCTTCGATGCTGGCCTCGACAACTGCATTCAAAAGCCACTGAATCCTGCAAAGATCGCTGAATTCCTCACTGTTTCCAAAAAGCGAAAAAGGATTGTACCTTCACAAGCTTGAAAGTTTCTGGGTTTCCTTGGTCTGCGCTACTCTTTTCTTTCCCCCCCAAGATCGATCCTTCGATGTAGAGACGAACTCTATGACTCTATGAATAAAGTTTCTGACTCCATATATAGTTGTTCTAAGAATATAAATAAATAGTTGAAAGATAGATGGAATGACTTGGATGAATGTGACGGGCAACAGATTACTGCATGCATGCATGCCTCCTGAATTGAGTTTTTCACAGGTGTTTTCGTTGATTTAAACCCTAAAATTTTCTGTTGTTATTATAAAAACAGCAAATGGAGTTCATGTTCTTTGTAACACAAATATTTATTTGTAGCCTATTAAGAAAACTGAGTTCACACTTCATAGACTTCATAATTATCCTTTAAAAAATATTCTAAGATATTTTTCCCTTGCATGTGGTCAAGCACAAATAAATAGACTGTAAAATTTATATTTTCCTTTAAAATTCTTGTCATTTATTTAATTCATCCCAAGTGAACCAATCACAACCTCTCAACAACTCTTGAAAACCAAACTAACTTTCCCGCCAGAGTTCAATTAAATACGGGGCGGGGTGAGAATTAACCACTGCAACAGCCTATTCAGAACACCCCTGCCATTTATCTTTCACCTCGTGTCACCTTTTTCCAGATCAACATTATCACCCTCATGTCAACCTAGCTAATCCCTTCAAAGCGGAGATAACCGCTCTATAAAAGAAAACATTTTGGCGCTCCTCTCTCACACGCACATCAATAACTCATTGGCTTTGTCTTTCTCGCCCTCTCTCTCTCTCATAAGCCACAAGCCAATAATTCCTTCACAATTTGGCTGACGAAGATAACACTCAAATTGATCAAGAAATTCAGAATTAAGAAGCCAGGAAGCCATTGATTCCTTCAACAATGGCTGACGAAGATAACACTCAAATTGATCAAGAAATTCAGATTCTTGTTAATAGATTGGATGGGCGCATTGCAGCGTCAGATCGAAAGAGGAAGGTTTTAGAGAATGCAAAGGTGTCAGAAATCGAAGCACTCAAGAAAGATCGACGTGAAGCCAGGAGACTAAAGTCCAGTCTTCTTTATGAATCTGCTGATACAAGACTGGAGATCGCTAATGTGGATAATTGGCTGAATCGGAAGACACTGCTCAGTGGTGAAGACCAAGATGAGGGGTAAAATAGAAATCATAGTTTCTCTTAAATAATAAGAATTATATTAAATAACATCTTTTCTTTGCTTGCAGCTATATTTTCTCTGTGCTTATTGTTGATGATGATCTTACTGCTCGAGACACCAATCGGAGACTCATGATGTCAGTTGAGACACAAAAGCAGCTTACAATGGAATTTCAAGAGGCAAAGAATGGGAAAGAAGCTGTTTATCTTCATCTTGCTGGAGCTTCTTACGATCTCATTCTTATGAAAAATGATATGCCCATCATGACTGGAATTCAGGTATATGTTTTCTTGCTTTTTTTGTTGTTGATAAAATTAGAAGCAAGAAAGATTCTTCTTTATTTTCTTGATAACTCATAATATAATGATAAATTTTATGCAAAGTTCTGCTTAAGAACTCAATGAAATTGAAAGTTAATCCATCATGATTCTGAGCATAAAACAGTTGATTTTGCTTCCTGTTTAAGAGCTTCAAGTGCTAATATATGCGTTGTATGTATATGATATTTACATCTGCTCCTGATCATATAAATGTGTGTGTCAGGCAACAAAGCGGCTACGCGAGATGGGTGTTAAGAGTCAGATCGTGGGTGTCTCTTCCGAGTCTGACCACCAAGCTTTCATGGACGCTGGCCTCGACAACTGCATTCAGAAGCCACTGGATACTGCAAAGATCACTGCATTCCTCTCTGATCCCATCAAGCGAAAAGGGACTGACACGTCACAAGGTTGAGGGTTTCTGTTCTGATTGATGTATAAAATAAAAACAAATGAAAATAAAAATTACCTTCGAGGTATGAAATTCCGTATATCCACAATATTTTTCCTCTCAGTTTATCCGCATGGTCATGCAAAGCATGAGCTGGCAGAAATAAATAAATAAAATTTTAGAATTCTACTCAGTTATTCAGAACACCCTCCTTCGTATAACGGTTTTCTACCGATCGAGCATCACCCGCATTGTGGCCAGTCACAACTTCTTGACAGAAATTGAAATCCAGAGATTATTAGAAGCAACTGCTGTTCTTGCAAGCACTCGATCTGCCATTTATTAAATGCTATAAAAATATGCAAAAGAAAGAGATAAACTTTAATAATAATTATAATTATCAGAAACAACGATGTGGGCTGGAGTAGGACGGGCTGGGCTAAGGGCAATGTTGGGCTTCCGCTTTAACTTAACCCAAGATGAGAAGCAAAAGACTATTATATGGCTATATTTGCCCAAATACACGCACGCATGGGCCGGTGATGCAGATAGATAAGTAGTTTCTACTTTCTAGCGATGGATTGGATTAGAAATAAATATTTTCTTAAAAAAAAAAGTGATTTTTTTCTAATTTTTCTAATCATACATCATTTTAATTCATTTTTCTAATTTTAATTTTTCTAATCAACTACTTTCTAGCGTTGGATTGGACTAATCATACATTTTTCTAATTTTTAACTGTAGTGGTGGCAAAAATGTGATTTTTATTCTTTTTAGAAAAATATTTTTTATATATTCCTTTTATAATTGATCTATTTATTATTTTACACTTTATTTTTTTATCATTTTTTTTATTTTTTCCTTGCATTGTTTCTAAAATAACATTACAAAAACAAAGAAAATAGAGTTTTAATGTAGTAATTGCAATAATGTCATGGTTTTTTTACTTTTTTAAGAATTAGCTTAAAGTCTTAAATGTATTTGTTAGCACATGATCTTCACTAATTTTATTATATATAAGCATTGATTCACTAAATTTTATTATATATAAGCATTGATTTTATATATATATATATATATATATATATATATTATTGGCACATAAAATAATTAGAGCAAATGGAGCATCATATGGCTGGTCATTATTAATTCATATGGTAGTAGTAATTCTATGGACTAAACTAATTTCTATTTTCTGAAAATATGTTTTGTTTCTTTTCAAAGCCTTGGAACAATATTTTTTTTTTTATTCAAGGAAATCTCATCACGGAAAGTGTATTTTGTGGGTTCAGGTGAGCAAATAAAACCTTGGCTATTCCAGACTCTTACAAGAGATGCACACCCTGACTTGAACTCATGATTTCTTGTGTAGATCTCAAACTCTTTGTTATCACGCCACATCCATCGAGGACCTCATAACAATATCGTTATACGCATAAAAAATATGGCAAAATGATGATTTTTTTTTACCAATAAAGAGAAGAAATCTGGTCAGTGCTTGCATGCCTTCATATATATTGTCTAATCGAATGTACTAAACGAGAAGAAAATTGTCTAAACGACAGAAGAGATAACTTCGTCAACTTTGGCCAGCCTGAGTTGTTAGGACTTAGGACGACAGATGCCGCTGCCCATCCTCAGTTACTAGACTTTGCACATGAAGATGTGGGTTTTTGTCTTAAAAAAGATGAAGAAAATAGGGACATCCTTGGACTTTATAAGCCTAACCTACCCTGACTTCTTGATAGAAACGAGATTTATCAGCAGCCAATTGCAAGAAAGGTTTAAATGGTGCTTAGAGCATTGGGATTTACAACAGCTCCCTGATAGCGGATCTGGATGAACTGGAATTATTTTCTGCTACAAACACAGAAAATGTGCCCTCCTCCTAAACGAAGACGACAAAACCAATATTGTACCATGATTATAGAGGCTACACATGCGTACAATAAAGTTTCCGTGGCCCTTCCAAATTACAGGAATTATACCAGGGAAGTAGTTCCTTGTTTTGCAATTCAGCTATGGAACAGGGGGGAAAAGGTGTCTAAAATCATGTCCAGTCAATCTTTACACCACAGGTGCACAGATTAACCCTCTCAACGAGGATTCTATATTGTAAATCTCTTTATAACCCTCCTCTCTTTGCTTTCCCTCTCCACTCACATGCTGTTCAGACAAGAAAAGCAGAACAGCATGAGAAGAAACAAAAAAGATCAGATGTCAGTTTCCGACTGTAAGAAAACAATGAATATGATCCCCACATACACACACAGTCAAAAGTTAAAGAACAAACCTGTACAGCGTCTTTCTGCCCATACACACCAATTCACCACCACCACACTATAATGAGTGCTAGGAAAAAAAGCAAAAGAAAAACAAGCCTGAGTGGTGGGTGAGGCAATGACCATGATTGTGCCTGTGCTTCTATATCCAACAATATTTTCCCAATTTCCTGCATAACCCCACCTCCAAAAACCAAAATATGGCCATACCCCCACTTTCTTAGATGCAAAGCGATAAACCATAATCATTTAGTGATAACCACCTTATATATTAACACTATTTTATTCAGGTTTTCTCTCCTTTTGTTTCTTTTCTGTTCTGATCCTTGTCCATTACTGATAGCAGACACGGCTAAAAGGGTGGATATCCATGGTTTATCGATACATAGGGAGAGCACATACAGCGAGATATATCAAGTTTGACCTCATTGACTGTACTCCTGGCGGCCTCGGGGCAGAAAAGGTGCACTTCTTTGGTGTGCTCTTGCTATGTGCCTCCAAGAAACTTTAACAGCAGAGGTGAAGAAAGCAACAGTGCTGAGGAGGGATCCTTCGCAGAAAAGAAAGAATATGGGGTCATGGAAGAAGTCAGTGCTTATGAATCAGTACAGGATCATCGAAAGAGCAATGGTGGAAGAAATAGTAGAAGCAGTGGTCCTAGTGGGTCTAACAATGGACCTCACTTAGAAACTTCTACTCTCAAGAGTAATCTCAAGAAAACTGCTTCTTCTACTACAATTGAGGAAAATCAAGCAAAGACAGATCATCAAAAGAGGAAAGTGAGTTGGCCTGATATTGCATATGGCACAGATATTGCTCATGTTCTTGAATTTGAACCAAGGTAAAATCAATCATCCCCTGCTTACCATACTTAGCGTTCATGAATATTAGATTTTGATTGTGTTTGATGATGAATCCCCACAAACCACAGCATATTTTTGATAAGCAAATTATTTTCAAAAGTATCTTCAACAGTTATAAGGTGTTTTGTCCCTAACTTTAGAAGAGTGTTTAGGCTTAGGCACTCTTATGATATGTAGGGCATGGTTGCATGAAAAATTTCTAGAAAATGAAGTGATGATTGTTTGTTTTCTCCATTTACAATTTATTCATAAATGCTACGCTACATCTCTTAAGGTTTAGGCAGCGATATTATTTTCTTTTCTGTTTCACTTTCACTATATTTTCCCTTCTCTTTCATAATGTCATAGCATCTCTGATGATGGAGAAGTTGAAGGAGTAAGGGATTCTTGTGTTTGTACGATTCAATGAACAAGAAATCCTGCCATAGGTATGACACTTTAATTGTTCTTTAATGATTTAAGCAATATTTTCTGAATCATAATATGTAAAGTGGCAAGGCTTATTTATATTCCTTGTTCTTCCTTCCCTTCAAAAAATCACTAAATATACTTATGATTGTCACAAAATCCAATCAGGAGCATGTCTTTTATGAGTATAATATTTTTGAAATGTGGAATATGCCTCAAAATATAATCAAATGCAATGCCTTCTACGAGTCAAGAACGCATCTGACCATGAAATGCAAAATGACCGTTGAAGACTTCAAGTTTCAAAGATTATTCTAGACATTTATCATGTGCTGCGATGGATAACAGCAGTCCCAGCTAGCATCTTTTTTCTTTTTCTATCGTATACATAGCATCAAGGTTGTCAAAATCATGATTTTGACACGACACAGAAAGGGTTTTTGAAACTCGGATCATAAAATCGTAAGATTGTACCTAAATTTTTCCGTACAAAAATCGTAAAATCAGAAATCACAGCCAAAATCACTACAGTAGTTCGATCTAGCTCAGAACCACAGTTAGAATTCTTAACGATTGTGTGAAGCTGTTGAACTTGCGTCATGTGTGTGTTTTGGGGCAAAGGAAAGCTTTCTGGCCTTTTATGACTTCTACTCTTAGAATTCTTAGGTGTTTGGACAACATAGGCGGTGACAATAAAAGCACAGGATGGCCACCAAAAGGCAGGGGTACTTCCTAGCAAAGCACATGTAAGTGCATGATCATGACGACATGATAGCTTTAGCCATCATAGGTAGGTAATTTGGTATTCGGGCCATGCACACAAACTTCGATTGAGATTTTTGTTTCAAAGAAGCAGCCTCAATCCTAAACCTATCAGCGGATTGAGAACATGGGTGTCTGCTGAAATTTCTATAAATGTTTTTAGAGCAGGCTGCATGTATCTATGGTTAGTTTCAAATTGATAGATAAACTGTTTGGTATGGGGAAAAAAAATAATGAGTTGGATTAGAGAAGTCATGTAAACCCTCTAAACATTCAAAGAATAAGAAGAAAAGAAAATACATTTATATAATAATATTCAAATGTGTATTAAAAGAGCTATCCATCAGAAGTAGCTAATGATCTCTGTGAGGTTCTGGGGATAGATAAAAAGCAAAAGCATCTACACGTCAAGAAGAAATATGGCTTCACATCAATCTGTGCTATTATCATTAATGGGGATATGTGCCCGGAGCCTTCTTAATAGGATTGGGACAGAATGATGGAATTAATTAGATTTTTTGGAAAAGTAAAGGTTCAGAATCAGGATGGTCACAGGACCAGTTAAGACAGATGTGTTGTCAACATGAACAAAATACAACGAATGCAAACTCATGAGATCAATGTATACACGGAATTAGAACTGTCCCTTTCAGGACAGAGTCCTATCAGTTTTAGAAATCCAAAATACTTCGACAAGGAAATTCAAAATACTTTACGACGCCGTATAAAATAATCTGCCTCTTATCCTTGGAGAACTGTCTGTCTTTTTCAAAAAAGTCCCGCTCAGTTTTCTAACAGTTACAATCTTTTCTTCTTGCAGATGGGTCTCCTGGTGATGCAATTCTTCAAGAGCATTTCACAGTATTCACATTCTTGTATTTATTAAAATGAATAAATCCTCTAGAACATTGAAGATAGAAAACAAGTGTAGAAAACAAAAGGGCTGTAAGAAAATTCAGGATTCTCTTGCATGGGGTCTGCCCAATCCTCTATTTAATTGCTTGCACGACTATCGGATCTTGTGAATATATTTCTAACAAATCCAAGCCAATCAAACCATTAAGACCCTTTTTTCATTCTCTCCGTGGAAAAGTTAGCCCTACTAGAGCCACCCAAAGATTCCTTTCTTGATGTGGTGAAAATCCATTAGTTAAGAAGACACCACCAACTGGGATTATAGGTAATTGAGGGTGACTTTGAAGATCAAAAACTTGACTAAAAAGAAAGGGAACAAAAAAGGATACAGTAATCTCTGTACTTTAAAATGAAATGAAAGATGACACTCGATGTACTCGTCAGCTATAAAGGAAACTTGCTGGTTTCGTCAGTAAAGAGTTAACAAATCAATCACATACGTAGGGAAACAAATTAATCTAAAATGAAGTTGACATGTTACAGGCCAAGCAATTGTTGTAAGAAAGAATCACAATATTTCTTCCTTTCCAACCCCCACAATGATGCACCAAATTCTCTCCCGACTAGGAGGACGCCTTTTTCCCCGCATTATCACAATACCGTGGTCTTATAAGACACTATTCCCTATTTGGCATCTGCTGATCAGCTCATTTTGCAAGCTAAAACCACTTTTACATCTTGATTTCTCACCCGCAAGTCATTAAGGACCATGATTTTTTGCTTTCTTTGTTTTGTTCTTCTCTTGAATCTTCTTTTTCTTCGCTTCAGCTGTAACCCAAGTATAATCTGAAGGAATAGCAAATGGGTCCTGGATGGTTTCTATCCTACTGCTAGAGCCGCCAGCAGACGAGCTAGGGCGTTGGTAAGGGGCTTTTATCCACTGAAACCAAGATGCGGTTGAGGACTGTGTGACCGATGGACTTTCCCGTCCCGCAGCCGTAGGACTTGAAGGCGGTGTTGAGAATTCATCCAGTGGCTGTAGTTCTTCAAACTTTGTAAATGTAACCAGTACCCTGATGGTGGGGACTACTGGAATGGCAACCTGGATGTAAGCAAGAAGTACTTAGAAAACGTATTCAGAGATTGACAAAACAATAGGAACAGGGTTAAAAAAAAATCAAGCTACAGCACAAGAATTGGCAGCACTATCATCCAGTTCTTTTTTTAATGAATTCCAGTCAGTTAAGTAATTTGGAGGAGTTGGGCCCTCCTCACCTTTCCCTTCCCCTTTTTTGAAGTGATTATTTCCAAAATCTTACAAAAGCGTCAGTAAATTTGGAAGGAGAGGATGTTACCGAGGTGCTTCAAAACTCTAACTTGGTGCAAGGGACTACTGCCAACAAAATATCTTCCGAGTAATATTTGTTAAAACTTGACCCAGATGCCAAGCAAAACTAGTCAACTGGATTTATAGGATCCATATTAATTTGAACACGTAACAATAAGATATTTATGTGCGGTGTTTAAACATTTTATCTAGCATAGCCTGACACCAGACAGCAAGTGTTAGAAACTCTCTTACCACAAGGCCAGGTTAAAACCCTTTTCTGTCATATCTTGGTCAAATGTATTTCTAATGGAGCTGCGCAGGCAGCTTCTAAATTTCAAACGTAATTCAGAAGACTAGAGTTACGTTTTAAGTTTCAGTCAAGTTTGACTCATAGATGATCCCATCAGAAACCTAGACTTGCCAAGTGTCCAGTTAACTAGGTTGCCAGTTTCACCAGCCAGACTAGGCTGGATGGATCTAATAGCTATGCTTCTATTTTGCGTCTGAAAACAATTGGCATGTGGCTGGACCGGGAATAAGAAGAGACTGGGCAAGCAAAATGATGATGATGATGATGATGATGATGATTGCAGAAATAGTTCCTTCTGACTCACTGAAAACTTATCCCAGGACTAAGCATAGAAAATTCTTGAGATTTATCATTTAAGGTAAAATCATCTTCTTTCATTCTTCAGGAAGTGTAAATTGGTATAATCATGAGCATTTTGCATATCAACAGAACTTACCTCATTTCACCAGAGCAAATCCTTCACCAACTTCAGCCAAAACCACATCATTATTAGTTGAAGTTATGGGGTCCAATAAATTCAACATTATTATGTTTTTCACGATACAGAGGATATGATCTATAAAATGCATAATGCCAACTAGCCTCTCGCAAAGGAGCGAGCCAACTTATCTGCAGATCAATCAAAGGCTAATGCTCATGTCACAATTATCTGGGGTTTAGGGACATCAATCCGACACAGTTGATGCAGCCAGGTAAACATAACACATTAGAGTGCTATATATTAACTCTGTATATGATATTGTACACCACATGTTGCCCCAGGAACCCTTACAATTAACTCAAGACATCATAACTGAGGGTAACTAAAGTGGAATGAGCTATGCCATTCCTTGATTTTGGAACTCCAACCATTAATATCAGCTCCATAACTTGAAAATAAAGTTTCTTGTAATGATATTATGGTGATTGCCAATACTACAAGGACAGACATGTACAAAATGAGTATATGCATCCATGTGCATGCATGCTCATTTACACCAAGCTAAACATGTACCTGTAAATTTCAATAACTTTTCTGAGCCCAAGACTGAAGATTGATGCTTCTTACTAATTCTAAGAATCCTCTGAGGCAGAAAAACATAGTTTATCCTCATGCAATATTTCCATGATAGTGATATGCAATTAGGGTGTTGCTCCCTCACTTTCATATTCCTGATTAGGTTCAATTTCACTTCACTTATGTATGGTTATGTAATTCAGATCCATAACAAGCCATAAAACTTGAAAACCTAAAAATTTGCAGAAGTTTGTTTCCTCATATTCTCATTGGTATCAAATAAAGAAAACTATTTTAGATTCTCTCAGCCAATTCTTTTTTTTCCTTTCAAGGTATTTACACTCTATACTGCCCCTGTGGACATATGATCATTAAAAAGATGTCAAAGGATAGCAGGCTTAAAGGTGTTGTTGGGTGCCCTTGCAAACTTTTTCCTTAAAAAACTAGTGAAGGATACAGGATTTTAGATAGTTCTATATTAATTATGTTTATAAAACAAGAATATCTAAAATCTTTTGTCAGTCCTCAATCAATAACTATCACATGTTCAAAGACTAGTCAAAGTGTCTTTGAGATTGTGGCGGAGTTAGGAAAAAAGAATGCATGATGCAAAAGCCGAATTTTGGGTAATTGGTTGTCTTCTTGGAGCCATGGTATTGGAATGCCAAAAACACTCAAAACCATGGTTTTGAGAAAGATACGATTTGCTATTTTTTAAACCATGGTCTAGATGGAAACCACAGTTTTGGAAAGGCAATGCCAAACACACCCTCAATGAATAATGTGCTAAAATTTGCCCGAAATCATTACAAGGGAAACATTGCATAAGATCAATTCTGCTCTAATATCACAAACCTATCTAACACACAACTTACCAATATGGTAACGAAAATAATGCTTCCCCACAATTATGGAAAACATAAAAGGAGCTTTCTCCATTAGTGGAAAAAGTCTACAGTTCTAAATGAGTAGAGTCTAGCTGGCTCAAAAAAATCTAGTAGCTATTGTAAAGTTAGATCAGATTCAATTGAATCTCTAAATCCACACACGACATTGGCACCAATCTACATCCCGTAACAATAATAGTAATAAATCTTTTTTTAGAGACTGCTACAACTACCCCAACAAGATCGAAATCACCCCTTTTTTCTTCAAGGGCAAGGGGGAAAAAACAAATATGCTATACATATATATAAGCAAAAGAGGGTAGTATGAAGATTTCAATGAGAATCACTTGGATACACCAAAAACTCAAGAGAAACAACATGATACTATCCAAGTTCAACATTTGGAACATTAATAAAAAAACTCCAAGCTCTCTTAAATATGCCCATAATGATGACTCAAAGCATTAACAGAGAAAACAGATGAAGGTATAGAGCATAGACTAGAGAAAACAACTAAAATTAACGAGCCTCTATTACGGGGTCTTGGGATGATTGTCTTTTCAGCAAGGCCGCAAAAGTTCTACAACTTCTATGACTAAATCCCTAGTTTCTTCTGCAATTACTCATGACTCAAGGAAGGATCAGATATTCCCTCTACCCAAAGGACAGAAAAATTACTATGCATTCCAATATCATGATCATATGACCTTCCCTCAACAGAAAAGCATATCAACTCTTAGGAGCTGGAGATGCATTACCTCAAATTAGGTAAAGTTGCTTCGAACACCTAAGCCCATACCTTGGTAAGACAAAAACCTCTTGCATCGTTTATAAGAGAACACGAGCATACACACACAAAAAATTCAATATGATTTATATCATCAAAAAGACTCGCAAAGAGCACCCATTTTTTAGAAAGTTCTGGAGACACAAAAAAGCCCTATCTCACCATACAGATCATAGGGTTATTTAGCATAGAACAAGGACATTTTACTACCAACCTTATCCAGAAAGCAGATAGATAATATGATTGCAAGAGCAGGGCAGTAGTGGATGATGACATAATCAAACAGCAAGCTATTGAGTGCCTTGTACTAAAAGATTTCTACAGTAAAATCCAACTAGATAGAAGAGAAGGCATCATACCTTAACTGGAAAGGTTCCCGTAGGAAGTTTAGTTGTCAGCAGCTCTCTTAAGCGGCGAATTGCCTTAACCTTATTTGCAAGAATGTCAAGCAGTGGAAGAAGTTCTTCAGTTTGCAAAGGGAAGTTTGGAGAAAGCCAAAGAATAGGTCTTAATCCTTTCTTATATTCATTCTCGCGGCTTCCTTCCTTGCGTCGATTATTGCTCTCAGAACTCACAAAAGTAGATGCCTTGCTATCTCTCCCTTTCCGGTGCTCATCCCTCACAGCAATCTCCACAGAATGTCTTCCTGGTTTAGGCTGACTTCCAGATGGAGAGTCCCCTAGTAAATCACTAACCTTCTCATCTACACAAAGAGAACTTCTTGGCGGAACAATTTTCTTCTGCTCTTCAACTTTAGAATCTCGTTTCCTCCAACCACCAAACCACCCTTTCTTTTCCTGCTTAGTCTCTCCATTTATATAACCATTTGCATCTTCAATAGGAATCTCCCTGTGCTCATAACAACTATGACGATGTGCAATAATCCCATCACCATTCTCAGAGCTCAGTTCTGACGCATCCAATTTAAGTGCAACTTCCAGTTGCCTTCTTTCTTCTTCTGTCAAAATGTCATTGAGTTCCTCACTTTCTGCTTCATTGTCATTGCAAGATGAGAAGAATTCATCATCTGAAATAGCCCCTGGGACCTTTCTAGATTTGATGCTAACAACCACATTGTGCATGTCATAGACCTTTGCCTTCCATGAACCCACCATTTCTGTTTTCTCCTGCCTCCTCCATGTCAGCTGTGGCAAAAGAACTGCTTGGGTCACATCAATCCCTGGCCTGAATATATTAGTCTGAGACATTGCAGCCACTTCTTGCCGAACCTCTTCATCAGTTGCAGGAGAACCAGCACCATCCAAAGCATTCATCGCCTCTTTATCCTTGTGTGTGATCATGCAAAGCGATCCAGAAGGGACTTTCCCATCCTCAGATCCATCACCGAGGAAAAGAATACTCTGATCAGAGCGCTGAATCCTAAAACCATCGAAACCAGCCATAGTCATATCTGCCCTCAAATTTGCACCCCTCTTCCAAATTTTGTAAGTATCTGAAGGAGCAATCCTCGAGATGAAGGGTATCACAGAACTCTCAAAATGGAATGTTATTTCCATGTAGAAGTCCCTCATCCTTCGCATTGTTCCTATCAGACGAGGCAACCTCCTACACCACTTTGCCCATGCCAATGGCTGGTAATGCCTGACAATAATCTTCGCAATCCCTTCTTCTCTATTGCAGATGGCTTCTTGTAGAGCACTCCATCCCTGGTCGTTCTGCAAACTCCAATCTGCACCGGCAACCATGAGCATCTCAGTTGCAGTCTCATCACCCAGTTTGACAGCCAAGTGAAGAGGAGTGTCACGGTTTGGTACATCACGCCTATCAATTGCAGCAGCAATAGCATCAGCCTTCTCTTCCTCGGCCAATGAATTTGCCTCGGTCCGAATCTCAGCTGGATTGCATAGACGGGGAAGGCCAGCTACTATCTTCCTAAGAGTGGCATAATTTTTTGTTGCAATGGCCTTGTGCACAGGACTGTGGGCATATTTTGAAATGTCAATGCCCGCCATCCCTCAGGAATGTATTAAGATCAACGCAGGCCAAGAATATAAACAAACTCAAAACCTCAATTCAACCATCCAACAATAGAATTCAATAGAAATCACTGATAAGGAATGCCCCAAATTAGAACCTACAAACAGAAAATAACACTATCAACTATTGGCAGTTATAAACAACTGAGCTTCTAACATATGAAATAGGTCCAGTTCATAATTATTCACCGAGAACAGAATATAATTAATATCTGGCAAACTTTCCCAGAACGGAATAGACCCAGCTCAGGTTACACCCAGATGTCACGAGAAAAACAACGGGAAACGAATCAAACTTGCAGCAACTATCATGAAGCAAAAGCAAAGAATCTATGAATGGGCCCAAAGCACAAAAAAAAAGATCCAAGAAGCCAAGAAGATCTCACCTTCTTCTAACCTCTTTCTTTCTTTGCTCTCGTCCACTCCTCAAAGAAACCAAGATTCTCCAAAAGAAACTCTCAAGTCACCAAAACCCCACCTCTCTTTCTCTCTCTCTAGAGAGAGATCCTTGTGATCCAATCCAGATCAGACAAGCCTAAAAACATGCATGTGGGGGGGTGTGCAGAAAATAAAAAAACAAAGTTTAAAAAGAACCCAAGAAAGATTTATACTTTATAGTATTAGAAAGAAAATACGTGGAGGAATCTGGTAAAAGAAATGAGAAAAAGATACAGAATTTAACAAAGGAATTCAAGAAAGTAACAAAACCCCATTATCCAACCAAGCCACCCCTCACGAAATAAAATACTGGGAATCAAAGGTAACCAAAAAATCCAAGACTACACTCTGTAACTTATATATTGCACACAAGAGAGGGGGTAGAATCAGTATACAGTGACTGCTACAAGTATTTATTTTTTTTGTACGAGCACGAGACAAATAAAGAGACAATTAAGTCTTTAAGATGAGAAATAAATTGCGAATCAATGTTTTTTATTTATTTTGAAGCTGGATAAGAAGGGGGCAGTGGAAAAGGAGAGGGGGGGTTTCTTTTTCTTTTCTTTTTTTACATTTGAATTGTTTTTAAATACTCGTATTGTTGTTGTAAATAAAGATTTGATTTTTATTTGTTTTTTAAGAAACTGCGGTAATGATAAAAGAGCAACACAGGCTGGTCAGAGAAAGACAGGGTCTGGGATGGAAAGGCAGCATGTGAAGCAGGAGACATGGAACTTGCTTTCCTGTTTCTTTCATCAGTTTTTATTATTAGTATATTTATTTATTAATAATTAATTAATGATTTCTTTAATTATATTATTTAGGATAATGAGGTGTGACTTTGTGTATCCAAAACCGGTTTGATTGGTTAATTCTGTAATAAATTAGTCATTAGACAAACATGTGAACCGAAGACAAATGGGGCCACCATGATTAGGCCTAGGCTGCCTGCTGGACAAGTATTAGGTAAAAAAATTGTATTAAACTCCGGTTTAGCCAATCTATTAACTTTCGGGTAGCTTAATTTAAAATAACATAGTTTTAGAAAAAAGATTAAAACAACCTATGGAATATTATTAGGAATATATTTTTAAGGAATTATAGGGAAAAAATCGGATCTAAATTAACATATGAACTGATCAGATGTGCTTTTAATCATGAAAAACGAAAAACAAAAATCATTAACGGTGCCGTTTAAGAATTTCCCAGGACCTGTGTCGCCAGTTTGGCACGTGCTTATTTTCTAATTCAATGAGCATTCTTCGATCTCCAGCCACACCGAATGACTGGTCATGGGCTCTCTTTCGTCGCACGTGTTGACCTGTAAATCATGGCATTATCAAAACTAGAAGGACATCTCTAGAAGCGGTGTGCCTTGTTGTCATTTTAGAAGCAAATGATTTGAATTTATTATGAATATTGTATGGCATAAGAACCATTGAAGGTGCTGGTTGATTTGTCATAAATGCATGAGTCTATTGTGTCCTTCTGTCACCGTGTTGTCTAGTGGGTGTTTGTCATTGTATTTTAAAAAATTAGGAAAAAAAAATTTGTTTTTTATTTTAAATTAAAAAAATTGATGTTTTATATCATTTTTATATCCCGATGTCAAAAATTATTTTTAAAAAAATATATATATTATTTTGATATATTTTTGAACAAAAAGTACTTTAAAAATAATTTCAATCACATTCTCAAACAAACACTATATATATATATATATATATATATATATTATGTCAAACTAAAAAAAAATCAATTTTAAAAAATTGATAAAATTCATTGGGCCGATCGTGAGATCGAAATAACCATCATAAAAAAATTAAACAAAATAACAGGGATTAATTATCAAGGAAGCTAAATGATGAGATATATATAATATAACTATATAAATTAATCCGAGTTAACTCAATTAACCTTTAGCCTCGTGCATGGTATTGGAATAACCTCGTGTGAAAAAAAGTTATGAAACTTGAGACCTAATAATCTAATATTAAATGATAACATTGAATAAGAAAAAAAAACAATAAAATAAGGCAATTTATACTGCATTTTAATTACATTTTCATGACAATAAAATGAGAGTGCTTGGAGAATTAGAAGAGTTGAATAATTGATGTCACTTAAATAAAAACACAACAACAATATAAAATTGTTTATATTTGATGTACTTTCTTGAATTCAAATTTATTATATTTCACCAATACAAGATTGTAAATCTATTTTTTTTAAGCGTCGAGAATACCAAATAACACCTAGGTGAGACTATTTTTGTTTAATAGAATTTACTGGCATCAATATTGATTATTTTCATGGGTTAAATCGGTATCAACCAAGATTTTCTCTCTCAATTGCCAAAATGTAGCAATGTTCTCTCTCGATCTCCCAAAATAGAAACTAAAAGTATAAAAATAAAATTGTTTACCATATTTCTGTACCAGAATTGAAATTTTAATATATCGAGGGACCAAATAACAATAGTCTAAAAAGCAAGAGGAGCCGACGCTCCTTTTCTTCCTTTTCCACACCCTTTTCTCTTCTATATCATTTTTGATATTCCTTAACAATTATTGATAAATCGGGGTTATAAAAGGGTAAAATCGAAACGAAATAAAGTCTGGGAATTAAATTTAAAAATAAAATCACTGCATTTTATAATCTGCTGATCATATAATACTGGGGGTATTATTTGTATTCGATAGTGGTTAGAGAGTTGGAAAAGACAAACACTATGTTCTTGCAGCCGACATAGGATCATATGACCGAGATGGGTTCTACCATGAGAGTTGGCTACGGATTTGGCAGCAGCCTCTCCTCGTTTTTCTCCTCGGCTCCGAGCTTATGCCATCGAGTCTAGCGATTGACAAACTAGTTGCGTTTCAGGGAGACAGCTTAATCCTTGTCTCTCGTATAATAATCCACCACACGAACAGAGGAAGGAACAAAGCAAGGGATATATAAAGCATGCAGTGTTGCCATGTGCTAAAGTTTAAATATTGTCATTTGGGATAGCAACAATAACAACAACAAAAAAAAAAACAATTAATATTTATTAAACTCAACATTATCACCCAACTAATTAAACCCTTGATTTGAACTAAATTTTAATAAATTGTAGATTTCGTTTTATTAAATCCCAAAACAATCTAATTAACTTTTTTAATTTGTAATTTATTATTTTAATGTATTTCTGAATGAAAATCACAAATATATCCTTCAATTCTTGATTTAAACTGAGTTTTAATAATTAATTAATTTATAGATGACTTGATCTGATTAGTTTATAATCTTATTACTCAATCAAAATACTTTTTTTTTAATCCCAAAACAACAGTATTTTGATTTGGAAAAAAAATTATATTAATTAAAAGCCGAGTACTCGATTGCCATATTATATGATTATGCAATGCTCTTTTAGACAGATGACCGTTTAGCAAGGCAAAGTCAAGCGAGCTCCCGGTTTCCCTTGAACCATTCTCTGACCCGAGTGAATGAGTTAATTAATCATCATGATTTTGTCAAACCTACAACGCACCACGACGCCACCCCTATCCCCACATGGGTCTTAAATAACCGTTACGTGTCGGTGCTACCTGTCAAGACAAGTATAACTTTAACTAACTCGTGCTGGGTGCTTCATCACATCAGTGTCTATAGTCGAGAAAACTTTTGAGTTTTTTTTTTTACAAATATGTATGTTTTTTTTTTGTTTATAGCCACACATTACTACCGGGTATTAAACAAAAAAATAGCTACGAGTTTTACAGGTGAATTCGTAAAACTTAATTTTAATTTTTTAAATAATTTTTTTAAATAAAACATTGATGGTCGAAAATTAACTCATCAAAATCATAAAACAAAATAATTTTGTAAATATGTATATAAGCCCTGAGTGGCATGATTTAACTGGTCAGACTACATATTTACTTCTTAAATATTACCGGTTTGAATCTCATATCAATTAAAGACATTAAAGATTTTAACTTGTTGTTAATAAAGATACATATAAGATAGCTCGGACATTCACGTCTAAAAAAAAAGTATGTTGGAATATACATAATGAAGTTTTAAGAGGAGGAAAAAATCATGGCAAGAATATGGCTTCTTGCAAATAAAAGTGAAATCATGGGAACCGATTCCATCAACAAAATAATGATTTGACTAGTCAATATATATTTTCAAGGAATATAATAATCCTTTCCTTCTCTTATGCTTATCAATCCCTTCCTTTGTAGTCTCCGGTGACTTCCGGTTCCTCTCTTTTTCTCTCTCCCTCCCTCTTCCTTCACGGAGCGCATATTCTAACTACGAGATAAATTTTGGTGTTATTCATGAGCATGTTGGTCTAATGTCTACAAAGTACATGATGTAATGATAAAAAATTTAAGATCTATATAATATATTTTGATTTTAAGTCGATACATGTATTTTTTAAGATAATTAGAGTTTACTTGTTCACCTGAATTTATAAAGTATGTTTTTCGAGAAGTGAGGTTTCCTCAAATCCAAAAAAAAAATATTGGTCTAGATATATACTCCTCTGGGAGACTAATATTTTTAAAAAACTTACAGATTTTAAAAATATATATTTGATATTATTATTAATTCTGAAAATATAATAGTTTTGAGTAAAAAAACTCCATCAGGATAGAAATTCCCATATTAACACATGTCCTATTTATATTAATAAAAATATTTTTTTTATAGAAATTACTTTTTATATATAATTTTTCTTATGATTGTTAAGCAAGTCAATAAAAAAATCAAAATAGCATGTTCATATTTTATAGATTAAAAGCTAAAAAGAAGATAAAATCATATTTTAAAACTTTAAAGATAAAAAATAATGAGTGGAATTTCATTAACAGTTAACTGGTACTATTGTTATTTATTATCAACTACATAATAATTGATAAAATAAATATAATAAAATCTTGTTAGAAATATATTTAAAAATAAAAACTATTTGAATCAAGTTTTCATTAACAATTTACTGTCAGTATTATTATTTTCATATCAGTTATATACTAACCGAACAAAATCTAAAATTGAACTAAAAATTATAATAATATTTAAAAACTATGCTCAAATTAAAAATTAAATAAATACAATTAAAAAAATTGGGTGACAACAATATAAAAAAAAAATCAAAGAAAAAGATATAAGGAGTCAGGCCACGCACCTATGCACCACTAACAAGCCTAGCTTGTGCCTAGCCCTTCTTAAAAATTCCAGCTCCCAAACCCATGATGCCTAGGCTAACACCGTAGCTTCAGCACTGTGTTGCTATTTAAACAATTAAAAAATATATTAAATATATTTACTGTTTATATCCACAATAAATTATCATTAGGAATCCTAAGTTTTTTTGGGTCAAAAGTTAAGGCGCTGGTGTTTGATAAAAACACAACCTTTGCATGGTAAAATTTCAAGGCCAGGTTTTTCTCTTGGAAATTCCACTCGTCGCCTACGATCTCTGTCAATTTTCATGACGGCCGCTAGCGAGGCCCCTTAATTTGAAAAACATTTACAAAAACATTTTTGAAGCAAAATTAACTTATTTTTATTTTTATATTTTACTTCAAATTAAAATATTTTGATGCTTTTAAATTTTTTTAATATTAAAAATATTTTTTTAAAAAATAAAAACATAATTCTAATATATTTTTAAATTAAAAATATTTTTAAAATCAATTTGAACCACACTCATAAACAAAAACTTAATACGAATAAAATTGATCACGATTATGATGTGTACCTTGTAATTATTACAGCTTATAAAAGTAAAAAAAAAACAAATGACGTATATGAGGGTTATTTTAATGACACTCAACAAATACAAATCAGCAGCCAATCTCCACATGGATGGTTATTAAATTAAATTCGTATAATTTCTGCAAGTCAGTTCAATGATTAGCCCATCTTTTTTTTTTGGTATAACCAATGGTATCCTGAGCTCTGGCCCAGACTAATCCCTTTTACACCGAGTGACAAGTGCTCCCCAAGGAACCGGCTGCAGACAAAAAGGGAGGTCGAACCCCAGACCTCGCAAGCGACGATCATTTGGGTTTTTTCCCATCTTCAAATCAATTTAGATATTGATATGATGAAGTCTAGGTGATTGAACAACATAATAGGTAACTTCATTGATTTGATAAATTTTGAATGAGATCTAATTATATAATTTTAAAGAATTTTTTTTATTTTTTATCTAAAAATATATATTGTTTTATTTATAAAAAAAACAATAAACTGTGCTATTTTATTTGAAAATAATAATCAAATGAATGTGTAAATTTTCATCTCCAAAAAGGATACAAATTATAGCTTTTAATTTACGTAACCATTGGAATAGAGTATTCTCATAACATAAATTGTTCATAGAGCTTTCCGAATAAAATTTATTAATAAGGTAAATCAATACACCATTGCTTGATCTCTCGCACGCTTAGAGTGCCCTCAGAAGAGAGAGATCCCAAACGAAAAGAAAAGAAAAACAAACCCGCAGAGGTTAACGTGTAAATTAACAGAAGAAGATCTAGAATCTTGTAGCCAAACTGTGGAGCACGACGGTCTCAACAGTGAGCCCAGGCCCAAACCCGAAAAGAACACCCCACTCCAACCCCTCTCCAGTAGATTCAAGCCCATCCTCGACAGATTTCTTTCTCATCTCATCCAAAATAAATAACACGCATGCACTGGACATATTTCCATACTCACTCAGCACGTGTCTAGTGGCTCTCGCAGTTTCTCAAGTTTCAGCCTCAGCTTCGCCTCCACCTAGAAAAGGGAGTTCTAGTCCGAGATGCCCAGAGGCTGGAATGCCTCCGTCAGACTCTTTTCAACATTCTTTGAAATAAGCCCAGGAACATCCTTCAGTAGGTGAAATGTAAGCCCGACTTCACGGAGATGCCCATCTATAGCCCCCTCGCTATCGGGTAGAATAGTTTGGGCTGCAGAGACGAGCTCAAATAAAGGCTTCTCGACTCCGATCACCGGGTCAGAGCCTATGATGATAGCAGCCGCACCATCACCGAACAACGCCTGACCAACAAGGCTATCAAGATGGTTGTCGC
This sequence comes from Salix brachista, assembly GCA_009078335.1. Taxonomy (NCBI): domain Eukaryota; kingdom Viridiplantae; phylum Streptophyta; class Magnoliopsida; order Malpighiales; family Salicaceae; genus Salix; species Salix brachista. The sequence goes on along the minus strand of CM018574.1, from coordinate 13,179,430 downwards.
TAGGACCCCGGAATGTTACGGCTGTTATTTCCGAGCACACAACTAGCACACGAGCGCCTTTGTTGTTCTCGGCGAGATCTTTAGCCAGGCGGAGCACCGTGCCACCAGCAAAACAACCTTGCTGGTACATCATGAATCGTTTGACAGATGGACGGAGACCCAAAAGCTTAGTGAGTTGATAGTCAGCTCCGGGCATGTCTACACCGCTGGTTGTGCAAAACACTAGATGTGTTACTTTGGACTTGGGCTGGCCCCATTCCTTAATGGCCTTGGCAGCTGCCTCTTTGCCCAGCTTAGGTACCTCCACCACCACCACCATGTCTTGCCTAGCATCCAATGAAGGTGCCATATACTCGCATACACTGGGATTTTCTTTCAAGATCTCCTCGGTCAAGTGCATGTACCGCTTCTTGATAATTGACTTCTCGCCTGAAATTCATGGCATGACAGAATTATGTTTGTACTATGTATGCTATAATTAAAAAAAAATTCCTTTTGTGTGTACACCGTGGAGAATATACCAAGCCATTTGCTAACCTAATAAATTTTTTTTTAAAAAAAAAACATTGTTTCATTCTTTATGTATACACACACGTGGCGTTGACTTGGTTAGGTAACCATCCATTTTAGTTGATGAAGTGAACTGAATTTGGAGTTGTAAAATTTTCAAGTTAACTAGTCGGGCCACCCATAATTTAATAAATATGATTGAGGTTAATTATTATAAAAGATTATACGGTGTGAGGTGTGAGTAAGTTAACCCAAAATAATTTGAATTAATTTAATAAATATAATTAAGGTTAATTATAAATACAATAAAAATATCTAAAGGAGTGATCGGAGTAAGTTAACCCAAATTAATTTGAGTTAATTTAATAAATATAATTAAGGTTAATTATAAATACAATAAAAATATCTAAAGGAGTGATCGGAGTAAGTTAACCCAAATTAATTTGAGTTGATGTGAAAAAAACATTCTTTCTATTTTTTTTTATAGAAACACTAAAGCATTGTCATCTTAAAAAATAAAAATTAAAGCTTTAAGTATGATTAACCAAAAAGTTTTATTTGGTCAACTCTAATCAAATTTAATTTAAAATAAATTCTAAGTTCTAAATCAAATTGACAAGTCATAAAGTAACAAGTTGGACTGGGATAGGTTAGGTGTAATAAGTTAACTTTTAAAACTACGAGAAACTTACATATATAATAGTTTATTTGAAAGTATGATTGAATTTGTTTTTTAAAGTGTTTTTCGTTTAGAAAAGTATTAGAGTGATATTTCAATAAAAAAATTTAAAATTATTTGATGTTAGTACATCAAAATGATCTAAAAACACTTAAAAAATTAATTTAAAATAAAAGATAAAAATATATATTTTAAAAAATTTCCAGAAATATTTTTGAAACGCAGTGACAAACCGGCGGTGAAGCTTCAAACAAAATCTAATATCTAGAACAAGCATGGAATATCTTTAAAACGCACATGATCATGAAATAATATATAGGTGTAATGGAAATGTAATAGATATAAATATTGAACTTAATTTAAGTCTTACACATTCGCTTGAATTTTTCCTTAACTTGTTTGTTTGCTGGAAACAACTTTCCTGGAAAGTTGTTTCCTGTGTTTCCGGTGTTTGTTTGCTGGAAACAACTTTCCTGGAAAGTTGTTTCCTGTGTTACCAAACACCGGAAACAACTTTCCAGGAAAGTTGTTTCCAGCCAAGGAAAACCTAAGGCTTGACAAAAGGAAAGTGTTTTCCTCTTTTAAGCACCGGAATACACTTTCCGCGAGCTAGCTAGTAAAATTTGGTTTTTGGTTTTTGTATGGTTGACTTAAAAAATTGTTGGACCGGTAATAGTTATTTTTTTTTTTAAAAAAAAAATAGAAACATGTTAAAGTATTGTTTTTTATAAAAAAAAATAATAATTCTGATATTAACAATTAAAAAACACAAAAACTAATAATTTAAATATTAAAAATTCTATTTTTTTTAATCACCCTAAATTAAAATTTTGCATTGAGATTTTGATTTAAAATTAAAAAAAACTTATTTTAAGCTTTTAAAATTGGAAAAAATATATATTAATAATAAGTTTTACTTAAAAAATATTTCACAAGCTTATTTCTCTATAATATGATATGACATATATTGTTATATTTTATAAAATAAGCTATGTATGAATATAGGATATAATAAAAAAATTCATCATTATACTTTTTAGATTTCATTTTTTTATTTTAAGTGATTAAATATTTTATATTAAATATTTTATATATATTAGATAAACTTGAAAAAAAAATTAATTTATTAATAAATTATTTTCCAATTCCTTTTCCATAACACAAACAAACACTGGAAAGTGTTTTCCAGTTAATTTTCCATAACACTGCCAAACATCGGAATTCACTTTTCAGGAATTCACTTTCCAGGAAACCACTTTCCAGGAAACTACTTTCCAGGAAACCACTTTCCAGGAAACCACTTTCCAGGAATTCACTTTCCAGGATTCACTTTCCAGGAAACCACTTTCCAGCAAACAAACGGGCCTAAGCTCTGTCTTATGCTCACTGTTTGTGATTCGAAAATAGTAGTCGGCATACGTGCTTTGGTCAACACAGTTTGCAGGGGTTGCCGTTCCGATTGCCATGATGGTCGCCGGACCCTCTGCCCGTTGCGTCTTCCGAATCTCATCAACGGTCACCATATTTTCCTTTTGAAGGTGTAGACGTGGCAATCGATTAGCAGCCAGATGGGGATGTGTGGGAAATTCGAAGAGAATGTGGTCTGTATATATAGTATAAAGGAGTGAAAGGTTAGCTGAGATCGAGCTCCAAGGGAAATCAGAAAAAGGAGGAGTTAGCTGAGATGCTCACGTGCCGCATGAATGTTCCTCTAACCGATCTACCGACGACTTGAATGGACAGTCGCAGTTGACAGGCGCCTCTTCGTTTCTCAATAAAAATAAATATTACGCCATTGAAATGAATTTATATTATAAATTAATTGAAAATATGTGCTAAATGTTTAGAGTGTAAGAACTTATTTGGTATTGTTATTAATAGGAAAAACCTCTCGATCCAATTTCTTTTCTTGTCCAGGTTTAAACTTAAATTGTTTAGGAGTTGCGCTTATTAAAGAATCAAAACAAAGAAAAAAGAGAAAATAAAAAATAAGAGAGGATATTAGGGTTTCATTAGTGAATAACTTTAATGCTTAACTAATTACTTAGCATAGATACAAGGAGATTATATATAGATTAAAACAAAGAGACTATTCTATTTTTAATAAACAATAAAACAAAATAATCTTATTATCTCGACACCCATGGCATGACTTCTTCGATTTGGTAAATCCAAAAGCAACGATAAATTAAAAAACTGAGGATTAAATTCATGGGGGGGGGGGGATAAGGATATTTTTTAACAAAAAATATAAAAAATAATAATTATAAATCTAATGATGAAATTGAAAACAAATTTAATTTTAATAAAAGAGTTAAGAATAAAATTTAAAATTAAAACATTGAGGGTCTAACCTTAAATATCATTGAACTTTGAATTGAAATGGTAAAATGGAAAAGGAAAACAAAGTTAACAGTAGAATTGAAAATAAATAATCAAAATCAATACAATAAGGATAAAAAAAATTAAAAAATTAAAAAATCAAGATTATAGATTCAATGATGAACTTGAAAAAAATAAAAATTTGATAAAATAATAATAATAAAAATTCAAAATCAAAACACTGAGGGCTTAATCTTAAATATCATCAAAACTTTGAATTGAGTGGTAAAACTAAAAAAACAATCAAATTCACAAAACAGGTCAAATAAAAATCAAGAGAATGAGTACAAACTTGAATTAATTAAAAATCAAGATTATAGATCAAATGATGAAATTGATTTTTTTTATTTATAAAAGGGTTAAAAATAAAAGTTAGAAATCATAACATTGAGGACCAAATGTGAAATGTAATAAAATAAGAGGAAAATGTTTAATTTTTCAATGGCTAACATGAAATTTAATATGAATGAGAGAGAAGAGGAAAGGAAAAGGATGGGATGACCAATGACAAACCGTCATTGCAAATACCACACGTGCCACTCCATGGAGCTTTAAACGTTGCAACAAAAATTGGTGTTCTTCCATAGAATGAAAGCTCACACATTGCTCGAAGAATACAATGTTGTTTTTGAAAATGAAAAAAAGAAAAGAAAAGGAAAAAAATATTGGATATAAAGCTTAGGAAGTTTGGTTTTAGGAACAATCTAGTCATCCCAATTAAAAAACTGAAAATGTCCCTTGAAATAATTAAATAAAAGTAAATTTTTAAAACAATTTAATAATTTTAAAATACAAGCTTGTGAATTTACAACAAAATTTAAATCATTATAAAAAGACATAATTACTCCTAGTTGAGAAGGCTGTTTGTAAAAAGTAGAAATAAAATAGTAAATTTATTATGAGTACCACATGAGTGTATTTACAATGAAGACTGAGTACATCCTCAATTTGGTTTAAATCATTTGGATTGTTTTGAGAAACTTCAAAAGTTACACATAAAAATGCACATAAGTGATTGTGTATTAAATAAATTATTTATACAATGAAATAAATTAGAGTTGTGGTAGTTTTAATTTTTGGATTGCTATTCAAGATGAAGAGTTTTCCAAATGTGTAATTCATATTTATCGTAATTATGATCTGGAGATTAATCCAAAAAAATATAAGCTTTTGAAAGAGACTTGCACTGTGGAGGAACAGAGCATAATCAAAACAAGCAAGAGCAATATATTATTATTTTTATTACTTTTAAGAAAAAAGGACATAAAAGTGAAGGTGCTGGCTGACCATGTAAATCAACAAAAGCAGCTTCTAGATTCTTGTCGCCACGCTGTGGAGCACGACGGTCTCAACAGTGAGCCCAGGCCCAAACCCGAAAAGCACACCCCACTCCAACCCCTCCCCCGTAGATTCAAACCCATCCCCGACAGATTTCTTTCTCATCTCATCCAAAATAAACAACACGCATGCACTGGACATATTTCCATACTCACTCAGCACGTGTCTAGTTGCTCGCAGTTTCTCAGGTTTCAGGCCCAGCTTCGCCTCCACCTGGTCGAGAATTGCTGGGCCACCAGGGTGCGCGATCCAGAAAAGGGAGTTCCAGTCCGAGATGCCCAGAGGCTGGAATGCCTCAGCGAGACTCTTTTCAATATTCTTTGAAATGAGCCCAGGAACATCCTTCAGGAGGTGAAATGTAAGCCCGACTTCGCGGAGATGTCCATCTATAGCCCCGTCGCTGTCGGGCAGAATAGTCTGGGCCGCAGAGACGAGCTCAAATAAAGGCTTCTCCGCCCCGATCACCAGGTCGGAGCCTATGATGAGAGCAGCCGCGCCATCGCCGAACAACGCCTGACCAACAAGGCTATCAAGATGGGTATCACTAGGACCCCGGAATGTCACGGCTGTTATTTCCGAGCACACAACTAGCACACGAGCGCCTTTGTTGTTCTCGGCGAGATCTTTAGCAAGGCGGAGCACCGTGCCACCAGCAAAACAACCTTGCTGGTACATCATATAACGTTTGACCGATGGACGGAGACCCAAAAGCTTAGTGAGTTGATAGTCAGCTCCGGGCATGTCCACACCACTAGTTGTGCAAAACACCAGATGTGTTACTTTGGACTTGGGCTGGCCCCATTCCTTGATGGCCTTGGCAGCTGCCTCTTTGCCCAGCTTAGGTACCTCCACCACCACCATGTCCTGCCTAGCATCCAATGAAGGTGCCATATACTCGCACACACTCGGGTTTTCTTTCAAGATCTCCTCGGTCAAGTGCATGTAGCGCTTCTTGATCATGGATTTCTCGCCTGAAATTCATGGCATGGAAGAATTAAGTTTGATAGATATTGTGTTTTTATTGTCTCAATGCATAAAGTTAACCATACACATGTACGAAATCTAGCAGCTAGAACAAGCACGGAATATCTTTAAAACGAGCATGATCGTGAAATAATACATAGGTGCAATGGAAATGCAATAGATGTATCTAAATTATAAGTAAGTCTTACACATTCGCTTGAATTTTTCCTTAAGCTCCGTCTTATGCTCACTGTTTGTGATTCGAAAATAGTAGTCGGCATACGTGCTTTGGTCAACACAGTTTGGAGGGGTTGCCGTTCCGATTGCCATGATGGTCGCCGGACCCTCTGCCCGTTGCGTCTTCCGAATCTCATCAACGGTCACCATATTTTCTTTTTAGAAAACCAAGATATTAAATCAAAAGGGTTAAGCGCTAAGCAGGGTAACTTTTATTGTCGGAATGGAGCAGCTGCTACGAGAGTTATATAGATAGTATGCAAGAGTGGTTAGGTAAGAAATTTAGTTAAATTATTCATTGATACTTAAGGGCAAGCCCTCAAAGAAAAAAAATTAGATTGACTAAATAACTCTTTAGGACGTGTTTGGCTGATGATATTTTTTATATATATTTCCAATGATATCATGCTGAAATTTTTACAAAAGAAATTGTTTGGTGTACATTGACTTCCACTCACGTTAAAACGAGACAGGTTAAAAGATTGTTTCCCCGTCCCATCTCTATATGATACCAAACAGGCGCAATCATTAAACAAATGCTGGTAGACGAGCCCTCTGCCCTTCGTCACCCTTTTTTTTTTCCTTCGAGGAGAGGAGAAAAGCAAGAAACTAGATCAAAAGCGTTTATTCACTTAAAATTATTGAGCGTTGACCAGGGATATATTTGGTTTTTCCCTCATAAGAATATACGCCTGCTTTTAGTCAAGACAAAAAAACAAGCTTTATGCTTGCCCTTTCACACGAGTTTATTTGTAACTTTCAGTGCAATGAAGGTGTTTTTTAGTTGTCAAATGTGCACTTTTGTTGTGTTGTTTAAAACAACACTATTTTTTTTTATCCCCTGGTGGCGTTATATTGTAAGAAAGACCGAGATTTTCATAACAGTTTTTGGGTTCAGTTATAGGGTGTTTATTTTGTAAGATTTTGGAATATTTGTAGATTTATTTGTTTATTCCGGGCCCGTAAAGAGTACATAAAAGGTATGAAATTTCCTAAAATCTAAAAAAAAAAACTTATTTTTTTCTTGGTGTGATGCATGATATGTTGTAAAAGTTATAAAAATATTTCAAAAGTTTATCCCACAATGGTAAAACACAACTAATATTTTGAGTACAAAGAGTATATATAGGATTCGTTATCCCACATTGAAAAAAGAAGACTTCATTAAGTGTTTATATAATAAAACTTGAGATTATATATAACCAACAAATGAAGTAAAGTGAGCTCACGCATGTAAGGATCAGTTGAGTAAAAGGAAAACTTTCGATTTGCCCCATGCGCGTGAGACAATATCTATACTCTCTAAATTTTTTTGTTATTTTATTAAAATATTTTTTGATGACCCTTAAACTGAAATTATAATATTTGTAACAATTGAAAATTTATTTTTAACAATTACAAATTTTAAAATATTTTCTGATTATTTTTGCCAGCTATAACTATCACCATAATTTTATTTTATTTTAAATCATTGTAATAGTCATTTTAATTTCATAATAAAGATTGTTACATCATGGTTGCCTATAAATACCATGCAGTTTTTTTAAACAGTATAGAACCCAAAATACTTTTCTCTTCTGCTCATTTGCTGGTCTTTTTTTCTTTCCAAACTGTTTTTATACTACCCTCTTTTATTAAAAAAAAATTGTTGAATCTTTAAGGATACCTTGCTATTAAAAAAATATACTGCTGTTAGGAAAACATACTTAAAAATAATGCACAAACACGACTCAAGTTTCTGTTTGCGTTCATTACATTCATATAATTCACAATATGATAATGGATAATTGGCTGTTTATTGCCGATGGTGACTTCTTTTTGTTTTCTTCTTCTTCTTCTTTTCTTACCTACTAGGAAAGATGTACTACTGTTATCCTCTTTGTTTTTCTAGTAAAGAAACGAGCGGTTTTGTCCGCGAGGATTGATTTTATACATGTTGTATTTTATTATTTTAATATTTAATTAGTAAAATTATAATTGATAAAATCTATTAAAAACATTTTTTTTTCCACCAAAAAATGATTGAATGTTCCAATTGTTAAAATATTTTTGATAAAATTTGTTAGAAAATTTGCTAAGAAAATGAAATGATTTATTACAAATTTGTTGTCATGGATACCCTGGTTAAAAAAAATATAAAAAAAGAAACCCGGTAAAAAAAAAAAAGCTGACTTGGACACCTTGGTTAAAAAAAAAATTAAAAAAATATGAAAAAAAAGGGTCCCTGTTTATTAAAAGAAAAAAAAGGAAGACAGTCATAAAAAAAATGCAAGGGGAAAGAATTTAAGAAAATCATTTGACTTGAAAATTTAAAAACTATACCGCACTATGCTGCGGGCTGAGTGAACAATTTTTATAATTGTTTGGATTAAAGAAATCAATAGGATTTGCCAATCCAAAATTAAAATATAATATCTATATATGCAAAATTAAATATAATAAAACAGCTCACCACACCCTATTATAAAAATAGCAACATCGAAGCTTTAACATCTAACACTATCATTGCTATTACTGTCAAAATAGTAAAAATTATCAAATTATCTCGAGAAAAAAAGCTGAAAAACAATTAAAAAAAAGTAAGCAAGAAAATAAAATTAAAATTCTTCTTCTTCTTCTTCTTCTTCTTCTTCTTATTATTATTATTATTGTTGTTGTTGTTGTTATTATTATTATTATTATTATTATTATTGTGTTAATAATGAAAAAAAGAAAACAAAAATAAATGAAAGATTAAAAAAATCTAAATAACTTTAACCAAAGATCAAACAAAAAAATAAAATAAAAATTATCAGGTAAGAAAAATTCATTTGACTGGAAAAAAAACAACCAATAAAAAAATAACAGAAAGAGAAAATAAAAAAACTAAAAATAGCAACATCGAAGCTTTAACATCTAACACTATCATTGCTATTACTGTCAAAATAATAAAAATTATCAAATTATCTCGAGGAAAAAAGCTGAAAAACAATTAAAAAAAGTAAGCAAGAAAAATAATTAAAATTCTTCTTCTTCTTCTTCTTCTTCTTCTTATTATTATTATTATTGTTGTTGTTGTTGTTGTTATTTTGGCTAAATTTACAGTTCACACCATTAATCATCCTCACCAATCTCTTTTTAGATATTTGCTACATTTTCAAATGATCCACATCAATTTAATGTTCATTTCATTTAATTGCTTATAATATTTTTTTGAATTGGAAAATTAGTAGGGATATTAGATGTCTCATTTTGAAGAAAGGTTTTGACTTCGTTCTTCATGTCAACATGCCTCTTTTTTGCAATGATCCGCAAGTTATATAGTTCGCGCTCTTTTGTGATTTTTTATGACACAATACCTACATTCTAAAAAATATAATCTATGATTGCGCAACAAACTCTACTTAAAAATTTATACTTTTTATCTCCTAATCTATAATTTTTATTTAATTATATCATATAAATTAATCATTGTAGATTTAATTATGTTAAATTATATACATAAAAATGTCCACGGCAACGCGCCGGCAATATAGCTAATATATATATATAGCTAGTATATATATATATTCTGTTCCTTTCTCATTTTCTAAATAAAAATATTATTTGGACGTGGGCTGATTACATTCTTTGATGACTCTGCATTCACACACATTAGGATGCCCCTCCAAGATCTCCTCGGCCAAGAACACGGAAAGCTTTTTTTTAATCATGAATATTTTATATATATAGATATAAAATACTGGAGTCAAGTTTTCAAGTTGACTTATTCTACCAATATAATTAATGTTCGTATCAGAGATCCAATGGGTAATCATACATCACATTTCTACCATGTCTATATTATGTTTTTGAGTATTTATTACTCGAAGATTATTCAATCTTTAATAATATATTGTCAATATTAAAATATATATAATTTAAAAACATATAAATGCCACCCTACATGTACATGATATAAATGTATATATCTTAGCTGGAGTTTAGATGGAGTTTGCAATTATATATATATATATATATATACACATACACAAGTTGATAACCCTGTCTCTATTAATATATTTCTGAAAGAATATTTCTTTAGAGATCTTCTTCTGCGAGCAGGCGAGCAGGAGGAGGCGACCTCTTGTCCTTTATCGGCCTCCATAAAGGTGTCATGCGTACACATTAGAATTTTATTGTTGCTATATATATAAAAAAAAAAAAAAAATTCTGTATTTTTGTAATGTCATTGTTTTTTTCCTCTCAATTCCATCTTTATATATTTTTTTTTTTTTAAATCTTCTAGGTTATATTTGGACAAACAAAATAACTAAGGTGGGTCTCTTTTTTTTTTTCAATTTAGCTCTCCAACTTTTTTTACCGATCAATCGAGTTATCTTTGAATTGACTAAGTTGATTGGGTCTCATTGAGAAAACTACTACATGTTTTAATTTTAAACCTAAGCTAGGCAAAAAGTTAGGTGATCAGTTGTTTTTTCAATTTCATATCTGGAACTTCTTTACTAGTTGTTCAAGTTAATTGGATGGCATCATAAAAATATTATACTTTAAATTAAATTAGAAAATTTAAAGTTCAACCTGTTAAGTCAAATTTAGTACGAATATTTTTTTTACTCCATGAATTGGATACCTTTTGTTGCGTACATGCTTGTGATAAGCTTCAAACGAAATATAATTTGTTATCTCAAAAAAATATTGATTTGACAATGCCATCCTATAAACTACTATAATCCTTTACGTGGTGGAAGAGTCGTGGAACGAGAATTTCAAATTGAGAGTTACCTGATCATTAGTTATTATTTATTTTTTCATTTTGAAGTTAAAGAATGAGGCTGGGGAGGAGAGGGAGAGAGACCGCATCTGAAAAAAGAACTATCTTTAACTAATGATAGCTTCCGAAAAAAACCATCTACTAGATAGGGGTAAAATCTTGGAATTAAAAGATTTATTTTTTTATATAATTATAGATTTAAATCATGTGATTATTAATATGATAATCACCTACAAATTTATATATTCATTAATTTCAGGTTCCGTGAGATTAATCGATGTGTACACAACCTAGCCTGAATATCCACGTTAATAAAAAAAAAAACCATCCCGGGATCACATGATAATACATTATAAGTTTCCATTTTTTATTTATTTTGAACACGGTTTTTTTCACAGCGTAATTAATTAATAGCTCGTAGTGTTTAGGATGACAGTTTATTACAGACATACTTGAATCCAAACACGACCACCTCGAGGCTTTCCCACCCTACCTTGTGCTCTCAAAAGAGGCATGTGCCGTCGAGGAAGAGCACAATTATAGGAAACACAAAAAAGAAAGAAAAGCCAGTGGAAGTGTGGGCTGGTGACTATGTAAAGCAACAGACGCAGCTTCTAAACTCTAGTAGCCACGCTGTGAAGCACGACGGTCTCAACAGTGAGCCCAGGCCCAAACCCGAAAAGCACACCCCACTCCAACCCCTCTCCAGTAGATTCGAGCCCATCCTCGACAGATTTCTTTCTCATCTCATCCAAAATAAACAACACGCATGCACTGGACATATTTCCATACTCACTCAGCACGTGTCTAGTGGCTCGCAGTTTCTCAGGTTTCAGCGCCAGCTTCGCCTCCACCTGGTCCAGAATTGCCGGGCCACCAGGGTGCGCGATCCAGAAAAGAGAGTTCCAGTCCGAGATGCCCAGAGGCTTGAATGCCTCAGTCAGACTCTTTTCAACATTCTTTGAAATAAGCCCAGGAACATCCTTCAGGAGGTGAAATGTAAGCCCGACTTCGCGGAGATGTCCATCTATAGCCCCGTCGCTGTCGGGCAGAATAGTCTGGGCCGCAGAGACGAGCTCAAATAAAGGCTTCTCCACCCCGATCACCGGGTCGGAGCCTATGATGAGAGCAGCCGCGCCATCGCCGAACAACGCCTGACCAACAAGGCTATCAAGATGGGTATCACTAGGACCTCGGAATGTCACGGCTGTTATTTCCGAGCACACAACTAGCACACGAGCGCCTTTGTTGTTCTCGGCGAGATCTTTAGCAAGTCGGAGCACCGTGCCACCAGCAAAACAACCTTGCTGGTACATCATGAATCGTTTAACAGATGGACGGAGACCCAAAAGCTTAGTGAGTTGATAGTCAGCTCCGGGCATGTCTACGCCGCTGGTTGTGCAAAACACCATATGTGTTACTTTGGACTTGGGCTGGCCCCATTCCTTGATGGCCTTGGCAGCTGCCTCTTTGCCCAGCTTAGGTACCTCCACCACCACCATGTCCTGCCTAGCATCCAATGAAGGTGCCATATACTCGCACACACTGGGATTTTCTTTCAAGATATCCTCGGTCAAGTGCATGTACCGCTTCTTGATCATTGACTTCTCGCCTGAGATATTGGCAAAACAAAAATTGATCAGTTCAGTCCAGGCATACATAATCGGAACATTGACTATTTTATGGTATTTAAATTATAGATTGGGACATCAATTGACAATAATCAGTGCAAAATAATGTCAGAAATTTTATTTTCAACTTATTAGATGGTGTAATAATCTATAAATCATGTTCTAATTCATTTTTGGGACAATTTTATGTTCTTCAGAAATCCTAAAACAACGACTCGGTCTGTTTTAGCCATCTTCGAGAATCCTGGCTCCTATATAATTTCATTTCCTAAAATTCACGGTGAAACCGATGGTGAGTAACTTTAAATTAGTTAAATAAATAGTGCAGATATTATCTCTAGAAGCTTGAAATGTTCCCATAAGAATAAGATACGGATTATAATTAACAGATTAATTTCGACACTTTATGGTATAAAAACTGCGAATACGTTAGAATTGACACGTTACTTTACCTAGTAGTCAATTGGATTTTTTTATTAAAGGTTAGAGCATTAATTTGTAAAACTCTATAAATAATTAAATATCTATCTACCTCGAATTAATTGAAAAAAATTATAATACTCAACTACTAGATACTTATATATATATATATATATATATATATATATACATATATTGTCTGTTTCATACGTTAAGCATTCAATAATAGCACCATAAAGTTTTTCTCAAAGCTTATAATTAAAGTATATTTATTTAGCTGCCTAAACCACAGATGCATCCATATATGCCCTGTATATTTACAAATCCATATCCACAGATGTATCCTATAGCAGTGTTGTATTATTGTAGTTTGATATTTTTTATAGTTTTAATGTATTAATATAAAAAAATAAAAAATATTCCAATATATTTAAAATTAAAAAAATATTTTTGCAAAAAAACACACTGTATACATACACGCACACTCAGGACTTATCCAGAAACATAAAAAATAACTTAAGCAAAAATAAAATTATAAATATATAATTTTTTATTCAAAAACATTTTTTAAACAAATACGAAACAAACATGAAATTTAAGTAGTCAGGAGCAAGCAAATATATACGTTCGTGAGTATCCGGAAATATCTTGGAATTTATGAGAAGAAAATCTTCAAACAAACACATGAATTGAGTATGAAAGACCATGAAAATGAATCATAAGCAAGCCTTACACATCCGCTTGAATTTTTCTTTAAGCTCCACCTTATGCTCACTGTTTGTGATACGAAAATAGTAGTCAGGGTAGGCGCTTTGATCAACACAATTTGGAGGGGTTGATGTTCCAATGGCCATGATCGTGGCCGGACCCTCTGCCCGCTGCCCTCTCCGAACCTCATCGACGGTCACCATTTCTCTTTACTGGGCTGGATATAACCCTAGCTAGATATCGGCGGTGAGATTATGACAATGCAGCAGCTTTCTTTACAGAGAGTAAGCTCGCCGAGATATGCCACTTGGTTTTCAACAGGAAGTGAGGGATATAAATAAAAGCACGACAGAGCGAGGGGTAGGTTTGGTTTGGCCTTGTTGCAGCTGGGTGATGAATGCACGTGTTCCACCAGTGCTCTTACAAACAAGTTTAGAATTGACTCGATTGAGTGCCCGCTGGCACGTGACAGCCGGAGTTTGGTAGGTCTAATGGTTATCAAACCCTCCACGCAATGTGGAGTTTTTTTTATATAAAAAAAATCTTGCTTAATTTCTACAGATACGGGCGTGTTTGTTTTTGAATCCCAGCTTGATTTTTTAAATTATTTTTTATCTAGAAAAATATTAAATATATTTTCTAATAACTTTGATATGCTTCATATATAAATAAATAATATTTTAATATATTTTTTAATTAAAAAATCACCAAAAAAATTGCAATCTTGGAGGGGTGGCACAAGCTTTGTGTGATGTAAAGCGAAACTATGAGTCTATGACCATGAGCAAAAAATCTGAAGCTCTTCTCGATGACTAGCATAAAGATTGTGCTATATTATACCGTTAACTAAGCGTGGGCAAAAATTAAATTAGGTCCATTTATTTATTAATGGATTTATTTTCTAAAATAAAATAATAAAATACAGTTTTCACCACACACACCAACAACCCCTCCATCTACTACTACTACAATTTTACTCCTTTTTTATATTTTATTAGCATTATTCAAAAACCATCAATTAAATAATTTATTTTATAGGGAAAAATTCTTAATATTATCAAATAATAGAAATTTACTTATTTGTTTTATAAAAAATGATAGTTACTCCTGTTAAAAAAAATGAATGCATGGATGGACGATTCACTACAAAAGAAAAACAACACGTGGAACACCTTGACAATTTGAAACAAAAATGAAAAGTATTATTTAGTGATTATAGGGAGTGGTCTAGTTATTTTTAAAAATATTTTTTGTTTAGAAATATATTAAAATATTATATATATATATATTTATTTATTTATTTTAAAAAAAATATTAATACTAGCACATCAAAATAATTTTAAAATATTTTTTTAATTTAAAATAAAAAATAATTTTTTTTTTTTTTCAAAAACACTTTTAAAACGCAGTATCAAATAGGGTCTTAATAACATGTGTTGTTGCGTTCGTCTTTTATTTCATAAAATAGTTTTTTTTCTCATATATTCTAATTAAAAATATTCATAGAAAATCAAGTAAACATTTTTTCTTTGGTTAAAAATAAGATTTTCAGAGTAAAAAAATAAAGGACTTATTTGGATTAAAGGGAAAGTAATATGTAAAATAAATTTCCATAAAATATTAAGTAAATCAAACAAGACCCGTATTTTTATAGTTAAGAATCTGGAAACATTAATTTTTATTTTTATTTTCAGTTTTCAAGAACAACAAAGAATTCAAAAAAATAAATTTTATCTCGATCAGTAAACATATATATTTTTTTATTTCAAATAAAAAAATTAAATTTTTCCACAAGTAAACACAACTAAATATTCTTATTAAATAAGAATAAAATATATAAAAATTTCGTTTCGTAGGTTGCAGTTTCTAAACGATTTTCAAAAGAAAAAGACAATAGAGCAAAAACTATAATCTTGTGTAAGAATATTTATTCTTAAATACATACATTGGGTTTATATATTCATGAAATTGTGACACTAAATTTATTTATTTAGTATAAAAAACTATAATTTTATTTTAAAAGAATAATGTTAGTAGATGTTTTTCAATATTATTTTAATAATTCTATTTGAACCAAAAGAACTCCCGGGTATTCACAAATAAAATAGATAAAAGAAAGTAAAAATAATTGAGAGTCATAATTAAACCCATTAAATATTTGTAAATATGAATACATTAAATAAATTGAGCACTTCATGATATTAGTTTTCTCAAGTAAATCTAAAGCTTTTAGTCCATTAACTAACTGTTCTTTATAAAAAAAACTATATTATAAGATAATACGTATATATCAATATTCAATTACTCCAATTTATTTTTTAAATCATGGAAGCAGTATGAGTTTTTTTATACTATTTTAATTACTTGATTCCACGAGAAATCAAAACTTAATAATTGTTTTTAAATAAATAAATTAGAATAGGTCACGAAGCCAAGCTCAAGATGACCGTCTTTTTTAAATCACAAATTTTCAAAACTATCAATTAAAATAAGGTCATGGGCTCCTTGTCCACCGTACGTGGGATCATAAAGGCAACCGCTTCGACTGCCCAGCTCTCCTTTAAAGATAAGTTCGACCGATTGATGAAATTATTTTTAATTTATAATGTATTAAAATAATATATATGTTTTTAAAATTATTTTTAATATAAGTATAAAAAAATATTAATCTCTGGAGCTACAAGGGCAACGTTAGTGTCTTGGTGGTGGAAACCGGAAATTAGGTGAATCTGTTGGGCTTGGTCCTGGTCAGGTTACGCTTTCAAATGGTTTTGGACCTAACCTAAACCCGGCCCACTATACTGCTGACAGCTGCCTAAACCTGAATACAGAGAGAGATTGGCGGACCAGTTAAGCGCATGGATTATTTTTGCTGGTGTAATTTCGATTCCCAGTTTTTTAATAGCAAAATCAGGTAATTAATAATTTAATTTATTGTTTTGATTGATCGTTTGATGCAAGTTTTATTTTCCTTCCTGGTTTAAAGTTTCGATTATTATTATTTTTAAATATTTGTAAGAATAATAATTCACGTCTTCAAATAATCGCTCATTCTGTGTTGTCTGATTTCGATTCTTCTTGAATATTTTTTTCACTTGTCGTTCAACATATATTTTTTTTAATTTATTTTTTAAATTAACCTTATTTTTCTTTTTGGATCGATTATTTATTTTATTTATTTCTTATATTTGAAAATAATTTGGAAATTTTTGTATGTAATTTTTCAATTGAATTACTTATTTATGTAGTTTTGATTATAATACAAAAAAAAATATTTTTTTTGTTGTTAATTTATACGCAGGTATTGGTGTCAATAATATTTTCTGGGTATTTGTTATTTAGTGAATTGAATATGAAAGTTTGAATCTTTTATCATCTATAGCTATAGTTTCTTTCAGATCATTCTTTTCTATTTTTGGTAATTTCCTTGTTTACTGCTATATCATACATTTTATGCTTTGATGATTGCATCTCATTATGTGCTAATTTGGGAATTCTAGATTCTAAACCCTAGAATGTAAAAACTCAAGTAAAGGAGTTCCCTTTGTGGTAGTGTTTAAGTTTGGCGTCATGTGCTCGTGTGTTTGGCAAGTCTACCTGTAACCTGCTAGCTTCTGGTGGATGCTGCAGCTAATCATTCATTAGTTTGCCTCCTACATGTCAGGATATTTTATGCCTTCTGTGACATTCTAGTCATTTAATTGTTGAATTTCTTTTGTTAGGTATTTTGAAGTTCATTTGTCTATGTTCTTTTGTTACCTCAGTATTTGGGTGATGATGAAGCTGATTGTTACTGGAAATAGCTCTTTGATGAATTAACATTGACGGACTGGATTGCTTGCATAATTTCTTTTTGTTCTCTTTTAGGTGATAGAGTATGGAAGATATGAATTCTGATCAGGTTTTTGAAATACCTGACACTCCTGAGAGAGCAGCTGCAAGGAGTGTAAATGGTGCACAATTCAGAAAAGAAAGTATTTCCACAGTGCCTGGTCGTCTAAGAAAGTCTGGCTTTGTGGATGAAAAGAGTTCTAATCCGCTGCGGACAAGCAGGGGTAGGTTGCTTAGTGAAAATGGGCTCAGTAGAAGACTTCATTTGCATCCTCAAAGGAGTCCCATTAATGTTGATGAATATGATTCTCCAAGTAATTCTGATTTGGAGAATTCTCATCCCCATCAGAATGCGCCTTTATTTAGAAGGCCAGCAATAGTTAATAACTCCAGGCCTGAGAATAGGCATTCTAAAGAAGCACAGTATGTGGAAAAATCGAGAGCTGGGCGTGCTACAATTTCCTCCAAAAAAACATTTTGCATGGAAGGTGATGATCTTTTTGATTTAATTGAGACGAGTGAGCCTGACAGATTACTCGACATTGTTTTTCCTCGTAGTGCATCAAAAGATCTCCAAGCTAAAGAGACAAGAGAAGGTCAATTATCATCAAATGGTGGCTCTTCTGCACAGCCGGCTCCTCTTCCTTCAAGAATATCTGACAGCACCTCTAAGGGAAAGGAAAAAATAGATGTGAATACATGTAATGGTTCTGGTCCAGCTTCAAATATTGTGAAAGAGATTGATCGTGCTAGTGGTCATCGACACAAAATTGAAAAGCATCTCCCTGCTTGTCATCTACCTATTACTTCATTAAGAATTGGCGGGAAAAAAAGATTAGTGCGAAATGGATGTATTTCTCCACATAATATAGCCACCAGGGGCCAAAAACTAGCTGAAAGTCCCAAGGATGGCTCCCCAGGTGATGATGAAAAAAATCATGCCAGGAACAACTTGTCTGATGGGCCACCTAACACAGATCTTAGGGAAATAGTCGCTGAAGACAATGATTGTTATAGAGTTAAAGGAAAAAAGGCAATGGTCCATCCTTCTGCATCAAAGGAGCATGATGCCAACATGACCAGGTAATTTCATCTATCTTGCACATATTTCTGGTTGGATCGCCTTGATCCCCACTTCATGCAAAAATTCTGAAGGATAGGATTTTCCCTAAACTCTCCCTCCCAGAATTTGATGGAATAGTAATTAAGCCCTACCTTCACATAAGTATTGTAGAATTATCTGCTGGTTGAGTTTCTAATTTTGGTTTCTTTTTCATTTTTCTGTTCAAATTCTTTAAGTTTAATCCTTCCATCTCTTTGTATAATTATCAAGTTGGGCAATGATTCCTCTCTTGGTGGTTTCTTATGGGTATTCTATCATTCATGCCTGACAGCATATTATTTGTATGCAGAAGTTCTGTGACTCATAATGAAGCATCTTGTGAAACCAGGGATGACTGTAGAGATGCATTATTGGGTGGCTGGAGAAGTACACACAAAAGATCGAAGACACAAGATCAACCACTGTCTTATATGGAACAGGGTATTTTGGGAAGAGATGATGATGATGCCAGATGCTTTACAAATGAACAGCATGGTGACAGGTTAGTGGAAAGAGATAGTAGCAGTGGTGGAAAACCATATCATGTTGGGAATCTAGTTGCTAAGCATGGATTAACTTCAAGAAATCAGGGTGAATGCTCTACAATGGTTCTTGATGACTCAGAAGTTTTGTTTCTTGGTTCATCTCGGGAATCATCTAGCTCAAGGTCATCTAGAGTTCACAATCGTCAACATGATGGCAATCTAGAACCAATTTATGAAATTGATGAGTTGTTGACTGAAGTGAGAAACAATGATCCTCAATTAATAGGTTCCAGGAATGACGAGGACTCACATGTTACGGCAAGGCAAGTGGAAGCTGATGAGATGTTGGCTCGTGAACTGCAAGAACGATTATATCACGAGGAGCCAATATTTGGAGGTGGCGAGGTTTGTTCTCTTCAATTGTATTCCCACGCTCCCTCCTTGATGTCACCTAATAAGTTAGAGACTCTATTTGTCAGCTTTTCATGTTTATTGACAACAGATTGATGAAAATATGGCATGGGTCCTGCAGCAGGAGGAAGATGCACTCCCTGCTGCATCTGGTCACAATCATCCTGTTCCACATCTTGTAAGTGTGCTGCTTTAATTTCAGTGGGTCTCTGAGCATGAAAGCCCTAGTAAATGATTATCAATGATAGTATCTACGATTTGTTTTTGATAAAAATGATAACATCTCATAATTATCTATGATAATAATTTGCACATCACTCAGGATTTATTTTTTAAGAGAATAAGAAAAGCTATTGCTGGGGTATTCTTGCTCAAAAACAATTAGGGACCTAGGACCAGCTTTATTTTTAAAATCTCAAGGAATAGTTCTGGAGCTTCTACTTTAATTCCTCCATTATGTTATATTTAGTTTCTTTTATGAGTGGCTGGGTTGGGAAAGTGTGATATTTCTTTTACTATTATCTTTCATGCTTGTGATGGTGGGAGTCCCTAAATTTTGTTTCTAGTGTTCTTATAACTATTCACAGTCTCTCTCACTCACACATGCACACATGATGTTTTCATTGACTTGAAAGAAGAAACATGATGTTTTGATGATATTATTTCTGATCCAAAGGAAATAAATCGAAGGCAAATTGAGATTATATTTTCCTTGGAATTTTAGAATTAGGCGGGTTTTGGATTTAAATGACTTCTCGTGATGTCAATATTGAACTCACTCTTGCTAATTCTTCCCTCATTTTATTGCAAAATCAGTAGAAATCTATGAGCAGTCTACTAAAAGGATAGAAGTCATGGCAATCTCTTGGGCCTTGATTGCAATGAAGTTATTTTTGTGATCTACCTCACTACAAGAGAGTGGAGTGTAGCCAAAATGCAGAAACAGTGTATGAGCGTACATACATGTATCATGTTGCCTCTATTCTTCTGCTCGGGGCTCTGTTCTATTATTAAAAAACGGTACATGCACGTGCACATATGGGTTTTGACTTTTATTTCACCTTTAGTTGGGTAAAATTGAACTTCAAAGTTCAATCCCTTGGTGTGCAGATTCAGAAGATGATTAGCAAACTTAGGCAACCATGAAAGTTGGGTTGCATATATTGTAGAGTAGTGCGGAACTGCAATTAAACAAGAAAAAGTAAATACTGACTCTCTGTTAACTGTAGCCATGGTTCTGCCTGTTCTTATCCTGATGGTCTGACTACTAGGCTGGATGGTTCAAGGCACACATCTTTCTCCCTTCAATTATGATCTTACAAATCAACTATGTTCTCTCTATTTAAGTTGGAATGCCTTAAACAGCCTGAACCTTGGAGGAGTGATAGTAAACCGATGAAGTCCTGAGTGGGGTTATTGTCTTAATAAAAAACATTAAAGTTCACTAACCTCAACATGTTTTAAATCAAACAGTCCTCATGCAGTTTGAAGCATATGCCACCCCTTGAATGTCCCACTGCCCATAATTATATCCACTAGTGTTTGCCTACTGTTTTTAATTAGGTGTTTGTGATGCTTTCCTTGGACTTCCCTTTTTTTTCCAGCTAAGCTGTTTGGTCCTGCTTAAATTTATGCTATAAGTTGTCCATAACTTCACTTGTTTTTCACTTTGTGCAGAGAAACTCATCAGTAACACATTCATCAAGACAGCGCTGGCCTCGGTCCTCTCAGAACCCTTCAAATAGGAGAGGAAACCAGGTTCAAGTTACTACTACCAGAGCATCGGGCTTGAGGAGTCGCTTGTCCAACCAGACTCCTGTAAGAATATCAAGAGAGAGAAACCTCTTTCCCACAGTATTCCCTGGAGGGTTGAATTTCCAATTTCCTTCGGGAATGGATTTAGAGATGGTATGTTTTTCCCTTATGTTCTACCCTTCATTTTTTTCATCTTATTTGTTATCATCCTTTTCTTCCACAGTTTTTTACTTTTTATGCTACTACTGGCAGAGCCTCTGTCTGAGATGGGTTTGAGAGTCATGGCTGCCCCATGATGCCCCCATTGAATTATCTCCCTTCGCTTCAGACAACCCTGCAAAAATCTCCTAGCTCTGCCACTGCATGCCATTGGCACCATATGTAATGATTTCAGTTTGATGAGAGTTGGAAGCTTTGATTGATGAGGATTGTGACCAACCACATGTTGTTTAGTCATTTTATTATACATCTTTATATGAAAGTCTGGAGGGCACCGGGATTTTAAGTTTCAGAAGAAATGACATAGGATAAACTAACCTTTATTCAATTTCTCTACCTAGTACCAAAAAGCCTTACCAGACATTTTTTAGAAAGCGCTAGTATGACCATAAGTCTTCTCAATATGCAATTTGAGCATCTCTCTCTGTCCAGCATCATTAATCACCTCATTTGTCACTAAGGCTTCATCGTGATCTGATGGCCTTCATGTGAGAGCATTTTGAGAGGAGGAAGTAGCATCTACTAGGAGACCAAACCTGCATACAACCTTGTAGACAGAATCTGGGTTGCAATCTTACATGCTAGTAACTTAACTAGTAGATCCAGAGTTTGTAATGATAGAATAATCTTCTTTGGGAATCAGTACTTCTGAAAATCATGAAGAACCAGTCAAAAGTATTGGCCTGGATGATAAACCAAAAGTCATGATAAAACTACACCCACTAGCAGCAGCAGTGCTTTCTTACATTTATGTATCTATCATCACCGTTGCATTTGATACCATGATGCAGAAGCAAGAGAGCGTTGTTTCATGATTGACTGCAAGGGAAACAATGGTGGGATGCCAATTGATTATTTTAGAGGAGAATGGGTGTTTGTTAAAAAGGGTGTGTGAGTAAGAATCAGGATTTTTGGGGCTGAATTGATTGTTTAGTCTGGTGCAATTTAATTCAGTTAATTAGAGGTAAGCAAAGAATCTATTAAAAAGAGAGATAGAGAGAATATCATCTGGGCACTCATGGACCGCATACAAATCTTCAAAGCTTAACTATATTCAATCACCTGCAAAAAGAAATTTCAAGGTTGTTCTTAGCAAAAGATGGTAGTAACAATGAAACTAATTCTTAGACAGAATTCTTGTCACTATTGCTCTTCTACTGTAGAAATACTAGAACTGATTCAGGAGCTATTAAAGCGTTAGTTTTGGATGAGAAAGTATCTCAAGTTATTTCTTTCATGCAGTTCTTTTCTTTTGTCTGTCATATGATATGCCTTTCTTGTGAGAAAGTATCTCAAGTTATTTCTTTCATGCAGTTCTTTTCTTTTGTCTGTCATATGATATGCCTTTCTTGTGGTTGTATGAGAGAAAGTAAGATGACTTTTTTCCTGCTAGCAAATTACATCTGGTTTGTTGTTCATGTAACTACATGATCTATAACTATTGTCATTGAGAAATATTATCCTGTGAATGGTTGGCATGTGTAACAAATTGCTTGCTTGCTTATCAATGCAGAGACTTGATATATTGGAAAATTTAGAGGCTTCAATGACAGCTACTCGCATGCTTCATGTTCAGCGTGATTTTAATGAGTAAGATTTTTTATGTTTGTCAAGCCGTGTTCTCTGCTCACTGATTTATTATATATGATTGTCTTGAGCATTTGGAAAGACGACCTATGCCCTGTATTTTATACCTCTTGGGCTCAAAAGATTTAGCTGTCAGTGCTGGCAATAAACCATATCACATATACATCATAATTTGATACTCCCTTTTTTGAGCTGAAAATTTTTACCATCAGAAGACATAAGTTGAGCGAGTGTTGTTGTTGAGATCTGTATATGTGGTTTCTATATGCTTGAAAAATCAGAACTTGAAGATATCTGATTTGAATATTGTCCAGCTCTTGAACTTATTGATGTGAGTGAACCACAGTCATCATGTGATTCTACTTATTGCCTTTCAACCTGAAACCCAGTGACCTTGAAATTGCTTGTGGTGGCGGCAGATTTCATAGATGCCTTAAAGCAGACAACATTAGTTGAAAAGATTGGCATTCTAAGGGGCACTTCTTTTAAGTAGTCCTTAGTATTGATTTACCTGCTTCATTGTTAAATCTGTGTTAAATTATTAATTTGAGCTTCTTGCGTGTAACAGTCATAACTCATAAGTGTCCTTTTCATAAATTCCTAGACTATTATTTAGAATTTCTTTCACAATCAGAACATCTTGTTGCTTTGCTACCTATGGGTGCATGTGTGTGTGGTAGCTGTTGCTTTATATTCTTAAAGTAACTAAGAAAACATGGTTTAGAAAAGTAGTTACTTTGTGAAAATTAGTTTGGTGGTCAGGCAGGCAAGTTACACTATGTAGTAGGATGAAGCTTGACAATATTTCCGGTTCTATAAAAATCTTCATGGAAACTAACGGTTACCTTGGTGTGACTTCAACTGTTGAGATTATTATTCTCTTTTCTCTAACCTTTCTAGGTGGTTTTCACTTTTAAATTGTTGGGTGAATATGGAGTACATCTGACAAAGTTAGTAATATATAGATAACACACTCTACTGATTTGAACTATTTTGTTGAAGTTTTGGTGATGAAATAGGATTCCTGGGTTCAACTGTATATTTTGAGCGTGGATGGGTTATAGGTGTTTGATGAAATGCCTCCATTCTATGTTAAACTTTTTATTTACAATGTAAAGAAGCATTAGAATTCTGTGAAGCGCCTTCTTTGTTTGGTGATGCTTGGTATATTATGGAACGGGTGACAACTTGGGGGGCCAATTTGAACTTGTGCCACTTTCATTTTAAACATGTTTAATTTAACTCAAAATGTTTAGTAATTAATTTGTTTCTTTTGATGAATCACGTCATGTCATTTTTGGGTTGAACAGTTGTGCTTGTCAAATTTGGTTTTCAATCAATAATTTTGTCATGTTTTAAACTTCAATTCCCTTCAACAGAACAAGTTTTTGAGAATCAATCCTCTAAGGTGCTGCCCCATTTATGACATTTTTCTCCTCAACTGTACTATTTGATAGTTCTCTAGATCTTTATATCTGCTATTTTATTGTAATCTATTACTGTCTAACGGTGCATGCTATTTCTGCATCTCCTTTCCCTTGACTCCTTAGTGACAGCTTTTTGAGTAAAATGTTCATTATGGTATATGTATAGGATATATATGATATATATTATGCTCTTACCTTACTCTTATTTTCTCTGGCAGGAATGATTATGAAATGTTGTTGGCCCTTGATGACAACAATTCTCAACATGGTGCAACTGCCAATCAAATTAACAGCTTACCAGAGTCTGTGGTACAGGTATGTTGATCAGCATCCAAGCACTTGTCCATGTCATGGATGCTTCAAGTCAAGAAAGCATTTAGCTTGCACCATGTACTGCTTTTTGCATGTTCATTTGCTCACCTTATTTGTCTTCTGCTACGCATCTTGCAGACTGATAACTTTGAAGAGACCTGTGCTGTCTGCCTTGAAGCGCCAACTATTGGAGAAAAAATACGTCATCTTCCTTGTTTACACAAATTTCACAAAGATGTATGAATCCCATTCTTTACAACTTTAGAATCATTTTTTTGTATGCTTTTATCATAAACCACAAGCATTTGATTGCTTTATTTATTCTGTTGGTGCAGTGTATTGACCCTTGGCTCAGCAGAAAAACATCGTGCCCGATTTGCAAATTGTCTATAACTTCCTGATTTTGCACTATTGAATTTTGGGGCATCAATTATGATGACGCACCAATTTAGGTCGATATGCTATTGACCTTTTGGAAAGGTAATGATTATACATGTCCTTTTTTGCTATTCTAACAGAAATTGGTGCACTTGAATTCTGGATAAAACCTGTATGTTCTTTCTTTCTTCATTTAATACTAGATCTCATGTTGATATGTTGGGGAGTCTTTGGAATTTTAATGTAGATGTTATTCTTAATATAGATGGTCTTCAGGAGGCTTCCTCCTGTTATTTTGAAATTGATTTGTGGCTACCAGTTGAGCTAGCTTGTAGACTGTGGTTGAACCAAACCAAACCCCATCTGTTTGACTCTCTTTTTTAATGTCGCTTTTAAATGGTGTTAACATTCCCAGTTTTTTGACATCAAAATTTGAAGAACACATTTGTTTTGACATTTCTTTACAAAAATTATATATAAAAAAAATGCAACAGGAGTTCTCAACGTTATCGTCTCGAGTTCCAGTTCCTGAAAGCGTTAGTTGGTGGTGTGTGGATGATCTGCCAAAATCCGACCTCAGAAGAACTTCGTCACAGCTTTTAGTAACAAATAGAAGGATACTGAGCCCATTAAGTAGAAAGAACAATACCATCAGGAGAGCACTTAGAAGCTGGCACACAGATTGATCCCTTTTCCGATGACAGTATCGCCAATAGCCTAACCTGTTTACTGAGCTGTAAATCGATACAACTTCTTGTCTTGTGTGGTTCTGCAATTTTTTCCAGATTGAAAGAATAGTCTGAATTATGCCTGCACCCAGAAGGGCTACATGCTGACCTTGAAATTTTGCATTTTGCCATTGCTCTTATATGGCATATGTATCAGATGAGTGACTTGGGTTGTACTATATATATATATTTATTAAAAAATTAGTTCAAATTCAAAAATAAATTATTTAAAATTGTACAGTTTAATCTAAAAAGACACATTAAAATGATTTTTTAAACAGAATTATAAACATGTGTAATATTAGAAGAATGTCATCATCAACATTGCAAGATCATTACATTCTCTAATTGCTCTGAAATTTTAACATAATATATATAAATATATCAAGAGACTCCTTGTAAAATTCCATTTCAATTTAACAATCGAATTAAGAAATATTATTGATATTGTAAAATTATTCATTATTTTAAAAAAAATTATTTGACCGGAACATGCGGAACAAAACTGGAACATTCCAGCCAAAATTTGGAAGAACATTTTTAGAACATGCTAAAATTTAAGCAAGATAAAAACTATATTATTTTATCATATTTTTTTAACTGGTATAAAATATGTAGGTCGAACAAAACAAATTAACAACACTGGTCCATACATGCTTTACTGGGACCGTCCGCACAATGTACACGTGTACATGTCTGATCCAAGCTCCGAGTTTCCAACTGGATGAGTAAAATCCGAAAATGCAGCTTAGCCGAGCTGACATTTTTTGAGGTCGAATTTGCTGGTCGCTATAGTTAAGTAGGGGTGGTAGAGTTGAGGAAAGCAGGTGCAAGTGTGTATACTTGGATTCATATAAAAAATGAAGGCTAGCGAGTATGAGTTACTGTAGTTCATGGCATGAGAACATAAAGCCATCTGCCTTTTATTATGAATAATATACTGACCCTCGACTGCATTATTGAAGCTTCTGCGATATGCCATCATCGCATATCTATGTTGTATCCGGCGTGTCTATCGTGAATCCTTAGATAAGAGATTGTTGCTTTCGACTTTCCGACCGTTGCAGAGCTCATCACAACCATCCCCCCTTTCAAAAACAGCAGCAGCTCCCATTCCTGTGCCTGCATTTAGTGGCAGCAGCTGATCATATAAGCACAAGTTCCAGCAGCACTACGCGCATGGAGATAGAGAGGGAGAGGGAGGATACCTATGCACATTGACACTACCCCGAAGCGACAATCCCTACCACGGCGCTTCATCTCATGCAGTAAAGTAGCCACACATCGGGCACCTGTGACAGTTAACAGGCGATTAATTAGTCTGATCAAATGATTTAACAATTGATCTACCTCATATCCGTGTGTAAA
This sequence comes from Salix brachista, assembly GCA_009078335.1. Classification (NCBI taxonomy): domain Eukaryota; kingdom Viridiplantae; phylum Streptophyta; class Magnoliopsida; order Malpighiales; family Salicaceae; genus Salix; species Salix brachista. Next base: position 13,152,206 of record CM018574.1, on the reverse strand, counting down.
TTGAAAACCATATATTGATATATAGATGCTCATATCACAACGATCCGTTTAACAAAAAATTCAAAACTTTCAATGCTCTGTACAACTCTTAAGCAGATTTACAAGCAGCAAGAAACTGTTCCACCGTGGATACAATGATACTGTGATCCTGCAAAATCAAAACACCTAACTGGATGTGCATATTCCCTTCTTTCTCCACTAAACAACATCGAGTCCAATCTATTAGCTATTACCAGCCTTTGAGTGGAATAGAAAGATGGTTCGAATAACTATCACCATACATTTGAGTGGAATTCATTTTAACTTCAATTTTCCACAACAAAGTACCTGTTGCACCCAGAGGATGTCCAATGGCCATTGCACCCCCGTTAACATTGATCCTGTGTGAATCAAGCTCCAGCTTCTTACGGCAATAAACAAACTGGGAAGCAAATGCCTTGATGAGGAACAACAAAATTTAGTTAGACCCCAAAGCAGTGTTTGATTATGAAATATAACTGTGAAGTATTCATTTTCTTTTTACCTCATTTATCTCAAAAAGATCAATATCCTCAAGTTCTAGACCAGCAGCCTTCACTGCAGCCGGGATTGCAACAGCTGGGCCTATACCCATGATGGCAGGATCTACACCAACAGCAGCAAATGTCCTGCATGGCCAAAATAATATTAAATGGAAAAATGAGGAGGAGAATCCATTACTTATTCTCATCATTATTTTTTGATGAGGGGTGGGGGGCGCTTCGATGTGTTGGGTTTATAATCTTGTCACCCGCCACATCCATCCCCACTACCTTTGGTTTATTGCACTTTATAATAGAGAAACAATAAGTTTCTAGGAATTATATACCTGAATACACCAAGAATTGGTAGCCCTTTGTGCATAGCGACACTTCTTTTCATGAGCAACACAGCCCCAGCACCATCACTGACCTGGCTAGAATTCCCTGAAGAACCACCACATGATCGAGTGTATCAAAACAAACTGAAAACAAATGAAAAAAAGAAAGCGCACAGGATGCATACCAGCAGTGGTGGTCCCGTCTTTCTTAAACACAGGCTTTAATTTTCCCAGTTCTGTTAGTGATGCGTTTGGGCGAATCCCATCATCAACAGAGATTACAATGGGCTTCTCATCACCAGTTTTAGGGTCAACGATCTTCAAACAGAAAAATACCACCAAAAATCAGATATTACATATTCAATTCTTAAGCCAACAATGACCATAACATGTAGGCACATGACATAAACAGGATGATTTTTTTCTCAATACATTCAACTAAACATACCTTTGTAGGGACAGGGATGATTTCATCCTTGAATCTTCCAGAAGCAGTAGCAGCAGCAGCCTTTCTATGAGAATCAACCTAACAACAACAATTTGGCAATCTTATGAGAATCAACCTATCAACAACCATTTAAGAATACTAGTACAACAAATTTTGTTGTATACAGGCATAACAAATCAATTGCACTTACTGCAGCCTGATCCTGCTCCTGCCTTGTCACACCAAAACGATGTGCCACATTCTCTGAAGTAACACCCATGGGCAGAAGGCAATCTTGAGCCTTCTGGAAATCCTTCACCTGCCATAATCAACATAACCTTTAGAATCCAATCCAGATCAATAAATAATAAGAAAAAAACCCTTCACCAACAAGCCTTCTGAAACAAATTATATGAAGAGAAGTGTAAATACCTTCGGATTCACATCTCCATCCCATGCCATTGGATTAATCGTCATGGATTCCAGCCCAGCTCCAATTCCTATGATGAAATGATAAAAAACATGAAGCCTAATAACTAAAAGAACATTGAATACTACACCATAAAAGGCAGTTCAGGGGATCTCTTACCAATTTCATAGAACCCTGCTTTGATAGAAGCAGCTACATCAGCAACTGCCTGAAGCCCCGACGAACATTGCCGGTTGACAGTCCTTATCGGCACAGTTTCTGGACCGAATTCGAAATCCAATCAAGTAAGCAAGCAGTAATGCAATCAATACCCATCGAGAGATTCAATTCAAGAAACATACCAGGGAAACCAGCATAGAATGCTGCCATCCTGCATTCACTTGCTCTTTGAGATCCTGGGGCCAGCACCGAACCCACAACAATATCCCCAACTTCTCTTGGATCCACATTCGTCTTCTCTATCAATGCCTACACCAACAAATAACCATAACAACAACAAAAAAAAAACAATTCTTGTTATCCCAAAATCGAAAACTTATAATCAAAATCAAATAATAACCAAATTCAAAATTAAACAACAAAACAAACCTTCAAAACAGGTGCAAGTAAATCATCAGCATGGGTATCCTTGAAACCACCACGCTTTGATTTGCAAAGAGGAGTTCGATATGCTCTATATAACCAAAAATACAAATAAATTAAAATGCATAAAAAAATCAAGCTCAAATCACCAAGACCATCTCATTTCAACCACGTACTACTTACGCAACAATCACAACGTCATCTCCAAAAGCCGAAGTCCTTTGATACGCTGCACTATCTCCAGATAAACAAGCAGATGCCTGATTTCACAAACAACCAAGATCCAATTATTAAAAAAATACTCCAATTTATATCACTAAATAAATTTAGTATGAAAATCCAACTTATATTTAAAAAAAAAATGAAAATCAAACACAACAATATATCTCTCAGCATATTGATAAAAACAATATAGAGCAACATATTTAATAAATTACAACATCATAAGTCGATCCTTCGACTTTCATGATCAAAACTAAATCGGAAATAATCAAAATATCGACCAAACGATTAAACTTACAGAAAGAGCAGACTCAAAATTGTGAGAGGAGGGAGAAGGACGGAGGTGATCGAGAAGGACACGTTGCCTGTTGATTGCTTTCTCCATTTTTTTCTTCTTTCTCTGTCTAAGACGAAGATGAAGTTGATGCGTAAAGATCTCCTCTGTTGAATAGGAAAAAAAAAGGTGCTGCTATTTATATATTTTTCTAGGTTGGCGTTTGGCAGTCCCAGATACATGGATAGCAGAAGGGGGGGAATTCCACAATTTTGGATAAAATGATATTTTAAATATATACTGAGCCACCGTCCACTGGCACGTGTCTGTCATTCTTCTTTCTTTTCTTTGTTGTAGCAGGTTAGTTATAGGTAAGTCCTTATAGTTTCGTAATTCCCCACTCTAGTACTTGTAGTTTAAGACCTTTGATTGTCAAGTCTCACATTTATGAAAAAATCCGATTTGCCCCTTGTGTGTTAAATGGTTAAGGAAACTAATAGCATTTACGCTTATCAAGCTGATTTCGAGTTTTTTTTTTAATGTGAGTTTTATTGAATATGAGGAGATTGATATCACATATGTATAAAAATGATAAAAGAAAACACAGTGATAATTTTTTTTTTGACAGCATAATTTTTAAGTTTTGCAAATATTTATTTAAAAAAACTGATTATTTTTGCAAATACGATGTTTTTTCACAGTATTTATTGTTTTTTTATATTTTTTTACTTTTTTCTTATTATAAGCATTATTTTACAATTAAAGTTTTATATTTATATGTGGTTATTTAATAGAAAAAATTTGTTGATTAAATTGATTTGGTGTGGCTAAAAATATTTTAAGAGAGCTATAGATTTGCTTTTTGGAAAAAGAAAAACTACCTTCCCAAGCAGCACAGGAGTTTATTTGACAATGCACAAAAATATAGGGATCAAACATATTTTAGCCTCTTAGGGTAGACGACAGACTTTGGGGTCCTTATTTATATCCATGAATGACGGGCTCCCCTTTCACGAAGCAAAGGCAGAGTTAAGAAAATGATGCCATGGTGGACAAGGACAGGGGGGTGCGGTGGGGTCGAGAGCGATATGGGAACGCGTGCCGGATTGGGAAAAGGTTGGGATAAAACGCAAGCTGGGTTGGTTATGTCATCCAATTCGATGCAAAAAATGGTGAGAAGGAAAAATTAACATTCCCTAATTTCCGGATATTATTACAAAAATTCCCAAACAAGATAATGGGGAATTCTTGTCATTACATTTTAAAAATGTTTTAGAAAAAAATTTATATTTTAAATTAAAAAAATAATAATATTTTTATGTGTTGATGTCAAAATTATTATTTTTTTAAATAATTTATTTTAATATATTTTTAAACCAAAGATATTTTCAAAATCAATTTCAATCACTCTCAAATAATCACATTGTCACTTGTATTTATCATTTCTTAAAACCAGATCTGAACATTTAAGGAGTTTAGAGAGTGTATTTGTCATAATTTTTTAAAATGATTTATATTTAGTATTATATTAAAATAATATTTTTAAAAAAAAAATCTTTTTTCTATTATCGCATCAAAATAATTTAAAACATTAAAAATATTTAAGAAAGCTCAAGAAGAGGTGGCCACTTTGCACTTATGTTTGTAGAGAATCGTCGCGTGCCTCACCACTTTTTTTACTTGCACTTGTTTTGTACTTCTGTTTTTTTTTATAAGTGCAGGAATTAAAATAATAAATAAATGAAGGAGTTAATGTTGAATGAAAGTACATGGAAGTATAATATGAACCACTTAACATTTATCATTTTCTTTTTAGAACGCATAATTTGTAATTTATACTTTGTAAAATAACATTTTTTGCTCTTGCAATGAGCTTCAACCCTTATTTACATTTCAAATAATAATAAAAAATAGATAGATAAATAGATAAGTAATTGAAAAATAATATTTATAGAGAGCTCTAATACAAGATGCTTTGACATGATAAATATTTAATATTTAAATTATATAAAGACCTTATCTTGAATAATGAAGAATTTATATGTTTAAAATTATTTGATGTAGATAAAACATTATAGTATGAGGGTTATAAATAATCCTCTATCCACTGTAACTACAATATATTTTTTTAAATATGATTACGAACGTGTTTTTGCCCTGTTAACACCAAAAACTAGACAAGTAATTGAAAAATGATTTAATAAAGAGTTGTAATATGAAATATTGAGATGAAATATAAATTTAAATCTTCTTGAACCATGAAAATCATATAAGTTTATAATAATTTAATTTAGAGAAAAAAAAATCTTCTTATGATTAGGATTGGAATTACAACTAATCCTCCATCCACTATATTTTTTTTATTTTAAAATATGTGTTTAAACCTAGTTTTTCTAAATATGATTTTGAGTATACTCCAACCCCTTCTTACATCCAGAATCTATATAAAAAAAGCAAGTAACTGAAAAAAAAATGCAAGTAACTGGAAAAAAAAATACTAATCTCTATGTGCAGAGGAAGGGGAGATAAATTTGGATTTGTTTTCTTTATTTTCATAAATATTTTAGGTTTTCTTCAGAACAATTTTATTATAATATTGTTCATTTCTAAAATATTTTTACGGAAGAATATTAGCAACATTTAGAATTATCTAAAGCTTATATTATTTAGCGAGAACTATATATCAAAGAATTATCTCATCTAAAAATTTAAATTGTGAGGTTTAAAAATATAATTTATTTTATTCTCTAATACTATTATTTATTGTTATAATAAAATTAAATATATAAATCGACAATAAAATATTTTTTTGTTCTTTCCTCGTAAACCATTTTTCATATCTTATGTAGGGGTTTGCCTCACTGCCTCATCCCGTATTTTTTGTTCTTTCCTTTCTTTTTTAATGGCGAGGTGAGTCTACTGTATCTATGTTTTTTCTTGCGTTGTTGGTACCGATGCTTGCACCAAGATTGAGTGGTGGGAAATCCATTTTTTTTTTTAAAAAATTAAAAAAAAATTGCAAGATACAAACCATTATTAACTAGTAATAATATAATAATCATTTTGCTATTTTTTAAATAAATATTGGTTTTGTTACTGGGTAATTTGTTTTTTTTATAAGATTTATTAATCATTGAGAAATTGATTTAATGAAAATTTGTATTTTTTTATCTTTCTAAATATAATAAAATAACAAAATTACCTTTAAAATATTTTTTTAGAGCGACATCTGGGTTTGTGTTATACTTTTCACCTTTTAATATAATTACTTAATCACCTTTAAAAGCAAAAATTCATTTTTTTATTTATTGAAATACCTTTTATTTTGATAAAATTTTCTAGATTGGAGCATTTTTATTTTATCATTTAATATTAAATTAGTTGAGTCCCTAAAGGGCATGACGTGATACCAAAGGGTCTATGATATGCATAACAGATCTCGAGTTAGAGTCAGGATGTACATTCTTTGTAAGAACTTGAGATAATTAGGGTTTTACTCACTCATCTACACTTACAAAGTATATTTTCCGAAAGGTAAGATTTCCTCGCATAGAAAAATAATTAAATTGGTTAAAATTGAACATTTTGGTTGAACCCTAAGCCTATGATTTAATGGGTTCATTCAAGTTAAGAGATTGACTTGAACTTGTTTCTTCTTCTTCTTCCTTTGTGCTCATGATTTTTATCATTTAATATTTATTTATTTTTAAATTTTATCTCTATTGTTTTCATGACTTATCAATTCAAAATTTGGATTTAATTTAATTTACGATCAATTAAGACCCCATCAAGGATCGACTGGGAAGAGAAGAAAGGATAAACACCTAACCGAGTTAACTTATTTTGACTGTGTTCATTACCCGAGTCTTGTATAAACCAACATCTTGAATAGATTTTTCATTCATATTTTTTAGTGAATTGTTTTGTGACTGAAATTTACAACATTATACACATTTTGTTCTTTATATCATTTTTTCAATGCTCTAATGTTGTTTTTGGTTTTATTTTCAATCATAATAATAATAAATAATAACAATAAGAACGATAAATTATTATATCACTGCAAGAAAAAAAGAGTGAAAACTGCAGATTTGCAAGGTAGTGAAACCAAAGTATAATAAAATCAAGAAAAAAATATTAATTAACCACTTGAATATATCAAAATGATATTTTTATTTATTTTTTTAAAATTATTTTTAATATCAGCATATAAAAATAATCTAAAATCCTCAAAAAAATGTAATCTAAAGTAAAAAATAAAATAATTTTTTTTAATTTTTTTCAAAAAAACTTTTGAAACGCAATGACTTGATATTGAGTTTTATTTTATTTTTGAGAAAAAATAAAAATATATTTTTTAATTTTTAATTAAAGTTTTTGGTATTTTTAATTATTTTCATGTACAAATATCAATAATAATTCCTAAAAATAAAAAAATATTATTTTAATATATTTTTAAATAAAAATTATTTTGAAACATCATTCTCCAACATTCTCAATCAAACACTTAAACACCTGTTTTCTGAACGTGTAGCAGTAGTGGGTCAACAGACAAGCATACTGCCCACCTGAAAGCAGCGATCAATTAATGAAGTTAAAAAAGCTTCCATTGCACGTGCAAAGATAAAGTCAAAGTGTGAGATCACAAGGAATCACAATTTTGGTCATGACACGTGCCAGTCCTTGTGCATGGCCTTTTTTTTCTCCCCCCACGAGGCTTGTTTTTGGCTAATTTTTTAACTCCATTTTTGCGTGTATGGTAATTTTATGGAAACGTATTTTTTATTAATAAAAAAATAAGGGTTTTGCTAACAACTAACAAGTGCCCTTGGAAATTAAATTTTATTAATTCATTCACAATTAATTTGTTTAATGATTGCATTTCACAAGTTTAAAAGGTTAATGTAGCTCAACATGTTTTCTATCTTAATTTATTTTTTATTTTTATCATTTGATATTATTATTTTTTTAAATAAAAAATCCATCATTCATTACTAACATTCTCTTTACTTTTATTTATTCAATAGATTTTATGGTTGTCTGTTTATAATTGGATTTAATAAAAAAATAAATTTAAAAAATAAACTTATTAAATGCATGGGGGTAAATTGCTAATTTCGTGAGATTAAATATCTTGGTTTATACTTGTTTTTTTATTTTTTTCAGTTTTGTTTTTAGTTGTTGTTAATTACTTTTGTTTCCCCATTTATTTACACAAATCATTCTTGATTTATTGAGTTAAATACATGCATAAATTTTTAATTTATATTTAATGTATATTTAATCTTTTTATTAAAACAATTCATCACGACACAAAATCACTTGTCAAATAAGTGAGTATGCGTTTGACACTTTGACTAAAACCTAAATTGAAACTACTATGTATCTGTAGACAATGTTGTCGGTGATGCATATATCCACGTGTCCTCACCTCCTTATTAGCGTTTCACCCCCCACCCCTCTCCGATATCCCTTATAAACTCGCACCCTGGACGAAACATAATTTATATAGACCCCTTTGCCTCCTCTATCATGTCTCTAGCAATGCAAGGCTCCCTCCACTTCTCCACCACCACCACCACCACCACCCCTCCTACGACCAGACCCTCAACCCCTAAACATCCACCATTGATCTCATGCAAAATCCTCATTAACCCCTCCAAGAAAAATGTTAGTCCCATAAAACTGTCACTGGCGGCACCACCAGTATCATTGCCAGAAGCGGCACCACCATTTCTTGAATCTGGATCAACATCCATCCCTACAGAAAAAACTAGCCCCCCAACTCATCTAAACTCTTTTCAAAGTCTCGCAGCTGCTGTTCTAGACAAGATCGAGACCTTAGTAATTGTACCGTTTGAGAAAAAAGTAGTATTGCCGAACACGGTTGACCCAGCTGTTCAACTGTCGGGTAATTTCTATCCGGTTCAAGAGTGTCCAGTTCATCACAGTCTGGAAGTTGTGGGGCAGATTCCTGATACCTTACGTGGGGTTTACTTACGCAACGGCGGTAATCCTCTGCATGCACCAACCGGAGGACACCACCTGTTTGATGGTGACGGCATGATCCATGCTGTTACCTTGGGCTTTGGAAACCGAGCCAGCTATTGCTGCAGATACACCCGCACAAGCCGGCTCGAGCAAGAAGCCCGACTAGGAAGGCCTCTGTTTCCCAAGCCAATTGGTGAGTTGCATGGTCACTTAGGCTTGGCTCGGCTGGCTCTTTTCATGGCTCGAGCTGGAGTCGGCTTGGTTGATGGGACACGTGGCAGTGGTGTAGCAAATGCCGGGCTTGTCTATTTTAACGGTAGATTATTGGCCATGTCAGAGGATGATCTTCCTTATAATGTTAAGATCAAGAGTGATGGCGATGTGGAAACGATCGGACGGTTCAATTTTGATGATCAGCTTGATTGTCCCATGATTGCACACCCTAAGTTGGACCCTGTAACTGGTGAGCTCCATGCACTTAGTTACAACGTTATCAAGAAACCCTATCTAAAGTACTTTAGATTTGATGCATGCGGTAAGAAGTCATGTGACTTGAGTGTTACATTGGACCAGCCAACTATGATCCACGACTTCGCAATCACAAAAAGTTTTATAGTGATCCCGGATCACCAAGTCGTGTTCAAGCTCTCCGAGATGATTCGAGGCGGGTCACCCGTAATTTATGATCAAAACAAGATTTCACGGTTTGGAATTTTGTTGAAAAATGCTGCTGATGATTCAAGAATTCAGTGGATTGACGTTCCAGATTGCTTTTGTTTCCATTTGTGGAATGCATGGGAAGAAAACTCTAATGACGGAGACAAAATTATTGTTGTTATCGGGTCGTGCATCGACCCGCCTGATTCCATCTTCAACCAATCTGAACACCCGCTTCGAAGTGCGTTGTCTGAAATCCGCTTGAATTTGAGGACAGGAGAGTCAACTAGAAGGGTTATTGCCGGGGGTATGAATTTGGAAGCGGGCCAAGTAAACCGAAGGCTTCTAGGTCAAAAAACCCGGTTCGTTTACTTGGCAATCGCAGAACCCTGGCCGAAGTGTAGTGGAATTGCAAAAGTTGATTTGGAGACCAATGAGGTGACAGAATTTACATATGGTGCCGGTAGGTTTGGTGGCGAGCCATTTTACGTGCCGAGAATTGGAAATGTTGGCGATAATGGAGTAAGTGATCATGACGACGACGGCGAAGGGTTCATAATGGGTTTCGTGAGAGACGAGAAAAAAGAGAGGTCAGAATTGGTGATAGTGAATTCATCAAGCATGAGTCAAGTAGCTTCGGTGAAAATGCCCACTAGAGTGCCCTATGGGTTCCATGGTACTTTTGTTTGTGAAGTTGATTTAAAAGAACAAAGCGTGTGATACATAGCTGGCTTAGCTTTCTGCTGTCTCGTCAAAATAAATTCTCGGAGCAGCAGAGCATGTGTCTGGTTGCCGCGTAGAGCGCTCATCAAATAATCGATGGTTACTGTAGCCTTTTTGAATGGTTTGATGCAAAGTATAACCAATTAAGCTTTTTGCATGTTTTAAAGGCTGTATGGGAATTTTCTTATTTGTTAATTATGTATAGGATGGCTGGCTGCAGTGAAACTTAACCATGTTTAAGCCTACTGCTGATGAATTATAATGGGGAGACAGTTGAATTTGAAACATCATAAGATAAGATAGAGCCCCATTAATTCCAATCCAACTTTTGCACATTTTCAACCCTCAGACGTCATTCTATTTTTTAGTCAACTATTTTTTATGTGAGGAAATCCTACTGTCTATAAAATTATTTTATAGGGTAAAATGATTTTATAGGGTAACATGAGCAAGTAAAATCTTCATTATTACGGATTTTTATAAAAAAATATATATCCTGACTCGAACCCGAAATTTATTATATAAATCATAAATCTTCTACCATTACATGACGCTTTTTTAATCAACCGTGGTAGCTAGCAAAAACCTATTTAGTTATTGTTCAGGAGATCAATAAATATCATGCTTGAAGGTATGGGCTCTCAACATCTAGATGTGGTCCAATCCTTGAAGTTGAAGGAAAAAAAGATTTTGTTCGATGAAATCTAGTCTCCGTCAGTCAAATACCACGGGTGTTGGGCTAATTGACTGTTTTAAAGTGTAATTGAAATTGTTTTTGAAAATAATTTTTGTTTAGAAATATATTAAAATAATATTTTTTATTTTTTAAAAAATTATTTTAACATTAGCACATTAAAATAATTTAAAAATATTATTTTTTTTAATTTAAAATAAAATAAAAATTATTATTTTTTAAATTACTTTCCAAACCCACTCCCACCCACCCTCTAAGTGGTGAACGGCTTGTATCCCCTCGGAGACGAGCTAGCATTCAAATCCTACTAGAGCCATCGTTTTCGGTAGGGAGGGTTTCTCTTTGCTGGAAACAATTTAACCACAATTTGTATTGCCAAAAAAAAGAAGATCCGTTAATATTTTCATTGTTTAAAATAAAAAGAGATATGTTTTTCATTCTTTAGTTATGTCTTTAACTGTTAGAAATTTCGGTAGCTTTTGTTTTTTAAATTGTTTTTCATCTAGAAAAACATCAAATTAATATTTTCTGCATGTTTTTTTATGATTTTAATATGTTGTTTTTGTTGTTATATATATATATATATATATATATATATATATATATATATATATATATATAAATTTTAATGAAGAATATTTTAAAAAAACACCAAATTCACAGTAAAACCCATAGAATTGCTGACACGAACAGCATTAAGGACTCGGCACCAAAGTCAGGAACAAGTTATAATGATCGTATCCATATTTTCTTTTTGGCCTACAAGGATTTTATCTACAACGACGGCTCGATCGCATCAAAGTCACTCAGGAACTCTACGACAACATTTTCCTAGTAAATGTTTTTGATATGGCAAGATTTTTGTACGACTTCACAAGGGATGGCTCTCATCTATTTGCAAAATTAGGTCGCTTTGGTTGGAGTGATGCTGACATATTTCGCAGCCTATCTGTTATCTCTGTAAATGATGGTCTGGCTTCTGGATGAGAGGCCCAGCATTCTTCCATCAACGTTCTCCATTCTGTATCACAATGTTCTGGTAGTGGAGGCCTCAGCGTGTTACTGACAATTCCACCTTCATTCAGAAATTCCACAATGTGTAAGATCTTTTAAAAAATATTGTTTTTTCTCTTCCTTGTATTTATATCTCTTGTATTGATAGTTACGAGTTGCAGAATTTCTGGGTTAAGGGCCTGACCTATTATGGCGCCGAATTGCATGTTGGCATATGGCTCTTCACCAGTCAGGATCTCCCACATTACGATTCCAAACGAGAAAACATCAACCTGTAAAGGAAGATTTTTCAAATTTGCTGGCAATTGCGGTTCAAAACTTTATTAAGAAGTTACAGACTTCATTCTTGATATACTCGAAATTCCATGATATAGAAGTCACAAGTACTGTGCTAACCTTCTCAGACACTCGGTTGCTGTTGCCATCCAGTAACTCTGGTGCCATCCATGGAAGGGTTCCCCGCACGCCACCAGATACGAGCGTGTTCCTTTTAATTTTTGACAAACCAAAATCTCCAACCTGGAGAACAGGAAAATTACATGTATGAATGGGACTAATGGGACTAGAGTGTATAAAGCTGAGAGAAACTCTTTTGAAAATTGAAAAGTTGATAATAGAAGACATCAGAATAAAGGAAGGAGTAAGGAGTGAGAGGTTTCTGCAAACATTACCTTGCATATGGGGCGTTGGGGATCCCTTAAATTGACAAGCAAATTGTCGCACTTCAAATCAAAATGAATGATATCTTTCAAATGCAGATATTCCATGCCAAAAGCAGCATCCAGAGCGATTATCAGCTTTTTTCGACGATCAAGCGATCTGTGCAGCGAAGAAAGGTTCTAGCGTATTTCATCATAAATGGTACAAGCAAGTAAAGGAATCGAAGGCCACCAACTCACCTGTCCTTCTTTTGTAGGACACGCCTCAATGATCCATTTACCATGTATTCAGTCACAGTTGCCATTGTTCCCCCGGGGCCGTCAGGGACCACTCCATAAAATGCTAACACATTTGGATGATGAAGATCTGACAGGATGCGTGCCTCTCTCCAGAAGTCTCTTCTCTGCATAAACAGGCAGGGTTAATTAGATTTCCACTCAGAAAGCTTGTCTAAGAAGAAATCCAGTTGCTAAGATTTCTAATTCAACAAAAGGTTATGAGTTGTCTGGTCTTGACTTTTTTCTTTTTTATTTATGAAATTTAGACAACTACATGAATTCTTCTACCATGAACAACCCACTATTATCAAGTGAAATAAATTATGATGGAAAGGAAATACTTGTTCTAAAACTTATGATTACAAGGACTAACCAATCGCTCTTGTTCTGATGAATTGCCTGAAAAACAACTGCTTTTGATCTTTTTAATAGCAACATCAGTACCTCTCCATTTCCCATAATAAACAGTTCCAAATGTTCCAGATCCCAATTCTTGCACTTCTTCAACATCTGCATTCTTTATGATCTGCAAATCACGTGTGTGAAGCTTTCAGTTAGTTTAATTTCTCCCTTTTGAAATGAAAAAAATGCCATGAACATGCACCATCTAAATGATGGTAGAGAGTTGAATTCATGAGCACATTTTGATAAAAAAAAAAAGTAATGATATTCAGGTCACATTTGAACTAGTAGAGGCTTCCAAGTTTAGGCTTCTTTTTCACTGAAATGAAGGTTTGTGTGAAAACAGCTGGAACTGGAATTGGGGACCAAAAGCATCCCCCACAAGTAGCTAAATGAAATCTTTGACAGATTAGCTTGCAGCACGGGCATTATAGGATATTTTCTGATTGATGAATCAAAAAAAAAAAAAAAAACCCAAAGATGTGAGACTTGTGAGATATTTTATCCGAACCTGCAGTCGATAGATGCCTGCTTCTATTTCAGCCATCGCAGTATCACTAATGGAATCACTTACGTCTTTGTCATCACCTTCAATATCCTGAAAAACAAGGGGTCAGAGAGGTAAAACAGACCAGAAAATGAAATATAATACACAGAGAGAATCCAAACCAAAAGGAAACAGGTTACCTCAGATTCATATTCTCGACCCGTGCTTTCTACCTCAATATCTCCATCAGATTGAAATCCCTCTGCGAGCTCTTCTTCTACTCTTGGGACAACATTCAAAGACAAGGGGATATCTGGAAGAGTTGTTCCAGTAACATCCTCAACAATTACCACCGGCTCTGCTATCCTATCATCATGATGGTCATATAAAGTCTGTGACTGGACATACAGAGCATCTCCATCGATTGATTCCTTATACGATAGTCCCCTGTCATGAATCTTTTCGACCTTTTCTTTATAATTCACTGGGTCTTCACGAAATGAGGAATCCAATCTACTAGAAGCACTCCTGTCGGATTTCTGAGTAGATATTTTGAAATTAGAGGAAATTATTATTTGCAAGTTTTAGTTCAGATCGGGAAAATCTTGCTATGGACAGCTATACTTACAGAGCTGGGAACTTTTGGCCCCTTGTCCCTTGATCCAAGAGATGCAGAAGGTGGATATTCAGGATCCCATTGGAGAGTTCGTTGATCATCTATGCTCTCAGTCATAGCACACTGCCGTTCCTTGGCTACGTTTTGGCTCTCAACAAATAAATTAGGTGCATTAATGTCTGATTGGTGACTCTGAGGGTGCTCCCTCATAGCATCTGCATGATTTTCGGAAGTGTCAACTCGAGCAGCAGAAACCATTTTTCCATATTCCTGAGAATCTAGAGGATGATGATAAGCACTTGGTGGGAAGTTTAAATTCGGCAAGTTCCCATGCACCATGGCATTATCATTTAGTGCAACTTCAACATTTCCTTCATACTGTTGTCTGTCCACATCAGAATAGTTAGCATTCCTGTTCATCCACTTCAGCTCCTCTTGCTCCAAGTCCATATAACTCATCTCTTCACCGCAATGATTCTCGAACTTCATTAATTGGTGTTTCTCATCCATTATAATTGGTGCCAGCACTGGCCTGTCTAAGGGTGAGTTTGGCATTTTCAGTGCAGGTGATTTTTCTGCTTCTTCCAACCATTTTTCTGCCACCTCACCATTTTCCTGCAACTGTGAGTCAGAAAATGCCCTTTCCATAATCGCAGGCCAGTCCGAATTCATAGAATTTTGAGGACGTAGTTGATAAGAAAGGAAATCTCCACTCTGGCTACGATTAAGAAGATGCATTTCAAGTTGTTTGCTACTCTGATCAGTTTCCCCTGGATATTGGTGATAAGAAGCTTGATTCACCAATGGGACTGGCCCATGAGGAAGATTATTATAATATGCAGTGTCAAACGGAAGTTTTTCCGCGGCAAAAGTACCGATATTTTTATTATTGTCAGGGAAAGGTTGATCAACATAAAATAAGCTTTTAGAATTCTTATGATCTCTGTACTGAATGTTAGCTGGACTCACAGGAGGAGATGGATTCTTATAATCTGAAGCTGTTCCTAGGTGGCTTGCAGAACTCTGACCGCTAGAGCTCTTCTGGGGACTGTGTTCCAGCATGCCATTAACAGCAACAAAGTACTGGCTATCAGCATTGCACTGTTGTGAGGTCTTGCCTTCAAAAGAATTTGGGCTGCCAGGTTCACCGGAAGAAACAAGAAATATACGCAGTCTTTGCGAGCCTCCATTTTTTTCAAGCCCTTGATATTCCTCTATCATGTGATGAAGATCTTCATCAGAAGAAACAGAAATGAGTGCATCGAGATCCTCACCAGGGAGCTGGTACTTGATCGTATGTGATTGGTCACAAATTACCAAAGTTTTCTTTGCAAGCTCCTCCCATGTGACATTATTTCTGATGGATATGATCCTCGTTTCTCCACCAACATATCTAAGCTTCCCATCATTTGGCCTTGGCATTATCCTCCCCCCAAAGCTGCATAGCAATTTCATTTTTCCAGGGAAAGTACTTTCTGAAACTCTAGCTCCAAAAGGCTGGCATGGCCAAGGGATTTCCGGAACACTAGTAGGTGAACTGGTCGGACCTAAGGTTACTCGACCAGAATTATTTGTTTCATCAACATAGTTACTTGGTTTTAGTGCATTGGGAACATACTCGCGGTGATATCTGCCTGCATTTTCAGTATAAGCCCAATTTTCTAGTTCAGTGGCATGTCCTGTGGCTTCTGTCCTGGAAACATGATCTAAAGCATCACAATTGGAATCCTTTCTCCTTACCCCACTAGTGCCGGCATGATTTACAGAACCCGCCGGACTGTTCTGATTATAATTGAATCCCATTTGCCCTGGCTGGTTATGATCCACCACTCTTCTTCGAGCAAATTGGGGTGAAAACTCTTCACCTGTCTGTACAGAAATATAATGCACATTTCTATCCGCAGCAACTCTGTCCCTAGTCGCAACTTTCATTTCATCTCCAGAGAACTGCTGGCCTGAGGTACCGGGCGCCTCGTGTGCCATGGTCTATAAAAGAAAGCTCACTTTTAATACAGTTGCATATGAACATTCACTAGCCTGTCAAGCCTTTTCTATCTCTCTCAATGCTCTTCCAAATTCGACCATAAAACAATTGTCATTAAAAGAATAGTAAAAATAACCACAATTCACTTTGATCTTTTATGCAAAATCATCCATCAAACAGTTTATGGAAACTAAAAGTTCAACCTTAATTTTATGAATCAAGCAATGAAACAACGAACCAGATTCAATCCATACAGCAACCAAAGGATCAAGATATATCATCAACAATGCATTCATCACATTGCAAAATAAAGGGCAAAGAAGAAAAACAAAATTAAGAAATTAAAAATTTCCTGCATATAAGATTAGTTAGATGCGGCAAAAATATTGAACTATATATGTACAAGAAATAGAGTAGAACATGTGCTGAAATGGGTACCTTCTTCTTTGTTGGAATTCGCGGTTTTATGTGAACATGAAAATGATTGAAGATTGTTCCATTGAAGAGGAGGAGGAAAGCCAAAAGAGAAAAAATGAGTATGAGATCAAGTTTTGTTGAGTTTGGAGGATTTGATGGAGAAAGAGAGAGCGTTGCATGAGAGACGGAGCTTATAAAGGGAGAGCTTAAAATAACGTGGACAAAAATATGAGGAGTGCGCGCACATAACTGTAAACTACAACCAGCTTAAACTCTCTCCCTTTATTAATAATCTGGTGGATAATTTGGTTTATGTTGTTTTTTAAATTGATTTTTATTTAGAAATATATTAAAATAATTTATTTTTAAAAAGAAATATTTTTAATATTAACAAATCAAAATGATCTAAAACACCAATTTTTTTAATTAAAAAAAAATTAAAAATATTTTTGAAACACAATATCAAACCCACATTAAACTTTGTCAAGCTTGTAGTTCTATCCGAGGCCCGACCACCCTACCCATTAGCTCAGTCTAAGTGTAAATAGATGTTAATCTAGAATTAATTTAATTAGACTCGGTTCATTTCCAAGTCATTTGTGATTCATTTGATTCAGTAAAATTCAATTCAATTTTTTAATTTCTTAAACAATTTTTTTTATAAAAAAATTGGAACAATGACTTCGACATTACACCAAGTTCACTTGGTATTTGATTTAATAACTATGTTTTTTTAATTGCATGTATTTACTAATATAAAATTTTAAATTAGTTAATATCAAATTTTTACATCACAAAATTAAAAAAAAAGAAAAAGATTCTCTATCGTTCGTGCATGCCTTTACCTAGGGAGAACGGAGAAGTGGAGGCGCATGAAAACAATATGAAAAGGCAAAACATAGAACAGAGGTCCTTATACTTTTGTTCTGAAAAAATATGGTATGAACATTCGAGTCAAAAATAAATGAATTAACGAACTATATTTGATATTTGCTAAGGAAATTAATTTATGGTAAATTATCAAATATATAATGTCTTTTCTTTTAAAAAAATATACAATTTTAAATTTTATATATATATAAAATAAACTTATACTAAAAGATAAAATAAAATAAAATAAAATAAAATAAAACAATGTAATTATTCTCATTGTTATTATTAATCCTTCATATTTTATGCAGCGCTCAAAACCAATTATCATGAAGTGTAATAATGATTATAAGCTTATGAAGTGAATTAGCCATGTGCCCCCGCATTACAGGGATGATATAATTTTAGTTACTAAATCAATTTTTTAAAGAAATTAATTATATCATCATAATCTTATTTTTATCTTATTGTAGTTGTTAAAATTATATATATTTGAAAATAAATACTAATAAATATCGTACTCACAAAAATATTTAGCTTAAACTTTGTATATATATATTTTTTTGTAAAATTTCATTTTTTAAAATTTAATTTGGTATCAATTTTTAAAATCTTTATTGATTGAAATTGAGAAAAGATAAGAAAATAACGGTAATGATTTAAAAAAAAACATATAATATATTTTATTTTCTTGATGCATATCGAGTTTAAAATTTTAATTAATATAAAAAATACTATTGCATTTGATTTCATGATTTTGTTAAAAATAACTTATTTTAAAAAATAATAAGGAATCACATAGTGAACTCATATACTATCATAAACTTTTGAACAATTTAAAGGATTTTAAAATGGGTTGATCTAGTATAAAAGTTGAGCATCTTGATTTTTCTACCCTATGATACATAGTTTAAAAATTCCAAGAAAGCCCAGGAGCTGACCCAAAAGGCATCAAGCTCGGCACATGGGCCCACGAAACATGAAAAAAGAAACCCATTATATATATATATATATAAAATCAAGCTACTTGCCGATGACAATAAATGGCATCATCCGATCTCTTAAAAGAAGACGTAGTGCCCTCAAGAATATGTTTCGTTTCCTGGACAAGCCTTTATCATTAGGACCAGAGCAATTATAGTGTTTAATTTAAATTCAATTAATAGATAAATTTAATTTATTTTGTTTTCTATATTATGTCTGTTACCTGAATCTTATTTCGTCAGAGATCTTAAAAAAGGTTAGATGGGTATTAAATTTAGTAGAATCTTTTTTATTTTCTAGACATTGTATTATCATGAATTCAAATATCACCTGTTTCCCTCTTATCAACTCCCGAGGATGTTTCTGGCAAGCACAAGCAGCAACCATTGATTTGTGTTTCTGTAACATAAAAATACATGCTAACAGGGAGCGATAAATAATCCTGAAGTAAAAGGGTTGCTGTATATCAGTAGACTGATGTCCAAATAACAGCGACTGTGAGCATTTCTATCCATGCAGCGAACCACGTCCATCTAGCTAACATATCAGCAGCTTCATTTGTTACACCTCCGTCTCCAGGCCTGCCACTTCCCTGTTGTATAGAATAAAAATATATATTAATAGGAATGTCAAATCCTGATGATGATGATGCGGGTTGTATTGGAGTTAAATCTTAAGTTCGGAAATCACTTCTAAAGTTGAATCGATGCACAATTCAGGCGGCCGCACGACATATATTTGGTCACCGTGACTATCGCCCCTGTAAATATCCTGGTTCCTGTGCCAAGTCCACAATGCATATGTGGAATTCACAACCTGCAATGAGAACAAGAAGATAATATTCAAGAAATAGAGAGATTCAAACTGCAACTAAATGAAGCCACTCTAGCTTCTTGCAGGCCTTTACTGGTCTAACAAGATCGGCAAATATGAACTCCAGATGCACACGCACTAATACTCATGGATATGTGTGTGCGTGCATGCATTTCTGCTATCAGATTTCCATAAACCTGCACCTGTTAACAGGTTTTTGAATGAAAATACATGGAAGAAAACAAACAGCGGAAAACAAATGCTTCAATCCGTTAGAGAATAATATAAATCATATTTTAGAGCTTCACTTAACAGCATAAGCTTTTAGGTGGGATGGTTCCTTAACATGGTATTAGGGTCTTGTTGACCCGTCGGTCATGAGTTTGAAGGTAATGTGGGTCTATGAAAGTTTCAAACCCAAAAGACTTTCACTTGAAGGAGTGTTAGAGAATAATATAAATTATATTCTGAGGTCTCACCTAACAACTTAAATTTTCAGGTGAGATAGTTTCTTAACATAAAGGGAAACAACTGGTGTTACCAAAGGTTTTGGAGAGGCAAAAAATCCTTCTACAAGGAGATTTATTTGAAGCCAAGTCTAAACTTCAGGCTCTGGGCCTTGACTTTGGTCAAGCATTGCCCGGCCAATCGATAAAATGAGGCTGTCGTGAATGAGCTAGCATCTGGAACTTCAAGGCGTGTATCATTTACATGAAAACACACCCAGTGTATCACATGAGAGCAAATTCAAGAATTAAAGCACTCGCAAATTCTGAAACAAACTGACTGGAAAAACTACATGGAGGAGTTCATGACACTTTAGGCTAAGACCATACCTCGAGTATTCCATGCCCAAAGCTGCTCTCTCTAAATGCACTCCACTCAGGCTGCTTGTCCCAGCAAAATTTGCCCTCAGCGGGACCAGAAGAAAAATTAATATGACACACCCCTCCAAATTCTGGCATGTTATCCCCAGCTGATGGACAGTTTCCAGGTTCATCAGCATGATCGACATCAATTTTCTCAATATTTCCACCATCACCAACTGTTATGTAAACGGGGCCACATGGATCTAATGTGTAGTTAAAGACTCTGTTCATCCGCTCATAAGCATGCACCTGTAAAGTAGATAATATTTGATGTTCATTTATAAAATAGATGATAATCTTGGCAATAATTTTAGCTTCCTCCCATGTCTCCAAAACATCTCCATATAAAACATAATGTTAACAAAAGATATAACTGGAATATTGATGTATATGTTCATCTGTCTTTGAGAACGGAAGAATGCTATGCAATTGAGATGCCCGACTTAACTACTTGAAGCTTTTGTTTATGAGGCATCACATAAAATTTGTAAACACAATGTGCGAACTTCCAGCAACAATTACTACACTTTAATTATTTCTTCGGTGGATAGGGTTCCTTAAAAGACTCTTAAATGATGTTTTATTTGAGAGCATAATTCCTTTTAACCAGTAAGTTATTCTGTAAAACAGAATGTTGTGAACCTTGATGCTTGAGAAAGTGTATGAACTTCAGTAATAGGCATCGAAACAGTCTTATTCACTAATTGTCATTCTTTATCTGACTTGATCAGTAACAGAATTTGCAGGTAGATATCCATCCATGAGAGCAAAATATGTAGATCCCAACTCACATGACCAGAAAAGACAATGTCAACACGGTATTGATAGAGAAGCTCTTCCATTTCCTGCCTCATGCATTCAAATTCCTGATAGTGTGAGGAATAGCTATTATACCATGGTGGATGCCAGGCAGCTACCAGCCAAGGGGTCTTAGCTCGGTCTACTTGATATAGATCTTTCTTTAACCAAGAATATTGAGCACCTGAATTGAGATTGATAGAATTTACCAGTTTTGTGGTGCTTTAATCTCAGAAAAGAGATAGCATCCTGGGATTTCAATGGCCCTGAAAGTTTAAACATGTTGGGGATTATTTTGATCAAGAAAAGGGATCTCTCATACCTGTGCTGTTGTAGTCAACATATGCTCCTAACATTACAAAATGTATGCCCCCAGCATCAAATGAATAATAGAAGTTGCTGTTAGAGCCAGACTCTTCTGATGGAACTGCGTATCTAGTCAAATATGATTTGAAAGTTATCCCAGAAACCTGAGGTTCAATCTCATGATTCCCTTCAATGACCATCATAGGACTGCTTGAGATAAGTGGCTCCATGAATCTGAACTCCAATTAAAACCGTCTCAATCATAAGACCATGTAAACTTGCTGTAATAACACAAGAGGGAAATCCCTTATAGAATACATAATGGACAATATAAGCCTTTTACTTGTGCTTTTCTACTTTGGAAGGCTCTACTGATTCCAAGTATTTGTGCATACAGTTAAAACCATAAAATAACAGTGGATGATACATATGAGAAATTTTAGTTTAATGGAATGCAAGAAAAGGCTAGGAAAATAGAAGATGGGCTTATGCACAAACAAGCAAAATTACAACTGCTCGAAGGCAAACAAAAGGTCCTCGCGGCAGGGAGAACACAGTCAGTTTGTTTCAGGCCAGCTTAGATATACCGATAGCCTGACTATCGTACACTGTTTTTGGATCTTGGTTGCAACTGGTGATTCCAATCCCTTGAAGAAAATGCGGTAGACTTGCAAATGAAGAAAACAGCTGATCTTAGATAATCTAAAATCAGATCACAGGATGTCTTTCATAATAAAAGAAAACACTCTACGCATTCACATCTCTGATGGCTGCCATGCTGTGAATTTAGTAAAACTACTTTTCTTTGTCAAAACCATCCACATACTCAGGCATGTCAGAACGGTTACCTTCCCCATCCATCCCAGCGGGGCTGATACGTCTCTCTTATAGGCGCATCAGGGAATGCACAGGAGTAGCATGGAACTCCTTTTCCACCGGTTGTAAGGTATTGATTTGCATAAGTTAGGTCTCCAACCATTAGAATCATTGATGGATCATTAGCGATCACATGGTCTATGGTTGTTGATGAATTGCTCGTGAGTCCCAGATCTCCAATAATGGCTATTCGACAAGGGTATGCATTTGGACCAGGCAAAGGTAATGTTTCAAAGACATGCTCTTCACTCATAGCAGGGATCGAGCTATCTCCACACTTATAAAAATATTTCGTCTCGGGTTCAAGACCTGTAAGGGAAAAAAAAGATAACTCCAACGAATTTTGATAAAACTCTTTTGTGTGGTCATCTAGGTGCGAGAATCATGCAGCAAAACAATGTCAGATTCAAAGAGACCTAGCCTGCATTGATGTTCATGGATGATGCGTAAAGAAACTAGGCATACTTGGACTGCCAGTGGCTATATTCTAAGTCATTTTGTTGATAATTTGCTGACTTCTGATCAACATGTTCATCATTATTACCCAACAGCTCACACATTATAATGGATCAAAGAAATCGCTAAAATGGTTAGAGATTAGACATAATCTATATAATCTAGTTAACATGCATGGCCAAAAAAACTGCTTACCGTATTGATGTTTCCTAAAGAAATCATTTCACTGCACACATCCATCAATTTATTACAGGGCAAGGCAGCAAGCAATTCCTATCCTCAATGAACTCATGTCACAAACAAATATTCTGTAATTCATTACCTTCACTAAATTCCAATTTAAAATTTAAAACATTGAAACTCTACAATTTAAAGAACTATAAAGGAAAGTTTTTTTTAAAAAAAATTACCATCAATTCTCACATGGTGAATGATGCCAGAGGTGTAATTTAAAAGTCCTTCAAACGGATACAATTGAGTATAAATAGTTGAATCTCCTTTTCCTCTACTTGTGTACTTTCCACTCTCTTTTCCATACCAAACCTCACTTGCCACAGAAGCAGGATCAAGAGGAATCACATTAGAACCAATTTGTGCTTCCCCTGCACCATTATTAATCCAAGAAAACCAAACCATAACTCATAAATCAAGCCACATCACACCAAATAAAACATCACAAAATCACAAGAATTTGTTTTCAAGAAAATCAATAAGCAATAATTAGAAAGAAAGATACCAGTGACCCAAGAAACCCACATTGAAGTTGGTGAAGAGATGGCAAGTGATATCTGTTCAGGGAAGTTTGAAGTTACGTTCTTTTTAAGTCTTGGATGGTTCATTGGCAAGTCATCACTTCCTCTACGAAATGAAGGATCAAACCTGCGAGTTACTGGTTTAAAGGGGCCATCGAGAGTTGTTGGTATCTGGTTTTGAGCAAGTAATGTCTGTGATGTTATTACTGTAATGAAGAAAGTGTTTGTGAGTAGCCATAGTTTAAGGTGACTCATGTCGATGAGTTTTACTGTTTTTTTCTCGATGATCTTGGTGTTGCAGGATTGAGAATTAGGAGGAGTATAAAGTGAAGAGGTTCACCATGGCGAGTTTGGTGTTCTGTCAGCTCCCCTGACTGCTTTGAAAAAAACAAAGGATTACTGTTCAGTTATCTTATCGTTAATTTTCATCTTTATTGCTACTGTTCTGTTAATGGTATGTTGTTGTGTTTTAGAAGTATTTATTTTAAAAAATATTTTTATTGTTTTAAATTAAGTATTTTTTTTAGTTTTTAGATTATTTTGATATGATAGCATTAAAATAAATAAATATTTTTTTAATATATTTCAAAGCAAAATACATTTTAAAAACACAGCTGTTACTATATTGATGCAGTATGTCACTTAAATTTTATATATAAAAATTCTAAAGCTATAGTTTGACTATAAAGAGAATTTTAATGAACACTTAATGTCAATAATTAATTTCCAGAAAAATATAATTTGAATAAATATTAAAAATTTAATGTGTAAAAACATTAAAATTAAAAATATATATACAGAACAACAATTTTTGTTAACATTTTGGATAAGAAAAGGTTTTAAATCTGAGTACCATGCCATTATCAAGTTGAAAGTTATATCATTTTTTTTTGTTACTAAACTCATTTGATTTATCTTGTATTTTTTAATAAATTTAAATATATCCTATTAATCATTAATTAAATTAAGTTGTTAAAAAAATATGGATAATAAACAAAGTTTGGTATCTAAAAAATGGGTGGTGGAATATGCTTCCTGATGCCACAAAAGGGACAGCTTAGGGACAGTGGTTCAAATGGGTCTATCCATGATCATGTGGGTGCAATGGAAAGGAATATGCATTCTCCTCCTGTTTTTATTTTCAATGAATTAAAGTTTTAATTTTAAATTTGGGCCAAGTTGATGGTTTTTTTAATTCTATTTTTATTTTTTTTAATCGATGAACAAGCTATTTTAAAAATAACAAAGTTAATTGAATCATATCAGAACAATTTTTATATAATATAATTTTAAATTTATATTAAATAAGAAATTGAGTTGAGAGTTTATTTTATGTTTATTTTATTATTTTTTTAATTTTATTCCTAATTGTTTTTGCTGGTTAGCTAGAATGTTTTTCGACCGAGCTAAAAACATGATTCTATGTATTATTTTGTTTACTATCTAGATAGTTTTTTCAAGTTAAAAAATTAAAATCTATATGGCCTATAATGTAGTTTTAGTGATAGAAGACGACAACGTTCATTTTCTAGATTTAAATTTCAAAGTAAGAGTTTATTAAATTTCTCATAATATACAATACTTATATGAAAATATGCTTTTGCAATCATTTTAAAAAAGAATTTAGAATCAGTTTGCATACTAAACGGTTTGAGAATGTGGTTTAAGGTTTTTCTTAAGTGTTTTTTGTTTAAAAATATATCAAAATAATATTTTTTTTATTTTTTAAAAAATAATTTTTAATTGATACATCAAAATAATCTAAAAATATTATAAAATTTTAATTTAAAATAAAAATATTTTTGATAATGCTAAAAAGAAGTCTTTACTGTCGATCCAAAAAAACGTGAAAAAAAAAAAAACATGATTTAGTCCCAGCTCTATGAAAAATGACAGCCTAGCAATGATTCCAGACAGTGGCCTGGCCGATCTAAAATAAATGAATAAATAAAGAAGCGTACATCACTTTCAAATAAAAGTATTTCAAAATAATTTTTAATTTTATTATTATTAACATAAATTATTGGAATTTTTTTTTAAAAAAACTTAATATGTTTTTATAAAAAATTAAAAAAATAAATAAAAAACTCTCCCTCGATAGAGTACTGGGCTGATGGCTATATATAAACATTACAAAACAAATAAAAGGCGTGGAGTGTTGCACTGTGGCTTCAGAGTGTATTTATTGTGGATTGCGACAGTGTCGTGGCGAAATTGGCCTTCATGAGCCGGCGTTCGTTGTTTTTTTTTCGGGACATTTTCTGTTTTTGGCTTTTTTTTCTTCAACTTTCCGCTTTTGTACAGTGTATTGACGCCTCTGACCCTCGAAAACGACAAAATAGTGCACAGGGACGAGGGGCTCCGTCGGTTTTTCACACCTTCAGTGCACAGTGCACAGACTAAAAAAGTCATCGATAACGACAAAACAGTGCACAGTAAACGGGGACACGGGTGTCCTTTCCCCCTCGGTTTTTTCGTAGATCTGGGTTGGGTCAGGGGTGCCTTGCTAATTAGCCTATTTTTTTATATATTTCCGTCTGAACGGCTGGCGCGTCGTCAGGACGCGGCAGCCGCGCTCAACGCCAACGCACCCTTTAGGCGGCGCGTGCGGTGCCATACGGCGGTCAAAAAAATTTCTCCGCCGGTGAATACGGTGCGCCTCCAGGTGCTCTGTCTTCCGTCCGTTCCAATCATAGATGCCTGTGTAAGCCGCGACGAACGGTTTTTTGTCGGCTGTCGCTTTTCTCTCTCCTGCCGACGCAAAGTCAGCTCCGGTCCCTCATGTTTGTGGTAAGTTATTTTCGGTCCCTTAGGTTTTGATTTCGTTTTGTTATTACTGATTTATTGAAATTAAAGTTTTATTGTTTTCAATTGTGTCCTTCCATTGAAATTGATTATATAGCAGTTTTTAATTCAGTCCTTAAACTTTGAATTTTTGATTTATTGTTGATTCCTTCAATTTTTCTGGTACGGAAGTTTTGCTTTCTTTAATTTGGTCCTCCAATTGCAATTGGTAATATATACAAAGTTTGATTTCAGTCCCTCTTCTTCTAATTTTTTTATAGAATGACAGCATTTGATCATTATTTAATTTTTGGTCCTCCAATTATTAATTTTTTCAATTTTATCTTTCAATTGGAATTAATTTTATATATGTCATTTTTCATTTTGGTCCTTATTCTTTTAATTTTCTATTTGATATTAATTCATAATAATAATAATAATAGTAATAATAATAATAATAGTAATAATAATAATAATAATAATAATTTTTCTCTCTTACTCTTTTGTTATTTTTTTTTCCTCCCGATAATTTGATAATATTTTTTTTTGCCAGTAATAACAATGATTTTTTTTTGTTTTTATCTTTTGTTAAAGATTCTGGGATATTTTTAGTCTTTCATTTATTTTTGTTTCTTTCATAATTAGCATAATAATAATAACAACAACAACAATAATAATAATAATAATAATAATAATAATAATAATAATAATTTAATTATTTTTCTTACTTACTCTTTTGTTAATGTTTTTTTTCCCTCCGGATAATTTGATAATTTTTATTGTTTTTTACAGTAATAGCAATGATAATTTTTATTTTTTCTTATTTTTTTCTCTTATCTTTTGTTAAAGTTTTTAGGATATTTTTAGTCTTTCATTTATTTATTTTTCCTTTCATTACTAACATAATAATAATAATAATAATAATAATAATAATAATAATAATAATAATAATAATAATTTAATTATTTGCACAATATTGATTTTGTTATTAATTTTTTTTCCTTATTAAAATATTTTGCTCTGGTTTTTAAAATGTTAATTCGCGCTCTTTTGTGATCTTTCATTACGTAATATTTACATTCTAAAAGATGTAATCTATGCTTGCGCAATAAATTGTACTTAATTTTTTTTACATTTTATCTCCTAATCTATAATTTTTATTTAATTATATCATATAAATTTATCATTGTTGATTTAATTATGTTAAATTATATACATAACAATGTCCGCGGCAACGCGCGGGCAATATAGCTAGTAAACTAAAGAAACTACGTTGTTTTTCTTGATTTCTTCAGGATTCTCTTGCCCTTGAATTATCACGTGAACTAGACCTTCCATGTTATTCTTGAAACCAGAGCTTATGCTCACAGCTAGCCCTCTTTAATTCTTAATTAATTTAATCGCGGAGCATATCATTTTTTTTTTATAACTAGATATTCGAGTCAATATATACATATTATAACTAATTCCTGGATACATTAAATATTTTACAAATTCAATAAACAAGTAAGACACCGCAAGGTGACAAACATATATAGTAAAGCTTGAACCCTGATACAGGAAAAAAAACAAATATTTTCTACCGCTAAGCCAAGACCCGCTTGCGGAGGAGATCATATTTATTTGAATGGATTCCTTTCATGAAAGAAAGGACTGCCTCTAAAGCCCTGCCTGCCACCTTGCCATTTTTAAGCGAAGGCATGCAAGATGAAAAGAGAACAAAAAATCCAGATATTAATTTTGAGGAGATTCATGCAGGGAAATCGGTGCTGGTGACATTTCAGCTGCAGAATATAATATGGTGATGAAACTCGTTCCAGCATGAAGATTCTAGAAGTCCTCTAGTTCCAGGCAAGGTAGTCAAAATCGCGAGCCAACTCGCAAAATCGTACGATTTTGCGAGTTGGCTCCGAAAACCTGGTTGGACCGGAAAGAAAAATCGAAACCGGTCAAACTTGGTCAAACTCGTAGAAAAATCGTTCAAAATCGTAGAAAAATCGTAGAATAATAATAATAATAATAAATAATATTTAATTATATTTAAATTCATTTTTTAAATTTAAATATAATTAAAAATAATAATTTTTGTACGGACATTTTACGATCTTTCTACGATTTTACGATCCGATCTTTCGGAGCCCTTTCCGATCCGTGTCAAAATCTCGATTTTGACTGCCATGGTTCAGGGCATGCGGCTCACATTTATAATGGCACGCTGTAAAGTTTTGGCCTTTTATGATCGTCATGGGTTTTTGAATATTAAAGAAATGAGATTGTTGGGATCGTGCAGGAAGTAGCCTCCAATGTCCGGTGGTTCAAAATCGCTGTGTGAACAGTTGAGTTTTGCTTACTATCACCCGCATAAACTATAAAATAAAAATATTTAGGAGTTTCTGAAATTCTATTTTATATATTTAAAGATTTTTTACATAAACATATGATCTTCTTCATATTTGAATCAATTTTTAAAGATTAAATTGTTGCAAACCATAAACCGTCTAATCATTTGGTTTCTAGCAATAATTCATGTTAATCATGAGTGAAAAATCTCATAAATCTCTATTTAGAAGAAAGAGATTGCTGGAATGCTAACTCTATATTCTATGATTTAAATAGTTTTCTTTTTTTCTAATAGACAATGTCTATTCTTCTTTAAAAATGAGAGATATAATTTACTATTTACTGATTAATTTGAAAAACTTTATAAATTAACAAGGTATCAGTTTACCCCATAAATTAATTCAGTATAATTCTATAAATTAACTCAATCTAGTCTTTAATTGATTTTTTTTGAAGTCTAGAAACATAATCTTTGTATTAATTATATTCTAATCTTTAATTTTTAAAATATATTTTAATCAAATCATACTCAAGCAAATCATCACAGTTTAATTTCTGACTAATAATTTTTAATGCGTATCACTTATTAGATTCCTAATATGCTAGTCCAAATATAATTTATAATAATAATAATTAAATTAATTAAATAATTTAATTTATTATTAGTTTAATAAATAATTAATTTATATATGAAGATCATATAACAATCCCTCATAAATGGACTCCATGCTGACAACCCATGGCGTTAATGGGCCATTTTTATATTGTCCGTCCCACGCAGAAAGCCTGATGACGAGGCTTTCATGTTTACTGGGCCCTCAATCTGCCTCAGACCATTGCCATGTCGCCGGGTTTAAGTAGACCGAAGGGTAGGGCAGCAGGTGGCTCATGACATTAAGAAAGCTAGACGTTTTGCATAGCCAGGCCCATTCTTATGACTTCTCAATTGTAAGCAGGCCCACGAGCCCAAGATAAATAAAAAAGGGGGGGGAAACATAATTGCCACCATAAATTCTAATACATATTATGACGGGTAAACGCTAAATAAGTAGCTCCTGAAACTTCCATCTGGATTCTTCAACTTTTAATACAAATATTTTTTTTTTCCTTTTTTCGTTATAAACTAGGTAGAGAAGTGTAAGAAAAAAGAAGAAGAGATCATAGGCTTGGGTTATCCCAAAAAAAAAAAGAGTAAATTTGCCACACTATGGAGTTATCGCCAAAAACACATGCTGAATTTTAATTAAGTGAACATTTTTTAGAAGTATGGTGAAAGTTGTGTCTAAAAATGTTTTTTTCTTGAAAATATAATAAATTATATATCTTTTATTTTAAAAAAAATTATTTTCAGCGTTATCAAATTAAAATGATTCAAAAAAATAATTTAAAGTAAAAAAATTTAAAAATAGTGAAGTTGTAGTTCATCGACAATAACAAACAATCCCTTAACCATGGGTTATAACGTTCACCACTCTTAAACCATCCTCCTAACCCCACCACATTCAATTTTATTTGACTAACTCATAAAACGACGAATGAATTTATTACATGAGGTAGCACCTGCGTGCCTATTCTTATTACAGACTACAATCCTGCTGAAGCTTCTTACTGTAGCTGAAGGAGCAATTAAGAATAATTACTCGCATTATGGTATTTTGTTTTCTAGGTCAAGTGTTAATCTCGATTTGTTGGTGGGGCCATAGGTACCCGTGCTTAAACCTAATTTATTACATTTTTAGGTTTAATGCAATTTCCTTTTTATATATATAAATAAGGATTCATGTCTTCTAAGAATAAAAAGACAAATAATTCAGTGGAGACAACTCAAGTACATGAAATGAAATCACACTCTAACTACGTGGCAAAAACCTTCATCAAGTCTCCATTTATCAAAGTCCATATATACCTAACAGAGCTCTTGACGATAAGAAATGAGGTGGGAGATGAGTGGGGCCAAAATGCGGCCACCTATGGAAATTAGGTGCATGAGACCATATAATTTGGAATTGTTGAGCATCTCTACGCGGGAGCAAAGACATTTCTGCATGTTATAGCCAACAATCAAGGCCAGTGGAGTTGTGCTGCGTTTTTTAACTTCCGAGTGCACATGGGATCATGAGGGTTGACTTACGAGGGCCTAACTTTGAATTTCTTTTTTGATTTTTCAGGATGGTAGCTTGTGAGACCAAAAAAAATAAGTACTTTGAAGAAGAAGAAGAAGAAAAATGCCAGCGTAAGTGCTTTTTGGCCAGGGAAGCATCAGCACCTGAAATTAGATGCAATTTGTTAATTATTAATGGTGATTTCTCCAAATTCTGTGATGGATATGGATAGTCTAAACTATGATTATGTATAGTTAAATCAATGGAAATTAAACTAATCTAATTTACCCTCAAGTGTTATGATCATGTGCATGCATGCATGGACTGGATCGGGACGTCAGTAATTAGGCCAGCGAGGTTTCTTTTTCCATTTTATCCTGAAAATGTGTGAAGAGCATCGAAATCCAGGATCAGAAGGTGTACGGTATTGTCTCTGCAATCTCCTCGACGCACCCCACGTGTCACTGTGCATATACATACAATTCAATTCTTTGATTAACCCAGTTTACGCTTGGAATCACATGGCCAATCATGAGCAATTTGCTGTAAATCTCGAAATTCCATACCATATTTTATCTAGATCCCATCAAGATATCTTAAAAGATAATATCCACTGCAAATTGCACGCATCTTTCAGCAGAGAGGGACACTTGTTGCAGAATTTCTTTCTTTCTTTTTTCGGGAACAGATTCGCTAGAGGTTAGGTGGGTGATAAAATGATCAGCTAGCCGTTGGGTGCTAGAATTTAATAGGAAATGAATTCCGTCCGTTCTCTCCTCGATCGATAGCATGTAAGATTTTTGGCTGAGAAACTTAGATCACGAAACCTACCACATGTGAAGGGATCTGGGTTCTAGCTGGAATAATAAGGGCTAAATTAATAGCAGAGGCTTCGCTTCATTTTAATAGGAAGGTGTAGGTTTCTTCGAAAGGCGAGGGAGTAGGGTAGGCATTAGAAATGTCCACTGCCCAGTAGCACACCTTTGGGTTCGGGTGGCTTTAGGAATTTGTAAGACTTGTTCCCATTGAAGACGAGGGCTGTGATATATTTTTATTATTATTATTAATATGGGTGTTTGGGACAGCTTGTGTATCTCAAATAATTTCATGGGTCCTGAAATTTACGATCATGTAAGTATCTAATGATCATCATATTAGCAACCATATTTCTCGAATCAAAGACCACGTGAGGAGTAAACCCTTTAATCTTATATTCTTATCACAGCTGGGTCACCCTTAATCCCAAACAGTGTCCAATTCGTCAAATGAGTTGAGCGAGTGTGGTTGAAGTTGTTTTTTAAAGTATTTTTTTGTTTAGAAATGCATCAAAATGATGATTTTTTTATTTTAAAAAAAATACCTTTGACATCATTACTTGAAAATGATATAAAAATTCAAAAAAAAATCTAATTTAAAATGAAAAAATAAATTTATTTTTTAAAATATTTTTGAAAAACAATAACAAATAATTCAAACAAATAAAAACAAGTTTTTCTTTTCAGAAAAAAAAAATACGCAACAGTTTTTTTTTACCTTCTTCGCGAGGCTGAAAAATATTGCTCTCGAAGGTGTTTCTGTACGGTGTAAAGGCTTTTTTATTCTTAAAAGAAAAATGATATATATCCATCACTTTTCAGTATTTCGGATTTAATTGCACAATAAATTAACAGACTTACCCCTGGAAGCCAAAAGAGAAAACGAAAGAAACGAGCGTGCAAGGGCATTTGTGTATTTTCCTTTTGATTTTAACTATTGAATTGAGAAAGGAGTTTTTTACTGGTTATATAATATTATTTAAATAATTAATTTGAAGGCCTGTTGACCTTCAATAAATTTATGGCGGTGCATGTGACTCATTTACATGACCGCAGGATGGCTTTCAAGGTAGCGATGGAATCCTCTTAACAATAACAGGAGATGCATATTTCTTTTTCATAAGAAATTTTCAATTTTTCCCTTCAATTCAATATATAATGATATTTAAGATTTTTGCCCTCAATGTTTTGATATTTTATTTTTAATCTTAACTCCTTTCTAATTTCTTATAATTTTATTGTTGGATCTATAGTCTTGATATTAAATGATTTTCTCTGATTTCATCTTTTATTGATTTGATTGATTCTTGGAGATTTATGTTTATTATTTCTTTCCAGGATGTCAAGTCATTACATTTCTTCTTTTTCTTACAATACACTTATAGCGCTTGCGTGTCAGTTTTTTATGCTTGAAGAAATCACCTCTGCCCGAGTGTGATTGTGATTGTGATTGTTTTTTAAAGTGTTTTTTGTTTAGAAATATATTAAAATAATATATTTTTTAATTTTTAAAAATTATTTTTGACATCAACGTAAAATTTAATAATGAAAGTGATGGATTTATTAATGTGAAAGTTAAGGATATAATAGGTTTTAGTGATTGTTTGGGAATGGAAGTGATGATTTTTTAGTACTTGTTCAATGATCTTTACATGCTAACATTAGGGGGGGAAATCATAAAAAAATATTATTAAAAAGCATCATGCACCATAACACCAATTTATTACTTCGTTGTAACCTCTCATCAAATTATCATAGATATGATAAATTTAAAACTCAAATAAGCTTGACAATTCAATTCGGGTTTAATAAAAAAAAACATCGATTCAGTCGAAAACCAGATTGGTTCGAGATTCAATTAACTCGAGTGAAATTTAGTAAAAATCCCGTTGACTTGTTAGTTTTCTAATCAAAACTACATCATTTCAATTATTTTTAAAAAAGTTAATTGAAATTAATCCAAATGAATCACTAACCAATAGCCCAAATCTTATCCGGATTAGATTTTAAAATCATGGTTGAAAATAAAACAGAGAGGCACGTCCTAGTGACAAATTATCATGGGTTTGACTTTCTGATTTAATTTTACCTTTTACGAGTGGCATGTTAAGGGAGAGTATTTTATTTAAACGTAGATATGATCACAAAAGGAGCAATAAGTGGTTTGATCTCTAGCATAATGGCTGCTTAGACAAAATCAGTGATTAGATGTGAAGAATGTGTATGTAATCATAATCAATTATCTGTGCTATCAGAATTAGTAAAAAGGCAAATTCCCTTCTTGCACAGTAAAGACTTAAAAGCGTATTTTTGGGGGAAAATTATTTTATTTTATTTTATTAATATTTTTAGATTATTTTAATATACAGATAGCAAAAATAATTCTTAAAATATAAAAAATATCATTTTGATATTATTTTTTAAACAAAAAAATATTTTAAAAAACAATCTTAATTAAACTTCCAGGCAAGCAACCATTAGATCGCAGGAATCAAGGTGGAGACAAGAGGATGATTAACGCATGTGGTTGTGGGGTTAACCTAAAAGCCAACCTCTCTGCATTGTCCAAAGCAATTTCGATTTTACTTTCATCGTCTTATTGGTTAGGCCCAGCCACTAATTAGGTGGGCGTTTATGATTCTTGACACTGCTAGCTATTCGGACAACAGAATCAGGGAGGTGCATTTTGATTTTGATACCTGAGAAAGTAAGAGCCTGTGCAGGATGCGAGGGTGGAATTTGGTTTGGAGAAAGAAAAAAAAAAGTTTTGTTTCAATCAATTGAATGCCTTGCAGATAGGACATTGCCTTGAAAAATCGAAAATCTGTGGTGCATAATTTAGACGTTGGCTTTTTGGAATATTTTAAAAAAGTAATTTTGAAAAAAAAATATTTTTTAAAATTAATATTTTTAATGATTTCAGATGATGTGCTGATTTAAAAAAAAAAGAAAAAAATATTATTTTGAGACATGATTAACTCGTCCTGTACTTTCACCTGGTGAATTTACAAGCAAATGATGAGATGATATTCAGAGTGTTTTTTTATTTTTTATATTAAAATTATTGAAGAGCATTAAATAAATATGATAGGACATTACCTTGAAAAATCAAAATCTGTGGTGCATAATTAAGAAATTGATTGTTCAGAACCTTACAAAAAGTATTTTTGAAAAAAATATGATTTTTATTTTAAATTATTTCTGTGATGTTTTCATATCATTTTGATACAATATTAAAAGTAATTTTTTTTAAGAAAATAAAAATATATTTTTAAATTAAAATCACTTTAAAAACAGTATTATAACTCAATTCTAGCTGCGAATTTCTTCCTAAACTTTCAGCCCTGTTGAATTTTCAGAGTATTTTTTTTATCTTTAATATCGAAATCATTGGAGGGCATTAAAGAAATAATTGAAAATATTTTTCCAAAGAACAGAAACACTTTTAAGGAACACTAAAAGCAAAAGCAGTTCACTCGGAGACACACCAAGCTCGAAAACATTTGCAAAATTGTCGAGACTTCCATCATATTGATTAGACATTTCATTTGATCCGTAGAATCAGAATGCCTGGGTCGGACTTCATACTTAAATCCTCGTGCAGCAGAGTTGGAATTCATTTATGGGTGGAGATATTGAAGTTAATTTATCAAGTGAATAGAGGCAGTGAGCTAGAAGGCATGGAAGCATCTCTTTTTGTTGAATGGAGGGGGGGGGGGGGGGGGAGGTTGTTTCTAAACCTATTAAAATAGTGTTTTTTTATTTTTTAAAAATTATTTTTAATATTAATGTATTAAAATGATTTAAAAATATCAAAAAATAATAATTTAAAATAAAAAATAATTTATTTTTTTTATAAAAAAAAATCGATTTTAAAACAAAATGAAAAAAAGTGTCCATTGCTGCTGCATATCCTTGGATCAGTCAGTGAATACCGGAGGAGGTGGGGACTTGTAAATCACAGAAATAAAAACCTTACCAACTTCATAATTACGATTTGGAATCACCCTCTTTCTTATACTATATTCCCACCTGACAAAAAGTAGTTGCACGAAAGCTAGTCATTGCCCTTTTTTGCTCTGTCAACCACCGGGCTCACAGGAAAAAAAAGCAGAGAATTTCTCTCTCCAGGTTTGGATAAGACGTTTAGACAGCCATTGTTGTTCTAGAGGGAAGATTCTTCCGTTGGTATTGTTGCGCCAAAGCCACCAACCAACCTGACCGGACACCGACGTGGCCGCCTCTGTCACCTGCTTCCCTAGGTCTTTAATAAACATGATAAGGGCTCTGACGTGGCATTGAGGAAACCCCGCAAATCACTCCGCGAGCGAAGATTAGACTTTCCACTCCTTCTGTAAAATATAATTATTAAATTTGGTACAATCTAACAGATTGGCGCGAGGGTCAAATTTCTATTTTAAAAAGAGAATATAATTGTTTTATTTTCTTACATCAACCGACCGAGTTAATATTAGATTTCTTACAGAGAGATAAAATAATGTTTTTTTGATAAAAAAAAAAATGGTTGGTTTAATAGGATAATTTAATATAAAGAATAAAAAATAAAGAAGGCTGGAGAAATGTTTTGATTAGATGAAAAGAGGGAGGGGGTGAAATGTAATTGGATTTTGTGGGAGTATTGATTTGATTTTTGAGTGATGAGTTGAGTGGTGAGTGGGGCATGCGAGTGAGACATTTGCAATCCTGCATGCATGTGTGGTCGGTGATTGTGGTTGTTGCTTAATCATTTTGTGCAAAAATTTATGGGTCCCCTTCACTTTCCTGGGCTGGCTGGCTTCAATCGGGTAATCCAGAATATTTGTAAGAAACAAAATGACGTGGAATTACTTAAATCAGACATTTTTTAAAAAAAAATTATTGGCTAGCAAATTAAAAAATATATGGTTTAGCTTAATTCAATTTTGATTTCATATTTTAAGAATTAGAAAATCAACTTGCTACTATCAATATGAGCATTTTTTCTACAATTATAAGTTTAGGGAGGTGGGGAATAATACTTTGCATTTACTATATCCAATTAACAAAAACTAATGGAGACGTGAAATTCATTGCTTCCCTATCATGAAGCATTGTTCACGTGAGAAATGATCCTTTTTTAAACAATTTATCTATCAATAAGTTTATTTATTATGATCTCATGATCTAACTTATAGGTTAATAAAAATTAACTCCAATTATTTATCCGTGATCAAATTATCTATAGACTAATCAAGTTTATCGGATCATATCGGGTCAATTCTCATACTTTAATAGCACCCGAATATTTTTTATTTTTTTTTAAATAATCTAACCCACACTGTAGTACTGTTTTTTTTTTTATGGGTTCTTTTTTTATAAAAAAAATTCAATTTCACTTTTCAATTGGTTGATTGAGAATTGAACTTTATAAAAAAAATAAAATTATGGAGTTGGCATAATCTCCTAACCTGGATATGGTATCTTAAAGTGAAACTAGGTTGACTAGGGTATTTTTTTTCTTTTAAATTTAAACTTTCATTATTGGGTTGATTAGGAATTGAGCTTCACTATTTTTTTTCTCTATTGGTTTATCAAGATTTTATGACCAAGGTCACAAGTTAAGCTAATTGACTCGAGTTTGTTTTATTCTATTTTTTTTCAAACCTTTCAATATTAGCTTGATTAAAAATTAAATTTCAGAATTTATGTTATATGAATTTATTTGATATGGGTGAACAAAAAAAAAATCAATTAAACAAAGAAAACAGAAAAAAAAAAACTTAAAAAAAAAATATAAGAAAATTTTTAAAAACACTTATTTTGTTTTGGTTTTAGTTTTATAATTATAAAGCTAAAACCAAAATAACTTGATCAACCAAATAAAACTAAAAAAACTAAGGTTACTATAAATTAAAAAATCTACTTTGTAACCCTAGGTCCCTAGCAAACAAACCAACAAATGGACCCTCTTGTACACATAACCTTTCAATCTTAACCATTCCTAAGAAAGATTAAATGAAATAATGCAATTTAAGAAAGATTTCACGATCCATTCACGTCCATGCCATGGCTTTTAAAATATTTTCGGAAGTGTTTAATTAGTGACGATGACAATTTTCGTGGACCCTCTGGCTTGAAGAGATACAGCCAACTAATTAACAATATGCTAATTTGAAAGCCAATTCCAGTTTCATGTTAAAGTTTCCTTTTCCTTTGATTGAAGATTTCACCTTTTCAATGTCCTCTTATTTGACTCGACATCCTCCCTCGAACTACTTTGAAAATAAAATAAAATCAGCCATGTATGCATGGCAGTCAAAATCGCGAGCCAACTCGCAAAATCGTACGATTTTGCGAGTTGGCTCCAAAAACCTGGTTGGACCGGAAAGAAAAATCGAAACCGGTCAAACTCGGTCAAACTCGTAGAAAAATCGTTCAAAATCATAGAAAAATCGTAGAAAAATCGTAAAAAATCGTAGCAAAATCGTATAATAATAATAATAATAAAAAAAAATAATATTTAATTATATTTAAATTCATTTTTTAAATTTAAATATAATTAAAAATAATAATTTTTGTACGGACATTTTACGATCTTTCTACGATTTTACGATCCGATCTTACGATCCGATTTTTCGGAACCCTTTCCGATCCGTGTCAAAATCTCGATTTTGACTGCCATGCATGTATGTATCCTCAAGGTTTTTTTAATTTTTTATTATTATTATCCTATTGCAAAGAAAAGATACGAATAGAGAAAATCTAGAAGGGGGATCAGAAATTAAGGCTACTGTGATATGACTTGGAAGAAGATCACGTCATGAATTGTGGATGGTGAAATTCTCGACGATGACATCTTTTTCTAAAGGTTTTAATTTTCCATGGTCTTGAAATAATAAATATTTAATTAATATATGGTTGTCTTTTATCAGATAAACTTGCCGTGTCAGTTTAATTCATGCTCGGGAACAATTAAACATTTTGAATGGCCTAAAGCACTGTTTGGGAGTGCGGTTGCGATAACTTTTGAAAGTGTTTTCGTGTTGAAATGTATCAAAATGATATTTTTTTTATTTTTTTAAAATCATTTTTTACATCAGTACATAAAAATGATCTAAAAACACCAAAATATATTCATTTAAAATGCAAAAAAAATAAAAATAAATTCAAATTTCAGCCAAAGCAGATTGGATCGCACAGCCAATCAGGCTATTAATAGTTTATTTTTAATCTAGTGATGGTTCTTGGTTTTTTACTGAAACGAAAACGAAAAGGCTTGCGATTATTGTGTGGTAGAGTCCTATAGGTTGAACAATATTTCATCATATATAACAACAGCCCATATCAAATTCAATCAACTCCACCAATAGGATGAACAAATCCATTCAACCAACACAACAGTAGAATGACAGATTTTTGACCGGTCAAAATTATCAATATCATCTCGAACCACCATCACTGTCATTGCCACCACTGATGTCAACAACGAAGCCACCAGTGACACAAACAACCACCACCGTCGCAAATCATCAAGGTTGCAAACAACCGTTGCCACCAACGAAACATCTACCGCTCCCAGACTGTCGGGGTTGTCTAAAGTTGCCCCATAGTGATTGTTTTTCGAGCGAAAGATTGTGCACTAGGTGTTTGTTAAATGGCCCCAAGGAATTGCAAGAGAGAGTTTAATAAATTCTTTCCAAGTGGCATGCTTGTAGATTTGAGAGAGAAGTACATTGTCGGTGCACCAAATTTTCATTTATTTCTACTGAACACGATGGGTTTTTTTCTTAGGATGACAACCTTTTTCATTGTATTAATTCAGTATTTCCAACAATTGTAGATGATTAGCGGTCGTTGACTTTGACCGTTAACTTCAATCCTGGAGATTTCTTGGAAAAAATTTCCTCCAAAATATTTAATCAATAAATATATTTTTAAATTAAAACAAATTGTCTAGTTGCCTGGATGTCCGTGTTGCTTCTCCGGATAAACCCATGCATCTAGTACTGAAAAACTTGTCGGCATTTAAAAAGGCTGATGAGATATTGTTCTCTTATTTCACCAGTAATTTTTAATATATATGGAATCATCAACAGGAAAAAATAAAAATAATTTTCTTTATTTATTTTTCATCCATATTTATTTTTTAATATAATATTTTGTTGCCTATTTTACCATCGAGTTCCTACACTTTTTATAGGTTTTATAAAAAAATACGTAAGAGATTTTCTTTCTTTTCTTTTGTTACAATTAACAAGTCATGCAATTGTTTGCCCACAATAAACTCTCAATCATAATAAAAACATCTCCAAAAATTATTTCTACAAATTTCACAATGAATAATACTAAAAAAATACGCATATCTATGAGTTTTTACTTAGCAAATTCAATTAAATTGTGCCTTAATTAATATTAAAACTAGTAATTAAGGGATTAAATTAATATTTTAATTTGATATTTTAAAAAAATCTAGCTGGCAGTCTTACTCGTACAACTCGTGCGTTTTTATATTTAAACTAATTCACAATTTTCATGGTAGTTTGTGGATTGAATCACCTAGACAATGGGACACACACACACACACATTTATATACATATACCGACACTGCTGAATGCAAAATGTTTTGAAGGTATGACTTGACAAATTAGGATGTTAAGCTATTATTACCATAAAGGCATAGTTTTCTCTGAAATTTGAATGCCAAGTGCTGTTTTATATATATATATATATAACCTTAGGCACGCCTTCTATTATAATAAAACAATAAATTGCCATGTTTTCTCATTCTTGCATTTTCTTCTTCAGCGGAAAACTACAAAGTACATCGTATTAAGTTTTGTTTCAAATCTCCATACAAAGCTTACTCTTAAATCTATCATGGAGAATTTTTTTAATTTTTTTATCGTAATAACATCTCAGTAATTTTATCAGGCCTCAATTCGACTACAAGTTATTTCCCCTTTGTCACGTGATAAAAGAAACTTCATGGAGGAATCCACGAAACCAGTCAGAGACCCAAACTTTATGAATCAAAATATATATTCTAGCTTGAACGAGGGCCAAGTATCCATACAAATCCGGAAAATTTTGGAACTTCGAAGGGACCATGACCCGTGCTGGCTCCTATAATCCCGTCCTTGCGTGAACCTACAAGGAATAATTTGGTCTGTCCATCGCAAGTTCACTTCACGGATAAGCAAACTATCTGTTGACGAGAATAATAATATTTCCGGCAAGACTTGGACCAAGCTTTTAACATCTGATAAGCCGAACTGAAGCCTAATCCATGTAGTTTTCCTCTCTCTAAAGAAGAATCGAAACCTTTTTCTCATGAACGGACGTCAAAACCTACAGAAGGATCCAAGATTGCCACCGGTAACCGGCCACTCAACCGAGCTTATAATGATGCAATCACTCTCCGGCTCACGTCCGGGATTCCTGCTCAATCAAGATTTGTTGCTTTCCATTACAGAACATTCCTTGCATGTAGCACATTTTGAGGTTCTGGTCAAGAGACTGGCTGGGTCTCTGCTGCACCTCACTTTGGACACAGACGCAAAGATAAAATAAAGCTAATTGAGCTCGCATACCTGCCATGTTCTTGCCTTAATCCGTGGCCTACTAAATCTATGGCTTTTACTTTTCATTATTATGTAAAAGATGCAGTGGAGTGAAAAGTGATATATATCCACATACTACGATATCTTTCTTGCGTGCACATCAACGAATGAAATTGGATTCTGCTCTGATTTGCGGGCTTTATCTGTGATCCTATCATCCCTTCCAAATTAATTAAAAATAAAAAATAATATAAATTATATTTTGAGATTTATCTAATAGTTTAAATTTTTCAAATCGGTCATGAGTTTGAATTCTCATCACCAAATCAAACACAAGATAATATTAGTCTATGTAAATTTCAAGCCCACAAGACTTTCACATAAAAAAAATATATTAAAAAATAATATAAATTATATTCTAAAATCTTAACTAAAAACATAAACTTTTAAATAAAATAATTCCTTAACTATTGAAGCAATGGGTTGAGAATTGGTGGCTGTTTTTTCATCATTTACATGTCCAGGCATTGGATGAGCAATAGTTTCGTCTTATATCTAGAAATTTGATAAGGCCTTTTGTCCAAATGTAACAGATAATTTCAGCTATAATTGCATGGAACAGTTACTAACCTATGTTTTTCCAAAAATAATTTGCTTCGATAAAAAAAAATCAGTATTTGGAGATTAAAATACTCTATAACAAGTTTAAAAAGTCATAATAATTAGCTTTGATTTTCGTTTGCTACCCAGACAATCAATCCCCTCGCTCAACAGTTGACGACAGCCGTCAGATGGGCCCATGCAATGATTAAAGATTAGTTACAAGTTAATTATGCAATTTAACTTCAAGAACTCAAAAGTCAAAACAAATAATAACCCCGTTTTAACTCATGGTAGATTGGTCCATATAATCAACGGTCCAAATTATGCTAAGTAGATCATAATGTTGTGTGTACCTTTTTGTACATGATGATCGAGCTGTAACAAAATTTTGTACAAGCGTGAGAAATTGCCATGATGGGAACCACTTCGATCGATGCATGACAACATAATCTTGCCCCCGGAAAGGAAATAGTGAAGGTCTCGAAAAATTTAAATGGAAAAACTGGCCTGAAACATGTAGTGCTAGAATATATAATTAAATTGCTGTAGAATATATAAAATAACTATTTTAGAATATTATTAAGATTATTTTAAAAAATATATATCAATATGATATTTTTATTTTTTAAAAAATATTTCTGACATCAGCAAATGAAAATGAACTAAAAACACTAAAAAAATTTGGGGCAATTTAAAAAATTAATATATTTTTTGAAAATGCTTGTGAAATACAATTACAAATAGGGCCAAAATATTACTTTGAATATGAATCTGAACCATTTTTTATATAAAAAAGAAAAAAGAAAACCTTAGCCAAGAGAAGTAAGTCTCAAGAAAGGCTACAGTCAAATGCTGCCTACGTTGTAACTAAATCGAGAGTCCAGACCAAATCTCTTGATTTATCAGTTTTGACTAAATTACGTAATCTTTTTTTTAATGTACGTGTCTGGCAGCTAATTGTTTTGACTAAATTACGTAATCACTTATAAATATAAATCCATTTCTGTAAACAGTACTTGAGGTCAAAATTCATTCCTTCACCTTAATTTGAAAACAGAGGTCTCCACGAAATGCACCACGTGGCATGGTCAGGGTCTACGTCAAAGGCTGTAAAACTCACATGCACCCAGTTACTAAATAGATGTGACGCACTGGATTCATGTTCTCAGATTTCTCAATTTTTCGAGATTTTGACTCAAATTTTCCCATTCTTAGACTTTAAACCCAGTAAAAAACCAATAAATAAAAATAGGTCCTCCTTTTCCTTTTGAAAACCGCCCTTAAGAGATTTAGAGACTGGCTTTTGTTCTAGTTTTGAAGCGGGTGCTGAATTCGGTTGGTCAATGGAATCGGTTGGTCAATGGAATGCCGTGATTGGCGCCTGAGAAAATATAAAAGAAAGGAAAATAAATAAAGACACATTTTCTCGAGATTTTATTTGTAAACACGCAATTGACTTGCTTTTATCCAACTACCGCAAAATCAGCAGGAAACCGTGACAATTTGCCTTGTTCTCTGTACGGATACCGTTGACGGCCTTGCTGCTGTGAAATCTCCTAGTGGGAGAGTGTTTGATATTGTATTTTAAAGATATATTTTTTTTAAAATATTTTTTTTGTGTTTTCAAATATTATAATATTTTAATATCAAAAATAAAAAAATATTATTTTAATATATTTTTAAACCAGAATTATTTCCAAAAATAGCCTCAACTATATTACTAATAACACACTAAATCTTCAAGGTTATGACTTCCCACAGCAACAAGTATCTCGTTACGGAGAGGGAGAGAAAGAGGCATGCGCACTTGGAAGAGATTTTCAAAATGGAGATTAGAGACCCGGTAGAATAATTTCGTTTCGCTCTTGAAAATGCTTTTGTTATATTATTTTGATATAAAATATTTTGCAAATTATATTCCAATTCCTTTTGTTTTTTTTATTAATACAAGTGTTTAAGTCAATTTTTTTTGTATTTAAAATGGTTCATTGAATTGATATTTATTTTTAATTTTATCATCTTTTCATTTATTAGATATAGTCCTTGTTTTTTATTGTTATTGTTTATTTTGTCATTTTTATTTGGGCTAACCCATTGTGAATGTGTCCATTGATTGAATCACCAGTTTTGCAGGCAAGCACGAGTCCATATAATATAACACAATTTTTTTATTTATTTTGCGCCATATATTTTTATTGTGATCAATTCTTTGACAGTAGGTTGCTTCATACAAGGTTTGGTAGAGGATTAAACAAGGCTCTTTTTTTTTAAGTAGTCGTTGGGTTTTGATCCGACCCAATGCTCCAAACCTAGTACAAACATAAAATACAAGGCAATTTCTCGTGGGCGTGAGAGTAGCACGTGGGAGAAAGGATAATTGGTTTGTGGTTAAAAGGAAGAGCAGGGTGTTGGGTTGGGTTAGGTTAGGTTAAATGGAACCTAACCACTAACCATATAACCAATGACCAGCTGGTACTGTCATTCGTCAAAGCTCAAAAAGAAAAAGAAAAAGGAAAAAGGAAAACGTTATATGGGTTATATTAGTTAGTTAACGGCGTTAAATGTACGGTTTATAGACTTTTATGCTGCAAGGTACTGTTACTGCATGGGTGGGTCTATAAGAAGGCCGTTTTGTGGGAGCTCTAAACTCTATACTCTGTGTTCCTTCTCTCTGTGCCCTTTACGCTTCCTTCTCTATTCTCAAATATTTCCACGAAGAGAGAGAAAGAAACAGAGAGAAAATAACAATGGCGGTGCCTCAGAAATGGTTTTGCGTGTTTTCTGCTGTGATTGTATTGTTGTTCGTTGGTGTCATGGCTACTTCAAGATCCGATGTTGGGATCTCTGCTATTACCAGGTACACATATAAACGCACAAAATGTATATAT
Organism: Salix brachista; assembly: GCA_009078335.1. Taxonomy (NCBI): domain Eukaryota; kingdom Viridiplantae; phylum Streptophyta; class Magnoliopsida; order Malpighiales; family Salicaceae; genus Salix; species Salix brachista. The sequence goes on along the minus strand of CM018574.1, from coordinate 13,107,714 downwards.
TTACGCATGTGCGTCTCTCTCTTGTCAAGACGATGGATTAGCTCCTCAACTTCTCGGTCTCTGTGCTTGATTTGTCTGCGTTTTGGGTTAACAGAAACAGAGCTTTCTCTGATCTGCATTTTTATTTTTTCTGCTTTCCCAACTTCTGCAAAAAAATGGAATTATGTTTACTGTTATTCAATGAGCTTCTTTGAGTCTGTAATTGAGATATTTCTGATACACTTGATTATATTTTTTGGTTGAAAATCTCGCGATGGTGTTTTAATGAAAAAATGTAAAACCAAGCTTTTAGTTCTTTGCTTGTTGATTCAACTCCATTAATGCCCATTTTCACAAAAATAAATGGAGATTCTTTCTCTTCATCAATGGAACACATGAACTTAACAGAGAGATGGAAAGAGAAAAAAACAGTGAGAGACCGTACCATTCCATCACTTTTTTTCCTAAAATGTCTAAGAATCTGGGTTTTTGTCTTTGCTGTATTCATAGGAATGTAGAAGCAGAGAAGCTACAGAGCTCAAGCAACTCAACGATGGCGGCCAGGTATAACGTTAATTTTAACGGTTAATCTGAGGCGTTGTTTATATGCACTGTCTTTTGTTGGATAGTTGGATGTCTCTTATTCATCCAAAGTAAACCGTAAAGATCATTAGATCTGGATAGTTTATTCTGTCATTTGCCACTACTACAATCTTCGGATTACTCGGTTAAGATTAACCTCAAGAGAACTGCTTTCCAATAATGCCCACACATTTCCCCGAATTCCACATTTGTTTTCACTGCTCGCTCGAGGGCAAAACAAGGGCAGTGTAGTCATAAAAAATATGCTGTCGCCCACGTGTCGGCTCGACCCTGTGGTTTTACTTTCCTGGAGAAACGCGCTCGAACGGCGTCACTTAGCAGACTGCGACCGACGCTTGAGCAATGACAGTTCCACACACTGCACTCTCCTCTCCGTACATTTTACTTTCGTTGCGTGCCCCACATCTTGTCTACTCCCTTCCTGGGATTCACTCTTTTCCACTAGCTAGTCCTTAATTGGGTCTGGTTAATTTTACGAGCTAACTCGAAAGGTTGTTGATTTTGTTGTTGTGCTGGTTGATTAGGTCTCAAGAAGAGGCTGATGCATTTAACGAGAAAGCAGTTGCTGCTGATCCTGAAGAGGTGGCTTCAATGGTTGAGATGTACGTCACTTTCTTTACCATCTCGATGAAGTTTTAGGAGTGATTAATCTATAATAATGTGATATTATATTGCTATTGGCCTTTAATCACAGTACAGCTAAGTACTTGAAATCCAACTAAATTCTTGACTGCTAGAGTGAGGATACGGTGGTGATGGTAGGTGTTTAGAAAATGCTACTCTCATAATTACTTACAATATCTATTGCTAGACCAGCCATCTGATTTTCACACCCACCCCTTTTTCAGAATTTACTTGGAACCCAATTACTGGTTTGGGAAATGGTTTTTTTCCCTTCAAAAAAATAAATTTCCTCTTCTTTTTTGTGGGATTTGCACTCTAATAAGAGGGATAATGGGAATATGCCGTATCAGCCTCCATGGACGTTCCTTTTCTAAATCTGATATGCTGTTAATATTTTGACCTTTTCACGTTGATTCTCACCACTACCTGCCAGCTACTGGTGTTGTTGTGGTGGTTAATGTAGTAGTAGGGGGGGCAGTGGATGAGTGAGATCTGTGTTTCAAGAATATCATTCTTTTGTATATTTTTTTATTCATGTAAATTAAATTATACTTTAAGAGGTACGGATTTTGATTTCATATGAACACAGTTCATACTTAATATCTCTATCAGTCACTGTATTTTTACTTAATTAACATGGGACTGATTTTAGACACCTCCTTTCCACATAATTCTTTTCTTAAATGTATCAGCAGCATGAAGCTCAGCCATTGATTTAGCCAATGGAATGATGTCTTAGTCGGTTGCTTTTTCTAGCCGTGATTTAAATGATCGTGACCTACCAGTATGGGTTTTATAAAATTATATATGTATAAAAAGAGCGTGGCTTTTATAAATGGAGAGACCCGATTTTCTATTTTTTGTCATTTTCTCATTTTTGTTGATAGGCCTTTTAAAATCTCTGGTACAAATCAATTTATTATTATTAAGTAGCTGAAGATGGGATTGTGAAATTTCATGTTGTTGATTGTAATTATAGAGAGCATGTGGGTTCGTAATTCGCATTGTCTACGTGGATGTGACAGCTTCGTACATGTATGAAGCAGGACAGACAGCGTACATGTGATGTACACTAAGCCAAGATAGTTCTATCCGTTAAAACTTAAAACTGAAAAGACCTGATGGTCCTCACAATATGATAAATTGTTTGTTTCCTGTTAGCTGTGGCCTTGGCTGTTGCTACCGACACAAAAGCCACCAGATTTAGTGTTGAAATGAAATCAGTAGTAATTAATTATCTGGAGCAAAATAGTAATTAAAATGTTAATGATTAAAATTAGAATATTATTTTGTGTAGCATTTTGGAAATGGGAAATGGAGTTGAAGATCAAAAAGTGTATTGTAATTATCAAAGATGAGCTTGATTTTTTTGTTGAATACAATTGAATTTGAGATTGCAGGAGCGTCCGCAACAGCACTGAAAGGAGAAGGTTAGGCTACTTCTCATGTGGAACAGGCAATCCTATCGATGATTGCTGGCGATGTGACCCCAACTGGCACAAGAACCGCAAGCGCCTTGCTGACTGCGGCATTGGTTTTGGCAGAAATGCCATTGGAGGCCGCGATGGTCGCTTCTATGTTGTCACTGATTCTAGCGACCATGACCCTGTGAACCCAAGACCTGGTACTCTGCGCCATGCTGTGATCCAGGACGCTCCTCTATGGATCGTGTTCAAAAGGGACATGGTGATTCAGCTGAAGCAGGAACTTATCGTGAACAGCTTTAAGACCATAGATGGCCGTGGGGTCAACGTTCACATTGCTAACGGCGGGTGCATCACCATCCAATTTGTGACCAATGTGATCATCCATGGTCTGCACATCCATGACTGCAAGCCCACCGGCAATGCTATGGTGCGTAGCTCGCCATCTCATTACGGGTGGAGGACAATGGCTGACGGTGACGCCGTCTCTATCTTTGGATCAAGTCACATTTGGGTGGATCACAATTCGCTTTCTAACTGCGCTGATGGCCTGGTTGACGCTGTTATGGGCTCTACTGCCATCACCGTCTCCAACAATCACCTCACCCACCATAACGAGGTTAGTTTGCTGATGCTTTTGGTACTCTCATTGTTACTTGTTTTCTTGTTGATAGAAACTAATCTTGCTTCGTATTCCATTCAATGCAGGTGATGCTCTTGGGCCATAGTGACTCTTATACCAGAGACAAGCAAATGCAGGTGACCATTGCGTACAACCATTTTGGAGAGGGACTGATCCAGAGAATGCCGAGGTAACAATTAATCGTATCTTTCTTGTTGAAAGGAATTTGCCTTTCCGAAATTACTTGGTTATTGCTATGAAGTTGTCCTGTAAATTAAAACGACAATTGTATACCCCAGCAATTGACCACTAGTGATTATATAGAAATAGTTTCATTAACTTGACCGAGGGAGGAAATTGCCTAATTCATGAAATTAAACCATCTTTTGCTTGAATTCATGAATTGTGCAGATGTAGACATGGGTACTTCCATGTGGTAAACAATGACTACACTCACTGGGAGATGTATGCCATCGGTGGCAGTGCAGAACCCACCATCAACAGCCAGGGCAACAGATACAATGCTCCAGCCAACCCTTTTGCAAAGGAGGTATTATGCAACTAGTTAACTCTTCTCACTCTCTGTCTCCTTGCTTTTATGTTTTCTGTGAAATGCACCATGCACAGGCTGGTTATTGATGGTTCATTGCTTGCTTTGACCAGGTGACAAAGAGGGTGGATACAGCTTCAGGCAAATGGAAAAACTGGAATTGGAGGTCAGAAGGAGACCTGTTGGCGAATGGAGCTTACTTCACTCCATCTGGGGCTGGAGCTTCAGCTAGCTATGCTCGCGCTTCAAGCTTGGGTGCCAAGTCTTCTTCCATGGTCGGAGCAATGACTGCTAATGCCGGTGTTCTTGGCTGTCGCAGGGGCCATCAGTGCTAGTCTTTTCAGTCAAATCAAAGTGGTCAAAAAGAGGCCACTTGGTTTTCCTTCCTTTTTTTTCCTTTAATTTTTTCTTACCACTTTATAGTCCTGCTACTTTTGCCTGCCACTCGTGTCTCAGCCATTGTCTCTGTCATATCTATCTGCATTCATCACATATATCGGCAAGTGTACAATTTTTACACATGCCATATCTATACCATCTCCATTCCAGTTTGTCCCTGTTATTTCTCAACCTCGGCCTGCTTCAGTTGAAAACCAATACCCTACACCTCTATCCTGAATAGCAGGCGCAGAAGCGTTGTTCATCGTATTTCTTTCTCCTCTTTCCTTCCATTTCTTTTGCCCTTTCCACTTTCACATTTCCTTTCTTCTAACTACCAGTCATGCATCTATATTTCTACAGTGTCAGCATTGGTCGATCTCCACATACTGTCTAGGGTTTCGAGTCTATAGGTTTCGAGTCTTAAGTATTGAATGAATTGTGATCTTTCTTTCGGGCTTTTTTTCTTTTTAATCTTATCTGTCCAGTGATACAAGCAAGCAGTACCACCATGGATTTCAAATCCGAGTCGATGGAAAAACTTTGTAACAGAGTGCAAAGAAATAGCAATGAAGTTCTTTATCTCTTACCTTTTTTTCCCTACTTTTTCTTTGGCAATGGACGCTCTGCACATCTTTACTTTTTCTTGTGCAAGTTTTACAAATGATCCCTTGTTTATTCTTTCTATGGTAGAAACGATCTTATCATGTGCGCACCCGCTGCCTTCACATGATATAAAGCTATTAACCCTCTAAAAACTAACACCATCACCTGTTAATGGAGCTACTTGTGATTCAATCCTGGCCCCAGGACCTTGAGGAGCGAGGACTTCTAACTTAAAAGTAAATATATCTTGAATCTAAATCAACAGCATCCACGATAAGATCATTCATGGGCTTGAAACCGTAATGTAAATGCAAAAAATTTCCCTACTTTCGAATGGCAGATTGAATAAGCAAATCTTTCATTGACGTTGAACCACCACCAGAATGAAACATTGTTTTGCTGCTCTGGGTAGAATTTCAGAGCACAAATAGTTTCTTATAGATAGTTTCAAGAAATAGTGGCTGGTCATTTGACGCCCACGCACAATGGCGTTACCTGTCACTTTCCATGCTGTTCATAAGCACCACCACCACCCCACCATGGTTTTGGGCAGTAATGGAGCTGTTGATTTCTGCGCAAGTCTCTTAACATGCGATGCTTCTTTCTTAGCCAACGGCTACAGCAGGAACTGGATAACCCGAAGTGGAGGTGGTTAACAGGTATGGTTCACATGGAAAGATGATAGAAACGCATGGATTTGCTGTGAGTCAGGGTCCCACATACGGCATGTGAGAAGTTCTGTACCTGTAAGGAATGGGACCGATTTAATTCTTTAGCCAAGTTGTCCATGGAAACACAATACAGGTTACTCATGTGAACGTTGCTAGCTGTCATCTCAGACCCTTCTCCAGAATTAACAATTTATATTTAGCATCGTTGCTCTGCTTCATTGATTCCCCATTTGGCTTTATTGTTTTCACACTAAAATGTACAGATTCGAGTGGAGTGAATTCCCTTCTTTCTTTAACAGAAATTCTAATGTGCTGTGATTGGCCTCAAAATACTTTTAAATGTTGTGGACAAACTGGAAAATGACAAACTTTAATGGGCCTCAAAATACTTTTAAATGTTGTGGACAAACTGGAAAATCACAAACTTTAATGGGCCTCAAAATACTTCTAAATGTTGTGGACAAACTGGAAAATGACAAACTTTAGAGATGTTGGGAACACAAACTAGTGGTTATAAGAAGTTTTTCAAGGTGCCGAAAGAAATTCTACCAAAGAAATCATGCACAGAATTGTATGGGAGCATCTTTCTGCTTGTTCATTATTCTTGGGCATCCTAGGATTCTCGTAAGATCATAATCTTAGGACAACAAATCTTGGGGATGAAAACCAGAAAGGATAGCAGGTTGTCTGGTTCTGATTGTGGGAAAAACTATCTGTCAATTGTAATGATCGTCACCCTCAAAATCGAAAAGAAATCCCACCAGGTATGGCAGGCAAACTTCTCTAATGTGAAAAAGATGATTGATGGCTACAGCTTGGATGAGTAGGGTAAGAATAGAATTGAATGCTGCTTGTCACAGAGAAGTGCCTAGCAATTGAACCAAAATGTTTCACAGTTTTCTTTAGACATGAATTTAGAGACCCGGTTGACCCCACCAAACTCAATCCGAACCTAATCAGATCAACATAAATAAATAAATAAATAAATAAATAAATAAATAAACAAAGCATTGTTGTTTTAACAAAGCATTGGATGGGATATCAAAAGATTCATAATAACTATAAGCCAGGGCATCCTTTCCTGGTAAAACTGGCATCCTTTCCTGGTAAAACTAACGATCTTCCAAGAGAGTCGGGGGTTAAATCTCACTTTTCAATTAAGGTTTTAACATTAACTTTTCCACCTCAGTTCAGAGGGAAATAATCCGTGCATGTCAAAAGCTACTTTTGACTTTTTCTAAGCAGCAAAATAGCATTAATTTTCTGAAATCCTTCTTCTTGACCACCCTCTAATAGAACCCTTCTCTATTCCTCCTCGTCCTTTTTTCCTGACACATGACAATCATGGAAATAAGCAAGTGTGGATCTTGAAGCACAAGTAAATCTTTTTTTACTGCCAAAAATCTACTAGCTCACTCTTTTTAGAGTCATTTGTCTCGACAATGTATCCAGCTTCAGCAAAGTGGGATTTAACCAGATCAAGAGCCTTGGAACGATGAGAAATCTTGTTCTTTTCATCCTTTGGCATCTCTGCATAACTGTAAAAGAAGAAAAATAATATAATCCAGCTGTCTCTTGGTTCAATTATTAAGCAGGACTGAGCCAAAACAACAGGAATCAAAGCGGAAAATTACGTTTGCTCGTAGCCCTCAGGTTGAAAGATTGGATCCCATCCAAAATCATTAGGTCCCCTCGCTGCAACTATCTTCCCCTAAAAAATAAAGCCGCATATGTGGTTAATTTTAAACTTTTAACTAGTCTGTCATTTTTCCTGAGAAATAGCTGCATCTGAAATTATACATTTTTGGTTCATTAAAATAATTATGATTTCTCAACTTCAGCACACCAAATAAAATCAATTTCCTGGTTTGAGTTTAATAATCTTGACAGGAAAGGACAAACCAATGACTCCTAATCCTATTTTATGGAATTCTCCTTAGACACCTATTTGTCTGGATTGCAAATAAAAAAGCATTATGCAGCTTCTTCCTGGATTTTTTTTATTCTTATGATAGGCTATTGCATTATTCAACCAAGAACTTCAGCAAGATAATCATCCATCCAGAAGCATTCAGATGACTAAGAATGGGATGTAGGCCTTAACTAAGTGAGGGGAAAAAAGAGGAAAACATAAGGAAATCAATTGCAAACGTAGTTGAAGTAAATATATGCAATCTAGATACATCCCAATCCAATGCAAGTATCAGTTTTGATATTTGAAAATTTTGATTAGCTGACCACGAAATTATATGTAATAAAGGGGTAAGGCAGCCTGTGTGCACTCTTTTTCATGAAATAACCACCAGCAAGGTCTTCTGATTCATTTGTAATAGACTTACATCTATCACTGTCACAGAATAAAATTCATAGGATAAGTTACTGCAAAGAGAAAGACCATCATCAATGTTCGGTCATGGTTTCCTTCAAATTAAAATGGCACAGTGACCTCCTAAATAACATAGGCTAGAAATTATTTTGCATAAAAGACTTGGGGTAGGAATATTTGTTACATTCTTATAAGGTTTGAAAATGTACCAGAGTTTTTCCAAGAAATGTAATAGGTTCAGCATCAGGCCCAAGAGCAAAAGAAAATGCGCATAAAGCATAGGCTGATTTGTCCTCATATGCCATCAGCAAGTTGTTCAGACCTAGGAAAGGAGCAAAGACAGAAGGTGTTTTGTAGAAGAAACTGACCAAAATGACAACATAAAAATGACAGGAACAAAAGACTATGATAAGTACTACCTTCATGACCAATCTTTTGCAGAAACCACTTGCTGCATGAATTGATAATCTTGTTAGATGATGGCAGAGAAAAAACACAAAACATGATAGTTACAACAAAATTTTTGAAAATAATACCAAAAAACTACTAGATGAATGCTTTATTGTCTGATTATACCGAACTGTCGAATCTTGTAAAAGTCAAGGTTGAGCTTCATGAAATTAATAATTTTTAATTTCAAAGTTATAGAGAAGATAGGAACCTGCCAATATCATTACATAGAAATACATACAAAAATGGTAGACCTCGCTAATCTTCCTTTGAAAAAAAGAAAAAAAAAGGAAGGGAAGGTAGAATCATGCAAGATCTTCTAAGTCATCAGACACAAAAGGATTAAAAAAACAAAAGATGAGGTGTGCAAAAAGCATAAGGCAAGATGAGCATCAAACACCTTTATCTCCTATGTCATTTAAATATTCTGGAGGAGATAATGTGGCAAGGGCAATGCGGTATTAGGAAACAATGACCCCGTACAGTTCTTTCTACTCTACCTCAAACGAACAGAACAAGGTTGGAATTGCATATAAAATGACAAGATAGAACCTTTGTGCTCATGAACATTCTAAGCAGGTGAAGAGATGAGCTATATTTGTTGATTGTTGACAGAGCCGATTATCATGTCAACACTTTTACCTCAGCTTATTTGCAGTTATTTTGATGGATAGATCCTACTTCTTTAGAGAAAGATTACTGAGAGCTTAATCCAGGGACTTGAGAGGATCTAAGAAATCTTAATCCTGAACTGTCGACCTAAGAAATATTCATGGCGACTATATTTTCTTTTCAACATTACATTCCTTCTAAAATAGGAAATATGGGATGGTTCATGGCTCTGGTGAAGTGTTCTGAATACAGTCATGGTGATAATCCATGCTAACCACTGAAACTTCAGCTCAACACGGAAGTTTGATTTGAGCATCATGTTTGGCCTTCTTTCATCAAGTTGGAATTTCCCTAAATCCTAATTTCCCTCCCATCAACAACCATTCTAAAACTCTGATCGAAATTTATCAAAGTAAACAAGAAAAGAAATGCAATCCGAGAAGCACTACATAATTAGAAGGCCTGTTAAAAGAACGAAACTTCACCTACATAATAGAAGAAAAAAAATCACAACTTACATGTATGGCCCTGCAAACAAATGCACAAAAAATCATAAACTGGAAAAAAAATCATACAAAAATAAATAAGTAAGAACAAGTTATCAAACAAGCAAGGTCATTAGTACCTGGAAGACCCTTTAAGGCATTGAAGCAAAGACAAGTATCCTCCACCAAAACAGGCCCTTTCACCTTCAATTTCCAATTGAAATACAAACATTATATATTTCTTTACACGTAACAAAAAATTAATTGCAAACAGAGATAGTACATATTGTACCTCCACGGCAGCTAAACGAGCTTTCTCTTTAGAGATTTCTTCAGGTTCTCCTTGCAGTTCGGGAACTGTAAACGCCAACAACAATCAAACCCAGAAGCATAAATTTTATATTTTCTACAGAGAGATAGGGACATGTATATAGAAAGAGAGAGATTGTACGGTCAAGTTTGAGAGATTGGAAAGGAACGGCTTGTCCCAAGATTGCACGGACTTCTTCGAGCTTCTTCGCGTTTCCGGTCACGAATGTCACCGGCCGCGACAACACCAGCCCTGACGCAGCTTTTGCCGCCGCCATTTCCATTGCTTTTCGAACTGTTTTCGAGAGTAAGAAACGACAGGGAGAAATGGATTCGTTACTTGACTGGAGAGGGAAGACAATGGGCCCAATAATTGAGTCCAGAGATGCTTAATGGACATGTCAATTTAGACCCAACTTTTCACAAACATAGATTAGATAATGTCCATAAATAATTATTTGATTATTGAAACTTCGTTTTTGCTCTTACATATTCGAAAATATTCCACTTCTACTCCTATAGTTTCACATTTTCTAATATTAACCTTATATATTTTTTAAAAATTGCACCTCCAAATGTTAAGCAGGGTCATTTTTATATTTGAATTTTGAGTTTTATTCTTATCACTAAAAAATATAAATAAACGAAAAATATTTAAAATATCAAGTATATTATTTACGAACGTGATTAGGGATTTTTTAATGGTTATATATATGTATATTAATGGTTTTTATACATCAAGCCTTTTTTTTTTTGTTTCCCAAACTTGAAATTTAGTAAAGGCTACCACACTTATTTTAGTTAATGGGCCATTGCTTCTAGTTAATGGGCCATTGCTTCAGTCCGTAGTCATAGAACTAAGATGTAGCTCAAGTTGGCCATTGATCAAGTATGAAAAATAATATATTTATGGAGAAAATATGTCAACAGGATCTATCTACGTAATTACAACTGTGTCATTGCATGTATTGCGATATAAATTAAAATAAAATAAAGTAGAAGAAGAGGTCACAGAAATCAAGGTCAAAACCTATTCCGATGGGCCCAATGGCCGTCAAACCCATATTCAACCATTTACGTGGGTCCATTTTCAACCATTTCCCGGAGATAAACATCGGCCATCGGTGTCGGGCTAACTTGTGGGGTGTGTGACACAAGCAAAAACGTGCATAGATTCCCACCGGGTGATTTCTCGAGGCCACCACGACCCTTGAAACAGGGGGCTTGAAGCTGCGCCGTTTAGCTTTATTTTCTTGGCCTTTTATGGTCCTAAAGTAAGCAGTTTGAGGAGTCATAAATAGTTTGCTTTATCCATATAACAACAATATTACTATAATTCGACGGTATAGTTTATGGCATATAATAAATAATAAAAGATTTTGAAATCCTCACGTGATATGGCCTCAAAATCAGGGATGTGCTGATGCCAAAGCTGAAATCCCCAGTCGACTCCAGTGCCCCCACTTCATTTCATGATTTTAAATTATTTTTTCTCGACAAGTTCTTTGTTTTTGTTTCCTTGCCCTCACCCCTTCTTTTGATGATTGTGGAATGTAAGATTGACCCACCTGTGGCAGGCGGGGGTGGCTTGTTGGACTGCCCTGGTCACATGATTGCTAACCCCTGGCTTGTTCTTATGGCTACATGGGTCTAGTCTACTCCACACTTCATGAACCCTGTCGACACGACTCAGGGTGAACTAGTGGCTGAAATTTATGGGAGATCCCTCGGCTACTGAGATCATTGCAGCAAACCCTCCGTCCATGCTTTTTCATGAGGTTAATCACTGAAATTAGGTCGCGAAATCATCATCCATCTGTGTTCCTATAGCAGTATAACATACCTTGTCCTCAAAAAATATAATTATATAAAGTACTTGAGATTTATTTTCAAGTTTAAGTTTGAGTTAAAACATATTTATTTTATAAGAGTTTGGAACAATAAATACTTATTTATTTAAAATAAACCAACAAAAAAATATCTAGTGATGTGATTTTATGTTTTAGCCTGTGATCACTAATATAATGATTATTAAAGACTTATATGATTGTTAATTTCAGGATTTGTGGGATTAGTCAAGATGCACGCAAGCTGGCTTCAACAACCACGTTAATCTAAATAAAAAATGAAGAGCTAAAGAAAACTATAAAGTAGGTGGTCTAGTGGTAATAGCTTGGAACTAAGAAATTTGTTCCCCCTGTAATCTCAGGTTTAAGTCATATGATTGCTAATATGATGATCACTAGAGACTTACATGATCGTTAACTTCAGGATCCATAAAATTAATTAAGATGCGCAAAAACTGATTCGGACACCTCCGCTAATTAAAAAAAATGAGAGAGCTAAAGAACGGGACATTGCACTTCACTTTTGATGCTTCCCTTAAACCCCAATTTCGTTGCTTTGCTGAGTCCTTCTCTGCCATCCCTCTTGCCCTTTCAGGAACCGAGCATACGAGTGCATGTTTCTAAAGACCATTAAGCTTGTAGATTTTTAGGCTAAATTGTTTCATGACACTACACCATTACCGTTTTAAAAACAAGCTACTGATCAATGTAAATTAATTTTTAATTATGTGAAGCTCATGTTAATGTCAATTGTTAAAATATGACCGTTAAAATATAGCTGTTAAAATATGGTCGTTAATTTCCAGATATGGAAATTGTGTAAAGTAGGGATAAAGTAGTTTTTATCTTTAGCTAAATTAGTCTTGTAATTACTCTATAAGTTCATTCTCAATTGTAATGGAAAAATAACTCTGAAATATACGAATTTATACTTTTAACATGGTATCAGAGCGAATCTCGAATTTTTCCTTTGAATCGTATTGCTGAATTTTTTTTTTTCTCTCTTTTCTTTTTTTCTTTTCTGGTTTGAAACCCAGAATTCAAATCTATACAGTGCTTGTTCACCAACGGTACTGTTCATCAACCCCAGAAATTGATTGCTACAGTGTTTGTTCATCAACAGTTACTGTAGCAATCAAGAAAAAAATACCCAAAATCATCACTGTTCATTATAACAACAAAACCCAGAATCAGGGCTTCTTCGTCATCTCTGGCGAGTCCCGTTCATCGTCTTATTCGTCATCTCCGGTGAGACACATCTCGAACCAGCGAAACCCAGAAGACCCATCTCGAAAAAAAAAGGAGAAACCCAGAAAATCCAGACATCTCGTTGATATCAGCTCACGGTTACTTGTTAGAAACCCAGAAATTCCATTTACCAACTCATCGAAACAACCCAGCAACCTATTCATCAACATCCTGAACCACCCATATCATCGAAGAACACCCATCTCAACGATACTCTAGCTCCAGCTCCGACGAGAGCACCCCGAAACCCAGAACACCCATAAACCTACCCAGAATACACTCCAGCTCCGGCGAAGGACACCCAGAAACTCAAAACACCCATCACGCAGTGATGTTGGCAAGGCATCACCGACTAGTGGGGGGACACGGGAGAGACAGAGGGCACGGGGTTGAAAGAAATGGAAATAAAGGAAGAATGGGTTTTATGTTTGGTAATCAACCGGGACATCAACCTGGTCTTGGGTTGATGTGTTCCTATTGTGGTGAGATGAGGCATTCGAAACAACGATGTTATGAAATTATTGGCTACCCGGACTGGTGGGACTTTACGAAAAAACCTCGGAAAAATATTGGGAAATCTGTGGTAAATCTGACTGAAACAAACCAGGTACACCCTACAACGAATGTGGTTCATCCAGGTATCATCGGAAAAAAATTTGCACATTCTGTTATTACTAAAAATAGCACTTGGATTATTGATACAGGTGCATCTAGTCACATGACTAGCGATTCTGATAAATTAACCTGTCATAAACCTTCCTCACATTCAACTATATACACTGCTAATGATAGTATCTCCCCTGTTACGGGGGAAGGATCTATCATTTTGACTGACACTATAACCTTAGATACTGTCCTTATTGTTCCATCTCTTGCGTATAATCTTTTGTCGGTGAGTCAAATCACCGCTACTCTTAAGTGCACGGTAACATTTTGGCCTCAGTTTTGTGTTTTTCAGGACATTCTAACCCGGAAGATTCTTGGTTATGGTGTTAGGCGGGGCAACTTGTATTATTTAGAGTTAACGGAAAAAGGGGGGTCAATGATGGGTCACGCACATCAGACCAGAAGTAAGGATCATGCTCACGCTCTCGTATGGTTGTGGCATCGACGACTCGGACATCTTTCATTCGGGTACCTTAAGAAATTACAACCACATTTATTTTCCAGTTTAAATATTTTGGATTTTCAGTGTGAAATTTGTGAATTGGCGAAAAGCCACCGTATTTCCTATTTGCCAAGTTTGAAGAAAAGTATGGAACCATTTGCAGTCATCCATTCGGATGTTTGGGGTCCTGCGAAGATCTCTTCTTTTTCTAATGCACGATATTTTGTTACATTTATTGATGAATGTACTCGGATGACCTGGATATCTCTTCTCCGGAATAAAAGTGAAGTAGGTACAGTTTTTCAGAAATTTCACAAAATGGTGCGGACCCAATATCAACGGCACATTCGTACACTTCAATCAGATAATGGTACGGAGTTCATGGATCAAGTGTTAGGTGATTTTTTAAATCATCATGGAATTCGACATCAGACCTCCTGCACGTATACTCCACAGCAGAATGGATTAGCAGAAAGGAAGAACAGACAGATTATGGAAATTGTTCGTGCTTCGCTATTTGGTATGAATCTGCCAAAATACTATTGGGGAGAGGCAGTAAAATCAGCTGCTTACCTAATAAATCGAATACCATCAAGTGCAATTGATTTTCAATCTCCTCAACAGAAAATGGAATCTCTTCTCTCTGTTCCTCATCTACCAAATCTGGAACCACGGGTGTTTGGTTGTACGGTATATGTCCACATCCCGAAAGTCCTGCGAAGCAAACTGGATCCTTGTGCAAAGCGGTGTGTTTTTGTAGGTTACTCGGAGTTCCAAAAAGGATATCGGTGCTATGATCCTCACCATCGAAAGCTACATGTAACCCTGGATGCATCATTTCGAGAATCTGAACCCTACTATTCAGGGGGAGTTCCCGGGTCTTCTCTTCAGGGGGAGAGTAACATTGAAGAGAACGAAGATATATTCGAATTAGAAGAAAATGAAGGGTTAAAGGAAATGAGACCAGGCTGTGATAACCTGGAATTCTACATAGACCGAAATGATCTCAGAAATGACCCCCCTATGTCGCTGGAATTACCAACGCCTACACCATTAACTGAAGAATCAATCGAGAATGTCTCTCCCCAATCACCTCAGGTATCCCTAAATCCTATTTCTAATGAGATAAATGAAACTCCTGTCTTAGAAAATAATGTGATCAATAGGTACCCACAAAGACTAAATCGGGGAGTCCCAAAGAAACAATATGAACCTGATCCCAAAAACAAAACTAAATACCCCATCAGTAACTATATTTCTACCCATAGATTATCGGAATCATATGCAGGTACTGTTAATCAATTATCCAATGTGTCTATTCCTAGTAATGTACAGGATGTATTAGCAGACCCAAAATGGACCAAGGCGATGAATGAGGAGATGGAGGCACTTCAGAAGAATAACACTTGGGAGTTATGTCAACTACCAAAAGGAAAGAAGAAAGTTGGGTGTAAATGGGTGTTCACAGTGAAACTGGATGCAAATGGGAGTATTGATAGATACAAAGCAAGATTAGTCGCAAAAGGATATACACAGAAGTATGGAGTCGATTATCAAGAAACTTTTGCCCCAGTTGCAAAAATGAGCACCATCCGGATTCTCATATCTGTAGCAGTGAATCGAGACTGGCCCTTACAACAATTCGATGTCAAGAATGCCTTCCTAAATGGAGATCTTGAAGAAGAAGTGTATATGGAATTACCACCTGGAGTTAAAACCAGGTCCTCGTGTGAAACTGAAGTATGCAAATTAAAAAAGGCATTGTATGGTCTAAAGCAATCACCTCGGGCATGGTTCGGAAGATTCTCATCCACGATGAAAGAATTTGGCTATAAGCAAAGTAATTCAGATCATACTTTGTTTATAAAACACAAAGGAGGGAAGGTAACGGCACTAATAGTATATGTGGATGATATGGTCTTAACAGGAGATGATCCAGAAGAAAGAAAGGCACTACAACAGTTTCTGGCATCGAAATTCGAAATGAAAGATCTCGGACAACTAAAGTACTTCTTAGGGATTGAGGTCTCAAGGTCAAAAACGGGGATATGTCTATCACAACGAAAATATGTGTTAGATTTATTGGCAGAAACCGGAATGCTTGCATGCAAACCAGTAGATACACCTATGGAAATGAACCACAAACTGGGACAAGCAGAAAATCAGACGCCAGCAGACAAAGGATGTTATCAACGGTTAGTTGGAAAACTAATATACTTATCACATACTAGGCCAGACATCGCCTATGCAGTAAGTGTGGTAAGTCAGTTCATGCATTCACCAGAAGAAGAACATATGGAAGCTGTATATCGGATCTTAAGGTATCAAAAAGGTGCACCAGGAAGAGGACTTCTATTTTCTAAAGGGGAGGTCCAAGATATTAAAGGGTATACAGATTCAGATTGGGCAGGAAATCAGACTGATAGGAGATCAACATCAGGATATTTTACGTTCGTAGAAGGCAACCTTGTCACTTGGAGAAGTAAGAAGCAGAAAGTGGTCGCAAGGTCAAGTGCAGAAGCAGAATACCGAGGTATGGCTCATGGTGTGTGTGAATTACTATGGATTAAACAGGTATTACAAGACCTGGGAATTGATTATGGAACATCTATGGGTCTACACTGTGACAATAAGGCAGCTATTGAAATTGCTCATAATCCTGTTCAACATGATCGTACCAAACACGTTGAAGTCGACCGACACTTCATTAAGGAAAATCTTGATCGGAAAATTATACAACTTCCGTTTGTTCGGTCTGAAGATCAGCTAGCAGATATTCTCACAAAGGCAGTCTCCGGAAAGGCGTTCTATGACGCTATTGACAAGTTGGGCATGATAAATATCTACGCTCCAACTTGAGGGGGAGTGTTAAAATATGACCGTTAAAATATAGCCGTTAAAATATGGTCGTTAATTTCCAGATATGGAAATTGTGTAAAGTAGGGATAAAGTAGTTTTTATCTTTAGCTAAATTAGTCTTGTAATTACTCTATAAGTTCATTCTCAATTGTAATGGAAAAATAACTCTGAAATATACGAATTTATGCCCTTTCAGGAACCGAGCATACGAGTGCATGTTTCTAAAGACCATTAAGCTTGTAGATTTTTAGGCTAAATTGTTTCATGACACTACACCATTACCGTTTTAAAAACAAGCTACTGATCAATGTAAATTAATTTTTAATTATGTGAAGCTCATGTTAATGTCAATACTTGAAATCTGCAGGATGCTTCTTTCAAATTCTGAAACATAAATAGGCCCAAAGCTCCTTTATGGGGACGATGTGAATATATCAAGTGGTTGATGTGAATAATCTTAAATGATTGTTATATTTACACTAATCGATGCTCTTGGCAGGTTAATTCATTAGTTTATCAATTTAGAATTTTTTGTGGGATTGGGTCTGGCCTGATCGGAAATCTGCGTTAACTCGTATACTACCTTGATAATTTGGCCATGCAATTTTTTCATAGCCCACTATTTTGAAAACAAGATCTTATCGTGAATGGGATAGCAATTTTTTCAAAAAGGAATGATTTTTATTTTTTATTTTTTTTCATCATGGAGCGGTTCGAGAGTAGTGTCCTGTAGTTTTAGCCTCAGGCAATGACAAACCAATTTCAGCAATCCCCTTCTCCATCCATGCAATCGCCAAGTGAACTAAATTGAGAAGGTAAAAAACAGAGAGAATCGAACATTTATCAGCTTGCGAAAAGGCAAGTTACAAAAAGTTGAAGGAATTAAGAAACTAACAGAAATGAAAATATTAGTCTCTTTATGTTCTTGATCATGACTGAAAGCATCGATCTACTTGCCAACAACTTTTTCCTTGATAATCGAAGCAGCCTTGTCTGTGATGGTTTCTGCAGTTTCAGATATTATTTTTGTCACCTCCTTGCTCATATGCGTCACCTAATCATCTCGCACAGAACAATAACAGATTTATTAATATTCTCTATAATTTATGCGCAATTAATACGTTCTTTTGATTGAAGTCTATATATATCCAAATTCCTGTACAGAATGATGTTCGTTAATACAACCCTTACACTTTCAGCGGCTTTCTTCACTGATCTTGCACCTTCTTTAACTGATTCTGCTGCCTCTGTTACACTCTGACATGCCTCTGCTGTCAGTTTATCCTTTTTGTCCTGTAGATTTTGTCGGAGAGAAAAAACACTATATGCTCATTCACAAGTTATAAAAATGACGATCGATCACGATGTGTTTTAATTGGCCAATTAAAAGCAAGCATGGCCTGTTTGTTCACTTGGGCAGTTTTCAGTGAAAAAAGCGGATGAAGTTCAAATCATCCATTGCTGTACCAATATATCGTAATCCAAAAATGCTATTGAAAGAAAACTTGTACGAGAAAATCAATCTTTTTCTTACACGTTTTTAAGGTATAGAATATGAATGGCTGTGAACAAAAAACCGAGCAAATTGTTCAGACAAACGCGTGCACGGGAATATGTTTATACATGCCAGAAGTTACAGGCAACTCACTTGCAGTGGTCTGGAAGTGGCAGTGACAAAAACACGATGGCTCGGGCTCCCAAGGCTCCCAAAACTTGTCGTTTTCCCTCTAGCAGTAAGGAGTTTGGAGAGCATTGACGTAGTTTTAATGGTTGACATCTTCTTGGCCGCTAAATATGCTAAGCTATTTTGTGATTGCTGTTCTCCTTTCCGAGTGAAAACCAGGATGGTTAAATTACTTCACAGGTCCTGGTTAATCAACTTCCACTTGTCAGTCTCTGGAATGCTTCTCTGCCCTCTGGTCGGTTACCTCCATTGTGGGGATCCATCTTTCGCGGGTCATTCTTTGTTTAATTTCCGGGAGAATTGGATCGCATTCTGTGCACCTTTTTCTCCATGCTTCCATAACTTATCGGCTTAACCCAACAGAGCCTATTTTGGGTATGGTTGGACTCTTTTTGGGCTAGGTCTAACCACGATCACACTTAGCCCAAGGTGTGGCTTGCTCAAACCAAACCCACAATTAGATTTTTTTTTTGGCAGAGTTTAGCGATAGTTGAACCTGGCCCAATATAAGTTTGGTTAGACTCCTTCTGGGATTGATTTGCCCAACATGAGGTTTGACTTGACGTAGTCAAACCAAATCCAATCGAGCCTATTTTTGGCTTGATTGAACTCCTTTTAGGTTTGGTTTGACCATAGTCAAACATAACCTAACATAAGATTTGATTTCACCATGTCAAAATCAAACTCTTTTAGGCTAAGTTTGACTCCTGCATGATTTGATCATGGTCAAACCTAACCCAATGTAAGGTTTGGATAATTTTAATTCAATCTCAAGTCTAAGTCTTTATTTTTCTTAAAAATAAGTTTCAATCTTTTATTGCCGAATTAAGAAAAGGAAATTCAATAAAAATGTCTTTGTAAGGTATATAAGCCACAACCCATACCTCGGTTTAATTTTGATAGACATGCATGGACTGCAAAGATTAATAATTTACCATTTCTATTAATTTAAACCATGTAGTAAAATACAATTGAACGATAACATCAAGGTCTTGAAAAATTTATTTCACTGCCACATATTGAAATTTTTATTGGAGCTAGAAAGCCAAATTATCGTTATTTCCCCCATTTTTTAGAATTATTTTTCTCCCCTTTTTTCTTCTCTTTTCCCTATCATTTTTCTCACGACAGGGTCCCATTTTATGACCTTACAACCTATTTCAAGAATTATCGAACAAGGATTTCTCAAATTATCATAACTCGTATGTTAACCACTCGATAACTCATTTAATAATTCGGTGAGTTGAAATATTTTTTTCATTTTCATTCAGGATTTAAAAAATAGCGAAAGTTAACGAGGTGAAAAATAAAAATAAGAGACGAATAATGGATTTTATTCCTTGAGAATGGCATTATAACCATCCTGTTTTGTTCCTTACAATAAAGAGAAATCCATCACTGATTGCAACAACACTGCACGTAAACTGGTGGAAGACACTGCCCTCCTCTGTAACCAAGTCGTCTGCAAAAGTCATTGCAGTCGGGATGGACTCCACATCTTTCTACGCAAATCGGCGCAGCCTCTCCTGCAAGCAAAGCATCAATAAGCGTTTTATTTATTTATTTAATTTAATCTCACTGCTTTCAGTGAAATAATCAGTTAATCCTTTAGTTTTAAAAACCCATCATCGGGCCCCTATTTTCATATTTGCACGCAACTTAGTCCTTTCATAGGTTTTTTCTTATGATAATTTAATTATATTTTTCTGAAAGTGTCCTAAATTTTCTAATCAAAATTTTTAATTTCACCTACAATAGAGAAAATTAAAAATACAAGGATAATTTAAAAATAATTAACACTCAACTTTGATCAAGAGACAATCTTATGAGTTTCAAATTAAAAAAGACTAACTTACAAATTATAAGATAAAACAGGGACTGGATTATAGTTTGCTAAACAAAATAATTGGGCGTTCTTACAAGCTAAAGGAACCTTATATCTCTAGCTTTGCATATTTCGTTTTAGTCCTATCATTTGAACAGAAGATTGAAAACCAACCCTTTACACCTTGGAGCTAGGTCCTCCAGTTTTAATCTAATTATCTTGACTTATAATCCTAACTAGCTAGTGGATATGCATGCATGCACGTATGTATGTGTACCTGTTGAGAGGAGGAGAGCGATGACCATGATTGCAATGATCAATATCTTGACACAGGAATGTCTCACAGCCATTTGTTCACCCCTATGATTTTCTGCGATGGTGGTGTAGGAGGGTTTTTTTTTTTATCAGGACGCTACACCTTTTAATTATATATCTTGAGAGGTTCGGCAGGGTTTCCAACTTTCCATGTATTTTATATCCACTGCATTAATTATATTGGCATATTCACCGTTTCCAAATATAGCTTAATTTGATAGATATGTATCCATATATATTTATAATTTTTTAACGTTACCTCTATAATTTATATTTATTTGCGAGGACAATATTTAAGAATTATTAATGTGATTGGCCCAATTGTTCATCAAGACATTCTTTGATGATAGGATTAGGATTAGCATGTCAAGAACGTTATCGGGTGTGAAACTGCATGGGTTTGGAAAATATTTATCTGCTTAGATATTTCATTACAAACAACCCGATACTCTTTCTTTATTAGGACCGATTATTTAGAGATCAAATAGTTTTGATAAATAACAGAAACCAAGCTATAATTAATACACACAGCATTTTGAAAAATAATTATATCTAAATATTTATTTTGAATTTTTTTTTTTTGCTTTAAATTTTTTTTTTGTGTGTGTTTTTAGAACATCTTCATATGTTGATATCGAAAATATTTTTTTTAAAAAATAAAAAAACATCATTCCAAATGAAAAATATTTTTAAAATCAACCACAATCACATTTCCAAACATTTCCAAACAGGCACTAATCATCATGCATGTGAACAGTAGACACATGAATTGTAATTCACATCTATAGTTCATGAGTTGGATTGGTTTCAGGCTTGTCTAGATGGCGAGATCAGGGGTAAACCAACCCTAAAAAAAGTGGGCTAGGTTTTGTTGAGTCTTTAGTGGCCCAACCCATTAAATATAATAATAATAATAATAATATTGTGTTATTTTAATATTATTGTTTTATATTATAAAATAATAATTATTTATTATCATTATTATTATATAATAATATTTTAATATAACACGCCAGATTAATTTTCTTAATATAAAAAAAAAGAATATTCAAGTGATGCTATGTTAGTTAATTCATGTTAACTTGACTAGCACATAATTTGAGATATAGATAACTCTAAAAAAAATAACAAAGTTCAATATTCAATAAACTTGAAAACAAACAATTTCAAAAAAAGACACATCAAAGAAAAAAACTTATGTCAATTTAGACTAACTTAACTAACCATCCACCCGCGATATGAGATCAAGAAAAAAACTAGATTGAAAAAAAAAAATCTACAAAAAAGACCAAAGTTAAATAAATAAAAAAAACTTGAGTCAACATGGGTTAATTTAACCAACCCAACCTCATAGAAAAGAAGCTAAAAAAATCATAAAGTTCATAGGCTAATAATTTGAAATAAAAACAAAATCAATTTCATAAAAAATAACGCTATGGAGCACTACATGAATCCATCCCCGTGAGAACAACTTGTGAAAGACTTCGGTCCTTGTTATTGTTTCCACCTCAGGTCATCAGGGACATAAAATCCAAGGTAAATTCGTCCATCCATTACCTGCATGCAGTTTTCTACCAGTTATATGCCGGCATCAATCTCATGATCATGGCAGCAGGGGCATAATGACGATGCATGCATGCTCCCACAATGCCCTAACTTCTGCTTTCCAATCTGAAGCGAATTCAAGGAAAAACACTGCATTTGTCATTCCTGTAAATATAGAATCCACTACAGAGGGAAAATGTAATTTAATGATCATGCACTGCACAATGCAGGATTATGAACTCCGAGTCTAAGGAAACCAACTAGCCAGTACATGGATCAGAACTCCGAGTCTAAGAAACTCTCCAAGAATAACTCTCTGTAAAATCTCTCTGTACAATGGTCATGGCACATGAGTGGTGAAAGCACGTGTGTTTTCCAGGCATGATTGCACAATGACCATTTAAGCACCTGGAACAACGAAGATCCTGGAGCTTCCACAAACTCATCAGCTTGGAGTGGAGGTAAACTCCCTGATCTAGTTTTGGTTTCCCTGAAAGACTGAAAGTTGTGCTAGAATTTTAAAATAATGCAAGAAGTTGGAATGAGCGTTTAGGAAAAAACTGACGATTTGGCAGTTCAGAATTCTAATTCGCTGCATATTTATGTAAACTGAGAGTTCTTTAATATAATCATCTTGGCCCCGATTGCATTTCATTGTTGCAATGGACAGGTGCACCTCTGCCCTCATTAGCTGACCTTCGAGTTCCGAAACCTTAGTACCTGGCATCAGCCATCTACCATCATAGCTGGAAGAACACTGAAGCAATCGAAGATTGTTCTCGCATATGTGGCAGGCGATAAAAATAAAAAAGGACTAAAAATAAAAGAAAATAAAATCAAGGACAAATGGATGTGCCACAAGCAGCAAGGCATCGTTCAATATCTTACTCAAAACTTCCACTACCTCTCTGGCTTTTCTCATGATTTTCCAGTGGCTCCAAGGCAATTTTCCCTCTGGGATCTATCTTCTTCTTTGATAAAACTAGCACTCAGCAGACATATGCTCCTTGCTCTAAGAAAATGCAATTCTAATTAGTTATAGCACAGCCACTTTCAAACATTTTGGCAAGGAAGACTGGACAGTCAGATGGTTATCTTCAAACAAAAGGATTGTTGTACAAAAAAATGAAACAATGTGAATTTTTATTTACAAAACAACATATGAAATCAAAATGGCAATCAAAATTGTTTACCTTTTCTCTCTAATAAAAGCAGCAAAAGAAAAAAAAGATTTGTGAATGGATAGATCGAGGTTTGTACATGGCCAATAGCTCTTCTATTGTATTTGTTACAGAAATCACGTGATTCTAGATTGAAACATCATCGTCCACAAATGGCACTTCTTAGGCCGTTGTTTCATTTTGCAGTAAGTTTTCACTGTACCGAAACCATTTTCATCCGCTGGAAGTTCCTAAATCCAATGCCCACGGAATCTGCTAATATCTCAAGTTAAACCTGGCAAAATGGGAAGATGAAACGTCACAATAAAAACCCTTCTGCTGTATTGTAAACAGCTGCTAGTTTAATTCGATCCCATCACTCAAAATCACATCCTCATGACTCCCAAATGCAAAGAAGGAACTAAAACACACACAGGAAAGCCAGTTGGTAGAAAAGCATATTAGACTAACTTGTGCAAGCATTTATTCAATCTGCAAAATGAGGCACATTCCAATGTAAAGAAGCATGAAGAGATGCCCACAAAAAGAAAGGCCATCAAGATAAACAATTATTAAGCAAAGTTTTAATACCATCAGAAGATTCAGAACTGCCCACTTTATGTATCCATCAGGCAAGATCGCCACCTTCTAGCCAAAAACCAGCAATTCTGCTTCTTAATCCAGAAGAGTGAAATTCTCTTTTTATTTGCGCATTTGGAAGTGAGAAAAACAAGCCATGTTAATGCGTTTCAGTAGTCCCACATTGGCTAAAGAGACTATACAAGCTAAACGAGTCGAGTATATAAACGAAAGCTGAAGACTAAATAATGCATACCTTTCTCGGCCTTTTGGCTAAGATCAAGTGTAGTATCTGTTCTTATCAGTTTAATATCTGATACGTGGGCTATTAGCCCACATGATATTAAATTAATATTTTTAGGGGAGGGCCCATTACAGTAGCTTGCTACTGGGACTCTCAGGCGTCGCCCTTGCGTTGCACTATTGCAAGAGCCCGGTACGCCCCACTAAGTCAAGCCTAAACATTTTCACTCGTTCCTGATAGGCAAAGATCTTGCCGCGCCGAGCTGAAACAAATCTCAAATCTTCTCACAGGTTCCTGACAGAATCTCAATTTACGACCCGATTCTTTGATTGAAATCAACATGTTTGTTATTGTTTATTAACATATATAATTTTTAATTTATTTTATTAAATATATATATAAACCTTTTAATTTGTAGTTAAAACTTTTATTAATGATAAAGATCCATTAACAGCAGTACAGCACCACTTTTTTTTGCACTGAGAAAAAAATCTTTATCCCATGGAGTAGAACATGGAATCAAACTGGTAAGATGAAAACAGTAGACCAAGGAATACTAGTATCTTTTCATTATGGATGGTTCTAATATATATATATATATATATATATATCAAAAGAAATCCTCCAAGAAGTGAAGAGAGATCAGGTGTAATTTGAAATTGCATTCCAAATGATGTTTTGTTAGATTTTTTTTTATATTTAGAATTATTATTATTATTTTTAATATGCTGATATAAAAAATAATCTATTAAAAAATAAAAGAAAACATTATTTTAATAAAAATAATACTTTTAAAAAATAATTAATACAAGAATTTTAAAGTTTAAACATATCAACTTAAAAAAACTGAAAAAAGGACCCGGTTGTAAATTAAACTTCGACATGCTCCTTTCCACCTCAATTTTTATCGAAGGCGGGAAAGCAAAAACAAAATAACATCATTCCCACCCAAAAAAACCAAACTCGATCAGGGAAACCAAGAAAGCGAAAACTGGAGAGAAAAAAGTCCAAAAAGGAGTTGCAGAATCTTCTGCAAGCCATCAAATCTTCAGATGTAAGGTAGCTCCTTCACTTCCTTCATTTCTTGCCTTCTTAGTTTTTCTTTGTGTTTTTTGGTTACCGAAATCGAAATTAGACCTCTCAAAAACGGCACGAAATGATTCATCTCATTTATGATTTTTTCTGTTTTGATAATCTGAAAGGTTTCGGATGCTAATAATACAGGTTGTTGAGAGTCGGATTGAACTGGTTAACAGGCTTCGGGATTTTGATTTCCTGGAGATATCGGAGTTGGCTTCTCTTCTTGAATTCCTCACAGTATCCTCCTTTTTACTTGTTTCTTTTTTTATTCGGAAATGCATGTCACTGATGTAAAATAAATAAATTAGGGTTCGGAGATCAGTTTGGATTCCTATGATTTTGGATGCTTACGATAGATATGCTGAATATCTTCGTTGTAAGATTTTTTTTTTGCCTTAACAAGAAGCTTGACATTTTGGGAAGACTTTACTTGCTTGGATATATCTCAATGCATGTTAAACAAGACTATTTTGAGCGTGGCTGCGAAATATGTAGATTCAGATGTGTCTGAATGTTTAGTCCAGTTTCTTGCTCTTGGGACAAAGGTAGAGTTTCACTTTAGCTGAATTCTGTTTGTTGGTATTCGTGCTAGACATTCTGCCGAGTGATATATCTGTTCTTGACCTTATTGGGACCGTGTGTGCATTAGGCAAGTGAGTGGTGTGGAAAACATCTGAAGATGACTGCTATGTCAACTGAAGAATCTCAAGAAGAAGAACATTCATATCTATTCTTTCAGGTATGTACTGATCCCTGCAGCGCCATGGGTGTAGATTGTTCTGTTTAGGATAGTATTCATAGTTTTTTGTCCATGATTAGCATGTAGTTTTCCATTCTTAATCTGTGTTGTTTTAGCAAAGAGGCTTCCTGGAACGAGCTGGATTGGAGCCAACATGACTTTGATGGTCTTTGTTTGTTGTTATAGAAACTAAATTGACAGTGGCAGTCTTTAATTGTATGTTTTCTGAACTTTTAGGAACCAGTAGTGTGTTATTACTTAGTAAGGACAACTTTTACGGAATATAATAATATTTGAATGCACTAAATCAGTTGCGGGCCTACGTAATTTAGTGGAAAAAAATGTTAGTTTTCTCAATGTTCAACTATGTCATATCATTAGCTATATGTTGAATGACAATCTTGCATATTAAGATGTGTTTGTAAAGAAGAAAGTGAGTCGTTCGCTATGATGCCTGTCTCCTTGCTAAAAGCTTTGGGCAAATTATTTAACTTGCATCAACCAACATTTTTTGAACTACTGGTTTCCAAAATGAAAAAGGTCATGAACTTATCCTGAAGTTGCTGCAGAGCAGACAGCAATGGAAGTGCATATTTAGTACGTGAGAAAATTACTTATCCTGATCTAATGTGTCTAATAAGAAACTGGTCATAACTACTTCTTGAGTAATTCATATCGTTTTTAGGTACTTAATTTGTGCTGTATCAGTTAACTTTCCTTATCGCTGTGCAATGTATTTACAAGTTCTCCAATGATGAACATCCTCTCTTCTTGACAAGAATACTGGGCACCTATCTTGCCATGAACTGAAATGGAGTTTATGCTTTTGTAAAATGTGGGCCTTCTGAGCTGAAATGTGAATTTTTTAATAAGATCCCGGTGATTATTATCATATATTTTCTGAATATCGTGTAGTAGCTTTTGCTTCTGTTTTTTGACGTCTTAAAGCTATCTTTTGCAGCTTCTTTTGGATTTATTTAGCCTCTCTGCTGCCAGTATTGTTGCTTTGAAAAGACAACCTGTTTTTGTTGACAATGCATCAGCAGCTATTATTGAGAGATTCATTTTGGAGCAGTTAAATTTGATAAAAGACGTAGTATCAGAGATAAAGGTACTGGGTCTTTTATTTTCTTTTGTGATTTTACATCATCGGATAGCTTCTGACATGGATCAGGCTGCTTGCTTGAAATACCTTTTGCCCATAACCTCATCAACAATTTTTACATGCAACAACTGTACTTGCGGTGAAAGTCAATGGTAGATTATCTGTTTTCAAGCTTACAGGAAATCATAATATTTAAAATCTTCAATGATTCTGTCTTTTAGTGATCTTCAGGGAACTCCTAAAACCATTAACATGGTAATTATGAGTTCAAAACTTGCATGTGATCCATATCAGCGAGTCCTTTTCATCTCCTTCCCACTCTAATTTTTGCTTCTGAGTAAACTCTATCATGCATGGCCTTGGTGACATCTATAGCTGTCTACAACCGTGAAAAAAGCATTTAATTACATCTCTACGACCATAATGATCATGCTAAGGCTATCATCAGGTGGTCCATCTGAATTGCATTTTAGGTGAAATCTCGTTACCCTGTTTATGATATTAATTCATTGCTTAGAGGATTTAGTTAGTATCTCTTTCTAAGAATGTTATGTCACCGTTCTCAAGCAGAGGATCGACTCATTTGGCTCAGAAACACTAAAGGCTGCACAGACTGTGATTGATACTGTAGTGACACTGTGCAAAGGATATTTTGATTCTGTGAATTGGGATCTTTGTCATGCAAGACCTGAGAAGGATGGAAACAATACAGATTCAAAGAGAGCCAATATAATGAATCATGTTACGAACATAACAAAATGTACAACAGAGAAATTGTGTGAACTGGGGATCCTTGCAGCAAATGATGGTGGAAGTCTGGTAACCATAATCAATGTGTCATGGAAAGGTGTGATTGCCTTGCTTCAGCAAGGCAAGAGAGTGTTAAGAAAGATGTTAAGCGTGCAGGATATTATTCTAACCCTAATTTCACTGGTGAATGAACCTCTCAGGTGTGCAGCCGGGGCTTGGTCTTCTTCATTGGAGGAAACCATTTCTTTAACTGAAGCCAGAAGGACATTTCTTCCATCTAAGTTTTACCTTATCAATGCAGTGAAAATATCTTCCCTCTATCCATGCCAAGCATATTTAGTGTACAAGGAGGTGACCCTCTGTGTCCTAAAGATCTCATCCTTCAGAATTTTACTGAGCTATGAAAAACTTTTGAACACGGCTAGTGAAGTGTTGTCAGAACTTTTGGAGAAGACATCAATAGATTTGCTGAATTCTTTACTCAGTTCAGCTGAAGTGAAACAAGAGCTCAAGTTTGAACTTCTGGACTGGTTGTTTAGTGATGATTTCTGCTCAAATTCTATGCATGGAGATTCAAGTAGTTTTTATCACATGACTTCAATGGTTGAAATCTTTTCTGTGAGCTGTGAAGCTATGTCTGAAGCAAGATTATTGTTGCTTGGCAGGATTGCTTTGTTTCATGATTTACTAAGATATTCTATGGATCTTGAAGATGACATAAAGATCAAGATCACTAGAAAATTCAGATGGTTTCCGGATATGTTAGTTGTTGAAGATGTATACTCCTTCGTTCTTGATTTGCAAATTCCTGTGCCATATGGTTCAGGGAAAACACTGGAATTGATTTGGCAACCTATGTTTTCTTCTCTTTTGCGTGCACTAAAAACCTTCATGATTGTGGTGTCTTCAAGTTTTGCCTGGGAAGAATTAGAGGCTTTCCTGCTTGAAAATCTTTTCCATCCACATTTTCTTTGCTGGGAGATTGTGATGGAACTTTGGTGCTTCTTAGTGCGTTATGCTGAAATGGACATGCTGAATGACATCATTGATAAACTTTGTTCATTAATGAAGCTACTGGAATCTCCAGAATCAGTTCTTATTCCAGGTTCTCCTCTGAGGAAAGTGGCGAGGATAATCTGCTTGCTTGTTAAAAGTACACCACCTATGGCAGACCATGTTAACAGCTCTGTTGTTGGTGACGGAAGATCTCAATTGTCATCAGTTCTGTATGCAGCCTTGCTCTTGGAAGGGTTCCCTCTAAATTCACTATCAGATAAAATCAGAAGTACTGCAAAACAGAAGATCATTACTGACTACTTTGGCTTCATAGGGAGTTTTGATGACAAATTATTGACTAGTAGTTCTGGTGCGTTTGGTATTCCTGTTCATGCTCTATCAGCTTCCTTGCAGGCACAGTGAGTAACCAGTTTCTTTTATTTACATACAGCTTGTAAGCTGTTCCGATAAAATGGAAAAGGAGCCCTCTCATTTACATTTTTCAATCCTGACCAAACTACGAAGCTTATGCATTCCCCTAAGATTTTAGCTTTCAAGTAGTATTTCATATATAAGATTAAAATCAGAGCTTCACCACCCTTATAGCTGTTGCAGCTCTTCTTTCACTCTTAAGTGATGATTGATTCCTTCTTTATTTTCAAATCATTTTATCTTATTCTCAACATAGTCTTGCCAATGGTATCACCAAACTTTTCTGAATGATCCTCTAGTTTAAAATCATAAATGAGTGAGAGCAACCCTAAACATGTTTATCCTTATCCCTTTTTTTTATTGGTTAAAATAATGATGAAACTTTATGTTTTCTAGGCAGGTTAGCATATCTGATGTTGATGTGAAGACCCTGAAGTTTTTAGTTGCTATAATTCGCAAACTCAGAAACCCTGTGGAGAAAATAATGAAGAAACAACACTGCCATAAGATTTTAAGTGAAATGTTGGGAATTGTTTCAAATATGAAGCATCTATACAAATCTGATGAGATGGAGGGAGTCTTATTGGAGCTTCAAAACCTGTTTGTCTCAGGGCCATCAGCATCAAATACGCAATTGTATCAATGCAAACCATATCTTGCTCTTTTTATGGGAGGACTTGGAGACATGGAGATGACAGAGGACGATGATTGTGCAAAAAGCTCTGCTGTGTGGGAGTTGTATCACATGCTATTCAGGGAGCGGCACTGGGCACTTGTCCATCTTGCAATTGCGGCATTTGGATATTTTGCTGCTCGTACTACTTGCAATCATCTATGGAGATTTGTGCCACAAAATGCATCGCTTTCTTATGATCTGATGTCAGGGAATGAAGCAAGCGAGGAGAGGTTTATGTCTGAGTTGAAGGCATTTCTGGAGAAGGAAACAGCTCTTCTTACCACCACACCTAGCACTGAGCAGCTTGAGTTGCTTGTGAAGGAAGGTATGACGCTGAAAGAAATGGTTCGGAAGATTTCAAGTACACACAAATTTACTACTGAATGTGAAAGTAAGGAGATTGATGTTGACAACGTATCAAACAAGAGAAGGAAACTCCCTGATGGAATCAGCAAGGGATTGGAATTACTCCAGAATGGTCTGGAGGTTATTGGTGATGGTATTTCTCAGTGGCAGGAAAATCATTATGAATCGTCCGAGCTTCATGACAAGTTTTCGAGCCACCTTTCTCGCCTGGAAAATGTCGTTGCTCACTTGACAGGCTTGGCTGGTAACGGTTAAGTTCCATTTCTTAGCTCTTTAGTGGAAAATTGTCTACAGAGGACGACGGACCAAATTACTGACTTCTAATTGTACAGGTACTGCAGGAATGAAAGTAAATAAAAGAATTAAGCACTGAGCAGGTATGCTTATTTGCCTCCTCTTCTCCGATTTTTCAAAGCACAAATTGAACGTGCTGTGAAAATGGTATCACATCGTTTGAAAGAATTAAACCAAGTAGCGGACCCATAATCACAATAATTCGAAACTCCAAGTGCTATAAATTTATCAGAAACGAGTATTAATTCTTAATTATAGATTTTTCATTGCAATCATGTTTACTCGAGGAAATCTGATGGACAAGAAATGAAGACATCTCTTCTTTTTCTTTTTTTCAAAAATAATAATAGCAATTTTAATTTTATTCTATTCTTTTCATTTTTCTCTTTTTTTTTTAATTTTTTTAATTTTTTTTTATCCTCCAAGATAAACCCGGTTTTTTGTAGCATTATAAAAAATCTTCATACTTTTAATAATTTATTTTTTATATATTTTAAAAATATAAATTCTACCAGCGGTGATATATATAAAAACAAGAATATAGTAATAAAATGGGCCGTTAGCCCACTGTTTTTCATATTCTTGTAAAATCAATTTCATTTTCAAAGAGAATCAATTATGTCCTTCCCTAGTGACCTAGCTCATTCTAGAACACTAGGCAAGCTTTCCTAGGCCAGCGGGTTTCTGTGTGCCACTTTAATGGATATTTAGAGTGCGGTTGTGGTAGCTTTTTAAAATGTTTTTTGTGTTGAAATACATTAAAATGATATTTTTTTATTTTTTAAAAATCATTTTTGATATTAGCATATTAAAATGATTTAAAACACAAAAATTTTTTTTATTTAAAATTAAAAAAAAGAAATTTTTTTTCAAATTTTGGCCAAACGGCGGTGCAGCCGCTTGGCCAAACAGGCTCTTAGAAGCGAATTAGCGTTTGGGAAGCCTTGGGACGATCTAGGGGCAGTGGCGAATCTGATTTATTTATTTGGATGAAGGTAGGCAAATCCGTTTTAAGGAAAAAAGAACCCGAAAAAAGCTTCCTCTCTCACGCAAACACAATTGTGCTATTAATTTTTGACTTGTTATTTCCATTACAAGTACTATTTTATTCAAACAAACAATTATATTTTTCTATACTGATTCTATTTCAAATTATACTTTTCGATTCAGTATAATTGAGTTGATTAATATATCAGTCACGGGAACTTTTTTTTTTATAATTAATTTAATACCCCTTCCTTTATCTTTTATACTTTCCTTGTTTTTATTTAAATTTTAATTAGTATCCTCTGTTAAAATGTTGTTTCTATTTCACTTTTTTAAAATATATATTTTTTTTAATTTCACAACGCTTCAAATATATTGTTGTAATTTATTTTTAGATTTCTCCTATTTATATTTTATATAAATAAATATTCGAATGATATATTTATATAAAAAAATATTCTTAGTAATCAAAATTAATCTCTAAGATAAAATAAAAAGACAATTAGGCCCTGTTTGTTTGCTGGAAAGTGGTTTCCTTTTGGAAAGTGAATTCCGGGGAAAGTGAATTCCTGGAAAGTGAATTCCGATGTTTGGCAGTGTTATGGAAAATGAACTGGAAAACACTTTCCAGTGTTTGTTTGTGTTATGGAAAATGAACTGGAAAATAATTTATTAATAATTTTTTTTTTCAAGTTTATTAAAATAATGAGGAACAAATCTTACAAATTAAAAAGTTGAATGAGAATGAAATTGAAAAAAAATATAATTTCATAAATTATCTCAAATAAAATAAATAATAATCAAAATAATAAAGATCAAATCTAAAAATTTAAAAAAAATGAAAGGTGAATAAATTAAAATAATAATAATTAACATTTCATAAATTATTTCAAATAAAATAAGTAACAATAAAAAAAATGAGGACCAAATTTGATAGATAAAAAATTTCAATAAAAAAATGATAAGAAAAAAGCAAATAGCAATTATAAAAATAAGGACCAAAATTAATATAAAAATTAAATTTTAAGAGATGGAATTGAAAAATAAATATTCAAAACAAATTATATATAGCAATCAAAAGTTTGAGGATCAAATTTGATATAATCAGCAGATAATGACATTTCTAAATTTTTCACAATTTCCGGAAAGTGTTTTCCGCCCAAATTTTCCGAAAAAAACTTTTCTGAAAACCAAGCCAAATTTTTCTTTGACTGGAAAGTGTTTTCCGTTGACCAACTTTCCGGAATGCAAACAAACACAGGAAAGTTTGGAAAGTGATTTCCCGGAAAGTGAATTCCGGGAAACAAACACAGCCTTAATGTAAAATATTTGCATTAGCATCAACTATACCAACACTTTTTAAAAAAAAAATAACTTGAAACTCTATACACTACACAAATTATAAAAGTAGTCGAAACTAGAGTAAATTAGGAAGTCCACGCAAGGAAAATTACATTCATTTCAAGAATAGAGAAGAGCTAAACGACCGAGCTTATGAAATTATTTAAACCGATACAAAATCAGAGCTCAGTTGGGAACCTTTACTCTATTTGATGTGCCAAGGGCAATAATCTATACATTTTTAAATTGTATCTTTAATATGTAAAGGAATAAATAGTGATAGGCCAAGAAACATAGACAGATAAATTGTTAGAGTATAATATAATCATATTCTGGGGCCTCACCTATTAGCTTAAGCTTTTAGGTGAGATGATTCTTTAACATGGTATCAGAGCCTTGTTGACCCAGCGGTCACGAGTTCAAATCTCATCACCCCCATTCTATTAGATAAAAAAAATTAAACACAAGGTAATGTGGGCCTGTGCAAGTTTCAAGCCCAAAGTGCTTTCACTTGAGGGGGTGTGTTAGAGTATAATATAATCATATTCTGGGGCCTCACCTATTATCTTAAACTTTTAGGTGAGATGGTTTCTTAACATAAATAATTGTTATTTAACCTAAAAACCAATCATTATCATGGGGACGCGTACCTTTTAAAATTAAAGAATGTCTATAGATGCCAGAAAAATATGTATTATAAAATGTAAACAAATCTATACTGATACGAAGAGATTTCATCACCGACCAGGCTTTCCAAATACAGCTCATATATGCTTTAAACTATACCAATGGTTTTCAAATTTAAATGGTAATCTCTTAAATCAGGAGGGAGGTAGATTGGATTCACGCCCTACTCTTTAATGCGTATACATGTGTGTGGTGGCTTTACTGCGTATTAAAGTCTTCAAGATTTTCATCTCACAAGACACAAAAATGAAGGTTCTCACTAACATTTTTCTTGTAGTTAGCCTGGCCATGGGCATCATTTTCATGTCAATATATCAACCGGAATATTTCTATGGACTAGAGTACGATGTCCGTGTCATCAATGGCTTCAAAAACAACTCGTCACTGCCACTGGTCATATGGTGCTCGTCGAACAGTGGTGATCTCGGTGGACGTGCCCTCCAGGAAGGCGATGATTTCAGTTGGAGTCTGAAGACCAGCTTCTGGGGCACTTCTCATTTCTTGTGCACCATGAAGTGGGATGCAATGAGGAGGAAATTCGATGCCTTTAAGGTTCCGAGGGATCTTCAGCGTTGCAGCCTTTTCAGGAAGTGCTCTTGGTTGGTGAGAGAGGATGGGTTTTATTTCAGCAATGATGAAGTGTACTGGAAGAAAGACTTCTCGTGGTTATAATTATTATGTGGTCAACATGGCTTCTTTGCTGCTGCTAAATTCGTTAATCCGTAGGATTTACAAACCTGTTTATTGCAGGAGAATATTATTAATTATTGATTAATAGAAGTTGTCATCTTTGTTTTTCAATAATTAAATTAATGTTTGCCTGAATAACAAGTTTTTTTTTCTCCGCGGAATTACTTTTCAACCAGAATTATTCTTCATTTTTTCAACTGTGTGTGTGTGATTGTCTCTAATTTAATTTGACACAAAACTGTTAAAGGAAAAACAATTACACAATTTGATTGAGAGTGATTATAGCTTCTGAAATTGTCTAACTCTTGGGATAGAGTGATTATAAGATGTAAATGTAATAAGCTTTATTCTAGGAATTGTTTACTTAGAATATCATATAAGTCATTCATAAAATATTGTCTTGTGTATCAATATTTAGATATGAGGATGAACTCTCAGGAAATACAGATGCAACGAACCCTAATGTCATCGTTAGTCAACAAACAACCTCTCTTGTTGAGTAATCGAGGGCGCCATTGTCAAATCTTTGGATAAAGTGATTATAGAATGTAAATGTAATTAGTTTTATTCTAGGGTCTATTTACTTAGAATAGCACATATGTTCTGTATAAGATCTTTCCTTGAATATTAATATTTACATATTAATGCAATATACAAACTCATAATTCAAGTAAAATAAAATAATGAAAATTTTGACTAAATTTAGTGAAAATAGTGTTTTTGAAAAGTTTTCCACTTTAAAACCAAATAAAAATTAGGGTTCTAACACTTTCAAAACAGGCGGTAAGAAATCTTTGCTAATAAAATTTATATCTCTACTCTCCTTTTATCTTCTATCGCAATTGGTAAGAAATCATTGCTAAGAAGATTTTTCTCCACTCTCTTTATCTTCATCCCCAAAACAATAACTAAATCAGCAATTAGTGGAAAGTTCAATCACTAAGGAAAGAATATATATGAAAATGCGGGGCTTTATGACTTTCCATATATAGTTGTAAGTTTTTGGATATTAGATCTGCTCTCTCTACAGAAGATGTCTACAGCATGTATTTTGATAAATAACATTCTTACAAAGCCAAAGGAAATTGTTTTTTTCCTTAATAAATCATGGCCACTTGGATCCAGCACTTTCTTCTCTTCTCTAGTCTTGCACTCTGTGTTTTGAGCGCTAGACCAGTTGAAGATCAGGCCGAGCAGAATCTACCAACTGTTCAAATCATCAATTCTTTGCCACCAAACTCACCACCACTGAATGTAAGCTGTTCTTCCAAGAACATCGAACTGGGCGCGCGCTCATTCTCTGCGGGTCAAGTCTACGAATTTAAAGTTCAGCAGAAGGATACGTATTCCTGCGCAGCTCAATGGCAACGATATATTGAATCGTGGAATGGTTTTGAACTACCCAGAGATGAGAATCATGGAACTGTGTATTGGTTGGTGAAGAAAGATGGGTTCTATCTTAGCTGGGATAAAGCCAGTTGGGTGCTGGAAAATCCATGGGAAACTGGTTGATTTTTCGCGTTCGTGTTTGCTGTAATTGTCGGGGCAAGTGCTTCAACTTAGCACACACAATTCTATCTAATAATAAGAATAATAATTTATTTATTGTTATTGTTACTTGTATTATTTGACGTTACTGCACTGCATATAGTATTTCGAATTAATTTTGAATGCAGGATACGAAGGCACTATCATTAATTATGGATTTGTTAACTAAGAAATGGAAAGATATTTCTATGATTAATATAATAGATTAAAAAATATATTATTTGATAAATTGATTTTGAATGATAATTAAAGTGGAAATTTTTTTCTCAAGAAAATAACAAAAAATAGATATAAATACAAATATTTTACTTAAACCAATCCTTTCGTCTTACACTTTTTATTGATATTTATTATGATTGCTAAATACATATTATTTTCATTTTTATAATTGCATAAATAGTAAAAGATAGATATAAATGCAAATATTTTTCTTAAACCATCTCTTTTATTTTTTTTTTTTTTTTATTTTTTAGTTTTTTTTAATATTTACTATGATTGCTAAATACATCTTATTGTTGATCTTATAATTGCATAATGCAAATATAATAGCTTGTCACTCTTGACTTTAGCAAGAGAAAAAAAAAAATCATGTTGAATACTTATATTTTCAACTTGAAAAAAAATGTTTTCAACTTGTTTTCACTTGAAAACATCTCAAAAATATTCTATGAACCTCGATAAGCTCATTTTTAACCCCAAAACACGCTATAATCACCCTAGAAACAAAATATCCAATCAAATATATATAAAAAAAACAATGACAAGCCTGATCATGAATTTTTTTTTAATCTGTTCAAAGAGAACTACCCTTTTTTGAATTGTATCTCGAAGAAAAATTCATTGACATTGAAATCAGGTTTTGTTTTAGTTAAAATATGGATAGACAAACCCTACTCTATCCTCTCCCCTTTCCTACTCTCACATGTTGGAATTGCAATTCTAAAATTTAATTAACAATTATCATGAAAAATCTCATAACAGTCGTAGAAAAATCTTTATAATATTTAGAGAATAATTACCAACATTTTATTAGTATCTATCTATCTATTTATTTATTTATTTCAAGTG
This sequence comes from Salix brachista, assembly GCA_009078335.1. NCBI lineage: Eukaryota > Viridiplantae > Streptophyta > Magnoliopsida > Malpighiales > Salicaceae > Salix > Salix brachista. The sequence goes on along the minus strand of CM018574.1, from coordinate 13,070,902 downwards.
AGTCTTTAAAATACCTAATAGGATAATATTAATTATTTTCTCTTTTTTCCTCTTCTTAATCTCTTCTATTTATAGGTATAAGAATCATGAGGTTAAATTATGTGATTTGATACCGAGAATCAATGAAAGATTTTCGGGTTTATAGAACTAAAATTATAAGATTAAATTCTGGAATTTGATCGTGAGAATCAGTCAAAGATTGCTAGATTTTTACGTTAGAATATTAGGGTTTAATTTCAAGAGATCAATCTTTTAATTTCTGTACTATTTTTAAGGATTTCAGTTGAAAGAAAAATAATTAGAATTGACTGAAGTGTATATATATATATATATGAGTCGAAAGAAATTGGTTTTTTCGTAACACATGCAGCATGGCCACTCGGGTCCAGCACTTTCTTCTCCTCTCCAGTCTTGCACTCTGGGTTTTGAGCGCAGGACCAGTTGAAGTCCAGGCCGGGCAGAATCTACCAACTGTTCAGATCATCAATTCCATGCCACCAAACTCACCAAAGGTGACTCTTCGAGTTGCTTCCGGAAACAATATCTATCTGGGCCAGCACCACCTTTCTATGGATGAAATCTTCAAATTCAAAGTGGAGCAGGAGAAAAAATATTACTGCGTCGTCGAATGGCAACAGTATTTCACTTCCTGGCCTTGTTTCGAGCTCCCTAGAGATCATAATCAAGATTTTTTGTACTGGTTGATGAAGAAAGAGGGGATCTACCGCTGGGAGAAAGCCGACTGGGTGCTGCAATCTCCATGGAAAACCGATTGAGCTGCTGTGTTCATGTTGGTTTTTTGTCATTGTCGGAGCAAATGCAATAATTTAGCTCGCGCAACCCTATCAAATAATATAATAAATTTACTGTAATAGCTCCAAGTAATATTTCAAGTTAATTTCCAATAAAAGAGAAGAAGGCATCATTACTGTGGGTTCGTTTTTTTGATATCTCATGAAACTTTTTAACTCTGAAATGCGAGGATAGTGTCTGTGAATGGTAATTAAAATCTACAGTGAAAGGTTAATTTTCTAAGAAAAAAACGTAAGAGATAAATAAATATGTATATATTTTATCCCTGTATTTTTAATTTTATACATCTTATTTTTTTTTATCTATTTTGTATTTTTACTATGCTTGGTAAATACATATTCTTCACGTGGTCACGTGAAGATATGAGATTTGGATGAACTTATAAAAAAAACTAAATATATGAGATCATCATAAAACTCAACAAAAAAAAAAAATACAATTTTCAAAACAATTGATATTAAAAAAATCAAGTAATTGATGGGTGAAATTAAAATAAAACATTAAAAGCCCACAAAAAAAAAATACTGGAATAACACCAGCCTTCTTTTTTATTAAAATAAAATAAAATTCCAAGAGTGTGTACAGAGAGAGAGCCTAGCTTGTGTGAGTGGGGCTTGCACATAGTTGAATTATACCTAACCTTAACCTTAATTTCTACAATATTTCCAAACACAAGACACGGTAGCTGAGCCAGAATAAATAAATAAATCCGCCCAGAGCAAATTCCCCGACCCAGGAACACAGGACATGGAGGGTGATTGCTGCTAGAAAAAGTGAAAAACAAGTGATGCACAGTTCCCACCCGCTCCAAAATTTGCTAGCAAATCAGCACAGAAACTTCAAATTCTTGAATTTGTGATCAAAGAGGGTAGCCCCTTTCATATGCTCTTGGATAATCACCAGCTTAACCACCGTATAATCCATCTCCGGGATGACTTTTCTGCAGTAACCCATCCCTGCTAGATTGAGTCCAATTTCAACTCCCCATAGCTCTGCAGGACCATAATTGCATTTACGTGAACCGTCCAAAAAGTTTTCCTTTCCAATGTCTTCGCAGCCCACCTCCCCAGCAATCCCTGGATATTTAATTGGTGTTTCTTGTCCCATAAGGGATTGCTCCACTTGTTCTTCGTTGGTCTGGCCCGCTAGGTATAACTATAAGACTGTAATCAAGGAGCACGGTCCCTTTATCCATGAACACTTCGAGTCACTCGAACCGCATGCTGGAAAGTTTTGTCTGGGAGAATTAATATTTAATTATAGAAGAATTATGATTTAAAAAGAAAAGGAAATATCTCTTTCCTTCCTTGATTCCCTTTCATGTTGGGTGTTTTATAAAAAGAAATGGCGAAAATTCACCAGTGACATCGGTTCTTATAAAAAGGATGGCAGACTGATCAGGCAGAGCACTGCTCCTAACAAAATGACTTCTTGGATCAACTCTCTCTTCTTCCTTGCTCTCCAACTGTGCTTTTTAAGTTCTGCAACAGCAAATGAGCACGATGGCCATCCTTTACCCACTGTTCACGTTATCAATGCCTTGCCGAAAAGCTCAAAACCAATGAGTGTTAGCTGTTCATCCAGCAACATTGATTTCGGAGAGCAGACACTTGTTAATGGTGAAGTCTACAAATGGAGGGTGTCACAGAGGAAGCTACACTACTGTGTAGCTATCTGGGAAAGATTTTTTGCATCTTGGCATGCGTTTCAACCTCGTAGAGATGGAAACCATGAAACTCTGTTTTGGATGGTGAAAGAAGATGGGTTCTTTATTAGCTGGGATAAAGCCAAGTGGGTGAAAAAATACAGATGGGAAACTGAGTGATTTCTAGTTTCTATTCTCGTACCAAATGCATTTATTCTCATAGATTACTTATGTTATTGTCTTTGAATTTGTTTGGAGATTAAATAAGCATGCACGTACAGTTTTCACAGGGTTTTTGTTGTCTATGGGATAGCAGTTTGCTCTGTAATTAGCAAATGGTTGTGTAGCTTTGAATTTCTTTTTTTTCGATTAATAATTCATGTCCATTGATTTTCAAAATAATAATAACTAAGCTTATGCTTATATAAAAATTATTTCATTTTATTTTTAAGAAATCAAATCTGTTTCATTGATACACACACACACAATTCCAAATCATGTTTATTTTAGAGGGGGTTTTTCCTAACAAAAAGATATTTAAAATCGAGATTTAAAAAAAAATATTAATCCGCTTGAATGAAAACTTCATTTATATTGAAAAAGTCTCATTGTATCATTGTCAAAAATACATCACACGACTCATTTTGACATGTTGTTTTGGAGTGTGGTCATAATTATTTTTTAAAAGAATTTTTTACTTGAAAATATATTAAAATAATCTCACAAACAGAGAAAAAAAATCATAAAATGTTATTTGAAATACAATTTCAATAAGTAAGCATAAGAAAATTGAAAAGCAATGTCTAAAGAATCGCTTCTCACATCGCTATATGAAGGGACATCAAGATTTCTCCATGGCAACCAGCACCATCAGAAATTGAAGTTCGTAAATTATAATGAGAGGAGATAGAGAGAAACAGCAGCTGCAATTCAGACTTCACAGCTATATAGAGCTTAAAAAGTTAAAATTAATGACAGAAGAAATAACAGGAACTGGTATCCAGTGAAAACAAATGATGAAACTTATCACATCAAAATCTGTAAAATACATGTATGGGGGTGGTGCTTCTATCTGTACAAAAGGTCGAGCCTATACTAATTGCAAGACAAAATACAGATTTTGAGAGTAACATCAATTACCCTCAAGAACCATAACAGAAAAAAGTAAGATCTTTTTCTTATAAAAAAAATGGACATGATGCAATCACTTGCTGATGCAAATCAAACCAGGAAGAACCAACACCGAAATACCATCTCAGTTACTAAAATCTGGGAAATGGTCAGCCTATTTTCGTGAAATATCATCTTTCAATGGAAAATCATAAGTTGAAGACAGAGTCAAGTTACCTTCTCTCTCGTTGGACTCGATAAGCATTAAAACAACTTCCCGCATCGATGGCCGATCAAGAGGTGACATACTCGTGCAAAGTAGAGCAATTTTCAATACACTAATCATGTGAGCAATGGTGCTTTGGTCTTCAAGGTCCAATCGATCATCCAGTATCCCGATAGTCAATGAATGGTCCCGAACATAATGTCTTGCCCATGTGACAAGATCACCTCCTTGATCTAGTGGCTGTACAGGAGTTTTTCCAGTTAGCAACTCCAATAGAACAACTCCATAGCTATAGATGTCACATTTTTCAGTAACTTTCATTGTGTATGCATATTCTGCAGTGAATAAGAGGCAGTATATATCAGCACACCATGCTCAGAATGGCTGAGTGCAGCAAGGCTTAAAGTATGTATCAGCAGCAGAGAAATATCAAGAAAATAAATAACTTGTACAACCTTAAAAAGAGAAAAAAACCATCATTAACAAAAGAAGGATAATTTCATTAAATCTGAATTGAGGAAGGGCTCACCAGGTGCAATATACCCATATGATCCTGCAACTGCTGACATGGATTTGGACTGAGGCATGTCAATCACTTTTGCCAAACCAAAATCACCAACATGGGCTTCAAAGTTATCATCTAGTAGAATATTATTTGACTTTATGTCACGGTGCATGATAATTGGTTTGCAGTCATGATGTAAATAAGCAAGACCTTCAGCAGCTCCAAGAGCAACCATGAATCGAGTTGACCATTCCAAGATACAAGAGGGCCCATGAAGCAGTTCACCCAAGCTCCCCCTAGCCATGTATTCATAAAGAAGCAGATTGGAACCTTCGTGATAGCAGAAGCCATAAAGTTTCACAATGTTTCGGTGCCTAATCTTTCCGAGAGTCAAAATCTCAGCCTGAAAACTATTCTCAATGCCACTCCCCTCCCTATCAGATGCAAGCTTTTTCACAGCAATGGTTTTTCCAGAACGCATAACTGCCTTATAGACTGTTCCACAAGCTCCCCTTCCAACAACATAACTGTCATGAAAATTATTGGTGGCCAGAACCAGATCTTGGAAAGTGAATCCATCCTTTAGAGGGAAGTAGATAACTGATTCTGAATATGGATTCTCCTTTTCATGTATCGCAGAGGCTGTCTCAGTGGGACGTCTCATGAAATATAGTATCACTATAATCAGAATGAGAGAAACGCCACCAACAACGGATGCGACAATTGTGATGATCCTACCTCGAGGAGCATCCGTATTTTTCTGTGGATCAGAAGATGGATCTCCACTGCAGTCGCCAAGAGGCCCACCACAAAGCCCTTTGTTTCCAAGAAAGCTGCTGATGGCCATGTTCTGAAATAGTGAAACGGAAGGCAAAGACCCAGTGAGGTCATTGTACGAGAAGTTGCATCCCAGTAAACTCGACAGATTTTCAAATGTTTTGGGAATGTCACCAGTCAAATGATTGTTATTGAGCAGGAGAAATTCAAGTAAATTAAGATTGCCAAGCTCTGGTGGTATGCTGCCAGTAAGATTATTATAACTGAGATTCATTGCAATCTGCAAGCTTGAAAGCAAGCCCAATGTGGGAGGAATTCGACCAGAAAATGAGTTGCCACCCATCTGCAATTCAGTCAAATGGGAGAGATTTCCTAATGCCAGAGGTATATTTCCAGATAAATTATTTTCTGAAAGCCTAAGAAGCTCCAATTGAAGAAGAGTTCCAAGCTCATCTGGTAAAGCATCAGAAAAGCTGTTGTGGCTGAGATCAAGCCGTTGAAGCATCTTGCAGTTTACAACTTCGGGTGGAATCTTTCCAGTGAGCAGATTTGACGATGCATTAAAAGTCACAAGTTGAGACAGATTACCTAATTCCTTTGGCAACTCTGAAGTAAAGTAATTGTTTGCAATGTGAAGTCTTTGCAACCTTCGGCAGTTCCCAATCTCTGGTGGAACTGGACCAGTAAACCTGTTCTGGTTCAGCTCAATAGCAGAAAGGTTTACCAATTTGCACAACTCTGAAGGAAAGCCACCTGTAAACTTATTTCCAACCAGACGAAGTTGTACCAATGTTTGGCAGTTCAAGACCCCAGTCGGGATATTTCCATAAAGCCTGTTAGAATCCAGATTCAGCAAAATCAGATTTGAATGTCGGCAAAGATGAGGAGGTATTCTTCCAGTCAGATCATTATCTGAAAAATCAACCACCCAGAGTTTGCTATAAAGTCCAAGCCCCTGAGGAATGCCACCACTCAGAGAGTTGCCAAAAAGCTGTAACTGAACCATTTCAGTCAAATATTGAAACCCAAAAGGAATACGACCAGTGAGGTAATTAATTGAGAGGTCAAGCTTAATCATGTTTCTCAAGATACTAAGCTCATTTGGTATGACACCAGTAAGTTGGTTCTGGAAGATGTACAAAAGTCGTAGACCCTTTATCTTACTGAACTCAGTTGGGATCTCGCCAGTCAAAAAATTCTCAGAGAAATCAATTTCTGTTGCCATTGAAAGATTCCCAATTTCTCTTGGAATAGTTCCATTCAATCCATTCCGATAGAGGTACAGCTTCTTCAGAAACTTCAGGTTCCCAATTTCTATTGGTATTGGTCCAGCAAGGGCATTTGCATATAGAGCAAGTGTCTCAAGGTTTGTACAGTTCCCAAGCTCTTTTGGTATAAACCCCGAGATCTGGTTCTCCCATAAAATCAATTCGGTTAAGTTCCCAAGCATCCCAAGCTCCTTTGGAAGCTCCCCTCCGATTTTATTTTGGGCAAGACCAAGTAATTTCAAGCTTCGACAACCACTTATTTCAGCAGGAATACTACCAGAAATTTGATTCTGCCCTGCACGGATTGTTTTCAAATTCTTAAGATTCTTTATAGAGCGAGGCAATGGGCCAGTCAGCTTGTTGGTATAAGCCACAAACTCGACCAATGAAGACAATCTGCCAAGCTCCTCTGGAAGTGACCCAGAAATCTGGTTGTTGCATATATTCAAACGCTCAAGAAAAGACAATTTACCCAGTTCAGCAGGAATTTCCCCACTCAACTGATTGTCATTCAAACAAAAGTATTGCAACAGGGAACAATTTCCGATCGCTTTAGGTATATCTCCTTTGATTTCATTGTAAGAAAGATTAAAATATCTTAGGTTGACCAAACCACCAATACTGGGGCTCAGTGTCCCAGAAAGATTCATTGAGCTCAAATCAAGAGACCAGACCACAGGCTCATAATCAGAAGTGCAACTCACGCCAGTCCAGCTGCATGGTGTCTGATCAGTGGACTTCCAATTCTGCAGATGATTGAACTCGTCATGGAGGCCATTCTTCAGCTCTAGGAGGTGTTGCCCATCAGAATTCAACCCCTCTGTGGTACATATCAATAGGATGGTAACAAGCAAAATTCCAGCAAGTCCCAATTCGAATACTCCACTTGATCTGAAATATACTGACATTTTGGTATCCCTCCAACTTAATAAAATTTCAGAACACTATCATCATCTAAACACCTGTACATCAGGGGATGCTTTAGAAATTTAGATCACGATTGTGAATTGTCAAAGAACCAAATCTATGACAAACACCAACCAAATAGTGCAACATGATGTAACAACTGTGAGAAGAATGGGAACTCTAAAACGATTGTTGTATTTTTATTTGTATTTTATAATTAGATATTGTTCAACAAACCTGTCTCCTGTTAATAGGAACTCAACTGTAAGTACGATAGTGTAAAGTAATTACTACTACAAAGAACACCAATAGTTTCGGTATTTAAGGAATTCAAGAGCTATGATACGTCACAGACTAAATATGAATTTGGTTTGTTGAGTCTCTTGATGTGGAATTTTAGTTTGTAGGAATTTTTAGAGCCTGGAAATTCAATCACCTATAGAATTCATAGAGATCTTAATCCCGGGACAAACATAGAAGCAACAGTACTCATTTAGAAGAAACAAGGCAACGACTCTAAATATAAGAAGCCAAGTTATCAAAGATAAAATTTCTTTGGGAATTCACATATCAGACAGCTAGAGACGCCAATTTAAGCAAGCAAATCAACGCACAGAATAAGCTAACATATGAAGAACGAGAGGTATACCTGTTAAAGCCAGATAAGCAATCACTCGTCAAAGAAGAGATAGTAAGGCAACAGCTGCACCAGTTCCACGTAACTCCTTGAGACCATAAAGCTAAAAAAAACATGGATTTCATGAATCAACAGAGAAAACCGCAGGCAACCCAGTTCAACTTTCAGCATATATGGTGGGGATCTTAGGATTAAAAGGCCTAAGATTTTGTAGCAGGAAAGATATCTTTTTTTCTTCCTCCCCCCACTCTCTTTCTTATTTACTTTTCAAAAAATAAACAAGCACAAGGAAAAAGGAGAGATCTTTTATGGTTTTCTAATGAGATACTGAAACAAAAACAGTGAAAATTGTGTAGTCTTTATGTGAATTAAAAATGGGTGACAAGGCAAACCCTCATCTCATCTCTCTCTCTCTCTCTACGCAAGTACTGGGTGAGTCTGCTTGGCGTTATCGTTAGCTTCTCTCTCTAGGGAAGCGAGTGGAGGGTGGAGGTGGAGGTGGGCTTGGCTGGCTAGTTTCGCTCTTTTTTAGTGCCTTCAACTGTTACTGCCTTTTTGTTAGGCACCAAAAGTTTAAAGTTTTCTTGTCCATATCCAAGAAAAATTTCTTGATTGTGATGGATTGCTTAGGGTAGATTGGTTCTCAAGTCTCTAAATTCCACATTCTAATGCATAAATACAGACAAAGGAAACCGTGGAAACCTGATTAGTATATCTATATATATATATAAATAAATAAAAAATTAATCCCGTGTACAGTGTGTTTTGAAAAATGATTTTAATAAAAAAATATTTTTTTTATTTTTAATATTAGCATATTAAAATTGCTGATAAACAACTAAAAAATATCAGTTTAATAGATAAAAAATACTTTAAAAACAAGTGTTTACTGAGTATTTTTCTTAGGCCAACTTTTCTATTCAGAACTCACCGTGCATGCTTCGACATGCAAGCTTGTTTTGTAATTAAATTCAAAATAATGAGATAGAAAATAAATTTAAATATTTATAAATCAGATTAATTATCACCCATGCTCCCTAAGTTAAGACCTTGCGTTATATGCCTTAACTGTGAATGAAATTAATCAGAGTAATTAATACATTAATTGTGATTAAGAAAAAAGTACCATTAGACAGGCGACATTTATAGAGCCAATCGCACGCCAAAAAACTTTCTTTACACCAAAAAATAATTTAAAAGCTAATCTCTTGTCTCTAACAAAAATTATATATATATATATATATATATATGTATATATATTTCTTCGTATCTCTAAAGATGAAATGATTACGTGAATTAAAAAAAAAACATATAGCAATGCATCACTCACTCTACCATGGCCGACGGGAAAGTCAAGTTATTCTCGAAATGTTTTAAGAAATGCGACTTCAAAACCTACTGAAGTGAGAAATGGAATTGAATATTTATTATATATTTATGAGATAAGTCAAAAATCAATTGGGATATGAATTTTCAAAGCCTCCCGTGAATTTATTCCGATGATGAGGAAAACAATAATTCATTTTGGATTGGAATTTCATAAATGAAGGGATAAGAAAAAATAATCTCGGAAATGGCAGACGCTGCCTCCTACAAATCCCCGTCAATGATTCAGGGTGAAGTTTTGAGTTTCTATTTATGTTTGTTACTGTAGTAAGTTGTTTTTAAAATTATTTTTTATTTAAAAATGTATTAAAATAATATTTTTTTATTTAAAAAAAAAATTAAATCAACGGCGCTGGTTTATAAACTATTTTTTTACGGTCAATAATCATACCACTATGCAGATGTGCGTGTGAAAACTAAGATCATGCTCGTACATTAATCGGATCAAGGAAGAGCACGTCATGAATGACGGGACTGGAGGGGGACCCTCCAGAATTATATAAATGTCCCACGAAACTCTTGGTGAGGAGCAAGGACCCACAAAAACAAAATGGGTGAGACAGCTTCAGTAGCTGTCCAACCATCACGCTCATATCAGACGATCCAGATTTGTGTGTTCTTCTCTGACAAGTAATCATGCAATCTAGAGAGGATAATTTGTGGGTCCTAAAATAAAACTATAAAAACTGGATTGTAGCTCATGTGATGTGAGCCATCCATCACCATGGATGGATTTGCTTGTCGACTCCCATGGAAGATTTCTCATTCTTCCGGGTTTGGCTATTCTCCACCGAAAATATTATTTTTTTAAAATATTTTTTTTTCAGAAATTTATCAAACTAATATTTTTTTAATTTTAAAAAATTATTTTAACATTAATACATGAAAATAATTTAAAATCATTAAAATAAAATAAAATAAAATAAAAATATTAAATTATTTTTAAAATATAATATTAAACACCCCCTCACTCATCGCCGACCACTTTCGCGTTAGGAAGACGGGGAATGATAGTGGCCTTCTTTATTTGATTTTGCATGCGGATTAACTACAAGTCGGTGATGATTTGTATTTTGAAGATGTTTAGATACGCATTTTAAAAATACTTTATAGAGATTTTAATAAAAATAAATAAACACAAAAATAAATGATTTACTTTACTTTCGAGTGAGAAATAATTATACAATGAATTAATACTTTTTAATTAATGACAAAATATCTCAATCAGCTTGCTATGTTTGAGATCAAATTCTCTTCCCAGCTAGCTTTAATGACATATTTTTCACTTTGATTTGATGTACTCATCAAAGAAGCACACCCTCCTTGTCCACTAAAATTGCCTTTATATTTTCGGGTTAATTTACATGTTGGTCTAGTTATGAGGATCCCGAACATAATTAATATAAGAATTAATTATCTAAACGGCTTTGCTAAGGAGGTCGAGTGTTCTTCACGGAAGTTTAACAATAATTAACGCACGATGTTCTACAAATAAAATCCTATTGCGTGCAAAATCGAGAGAGAAAAAGCACATGCCTCGAATAATTGATCTCATGACCTTGCCCTAGTCAAGTTATTGTAAATTATTTATGCCCTTTCAAGGATTTGACGTCCCTGATATGGGTCATGGTCCTTTTCAGTGAGCAAATATTTTATACACTCCAAACCTCGATCCATCTGAAGAGTCGAGTATTTTTTTTATCACGAGATGGGGTCCGGTTTAGTAGCTTTCCTTCACCCAAAAGCTTCCTTTCGGGTTTTTTTTTTTATATATATATATATATATATAAAGAGAGATTGAAAATCATTTCATGACAAAAACGAGGAAAAAAGAAAAAGATCCATCGACGTCTTTTGAATTCATTGATTGTCACGAAGAAATAATCAATCTCTATCTTTTTCATTACACGTAATTAACTCACCCCCTTTTAACCTTTATTTTTTATTATTTTAAACGTGCTGTTTTTATATTTTTTTCCATTCTATTTTTCATCAAAAAGTTCACTGAGTGTTCAACTAGAAAATAAAAAATAGTTATTTGTCATTGTATAACACTGTATAAACCTGCATCATAGCATTGTAATTATTCTTCTCATTATATAATATTGAAGTGTTCCTTTATGATCAGGCACATATATTTCTTTTACTCGGCTCGCGTTTTTGGTTCTGAGCCTGAGAGTTTGCTGGATCTGCATGCCAAGCTCCTTGACTCCACGCAAAAACTTATGTCTTCATCCTCTTTTCTTAATTTGTTCCCCCTTCTTTATCACCAAATTCTAGATGGCATCACTATCAAAGAATCATGCACGTTACACTCCCTCCCGTGAACCTTGATCCATGGAGAGGCGTAATTACCATGAACCATACTTTTAATAAATGGGTATTCAGACCAACTTGTGTGTATCTCGACTAATCTCACAGGTCTTGAAGTTAACGATCATGCAAGTTTTTGTTGTAAAAACTATAAATAAATATTTCAGAAGACTATCCCACATTGTTAAAACACAAAAGACCCCTTGAGTGTAGAGAGTATATATAGGACTTACTATCCCACATTGGTAAAAGAAGACTCTCATCAAGTGTTTATATACTAAAACTTGAGATGGGGTAGTAACCAACAAAGGAAGTAGAAGTGAGCTCGCGCACATGAGGATGAGTTGAGTAAGAGGAAAACCTTCGATTCACCCCCCCTGCGCGCGAGGCAACGCCTATAAATTAAACATGGCATAGCTGTTACATTATAGTAGCCTATAAATACTATGCAGATCTTTCAAACAAGCACATCCGAAAATACTTCTCTTCTTCATCTCATTTGCTGGACTTCTCTTGTTATTTTTCTTTGCTGTTATTGTGTTCCCCTCTTTGAGGAAGAGCTTGTTGAATCCTGGAGAGTACCTCATTATTGGGGAAATATCCTTAAGGACAGTGCTAAGCATGCCTCAAGTTTTTGTTTTTGTTTCTTGATTATTTTTGCTCCTTGCATTTCGTTCATTTCTCCAACAGTTTTAAGTGACTATCATATTAGCAACCACAACACTCAAATTTGAAATCACAGAAGTGACAAACTCTTTGATCTCAAGCTCATAACACTGATTACTTCTTTATATATATATATATATATATATATATATATATATATATATATATATATATATGCACAAGTCCTTTATCATCACGTCACGTCTCTTGGGGACATCAAACTCTAAACCTGATCCACTTATCACTGAAATTGTTTATTTTTGTGCTGTAAAAGTTTCTTAAAAAAAAGCTCATAACACGGTGGAGTTCAAATCAGGACATGTATCCCTTGTAAGAGCCTGGAACAGCCAGGGTTCTACTCGTTCACCTAGACCCCATAAAATACACTTTCTAGGAATATGATTTTCTTGAATCCAAATAAAAAAAAAATTAGAGTTCGATGCTTTAGCGTTATGTGTGGTTCTCTACAAGTAATGTCTTCCAACGTCATTTAGGGCTTTAAGCTACTGAAGATGCAACGATAATTCCTCAAGAATTATACAAGAGTTAGTATATGCACGAATGCAATGCAAGGTTGTCAAAAACTTATTTAAACACTGAAATGTAAAATATAATGTAAATTTTGTTATGTAATTGTAAAATTATAAAATTAATAGCAATATTTTGTAGTTAATTATATATTTACAATTATAACCAAGTATAAATAAAAATATAGACAATAAAAGTAAAAGTAAAATAAACAATAACAAAACAAACACCTTGAAATACATGAAAATATAAAAAATAACAGAGTAATTAGTCAACCAGTTTCTAGAAAACTCAGAACCGTTCTACCAATTATTCATATAAGACTAAGGAAATCACTTATCTTACATAGCATTATTTTTTTTTTATAAACTTGTAAATTCAGTTTAATTTTACTGATTTTACACGAATTAAATTTGATTTCATTGATTTTTGACTTTTTGTTTAATTTTATATTCTAACTAATTAAATAATATAAATTTATGAGTAGATCTTGATAACACATGTGTACATGACCCGATGGCGCTTTGCATCCTGCTTCTTCGTTTTTATTATTTTTATTAAAAAAATATTTATTTAATCATAAAAAAGTCTTTGATACATAAGAATAGATTTTTTTTACAAGTATCAACTATGATTTATCAACCAACTTTCTAGTCACATGTATCAAGCATGATTCATCAATCAACTTTTTAAAAATAAATACATTAGATTGTTAAAATTAAAAAATTAAATAAATATTTCAAATATTTGTAACAGCTACAAGCCCAAGGGGATAATCTAAGAGCTCACCAGACAATGATTCAAGTGATTTGAGAAAATAAAAACATATAAAAACCATCTCATGTGTCAGCTTGTCGACGCATCTCAGTTTAATTAGGTGATACTTTAAAAAGATCGATTCTTCTTGAAGAACAGGATCTTTCGAGCCGGAATTCCATTCGAATTGAGAAAGTTTACAAAAGTTTTTGTGTGTTTAGGAGAATAATTAAGATTGTTTTTTAAAGTGTTTTTAGTTCAGAAATATATTAAAATAATATATTTTTTATTTTTTAAAATTTATTTTTATACCAGTAAATAAAAATTATTTAAAGTAAAAATAAGAAAAAAAATTTATTCTGAATTCAAACAGCAAAAACACAAGAAAAAGTTTTCAAAGAATTTGTCTTTGAGTTTGAGTGGGTCAATTTGCTGGAAACATCTTGATTATATTTTTTCTTAAATTTAGACCTCTCCCTTCTAATCTAACTCGTATGGTGTGGACTGTTCTTCAGCAATTCTAGACACATTCATTTCATCCATGACTTTATCATTCTGTCCACTCAGCGTCTAATGGCTTCTCTTTTCCTCGGGTTCAAGTCTTGTCAGGCATGTTTGTCACTCCCACGATGTGTTACATGCTCATTGGGTTTGCAGAATATATCTCAAAGCTTCTCGTTTTCGTCTCATCTCGATGTCTCAGAGTCCATGCCAATGAACAAATATATTGGGATTCACTACTTTCATACAGACTTACGAAAAACATAATTAGGTATGGACCTGGGTGTGATTTGACGACTCCTTTCAATTAATTATTCTTGATTTGTTAGTTAATTCTAGCTTTCTTACTTAATTCTTGGTCAGAAAATCTCGAGATATATTCTCCCGGTTCTTTGCATTTCTGCTCTAACTTTGGAGGTTCACGAGCCATACCCTGTTGCTTAATGTCAATGCTTGCCAACCCCATCTTTCCCCAAAATTCAAATTCACCATATACGAGATGTGTGTGTATGAGAGAGAGAGAGTTATTTCTTCTTGACTTCTCGGTGGATCGGAATGGGATATCCCTGAAGTCTCAAGGAAGCAACAGGTCATATCTTGAGACTATGCATGAACATGGCACTTATTTTCTTAAAAAAATTATAAGTTGTCAATTGTTCTTATCACATCTAGATTTGAAATTAATATTTTTCAATTTCTCTGGCTGTAGAAGCTGTTTGTAGGAAGATAGGGTTAGATAAGTGCGCATAAGGTTAATTTAAGCCTTGTAGGCAGGCGCCTGCTTGAATTTATTATTAGTTAAGAACATGTATTGAGTTATTTTAAATGCTTTGTCTCTCAGTGAATATATTTTAGTTAAAAAACAATATTCTGATTATATTTAACATTTTAAGATATTTTATTAAATTTGAGTGAAAAATCCACTTCCGCTCTTTAATTAATTATGAAATTATTATTTTTGTATCTCAAAATAGGGAGTTAATTTGAATATTTAAAACGAAACATATATAACAGGGATATAAAGAGCACGTTTTTCTATATTTTTTATTTGGAATTAGAAAATTTTATAAAAATAAATTTATTTTATATTTTTAACTAAATATAATGTTTTGCTATTTTTATTTTCGCGTCTTAAAACGTTGATTAAAGCTACCCTTCTTCTTTCATTCATTACTCTGTGTGCGGCGGGGGCTTCTGCCTCCTATTTTAAATTATCAACAAGTTATTAGAACAGAGAGCCCTACCCAGCTCTTTAAGCATCTCCAGTGGTAAATGCAAAATAAAAGAACTAAATGATCAGTTTATTATTTTCCTGGACCGGTTTCAAATATTAAGAGTAAAAAAACTATTATATTCATGTGACTTGTACATCACCTATGGGTCCTGGCGGAGTGGTTAGGTGCACTCTCGTCGCTTACGAGGTCTGGGGTTCGACCCCTCTCTTCATCTGCAGCCGGCCTCTTAGGGAGCACTTGCCACCTGGTGAGAAAGGGATTAGTCTGGCCAGCGCTCAGGATACCCTTGGTTATACCAAAAAAATGTGACTTGTACATCACATAAAGCATGTTAATTTATAATTACTCAAATTTATGATTAAATTTATGTTAAAATGTGTGTCACTTTCTCTTATGTTAAGAAAATAAAAATCTGACTTGTAAATATTTATTATCATCCCTACCTCCAAATCTGCCCTTCTTTTGCATCTGTGTCCTCAAGAATGGGTTCGTGCTCTCTCATTTCCTCTGGTCGTGGCTTTTTAGCAATCGTCTGTGGAAGCAAAACCCATTTGCATTTTTCATCAATTATTGGACCGAATCCAATGGCTGAATGGCTGTACACTGTTCATCTTTTCCCATGTTCAAATCCCGTGGATTTGAACTCATCATCTCCGTGAGAGAAATGGGTCCGTCATTGTTTCAGCCACTCTCAACGACTTTGATTTACAGATAAAGTTTCAAATTTCCAAGAGGAGAAGACGAGAATAGAGAGAGAGAGAGAAGAAAAATAAAATAGAAAGTGTTTTTCTTCATTCTCTTGCAATTGACTTCGTCTGGTTCAAATTTGATTTAATCAAATAATTTCAGATTAAATAAGGACTCAAATTAAAATTTTCACCAATTCAACTAAAATCTCACACTCGAGTCAATATCCTGATTTTTCGGATCTTGCAAGGACAGATTATTACTTATAAATATGTTTTGGAGAATGGTTGAGGTTGATTTTTGTTTAAAAATATATTAAAATAATTTATTTTATTTTATTTTTTAAAATTAATTTTTGATTTCAAAATAAAAATAAAAATATATAAAAACACTAAAAAAAATTAATTAAATAAAAAACAGAATTATAAAAACACAATGTACTGTTTGATATTTTCATATATTTGTTTTTAAAAAAAGCATTTGTTTAGGATTATATTAAAATAATATATATTTTTTAAAAAGAATAATATGCTAAAGACTACGCACAGTGAAAACCCAGCAAGAGTTCCATGCTAACTTTGCTGAGAATTCATGCCGAAAGCCCGGCATGAATGAATGAAGGAGAAGCACAACCAGGACCAATCATCCAATATTTGCTTTGTGAATTGCGACAGCTGTCCCAATCAAATCAAACAAAACAGCTTCCAATTTCTACAGGCAGCAGCTACTCCCACGTGGAGGAAAAAGGGGAACACTTTACACTGACGTTCGTGTGTGTCAAAGGCAAACCCTGTCCTAAAAGGACCTGCCTTTTTATCTTTCCTAGTTGGAAGGAAAGCAGACTGAGTCAGCTCGCAAGTTGGCCAGAATATGCCTCCATTAATGGTCGGAAGCTTTGTGTATGGAAGAGATTCCGTCCATCACTTCATGCAAAAAGATACCGGGCTCTGTCTATGATGAACCCTTGCCTGGTATGAACTACAGGACCCGGAAATTCTTTCTTCCTTTTGAGAGTATCCTTGGATTATATATATGTATTCCTCAACGTAACAAAGGATTAGTGAATTTTCCCCTTTCTTGCAGGTTACCAGAGAAAGTCCTGCTGATTTCCCTGTGATTCTGTCAATGAAATCGATATTTGCAGGGCATGATGCTATCAAGATACCCTGTGACACGGATGAAGACTGTTGTCATTTTCATTTCCAGCTTAAACGATATTAATTATAAAAAATGAGATAAAATAATGTGGTTTTTATCTAGATTAAAATTTCAGTTGGTTCCGGATTTTTCAGCCCAATACATGTTCATAATTTTGTTTAGAAAAATCATTTTATTGTGTTTTTTTTAAATTAAATTGCACAATTCTAAATATTTTTATTTTTGGATTTGAACTATTTTTTTTTTGAATTAATATATTTAATTATATATATAAATAAACAGTACAACCTCGAAACATCACGTCAAAACGTTTCGAAGCCAAAACATTCCGTTATAATTGGAAAAAAAAGAATCACCGATCAAAATAGAATTGACATCCCTGAGATGAACTGATTATTAAACCAAATGATTAGTGAGATTTTGGGGACGAGTCTCTATCTCATTATCAAACTCACCCCAACCTCTATGGAATCAGATTTTGCTCTCTATGTCTTCTATTTCAGCAGGAGTTTCGGAAAAAAAGTTTCTTTGACTTCTGTGGTTTTCTGCAGTGGCTAGCCAGTGTCCATCAGCAATCATTGTGTTAACCTATTTATGAGCACCAATTATTTGAGTTCTTTCTCACGCTCACTCGCCAAAAACAGCGCATTCAGACAGTCCCCCCCCCCCCCCATGTGACGACATAAGCTAAAAGAAGATTAGTGCTTAAGCAAAGCTCATTAGTTTAACAATGACACCTTTGAAATTAATTGCTTCGCTTAGTATTCCAAATCCAATGTATTTTCAGCGACAAAATTGATGCACTCAATGCCATGGCTACCGCAAACGTCTCAAACCAATCAACCCCATGTGAACATGCCGATTTGAATTATTGCATTGCTAAAATCATTGAAAGGATGATTTTTTAAGAAAATGCCAATCAAACAGGAATGGCAGATTCGATTGAACAGTTGCCCCCTTCACTTAACAGAGGTTGGCCCAGATCACCCTTGTTTCTGCTCTCAAAATAGATCATGGACCATCATCTTCTGCAACTGCACATTCATATAGATTTGAATCATCTTTTATTTATCAGGGGAGGTGGGGGAAAACAGAGTCGTTATTAATGTTGGAAGTATCCCAACCCAGTTTAAGTGCAATCTTTAACCAGAAAAAAAAGAGCTTTCGCCAACAATTTCTTGAATCCTGCACCACTCAAGCCCTTACATTCTGTGGAGCTTCTACTTATTCAGCAGTTCTTGAATATTTGCAAACATGTCGCCATCGAAGTTGAGGAAACAATCAAGAACATCATCTGAACAGAATTTCACAGGGAAGAAAAAGACTACAGAATTTGCCACGCGGACAGACAAAACTAACAATACACTTGGATGTGTTTAGGAAATTCATGGAGGATTTTCTCTCGGCAGCCAATTTGGATCGGGTAACAGCTCATAAAATTGCTCTCGTCTATCAAAAATTAGTTGGTTCAGAGTGATTAAGCACAACCTCAACCAAATATTATAACCACAGCCCGCGACCATGCACACTAATTAACCCCAAGTCTCATCATCTCCTATCCAAGCAATTCAACAAAGAATTAAGATTCGTGAAAAAACAAATATCACTACCTTGCTTTCTATTTCTAAAACACAACCAAGCACACTAGAAGTCAAAATTCCCCTAGTAAATTTCCTTCAGAACAAAGCATCAACACTAATCACCTGTCCCATTACAGCAAATCCCCTACTCCCTACCTATGCTAGTAGTAAAATGACTCCGAAAAAGAAAAATACTAATAACCACCACCCTACCCTTTATCCATTGGCTTCACAACAAATGACCCCATCATCTGCTTCTGCCTCCTCATCTCCACAACCTTCCGATGTGAATTCGAGTGAAGTTTGCTGGAGAATGTTGGACTATTCGCAGGCCGATACTCAGGCACCAACCTGCCAGACTTGTATCGCACCCCGCAAGCATTACACAACGTTTTAGGCCCATCTGGACCTGCCCGCCATTGCGGGGTCTTTTCAACGCCACAATGCTGGCATTTTCTCCCCATTTTTGCTACTGACACAGCTGGTTTTCTCCTTGTAATATTTTCCCGACTCCACCAGCGCTCTTGGTCTCGGATTTCTCGAGGGCGCCTGTGGCGACGCTTGCTGCGAGCCTTGACAGGCACGCGGAGGCTACAGTAACTCATAATAATGCTACCATTACAGCTATTCCCACTTATGCTAGTGCTGCTAGTGGTACTGTTTTCAAGCACGGAGACTGGGCTGTGGTGCTTGGGAATGCTGCCTGGCTCCTCGGAGGGCATGCCAAAGCAGGTTTCCACTGCTGGGAAAGCATCTTTATTTGATAACCATTCCAGATCTTCCTCAGCAAATTCCTGAGAACGAAAAAGCGAACAAACGGTCAGCAACTCAATAGTCAAAACATTCAATTTTTTTCAATGTGTCTTGAGTTAACTCGAGTGGTCAACACTCGAGAACTCAGAATTATGTTTGGACACGGTACGATAATTTTAAGGGATGCCGGGGGCAGTATTGTCTTTTTAACAAGAGCATCCACTCGTTGAAATCCTAGAAAGCGACAAGGACAATTTATTGGGTACACCTACATCCTTGTGCAAGACAGCTCACGACGATAAAGACTACACGTTCTTTGTATTAAATGTCCAAAACACCCTTGAAACTGCCGTCCTCTTCATGGGGGTTGTGACTATGTGGTCAGAATTGTCCTTCGCAAAAACAAAAAATTCAATTTGTACCGTTATTCAAGGCCATCCAATTTGACTAAAGCTGAGCCACCATCATGCCGAGTCAGATAAACTCGGCCGCTAACCCGGGACAGAGTCGCCGAGCCGACTCACAACAGACACCTAAGCCAAGTCAGGCAGGCCGGAAAAGGCCGGAAAAAACCGAGTCAGGCCTAAAAGAGGGCAAACACCACCAAAGGCGGTGACTTTCGGACTTAAAACCCATAAAAGGAACACCCAGAGAAATAACTTACAGGTAACACAGTATGTTCCAAAACGTTGAAAGAAACCGGGGCAAGGGCATTAGGGTTAAGAGAAGGGAGTGCCTTTCTGGGTTTTCTGTTGTTGTTCTGGTGTTCTTCGTCATCATGTTCCTCTCCTATATCAGAACCGAAGTCCAAAAGGTCATCCACCATGAAACCAGCAGCCGTGTCTAGAGACTCCATTTCTTCGAAGAAGACGAAACCCACAACGGTAGTTTATTTTCTGGTTTATTTTCTTGAGAGAGAGAGAGGGGTTTTGGTGTGTGAAGGAAAGAGAGAACCTTTCCCCCCTTTACTTTTGGCTATATTATCTCACGATGGACTCGAGGTTTTTCCTTTTTCTTTTCTCTTTTTCCTTCTTCTAGTGGGAAGGGGGGGTGGATTTTTGTATTTTTTATTCTTTTATTAATTTAAATTTAGTTGATTTTATAACGTCTAGTGGGTAGGGTGAGTATCCCATGTAATAGCGTTCATTCATGTGCGATAAATAAATTCTCCACGCCCGTTTTCTTCAACGGACCCTTTGAAAAAGGTTTCCCCTTTGCATAAAACGGCATGCTCCACTTTTTGTCTTGTGGATTATGTAGGTACGATAGAGCTAGTTGATACTTGATGACACTAAATCAAACACCATAATTGATGATTACCATGATCTTTTGGATTTACCTGGATTTTCTTTTTATATCAATTGTAATTAAGATTTTTTTTTTACTTTATAAAACACCATAAATGAAAACAAAAACAATATTGTCCCTTGCAATTTATACTCTCTCGATGCCTATTTGTCTCTTTTTTCTTGTGTAGTTAGCAAATGAATTTTCTACAGTCATTTAGCATATGAGTTTCTTTAAATAATTATTAATATAAAAATATTTTTAATAGAATCAGTCTATATATATATTTTAAAAAATAATGTCCTTTAATAAAAGAAATACATAAAATACGTGATTTTTTAATGTCCATTGATGGTCAAAATAAAGGACATAATTCATAGATCATTCGTTGTCATCACGATAATTAAGTTGAAAAGTACTGTAATCTCCCTAGTCCAGCGTGGCAACGCTATGACCACCATCCTCCCTGTATTTTCCAAAATTTTAGTGATTTCCGTATTTGATTTTCAACGCGGTCATAAACGCAAATAAGATAAAAGCAGGAGGGCGTTGTGGTAATAAAAGATACGTTACGAAGAGAAATAAATACGATTTGTATCTAGGAATGGAAGAAGAAGAAAAGGAAGGGGCGGTCAGCTTACACAGCGGGCAGCCCCAAAACGGAACGGTCAACACGATGCGTGAAATGCAACCCTCCCAACAAGGTCCACCACCCACGTTGCCAAACCAATAACATCCTGACACGTGGAGAATGGAAAAACCCCCAAGCTTTTGACCTGCCCGACACCGCACGTGGCGGCGATGATCTTGTGATACCCGCACCAATCACCGGCGTTTTAACTGGGTACCGGTAGGTGAATGGGGTGGCTGATCTAGCTATAAAATAGTGTGGAGGTAAGAAAAATATTCCAAATTAAGTTTAATTGGTCCAATTTTGTGCCCCTCTGATTGATTTTTTTGGGGGACCCTTCTGCATGTGCATAGATGGGGCCCACCAACTGCACGTTACTCCTTTGGGATGCTGGTTGGTTTGTAAGGGAGTAGGAGGGGGTGCCGGGTGTGTTGTCGTCTTCTTTCATCAACGTGAGAGTCACGTGCTATTGATGAGAATTATTGTAAAGCGATACCAAACAGATTCAATGAATAGAGTTTGCCTCTTTTATTTTTTCTAGAATATGAAAGTTGAGATTATTAAAAGGTGTTCTGTCAGCGTAAATAATCAGCTACTGCCAGAGAATTTATTCAATAGCAATATATTTTTTTATATAATTACTGATTAGCAGCTTAAAGTTTTCTTTCTTTTTAATTTTATATGGTATTAAAGTTTTGTGGATAAAATAGTCACGTTTTTTAAATTTTATAATTTTGATTTTATTTTAGAAGATTAAATATAAAATAATACCAGTTTATGTAAATTTCAAATTTAAATAATTTTAATTGTATTGAAAAATAATATATTGCAATCTCACCTCGACAACTTAAATGTTAAAATTGAGATAGATTAACATGTTCTGTATAAAAAACTAAACCTGATAATTAAATATAATGTATTTGGCTTAATATATAAATTATTATGTGAATCTTACTCGACCGTATCAAATTATGGACCATATCAATTAATGTCATATATTTTATTAGTCTATGTCATTTTCATGATTAACATGCTATTAATTATTTTATTTTATAAACTATAGAACATGAATATATTCATATTTTAACATGTAATTTAGTAAATTTATGATCTGGACAAGCTTAATTGGCTGGTCATAATTTTAGATATTGAACTAGATTTAGCCAATAATTTCCCTGGATATAATTAATAAGCAGTACAAAAAAAAGGGCCATTGACGAGTATAGTTTTTTAAAAGAAGGTTTTGGCACGAAATAACATTTTTTTGCTAGCCTTTTTTTATTTAATTTTAATAATATATTATCCGCACTAACACAGTGCATTAAAAAAGTAACATATATTCTTTAATGTCAGTCGAGAAATGAATATCTAAAAAAATAAAGGAATTTAGCAAAAATTATTAATTATTATCATTAAGTGTCTATTTGGGAGTGTAGTTGGTGCTGTTTTTTAAAGTGATTTTCATTTAGAAATACATAAAAATAATGTTTTTTTAATTTTTTAATTTTTTTTAATATTATTAGTATATGAAAATGATCTAAAAATATTATAATTTTTTTATTTAGAATTTTTTTTTTTTTAATTTTTAAAAAACATTTTTAAAACTCAATATGGTCATGAATAATCCCATTAACTTTCATATCTTGAAAAGGCAGTACATTGATGGTAGAAAAATATCACAAATCAAAGTGGTAGGTCCATTTCGGCCCACCTCCATAACCACCAGCGTAAAGCCAGACGGACCTGGGCACCATACAAACGCCTAAAGATCTATAATTCTCGAGGCCCAGGTGCCATTTTCCTATACGCACCCTCCTCCTTCACATTCAAATTTCCAGTATAGCGACGACAGCATGTTATATTAGAAAATACGAGTTGATCGGCTCGCTTCGCTGGGTATTTTTATCTATGTAGAAAATTAATTGATTTTATAAATGTTGTATTTTATTATTTTAATATATAAGTAGTATATTGTAATTGATAAAATCTGTTAAAAATAGTTTTTTTCAACCAAAATGTGATTGAATATTGCTATTACTAAAAAACTTTTGATAAAATTTGTTAGAAAATTTGCTAAGAAAGTGAAATGATTTATTAGCAATTTGTTGTCACGGATACTCTGGTTAAAAAAACCAAAACAACAAAAGAAACCCGATTAAAAAAGAATAATTGAGTTGGACAGTAAAAAATCAAAAATACATGTGAAAAAAAGGTCACCGTTATAAGAATTTTTTTTATAAGATTTATTCATTATATTATTATATTAAATATCTTGAAGAATGCCGATATTAATTTTTTTTTCAAGAAATCGTAGGTCATTTTTTCTCTCTCTTTATATATTTTTAGGCGATAATATTAAATAAATATTAAACACATATACTTAGTCTCACATATTATATAGTGTGATCGAAATGAGAAGTGATTTTTATATTTTTTAATTGTAGATAACCTAGGTAAATTTGTTAAAAAAAAACAATATCAGTTGCCTTTTCTCCCCAGTAATATTAGATTTGACACATTATAAATAAAAACATTGCAATATTTTTCAAAAAAGGAATATATATTTTTTGCGTGCTATAATTACTTATTTGCTGTCTAAAAAGAACAGTATAGTCGAAACAGAAAGTGCCTCATATATTTTTTAATTGTATATAATCTAGGCAAATTTGTTAACCTTTTGTTTTTTTGAGTTGTATTTTTTCCCGGGTAATATTAGATCTTAAATATTAAAAATCCATTTTTTTTTTCAGAAATACACTTGAACAAAAGAGCACAAAAATAAAATTCGAAGCCAAATTTTTTTTTATTTTATAAGATTTATTCTTCATATTATTATATTAAATGTATTTAAGAATGCTGATATTAATTTTTTTCTTGCAAAAAATACGAGGTTATTTTTTTTTATCTCTTTATATATTTTTAGGCGATAATATGCAATAAATATTAAAACATATAATAATGAGTTGTCTGCCTTTTAAAAGGAACAGTTTAATCGATACAAAAGTGACTTGTATCGTTTTTTAATTGTAGGCAACCTAGGTAAATTTGTCTATTTTTTGTTCTTGAGTTGTCTTTTATCCCCAGTAATATTAGATATAAAATGACTATTGCTATTATTGCAAAAACAATTAAAATTATAAAATTTGAACGGAAGAAAAAACACTTCAAAACATTAACAAAAGAGTAAGCAAGAAAAAAAATATTATTATTATTATTAGTATTAGTATTAGTATTATTATTATTATTATTATTATTATTATTATTATTATTATTATTATTATTATTATTATTATTATTATTATTATTATTATTATTACTATTATTATTATTATTATTATTATTATTATTATTATTATTATTATTATTCGTATTATTATTATTATTATTATTATTATTAGTAGTATTATTATTATTATTCTTATTATTATTCTTATTATTATTATTATTATTCTTATCATTATTAGTATTCTTAGTATTATTATTATTATTATTATTCTTAGTATTATTATTATTATTATTATTATTATTATTATTACTATTATTATTATTATTATTATTATTATTATTATTATTATTATTATTATTATTATTATTATTATTATCATTATTATTCTTATTATGTTAATAATGGAAAATCAAACACATATTATTATTATTATTATTATTATTATTATTATTATTATTATTATTATTATTATTATTATTATTATTATTATTATGATGTTAATAATGGAAAATAAGACACAAATATCAATTTATCAAGGGATGAAAATCAAAAATTAAAACTATAAGGGCCAAAATGAAAATTCAATATATTATCAATTTCAATCAAAGGATCCAATTGAAGAAATCGAAACTTATGTACTGTATTGATTGCATAATTTATACCGAATCCGAAAATTAAAAGAAGGAGGAGCGAACTGAAACATTGACATCCAATCAATTGCAATCGGAGGACCCAATCGAACTAAATCAAAACTTATGCAACCAAAATCAGGACAAAAACAAAAATCCAAAGTCAAGGGACTGAAGTAAAAAGGTGTACAAATTGGGGGACTCTCCTGCACTTTTACGTGCAGGAGAGAGAGAGAAACATGGCCGGCGGCTTTAACCGGTCCCCGACGCGTCCACGGGAATTTTTAGTGTCAACGCGCCACTGCGGGAGGAAGAAGACGCCCAGGAGAACTGCTCTGTCCGTCGGAATCTCGTCTCCGTCCACCGTATGACTCCGCACGCGCCACCAGAACAGGGCGTGGGACGTGAAACAGGTAGGCGCGTGATTCACACGCACTGACAATATCCGGGAAAAAAATAAAAAAATGTGGTCAATTACCGGACAGCCCCTGGACCGAAAGCAAGGTTTTTGTCTTATGCGGGCCCAGAACCATAATTAGCCATTTTAAATATATATTAAAAAAAAAAAACTGCGGCGGACCGGACCGGTCCGGTCCGTACGCGTGCAATTACAGGCGTAACCCTTACCCTCAGCGCTTTTTACCCTCGGACCGAGCGTTATTTTGTCTTATTACCGGGGATGAAATCGTCTGAGCACTGTTCATTGATGAAAAAAAAAAAAAAAAAAGGCAGACGAACAGCCGCGACGCACGGCCGAGAAATGGCCAGTCCACAGTGCTAATGGGTGTAGAGCTACAGTAGCCACCCCGAGCTGTTT
Source organism: Salix brachista (assembly GCA_009078335.1). Lineage (NCBI taxonomy): Eukaryota > Viridiplantae > Streptophyta > Magnoliopsida > Malpighiales > Salicaceae > Salix > Salix brachista. The sequence continues at coordinate 13,044,862 of CM018574.1, read as the reverse complement.
TAGCTCTTTTGTTAATATAGATAAATTATATTTTTTTATTATTTTGAAAATACGTAAATTAGTTATAAAAATATATTTATCTTTTCTCTTCAACTGAAAAATATCTTATCCATGGTTTCTCTACTTTTTATTATTTTGGAACAATAACCAACCAACAAATTAATCATTTAATTGTTTCAGAATTATTAAAATCAAAATCTTTTTGTAAGAGCCTATAGCTTCTTATCAGCCTCTCAACTTTACAAAGGTTATTGATTGAGTCCCTAACTATTGATCTTATCATCTGGATCCTCCGCCTATCTTCCTTCCCCCAATCCGATTCTTATGTTAAAATAACTGAAAAGAACTCTTTGGTTTTGACTGTTGAACTTGTATTTTGTTAAAATTTGATTTTTTTTTCTTGTTTAATAATTTTTTATATTTTTATATTGTTTTGAAGTGCTAATGTAAAAAATAAAATCTATTATCTTGATACATCTATGAGTAAAAATTATTTTAAGAAACAACCAACTCTCTTAAATACTCTTATAATGCACTTGTTACTCGCATGTTATTTAGCGAGCGCTAATTTCCCAAGTCCCCGGCACAAAAATATTAGGTTTATCCGGTCGATAAAATCTAATAGTTAGACATTTAAAGTTGACACGAGACAGAAAATTTTGAGTTTGAATATTATATCATACCAATTATGATACTTTATTTTTCAGAAAATATAATCATTTCAGTATATAAAAAAAATGAACTTTTAAAATTATTTCAAAAAAGATTTTGATCTTAACTCATTCATGAACAGATTAAAAAACTACTCATAATAGGAAAATAAAAAAGAAGAAGCACATTGTACTTGATCTAGTCCTCCACAATTATTCATTATAGTCAACATACTTTATACAAATAAAAATTAATCAAAATTAAACTACAAAATGAGTCTTCTTAAATAAGTTAGAACTAGAAAATACATGCAACAAGGTTTATTATTTGTGTTCAAGGGTATGTTAGGCATTATCATATTAAAAAAATATTATTATTATCTATATATCAAAATAATATATAAATATATTTTTTAATATAATTAAATTGCACCGCAGCCTAAACTTACCCTTAACAATGTTTTTATGAAGAAAAAAAAAACAGGGAAGGGTCAAGGGGGGGGGAAGCTCGGATATCGAACGTCGTCGTTCCTTACAATAGTAGCATTTTATCTTATTCTACACGTGGCAGCCAGCAGCAACTCCACACGGAAACAAAATAAGTAGGAACTCTGACACCACCGATAGAAGGAAAAGAAGAAGTTTTCCATTTGTTAATCAATCAGTCTTCATTCAAGAAGCAGTCGGTAGTTCATTCGTCCAAGACTTAGAGGAGCTGAAATGAATTTGTGAAATAATTTTTTGAAGAAGAAGGCGTGAAATATGAAGGGGCTGACTCTTCCAAAAACACCACTAACTGCAAGCAGCAGCAACACAAAGCCTCCTTTACTGCCTTTGGTGGATTCATTTCCATGTTTTGCTGGAATTTCTAGAAAAACCATTTCATCTTCATGTAAGTTCTTCTGTTTTGTTCACTTTGATTTCCTTTTGTGATTTTTAAAAAATAACCTTTGTCCAGAGGAAATGATAAATCTACTTCATTCACTGGTATTTCATTTCCTTTTCATCTGTATGTTATGAAGTGGAATTTAGGCTACTTTCTGTGTTAAATGGTTTAAGCTAGTATAGGTAGGAGACCGACCATAGAGTGAATTTGAGTCGAGCTTAATCTGGATTAAGAAACAAAAATTAGCTAGATTGAGTCAAGTTTTTGCTAGGATGAGGTAGAGAATTTGAGTTTATTCTAAGGAAACTGGCTTATTGTGTTTTTATTATTGCTGTTTGTCTTTTTCTGCTTGCTCGGATTAAAATGTTGATGTATATATGAGGTAGAGAATTTTGAGATGCAATTACCATCGATCATGATTTCACGGGTTTTTTTTTAAGTGAATGGATGAAAAAATGTAAAGAGCCCAAATATAGCGAGGGGCATTTTTGTGCTGTCAGAATATGGTAATCGTTAACCTGCAGTAATCGCTTTTGTAATCAATGTTTGAAAATCATTCCTAGGATTGCAGTAGGATTTCTTCTTGGTTAAAATTCAGATATACACCATGAATATAAACCTTAAATTTCCATGGCTGATTGGTTGGATGGCGAGTGTCTTCTTAGAGATCATAGATGTGATTTCTCTTACTGCTGTAAGTTGTTTAGTTAGTTTAGATGAGTGTTCATTGTATTCTAGCATCCCAGATAAAAAAAAGGGTTTTGGGCGAATGGAAAACTAATAAATTTTGGATGCTAAAATGATGAAATAATAAAACGAAACAACTCTTAAAAGTATTGCGTGGCATTTGGATGGTTTGTCTTTAGAGAGTAGGTACCATGCAGGGTAGCTGTACTCACCAGTTTGGGTATTGTTTAGGGATGTATTTTTAAATAGTTTGGACTAGGATATATGCTGGAAACTCATTACGAGCCCAACAAATTGGACTACATTCGGGGAACAAATATGGTATCTAATGATTTTGTTTGGGATAGCATGTCCTCTTTTGAATGCTCTCAAAATTTTATCAAGGTGCATGTTCAAGTTTGTAGAACTTTATGGAAAATTTAGTGGCTTAAATCTATATGCTCCCTTTTCTTTCCATCTTAAGCATTATGGATAATAGAGAGGGCCTGAGCACAGAGGCATACCTAGTAACTTTCCCTGATGTGATCCTTAATTCTTTATTAAACCCTATTATAACATGAATGTGTTGCAATGTTTAGTCTCCTATGCATGGTGTGCTATTAAGTAAGACTCTCCAACTCATGCAGTTGGGCTGAAATAAAATGCAGGTATAATCATGGAGGCTATTGGGTGTCATCCCTTTGGGTTCTAAAGTAGTTCATGGATAAACTTTCTTTGTTGATATTAGTACTACTAAAAAATGACATGCATTGAAAAAATATGTTTTTATATTTGTTGATGCTTAACGAAGACAAAAAGAAAAGGAGAGTATATAGATTTAATAGTAAGATGCCTCTAATAAATATATTTATGTTTTATGTATTTACATCATGTCTATTGTCAGTGGTTGTTCAATTAGTGGGTAACATGTTCTTTAATAGTAAGATGCAGAGAGATCTCAAAGTTGAACAGATTTGACACATTTAAAGCACAAGCATCCAATGTTACTATAGGATCTGGGGGCTATGAAGGTGAGGAGGAACAGGACAACCAGAAAAGTTTTGTCAGTGGTCCACCTGGTGACAACTTACCTAAAATGTAAGTGATATGAAATACTGATTCTTAGAAAACTACAACGTGGTAAACATTTGTGTTGTTTAAGCCTTTATGATTCACTATAACTCCTCTCTTTGATTCATCAAGTTATATGACACTGCAAGCTTCAAATAGTCATGCATGTTGTGCAATTTCATATCTAGCAACATTTGCATGCATAATTGGAAGAAAAATCCTCGAGTGTTTTTATTACATAGTTGATCTTTCAGAAACTGGAGCTGGCAACCTTTTTCAGTTGAAGAAGTTATCTAAATCTTATATGAGTAGGTTTTCTTTTTGTACTGTATGATTCCAACCCCTCTTACCCACTCGTTGGAAGCTAGAAGCAGCCTCACCGTCAGAATTATGAAAAAAAGATTTCTGCACCTCCTCTATTATCCTTTATGAATATTACATGATGTTGACATCAATAAGGAATTATATCTTTTTGGGGATAGACTACTTCGCAATTTTGAGTATTCATTTGATTTCAAACCCAAACTTGTTTTGGTCAAATAACCCTCAACATTGAAAAGTCTGTTTCTAAATTTGTTTATCATTGATGATCTTAAACTTATAACCAGTACACCTGAACACTAAATCGCCAGAGGCATAGGATGGGCAACGTTTTTGTTATTCACCAAGTCTGATGTCACTCATATTTGTTTCTTATCTGCAGTATAAAACCACCCAGCAAAATTCCTTATCCTCTATCTATAGCTATCGTGCTACTTGGATGTGCTTTGGTATTTTCACTTATTGCTTTTTTGAGAGGTGGACCTTCATCAATTTTAGCTGCAATCGCAAAGTCAGGATTAACTGCTGCATTCACATTAATATTTATCTCTGAAATCGGGGACAAGGTAACCAGTTTACAGTTATAACTTTTTTCTTGAATTGCCAACTAATTCCATCTCCTTGAGACTTTGTTTGATATTTTTTTTATTTAACCAGTTCAGTTCTTATCTCCTTTACTCTATTGAAGCTCTGCATGCAACGCCTAGATGGCTTGACTCTTTTCAATGTATCCATCTAAACTTTTGGTCTTAGCAGAAGTTTGTCAAAGAAGGTTCTTTCTTATTCAAATCTCTCCCTAAAGGAAAATGTAAGGAGAAGAAATACAAGAAAAAAGAGAGTAGAGAACATGGATGGTATAACAGCTTCCCTGCAAAATGAAAACATGAAGTATACAATCCAATTGCTCAAATTTCTTGTCAACTGGAGAAAATTAATTACATTCTTTTAATATACTGATGGCTTCAGTTGCTCACTTGTACATGATTTTTGCTGACCAAATAACAACCACTACTATCTCAAGATTGTTTCCTCCATTATCTGCTCTTCCAACATTTGAGGAAAACATCTCGCTGTTGTTTATAATTCATTTGAGAATAAGTCAGCTATTTTGTGATTTATTGTACTTGATCTTCTAGTCTCCTTGAGTAATGAGTGCAGCAGAAATATCCACAGACTGACAAGAAGTGGAATATGTTTTCTCTTAACGTGCTCTTTCTTTGCTCGTAGCTTTTTTTTATGGCTCCGCTCATATCAAATGAATGTGGAAATCTTATTCTGAGGGAACCTTTTTTTTTTTTTGTAATTTAATTGAGGGCATCGTTCAAACATAAGCAGAATGGTGATAGAGAGTGGCTCAAACTGATGAGAAAGATTCATTTAGCTAATGTGTGAAAATAAAGGCAGTACAGCATAGGGTTGAGTCCGATTGGGATATGTTTTACGTAATTGAGGATTTTTTTTCTTACAATGTGAATCCATTTGCTTGCTGCAGTCTACTATTAGTTGCAAACAGAATGAGATTGTTGAAAGATCACTAGTCATCACTCAGTATGGTTACCGCATTCTATCATATTTGTACTTCCGAATTTCTGGAGCCTGAAATTAACTCTTTTGTATTGACAGACATTTTTTATTGCTGCACTCCTGGCCATGCAATATGAGAAAGGACTGGTATGTCTCTCACAAGCTTTCACTCCATTCTATCTCCAGCATTGCTTACTGTTGATTTACTAAACTTATTGGTCATGTCATGTTCTTCAATGTTTGTTCTGATTCAATTTTATTAAATCAGGTCATAAATATGACAGTTTTATTCCCTAGGAGCGAATCAAAATCTCAAAACCCTGAGAAGTTGTAAGCTTACTCCCAAAAGAAAAAAAAAAAAAAATGAGATGGTAATAAGTGGCACTGATTGTCATTGCCATTCATTTCTAATCAGAAAATTCTAGTGGTCACCACTCCTTGAATTACAGAAAGGTGACTCCAGAACTCATTTATTATAGATTTGACTTAGTATCTCACTGTTGTCTCCAGAAAGCTTCTCATGGATGTGTTTTTCTTTCTGAAGCAGGGTGCAAAGGGACTGATTAAAAGCAATGAAATAGATCAATCCTAAGCATATCTGAAGCATTCACATTATAGTTTTTTTATTGAATCTAGTTGTCTTTGGTACCTTTTGGATTGGAGATTAGAATCTTCTTGTTTATCTGTTGCCTTAGTTTTGCTTTGAATAAACACCATAATATTGAGTGTATTTCTAAACAATTTCAACGTGAAACGATGAATCTGAAGCACTTAGTAACCATCTTTAAGTTAAGATCGGTGGTTGTTTATTGCAGATGTGTATTATAGTATCTAGATATGATGATCTCATATCAGTTAATGCTTACTTTTGTGACTAAATTTTCTTTCATTGTCTTGAATCATTTACCAGGTTCTTCTGGGGTCGATGGGTGCTCTTTCACTTATGACGATCTTGTCAGTTGTAATTGGACGAATCTTTCATTCAGTGCCTGCTCAGTTCCAAACAAGTAAGCTGTAGTCTTGGTAACTATCAACTTAACTGACTTGCTTGTGCTCTTCATTAATGTCTTTAGTGAAACAGAAACATCTCTTATTTTGTTAGCTTGTGAACAGCCCTGCCAATTGGAGAATATGCAGCGGTAACACTTCTCATGTTCTTCGGGCTAAAATCAATAAAAGATGCATGGGATCTTCCAACAAATGATGTTAAGATTGGTGATGAAAGCAGTTTGGAACTTGATGAATACACGGAAGCTGAGAAGCTTGTGAAGGTAATGAAGGGTGTATACTTGTGAGTAACTCAGAACCCTGAGCTTTCAGGGAATATATTCAGTTCATTCTTTCCGAGTGAGTTGCAAAAGGAAATGAATGGTGTATACTTGTCTGATGATTTTAAGAGACTTTGTTTTGTGTTCTTGGAATTTGTTTCATTGGGTGTTTCCCAAAAATTCATGGCAGCAGATGCTTTCTTAACGTCTACAGGTCTCAAAACTGCTCACAAATCCATTTGAGATCGTGTGGAAGTCATTCAGCCTTGTATTCTTTGCGGTAGGCATCCATACTTCCATCTGTTTTTTTAGTTTAATGGTAATTCCGCCCCCCGCCCCCCCATATAGTCTCACTTAAAGGGCCCTTGATAGGTGGAATTTAGACATGATTCTCTGTGTGGTTTTTTCTTGAATTCTTCGTTCTCAAAGCTCCAGTATGTTCCTTTGTAGTTTTAAGTTCAAGACTTCACCTCTGCACCAAGCAATTGCACCTTGAAACTGTAATTAAAATTGTAGCCTAAACAATTGGATACAGTTGCAGATTTTCACATTCATGCACAGTTATTCCTTGTGATAGTTGGCAACTTCACTGTGAGACAGACTGTTAAAAAGGTGTTATTTTATGAACCAAAGTGTCCTATTTCACCATATCCTAATTGGTTCTAGGAATGGGGAGATCGCTCAATGCTTGCAACAATTGCTCTTGGAGCTGCGCAGGTGCAATTTCATGAACTGTTGACCATATGATGTAGCTATTCTATTTACAATCGAGAATCAATCACAGTATTGCTTCCCCCCTTTTCCCTTCCTGCAGTCTCCATGGGGCGTAGCAACAGGAGCCATTGCTGGACACCTGGTTGCGACATCCATTGCAATTCTAGGAGGAGCCTTTCTTGCAAACTACATTTCAGAAAAGCTGGTAAGAGCATCAACCTTGCATTTATAGGTTACCATAAAACATTGCTACTGATATTCACTCTGCCTTCAAACCAGGTTGGCTACTTGGGCGGAGTGCTGTTTCTTGTTTTTGCTGTTGCCACTTTTTTTGGCTTCTTCTAATGAGTTCATGGGAATCAAGAAAAGCAGTTTTCAGGCAGCCATACTTCCTGCGGATGTTGGACAGCATGAGTTTTTAGGAAAGAGATAGCTGACAAAAAGGAGCAAAATATGTGCCATTTATGCAGCTCAATGACAGAGATTCATACCAAGACCCCAACTTGGGTCAAGTGTAATTCGTGTTGCAGTAATAGAGAATTCATGAGTTGAAACTTGGAAGGGCGAATCTGTGTATTTTTCACTGGATTCAGAATTAAATCCTTTGTCATGAGTAAGAAACTGACACTTTCGCTATTGTTTCGCGACTCAAATTTACATGAAACGGCAGCGTGCTCTCTTTTGCTGGCTGGTCTTCACAAGCTATTCTCACGATTGAAAAGTGCCCGTACGTACCTCATTACTGTTCCTCTTAAAATCTTACAACAAACGCCTCAAGTCATAGCATGCAAAGGAGACAAGGCCAGCAGATTATTGCAAAACTATGTTCAATGGATTCTGACTGTAGATGCTGCGTGGCTAGTTTTGTTACAGTGGATTTTTTTTTTCTCATGTTCCAAAAGAAAAGGGATGACGACAACAATCTTCTAAATTTGCCATTTGATAATCTGGGTCAGAAATCCAGATTTCGGCGTTCTAATCCCATCGATTGATTATAATGTTAGCTAAGTGACACTAATTGAAAAATCCATGGGTAATTGCCATGGAAAACAACCTCAAAACAGAAGAACAGGTTCGAGAAAATTAAGAAACAAAAACCAAAATTTCAAAGAACGTGTGTGTGTGTCGATCGAATTTCTCCATGTATAATTTATTAGAACAATAAAGCTGGAAACAGTCAGGTTCCACAGTCAACATTCGCGTGAAGAAAAAATAAAGAATCAAAACCCTGATATACAATTCAAACCCCTCCCACAAATCAAAAACCTAAATAAATATACAGTTTTCAAGAAGACATATTGCATGAAAAACACGTGCAAAGAGGGGTTACACAGACAATTACATTAAAACCTAACAGGCCATCTCTGGTGTATAGATGGCTGGTACTGCGCCATAATAAGCAACTGCACGATCAAAACAGCCACAAACCACGGTGACATTCTCTCGAAGGACAAGTAGGGTTTGTTCATTTGCTTCCCTAACAAGCGTTTGGATGATGATAAACACTGTATGATAAACAGGATGGTTATAGGCGTGGCCGGAATCACCCATCGGAACGTCATCCGGTACACTGGACCTTCAGCCTTGAAGGAATGCACAGATGTCACAAGAAGAAAGATTATGGCAAAGAGAAAGAGAAGAGCTTTGTATGGAAGAGGGTCTAGAGAAAGCATCTCTAGGGCACAAGAGAGCTTGCTTCTTCTATTTCTGTATTGCATCGCTAGCTAGATTTATGATCGCTTCTTCTAAGTCTGTATTGCATCGCCAGATAGCTATATGATCGATCGATGACTTTTGCCCGATCTTTCTCTTGTCTTGAAAAGAATGCACACAGGATCAACCAGACTACGCCCTCGGCTGGTTGTCTTTAATTTTATGACGTTGAGAGGGATTAAGGATTTGTCAATGTGTTGGCAATATACAGGGAAGTGAAGATTTGAGATTTCTCGGAAAGTTCATCGGAGTAAATATTTTTATGAAACCCTATAACATCTCAGATTTCCTGAAGAATCGTCTTTACACGGTTTTTGTTTCGAAAAATAACTGGGAGAAAGTGGGATTTCCCCTATAAATCTGGATGAAATAACCCAAATAATTATATTTTTGAGAAGTGAAAAAAAAAAAAAACAGGATAGATCAATATTTACAATTTAAATTCACCTAATTTCAGCAAAACAATATTTTCAAGTTTTTTGTTTTTTGCATGAATATACAAGCCTCCAGCCAAGATTTCTTATTTGATGTGCTCGATCTTAAATGGATTTATTTTAGAGAATGATAATTTTTTTGCGTAAATTCATTTTTTTTGTGTATCAATTTTTATTTTTTTTCTTTCTAATCAAGTGATTCTATTAGCTAGGTTTTATAAAATATAAATTCATATAGCCATTAATTACACACGTTTACATGTTAAAATGTCAACTGCATATGCATAAATATTTCACTTTATTTCAAACTGAGTGTACATATATAGTTTTATTTTTTTGTTTGAGTGTGTGTATAGTTTTTTTTTATTTGAGTGTTTGTACTTTAAAAAAATTTATAAATTAAGTATTTTTAATTTTAAAATCTAACAAATATTTACTTCACATAATTTAAAATATTCACCTTTTGTTGTTATTTTAATTTAAATAAATTCTAAACTACTCTGTTATTTTAATGTTTTTGTTTAAATTAATTTGGTCAAATATGTTCTATATAAGATTGCAAAGTTGATATTTGTTCAAAATTAATAGAGCTCACTGATAAAATTTTAAAAACACATTAAATAAAAAAATAAAAATAAAGTACACACTCAAAAAATATATATGTAATATAATTGAAAATAAAGTGAAAGAAGTTCATGTACACGTGGTTTATAAGTCAGTGCATGTATCTCATAGAATCTAATAAAAACATTTGATTAGAAAAAGAAAAGAAAAATTCACTTAAGTATCAAAAATAAAAATTGATATACTTAAATAGAAAACTTAAATATTATTTACCCTTCTTTATTAGAGAAAGTTAGTGCATGTATCTGAGACGACCCTACTACACACCATTAATTTTTTGAATAAAAAAAAACTAATTAAATGATAAATTATATCAGCATTTTTGGGCAATCCCACTAATTATATATATAATAAAAAAAATTGAGAAAAAGATGTCAATACCACTGTTTTTTCACTCCAAGGATAGTTAATGTAATTACAATATTTAATTAAAAATACTAAAATATCCTTGTCCAATATGCTAGTTATTTATTTTTACTATTCTAGAAGTATTTTAGTTATTTTACTATATGATGAAAGATAAATCGATAAAAATACCCCAAATAAATCTATAATAACTAATAAATCGTGTAAAAAAAATACCCTTCAATCAAAACCAGACAATTTTGTTTGTCAAATCCATGGACTTATTATACTAAAGAATGAAGTGTGTTCCATGGACTTATTATACTAAAGAATGAAGTGTGTCTCGGTGATTCAAGCATAGTATATTGTTAATAAGTAGGTTAATGAATATAAATAGATTTTTCCACCACCAGGTTCATTGTTTAAGGGATTTTTGCAAGACTTTCCTGTTTTGGGTGTATTTGTTGCTAGAATTCAATAGGGTTTTGGATGTTTTTATGCGTTTGTGTTGGTGATTGAATGTTACAGTGATTTGAAAGTTGAAGAGGTGCATGCTGGGAATTTATATATGATGTGTAGCTAACGTCTAGTATCTCCTAAATAGTTTGCGGAGAAATTACAGTTAATAGCCGTCGTATAACACAAACACACGTTTTCTTTTTGAAAAAAAAAAAAAACTCTACCTACGTGCCTTGGGATTCCGTATCTGTGTGGCATCAGGATTCAGGAATCCTAATCCTAGTCTGTAACAGAGATCAACACTGGCCTCTCTCTATATATACTCACACGTGACCATAAGAAATCGCAACCCCTGTATTCTCCATCATCGCACTAGCTAGCTAATTGCCTGAAGATAGCGATGGGCTACTCTGCAATATTATTTCATCTATACAGAAACCTTGGAGACTATCTTTCTTTCAGTTTGCCGTCCTTCCTCATGGAAATTTGTTACAATTCGTGCAAGAACATCATTCGACGACGCAGCCAAGAAGTTCCACTCGATCACAGGATAACTGTCGATGCCGTTCCTGATAAACTCCCATGGCTTGTCCTTCCCCATAAAGAACGGTCCGGATCCTTGAACTTTTTTGACCTTGCCAGAAACAAGGTTCATCGACTCGATCTGCCAGGGATGTTGCTTGGAGGCGCATGCGTTGGATCATCCAAAGGTTGGTTGGTGATTGCAAAGGAAGTAACCAGTCTCATGAGTGATATGAAGTGGATCATAAGGCAAAGAAAAATACCTCTCCTTGCCCCTATCGTTTCCTTATTGACCGAGGAACCAATTCCTGATGACACAGAAATCTTTCTTTACAATCCGATTTCGGGAGCTTCACACCAACTTCCGTCCCTGTCGACAATTCCCTCTTACGGTTTGTTTGCGTCTTATTGCGATTCGCGTTTTGGAGATCACACTGTTGCTGATTTCTTTTACAGGTTTGACCTGTCCTCTGCAGACCCTTCAAAAGCCACCATTGCCTTGCTTTTTGATCAGCATTGGCATGGGGGACCGTATTTTGATCTGGCTTTCTGTAGACTCGGGGACAAGCATTGGAGTATCTTTCTCAGTGAAAAACATGACATACTTTTCCGTGATATCCTGTTTCGCGATGGAACTTTATACGCCTTAAATTTTGATAAATTGACTGTGGAGCATTTCAACTTTAGGATGGCTCGGGGTGAAGTGACGATAAAGGCCATCCCAGATTGGAGCGCTTGGCGGCTTGATTTCGAACCACGAATTGAATGGGTGCATGATCTGAAAATACTCAGAAAATTATTGCACGGGACCTGTCTGGTCGAATCAATTAATAGTGAGTTGCTGTTAATCGCTCAGATTTATGATACCTATGCGACCGAATCAGATGACAGTTTTGAGGAGATTGAATCTCCATATTTTACATATAAAAAAACAAGTGCCTTCCGCATATTCAGGATGGATCCTGACTCTGGTCGTCTGGATGAAATGCATGACTTAAGTGATCAGGTGATATTTCTTGCACACGGGGGTTCAGCATCGGTTCCGGCAAAAGATTTGGCCTGTGGAGTTCAAGGAAATTGCATTTTCTTTGCAGACAACCAACTTTATAGTTCACAGCTACATCTTCCACTAGTGGCTCGGGAATCAGGGACGTACTACATTGACAGCGGGAGAATTGAGAGAACAATTCCTAGTTTCAATCTTCAATTAGAAAGTAGGCTGAGCTGGTTCACGCCGGATTCTTAATCGGAAGTGGCCTGCTGATAAGCACAGTAATCTGGCCTGTTTCTGGAAAAGAATTGGCCTGATTTTTTTTTCCTCTTACATGTCCTTCAAGTTTAATGTTACAAATTCAGAATTGCATCAGAAGCATCACTTTGCTAAACAAGATGTAATAATGAAAGAATCGTTCTTCTACTTTTCATAGAATTGGTAGTATAAGTTATCAGTTTGTTTCATTTGTTTGCCAGTTTGTTTTTGTATCTCAAAATATTTTCGAAACAAATGGTTTTTTTGAGTACGAGGAATGTACATGTTGACTCTTCTGATCATTCTTCAATAAATCGAAGACAACTATTTGTTGCTCTTTTACTCCGGAGTCTAGCAAATGCACCAAAATCTCTTACAGTCTCAATGACAGAGGAATCCAAAGCAGGCAAATAAGAAACTGTTTCCTGCTGTTCCAAATAGATGCCATAATCTACGACTAGCAGAAGAAAAGAAACGAAAAAAATTACTCTTTTTGGAAATAATCTGTAGATGAACTTGGACAATGAGTTTCTTAGCCGTGTGTGTGCGTGCTAGGGCAGACCAGGCCCCATGAGAAACCTGGATAAAAGTAATAGAAGGATTTGATTTTAAGTGAAATATAGCTGGAGGAGAATAAGAAGTTGAGGGATTCAAGGTCCCCTGATTTAAAACTCAAGGGAGGTTGCACTTTGTTACCCAGGGGTTGATTTGCAGAACATACTATTCTTTGAGTATGATCTGTACGTTGTCCGACAAAAAGTGGATCCCACCCCCCACCCAATCTTTGGTAGAACTGCAACCGCACAAGTGTACTTGAGAACCCGAACTCTTTCACTTGCAACTCCCTCCCTGTCTCCTCGGCCGTCAGGGAAAACCATAACCAGCAGAAGCAGCGACACCTCCAAAACAAACAAAAATCCACCAAGGAATATACAGACTTTTTTTACGCACAGAGAGAAAGAAGCATAAAAGAAACTCATGGAACCCGACAACCTCAACAAAGAACAAGACCAGAACTCGTGGGCCGTTAATGCTTGGACCCTTCTCTCCAAACTCCGTGACCAGTCTCCACTCATACAGTGCATCACCAATTTCGTTTCAATGGATCTGATGGCCAACACTCTCTTATCTGCTGGCGCATCACCAGCCATGATCCACTCTATAGAAGAAATTCAAGACTTCACTCCCCATGTCCACGCGCTTTGTATTAACGTGGGCACACTCTCTCCTGCCTGGTTACCGGCCATGAGGGAAGCTGCTCAGGTGGCTAGTAAAGCAGGGAAGCCTTGGGTTCTTGACCCTGTTGCTGCTGGAGCTTCTTCTTTCCGGTTGAAGGCTTGTTTGGAGCTTGCGGGGTTGAAGCCCAGTGTTATTAGAGGAAATGGGTCCGAGATTATTGCTCTTTCTAAGGCTACTATAGGAGCCACTAAGGTATTAGGTTTTTCCTTACAGGTGAATTTATAGAAGATAAATTCAATTCAGCACCATTGTGAAAATTTCAAAACTTGAATTGCCTTGCTTGAAATTGTTATTTCTTGGATGACGACAACATGGGAGTCCTCAATTTTCTGTCAAATTCTTTGCGTTTTATGTTAATTTCAACTTCATGATTGAATTTCATTTTCAAGGGTGTAGATAGCTCTCATGAGTCAATGGATGCAATGGAAGCGGCAAAGTCCTTGGCTCAGTCAAGTGGAGCCATAGTAGCTGTCTCAGGTGCTGTTGATATCATTACAGATGGCCACCGAGTTGTTGGTGCTCATAATGGAGTCTCCATGATGCAAAAGATCACAGCCACAGGATGTGCTGTCACTGCCCTTATTGCTGCATTTGTTGCCGTCGATCCATCGCATGCATTGGAAGCAACAGCTTCAGCATTGTCTATATTTGGCATTGCTGGAGAGATGGGAATGGCCATGGCCAAAGGTCCTGCTTCATTGAGAATGCACTTGATCGATTCCGTGTATAATCTTGATCAAGCTGCTGTATCTTCTCGTTTAAAGGTTACCAGTCTATGATAACACTGGAGGATCTCTATAAAGATGGTATGTCAAAACAATAAAACCATCTGTTTGAGACTTTGAGCTGTATATAGTGCTCATTGATTAGTGATACAATAATTGACCTACCTTTACAACTTAAACCGCAATAAATGTTTTGTATCTGGTAACTGATTCACAGTTTTTTTTAAAAAAAAATGAGCTACTGTCATGTTGTGTAGATTCTGAATGGGCTGCCTGGGATTGTTTGTCCTCCACTTCCTACACAATGACGATCCTTGTCTGCTACAATTGTTCACAAAGAAATTATTAAATTCATGGTGACCATAAGCTGATTCGGTACTTCTTAATGTGAAATCTGGCATATTACCTTCTAAGGCGTTCATTCAGTAAAGAAATTTCCCTTTAAATTTTTGTCATCTCAAACAAGAGCTTGGTGTTTCAGAAAAGCTTGAATTTTGTGTACTTTTTCTTTAGATTTGTACCATTAGTTACCAGGTCGGATTCAAATGTCGCTGTTGAACGAGGACCAAAGTGCGTCATTACTGTTGGTTTGTGTTCTTGTTTACTTTCTCTTTTCCTTTTTTGCAATTTGTTTGGCTTTTCTGGTGATATACGGATTTGTAGGAAATCTTTTATATTCATATTCACCATTTCAGTTTCAATGTCTGATACATCTTACAGTATGAGAGTCTACTAACCAAGAGAAACCGCAAACCATGACAACATGATTTTTCACGCCATCAAACTAACATTTAATCCAATTAACTTGTATTCTTGGTATTTCAAATGGACAGCGAACCTCAGTAATGTTTCTGCACCATCCATGACTACTTGACCCGATGGGATAAGTCCTCGGACTTCAGCGAACCCAATAGCATTCTTAAACTTGCCCGTTCCTCCAGTCACTGACAAACGTGACATTGGGCTACCGATCTTGTAGATGCCATAAAAGTTTAGGCTATCACCAAATTCCCCCCCTTCAAACATGGCTGTAAATGCCATCATCTGTGTGCTCCCATCTGCAGAGCTAGCCACATAAACTCCTTGAGCTTTTCCTAGTTGCTGTGACCCTAACTCAGGGCTGTTGGTCAAAGTGTCATCAATGACGGTGATCGTTCCAAAGCCTAGTCCCAATCCGTCTGGTCCAAGTTGGGTTTGGATCTGACCATTTGTGTTCTGACCGTTAGGATTCCCTGCAAAAGTCGTACCAGCCAATCCAGTTCCTAGTGGAATGCCATTGAGACCATTAACAGTTGGAAGGGCACCATTGGCATTGGGGATGGCTACTGCACCTTTTGGAGGAACGAATCCTACTGGCCTCGCAAAGGGTACTTGGCCGCTATATATGTTCCCTAGCAAACCAGTGATTGGCCTTGCCGTAGGGTTACTGCCCCCTAGAATGTCATGCATGTACAGCTCAAGAACGGGCTCTCCAGCTGGTGCTGGTTCGATGGCAGCTACGTATATTGCTGTGTGTAGGGTAGCAATTAACACTGCAATGAAAAAATTTGGAGATGATAGCATGAACATCTTGTGATTTTTGTATATGAGATTCCTGAAAACCTGGCAGATTCGGTAGATGGGGGACTCTTGAAGAAGTATGCAACTGGTTTGTAGTTCTTGCTCTTTAAATAGGTCATGAAAAAACTGAGATAGTAGTTGCTAGGCTTCAGATATGTTGAAGTAGTTGGAGTGTGTTAGTTATGTCCGAATGGGAAGTGGAAGTCATTCTGTTTTAGGTACGTCTTCATTTTCTTTGGAAATATAGCTCTTCAACATTATGTATCACCAACAAAATCAACCGATCAAATTACACCCAATTGAAATCATTAGTCTTTTCCCCTCAACTGATTTAGTTATAGGTAGATAAAGTTGACGAGGAATTGGTGTCATCCAAGTTTGTCCCAGCTCTGAACTCTTCCTTTCAAGGTTCTCATTTCAGGGAAACCATACTGGCTGGCCTTTTATGCTAGTTCGTACCATGTTTTTGCCGAAGATGAAAGTTTGTTCTGCCCTGTTTAAAGATAAAACCATGATATTTTAGTGTTTATTTATGGTGTTTGTAACTCTTGGCATTCATTTCAAGGGCAACTGTATAGTGCTGTGCATTCTTTTCTGTATCAGTCAAAATATTTTGCAGATGTAATTCCAAATCCTGTTGCTAGGAAAGCTAAACAGTATCACTCTGAAAAATTCCATGCCCATGTTCGACTGTAAAATAGAATCTCCTCACACAACGTATGATCCGCGTCCAAAACACGAGCCATTATCAGGTATTCTCAAACATGTCTTCATCTTTGGAATTACGAGGTACTCCCTTTTTACAGTTTTCTGTCATGCCTAATTGTTTACATTGCGGAGTTGGTGCAGATAGGTGATAATTGTTCAGTTGATCCCTCCTAAGACTAGATCTGGAGGGGGTGGTTGTTGAGAAATTTGCTCAAAACATGAGAGAAAAATATTATTTTCTTGTACTTGTTAAAGCTAACATTCCAAGAAAGTGCAGTAATCTGTTTGTTCTTTTACAACACTTTTTCCTCATGGGGCAATGTTGTAGAGTGATAAAAGGCTCAAGTCCATCAACAAACAGAAAGACATCGCTCACCAGCATGTATGAATCTTGGAATGGTTGGAAGGGAAGTCTATGAACCGTGAAATTCTTGATACAAGTATAAAATCTTATGGCATAGGTACTTTATTAGTTGGATTGTGTTGGGAATATCTTTCTTTTCCTTTAAAATTCTTCTGGCATAAGTTATTTGTTAGTTGGATCTCACAAGAACATATTTTTTTCCAGCTTCTTTTTTCTTTAAAATTCTTCTGGCACAACGCACAAGTTCCTCATTAGTTGGATTTTACATGAATATTCTTTGAATGGCATTCAGGGAGTAGTTGAAAAGCACTGTTATATGGGGATCCACAGGAGATCACATAATCAGAACCTTTCCAGATTGTGATGTTCTCCATAACCACACCATCTCTATATGCTATCTTCATAATATTTTTTATTTTTTTGTCTTTAAAACAAAAAAACAAGCTGGCTCCAAGTTGCTATAAAATATTGTTTTTTTATTGTGAAAGCATCAGTTTAGATGTTTATCATAGGATAGGTTGCTTAAAAAACAAATTTTCAGTGGAACTGGAGTTTAATTCCCAATTTGCGAAACATGGCCAAGATCACCTTCACTGTTGGGGAAAAAAAAGAGTCAGATGTTAATATAATCGGAAGGTCAAATGTGAAATGATCCAAGCAAGTGACGATTTTAGCTGTCTCTGCACAGTTCAGTCTTAATCAATAAATAAACATGAAGCCTCCATGCGCGCTGACTCAAATTTCCTGCAGATTTCCATGCATTCAATATTCAATGCCCGATTTGACTTTTGAGTTCCAAAAGGCACGCACAAGATGAGGGGATGTTTATTGCAGGAAAGGAGATCAGGGCTAAGTGGGTGCAAAAAATGGTACATGATCCATTGATTTTGTGGTTTTTACATGTTCTTTGAAATGGGTTTTGAGCTTAGGACGCCATGAATCTGCCTATAAATAAATGAAAGAAAATAACAAGATAAACCTAAGTGCAAGGGAGATATGATACAATTTCAACTGCTGAACGAGATCACGGCAAGGCTACATTAACACTCTGTCTAACTGAATCTTCATGATCCATGACTTTGGTCTGTCTTACAGTTGGGGAAATCAACTTCCATGCTGCACGACCAGGAAAAAAGAACCAAGAAAAACAGAGATCATTTGGGGGGGAAATTATGATTCAAGAACTCTAAAGTTCTGGTTCTAATTAAGTGGGAACTTGGAAGGAAAACTTTAGAGGAGGACTCGACCGAGGGAAAGATAAATGCCCATCACAAAATCAATCTGAAGGAAAAAACACTGTTGGATAGATTCACTTACAGTATATTGTTGCTGCAAACCACTCATTCACGATTTTCACCCATGTGCTTGCCCAGCCAACATCAATGCTCCACCTTGAACGGTTAAAGTGATTTAGGTAAGGAAATTCAGTTCATAAAAAATAATGTGATGACTAGAAGAGTTTAGAAATCTGGTTCCCTTACTTTCTTGCTGAATTATTCAGGTTCCAGCTGATGAATAACATTCCGAAGTACATGGCCCCGAAAGCAAATACAAGGTGGAAAAACCCGTAGTCATAAGGGATATCATCCTCCTCTTGAACGTTATCTTTGCGAAACTGAAGAACATGTGAAGAGAAAATCATCTCTTGTCAAAATGACAGGCATCAGAAGTAATTGTCAACCCCTTGCAGTCATAGAACAGCATCATTTCATGTTATATTTGTGCTCATGTACTGATAAATTGCTAAGAAACTAACGAAGATAGGAAATGGTAAATGTTTTTTTCTATCACGGGAAATTTTCTCTCAGCTAAAGAAAATAATGAGGCAGAAGAAGATTTTGATTCAACTCAACCAAATTAATGACTTTACAGTGTGATTGAGGATTCACCGACTTGAAGTGGAATTGAATAAATTAACTTTGCAGTGCTAACTTCAACAGAGGAAAGCAATTTACCTGAAATGATTGCGAATCAATTCCTGTGGAAAATGTGGCCATAACAATGGCACCAATTGCGAACAGGAAACTCTGGAAGAATACAAAATAACACAAAAACATAAGTGGATCGAAAAATGGAAACAAAAAGCTACGAGGACACAGGAGTTTGAGATGCTGATGCAACAAATCAAAGATATGTAGTGCAACACCAACAAAGATAGTAGTGCAAGTTATACATGCATGGTGCGTTTATATCTCTGAAAGAATAGAAAAAGAATCAGTTATGAATTTTCAAAGAATAATAATTGTTATACTCCTATCAAATTTAATTCAGGCCGATGGTGCAATGTCTGCCGTTGTATTTTATGCATACATAGCAAATATAAATGGTCTTGTTTACAGTTTGCACGTGAGCTTAATCTTCTGATAGATTTGACTGCAAAAGAACTTTGATTTTGAGGGAGTAGGCTGTATCACTATTGCTTATAGTGATGCTGAAAATGCCCAAGACCAACATGAATAGTTTTTACCACTAGCTATGGAGCGAAGAGGCAAAGACCCTGCTTTTATATATCCACCTTTTTGAGTGATACTAAACGACAAGGAGGTTATATTTAGTTGTCATGCTTAACAAATGATGTCACAGTGGCTTGCATGATTATCAAGTTAATAGTTGGAATTACTACTATTATTTGCAAGTCCACAAAAACAGAGCTGCAGAATCAAGAAACATCAAGTAAAAGGCAAAACATGATTTAGCACAACTGTTCTGGGAACACCAAACAAGAGATATTGAAAGGAAAGCATAAATATTATTTGGTCTTACAAGTATGGTGGTCCAGTCGCTATTTCCATTTGCTTTTTGTTTGTTGCAACTGTCACTGGTGGGTTCACTGTAAAGCCATGAGGTAATGGCAGAAATTAGTTTCATGTTGCAGGAGAAAATCTTCAAGTTTGTCAGTGTAAAAGGGGCCATAACAATAGGTGGAAATGTGTGACATCAAACCAAATGTTAGAATTTCGAGTGTGAAAAGAAAGCAACTAATTAAGAATTTTGAAGACAAGATGTTTTGAGATTTAATGGCAAGAACCTCAACCTGTTCCTTAATGGAACAACATTGGTGTCAATATCCTACCTTCTTATAGCAGACCAGCAGAGGAAGACAAGGTATGAAGCCATAATCCCAGAAGATAAAAGGCCTCTATTGACCTGTACAAAACGAGCAAACAACAATCAAAGGATTTTCATATACAAAATCTGAGCAGAAGACAACTTCTTGACCAAATTCCTGGTACAGAACAAAGTCAAATAAAAAGTGAATCTTATATATCACCAAATTTTTTTTGCAGATTAGTAATTCTATAGCTATGATAGAAAACATTCTAAAGCACAAATATTATCATTGACAACCACTGAACTGATACTCTTTCCAAATCTGCGGTGTGTATTCCTTGATGTGAGTTCATCTGTAAAAGTGAGGCTTGTAAATTAGATTAAACTAGCTGCCCCTCGATTATGCTGACCAAATAATAAGTCACAGCATCTGGTGTCAGAAATGCTGCAGGAATGGAACATTTTATCCCGCAATACCTGGGGAACTTGTTTATACATGGGATTGGGGATTTCTAATGTGCATGCACCCATTAAAATTCTTAGCTTGGTCAATCCCAAGTGATGGTGGGTAAAGGAGACATTAGAATTTTTCTCTTTTTCCTGATCGGACAAATTTGAACATCAATGCACTGTCCATTTGGCCATAACGAGGTTTTTGTACCTTAATCAGTTTTATCTCACATAACAGTTTGGAAAGTTTAAGAAGTTGGGTAGTTTACACTGGCACTCTTAATCAATGGGTGGACCTCAATCAGTTTAATCAAATTATCTCACATAACAGAAGTTTAAGAAGTTGGGTAGTTTGCACTGGCACCCTTAATCAATGGGTGGACCTCAATCAGTTTTATCTCATATAATAGTTTGGAAAGTTTAAGAAGTTAAGTAGTTTACACTGGCACTCTTAATTGATGGGTGGTTTCTCGTATCATCCATCTCTTAGTGGCAGACATGTTGGATTAATTCAAAGAACAGGTTAGGTTTCTTGATCATGGAAGCTCGTATCTTTAAAATGATTAACCTATGTCCACCTCTTATAAATGTGCAGTCAGATAAAAGGACATACCTTTGAGTGTAAGGACATAGCCATCATAACTATAAGAAGAATGGCAGTCCATGTAATGAAGAATATGTTTAGCGAACATTCAATTTTCCGTCCATAGAAAGCGTACATCACCACAATTCCACAAACAGAAGCAACATAGAAAACTGTTGACATGAACAATCCAAGGGAGCAACTGCAAAAAAAAAAAAAAAAATCACAGAATACTCATTTGCTTACGTATACATGGGAACAAAGTTTCAAAACATCATAAACCATGAGAAAAAAAATAAATCAAATTCTGCATTACACATGCTTGGTCATAAGAAACTGAGACTCAGAAAACTGGAATTGTTCAACTTATCCAGCTAGATAGCCATTGTTCAACTATTAGGGTGTAAATCCAACATCCCACCTCCCTTTCTTTCAAAAAAAAAATTGGCTCTGAAAGCCTAAATCGCAATCAGGGTTGGGGGCATCCAGCAGCATTCCAGTTCTAGATTTATACATGAAATCAAAAATGTTTAAAAGGTCGATTGTAGATTTTTGTTTCCAAATCATGAAGGCGTTTGTAGTGAATGAGAAATATATACCTTTGCTTCTTTTGTTCATCAGGCATCCAGTAATTATTCCACCAGGTGATGAACTCAATTACACTTACAAGTTGAAGAACAAGGAAAACCCTGCAGCACAACAACAATTATTCTTGTAATGCGTATTCCAAGTAAAATAAAAGGTAAGACTCAATGTTTTAGCAATCCCAGTGGTAATTTAAATATTGAACCAGATGGCTCATCAGTTTGAAATAAAACATTTCCCTCACAGATATCTAAGACCTCATATGTCCACACAAGAAATTCAGCAAGTACTTGTTAGCCACAAATTCAGATTCTGACTTCTGTTAGTGGCAGGGAAAGGAAGGATTGTTCTATAGACAAGACAAACTATAAGATACGGTACTTTTCTGTCTAAAATGGTACCACATTGTTTACTGTTAGTGAATGATGTGTAAACTTGGAAATTGGTAATGCTTTGGCACATGCTTTGGGAATAAGGTATTCCGTGTCATAGGATGAAATTCTGTTTCTTGAGATTAGATACAAATGTAAGAACAAGAAAAGATCAGAAGATTACCCAGCACCAACTCTAGCAAATTCTCCTGTAAGAAAGAGCAATGAGCTTGTTAAACAATATTAAATTTCCTGATGTTAAGCAAGCTGACAATATGCAGAGGCAGCTCAAACTTTGTAAGGGAATAGGCAAAAATTCAGCTGCGGCACTATCCCAACTAGCAGAGATTAAAAGGGAAACTTCTTATAAGCAAGTTAGCCTTATTATCAATCATCTGATATAGTTTTAAATGTAAATTTTGCACGACGTGGGCCTAAAATTTCAAGACTCGGAACTTTCTCGGGTTAGACTTACCATATATTTCAATGTATTTTGAATGGAGGAAGAATGGTACTGCCATTGATACAATCAATAGAACAAGCTTCAACGCCCACCATTCTGAATGCCAACTACTGCGAGCTTCATATAATTTTCTTGTTTTTATTGTGGTGAAAAACATAACTGAGAAAAATATCTGAGTTCGATGTCAAGGATGCTAGTTCTTGAAAAATATAGAAACACCAGTATAGATATCAATAATAGAAGACAGACTGTTTCTGTCTTTGTAGCTAGAAGCATGTCTGTTCCCATGAACATTGCATACGATATCCAAGAAGCAACATAAAATTAAACTCTGCAAGGAAGGATAAGGAAAGAAAGGTAAGATTTTCCTCCCAGATGACGAGAGAAAAAAATCTAAGTTTAGCCGACATTTCTGCATTACAGAGAACCAAGTAGCAATATTCTGGCAATTAGGCATTGATATATAACGAAGTAAAGCATCGAACATATGAGAATTCAGAACAATTACAGTCATCGTTCTGTTGAAACAAGGATACAAAGCATCCTAAACTCACACGAAGAACGCCCAATGTATGACAGCAATCTTGACCGTCAATTCCACAAGCTTTTATATCTGCAAAAGATATTAACAGGTTAAATAAAGAATTGAGTAATATTTCTTTCAAGTTTCAGCACAGGTTCTGCAACAAATTTACAACCGTGGCAGAAGCCCAAAAACAAATTTATAGATAAATACTTGAAAAATACCTTTAACTAAGAATCAAAGGGCTAAAAGCTGCAGTAGGTAATATAAAATATAGAGCACGGTGAAAGCAGTATGCAGTATCTTATAAATAGCAGTAATCACTTGGTATAACAGAACAAACATTTCAAGAAATCAGTGCTTTCATAAATGTTAATTTTCTCTGTTAAAAAATAATATAAATTATATCCTGAAGTCTCGTCATCGTCATTTAATAACTGAAGTTTTTAGGTGAGATGGTTCTTTGACATAGTATCAAAACCTTATTGACCAAACGGTCACAAATTTGAATCTCACTACCCTTACTCTATTTAATAAAAATCAAACACAAGGAATATAGCCTCGAAGTAACTAGTACTAAAAGAGAAACAGCAACCACAGGCTTTCACCAGAGGTAACTATACAATGGTACTAGTCATTTGAAAGACAGTATCGAAAGATTCAAGCGAGTGTGGATACTGACATAATATTATAGATACCAATTGAAGAGGTGATATCAGTGGATAAATGATGTATCACAACTTTTTCATAATTTATGGCAATCGCAGGGACCAAAATTGATCCATTTAGAAGTAAAAGAATGCCGCGGGTCATGGAAAGGGAAAATGATTGACTCACTATAGAAATGTGATAGAACCTTTTGCCCATAATCGCGAAAAAACCAAGCTTTAAGATTTATGATCAAGAAGATGATGCCATATATATAACGAGCTTGCAGGGTCTTTTTCTTTTCTCTTGAATAATCAATCCTGTTTTGCTCTAATCGACTATTCACTTCCCTCTGTGGAACCTCGGAACTGCTTGGTCTTGTATTCACTGCCCCTGCCTCAGCTGGTCTAGCATACTGGTCCATTCTGCAATTTCAAGTGATACAGTCTACAAGTTGATTAATTAATTCATCACGGGTGACTTTCAACACTTTCGATGCTAACATTGTTATGTTGCATCCAGGAGAAACTAAAAACAAAAAGGAAATCCACTAATATTTTTTGCAAATTTGACAAATTTCCTGATTAAAAGACCTGATATTCCACTAATATTGCACGAACAACCCAGAATGGCAGCTGAAGGTTTTAAAGATCCCTTGAAGAAAAATCAATTAAACCGACTAGAGCAATACCGAAATGTATTGCTTTGGAGCACTCAAACTCAAAGTTAAGACCTAGCTCCACCAGTAAACCATATCAAAGCGATGCTATATATTCTATAGCAATACAATTAAAGTTTGAATTTTGTATGGGAAATGGCTGATAACTTGATATATTAATGGTATTTTCTAGCAGACAACTAGCTTTTGCACGGAGCCATGGAAACCAAAATGCAGGTACATAACATTGGACAGTGAAGAACTCGAAGAAAATTGAGATTAAGAGAACTAGGCAAAGATACAGAAATTAGCTTCCGAGCAACCCAGTAAATGATTAAGCAATGCTGGCCAGTAATAATGTGAGGAAAGGGAGCACAAACAAAGAAAATGACTAAGTGAAAATTCTGATATTCTGAAAAAAATCTAACCTTTCTTGGCAGAGTTTGGGGTTTGTTGTTCCTCGGCAGGACACAACCCACTGAAGCAGTTCCTTCTTATACAAACTTACAAAAAAAAAAAAAGGGAAAACCTCCACAAGTCACTCCTCTTCAGAAAAGTCTGTAAAGTGGTTCACTTTTTTTCTACCAAAAAAAATAAAATTAACAGGTTTCTTGGGCTCATAGCCGTTGGTTCTTTGAACAGATTGCTTGTGTCAATTTTCATGATGATGTCATGATAGCCCCTAATCAAACATTGCAGAAAGATCATTTATTTAATCACATGCATAGCATTACACATTTGCTACATGGATTTCTCTTCAATATTTAAGAATAATTTACTAAATATCATTTTATTTTTCCTTCTTGTCTTTTTTCGACTTTTCTAGGTATGAAGTATCTTCAATGTCACTTTAACCTCTAGCAGTGTCCATGCAGTTAAAAGGCGAGAAGAAACCTTGAAGAAACAATGGCATTCACGGTAGGAAAATTGGAAAGAAGCAACTAAGAAGGTCGGGCAACCTTTTTCTAATGATTTGGATGAGATTGAAAACTTACATTTCACAGGGATTAATTCCTTGATGAAAGGAAGTCAATACTCGATAGACGTTACGTACAGGAAAGTTTTATGCTGCCCAACCTATATAAACTTTCACCCATTAATTGATATCTCACGTTAACGGGTGTCGTCCGGTTAATTTTAACCCCTCCGGCAAAGAAAAATCTTCTGCTCGGATTTGAGATAAAAAAAAATACATGATAATAAGAAATTTGACCCTCTCTTAGTAGGCATCGTTTGATAATTTGGAGTGTTAGATTATGACAAGAAAATCCGAGCGTCCCTTTCAGCATCTAGCTAGCTCCAGCAGCGTGGATTCTAGAGCCGAGAGCGTCGGGGGAAAGGAGGGGCCCATTTAATACGCGCTTGTAGGACTTCTGCGGAACGTTAAGGCTAGTGACACAGTGCTCGAAGCTGTACACGTCTCTTTTTCAAAAATAAAAAAACAAAGAGTTGATGTCTTCGAGTTTGGTATCGATTGTTTTTTATTTAAAATTATATTAAAATAAAAAAAAGTGAACGAAAAAAATTATAGACAGGGGTGGGGTGTATTTTACCTTGTGTTTTAAAAATGTTTTTATATAAAATTTGAAATTTTTATTTTTATTTTTTATTATAAAATAAAAATATTTGATGTTTTTAGATCATTTTCACGTATTGATATTAAAAATAATTTCTAAAAAATAAAACAAATATCATTTTAATACATTTAAAAAAAATAAAAATAATTTCAAGCTCTTGAACAGTCACTCTCGGAGTTAATTAACCAGGTAAAGAAAAGGGTAACAGACTAACAGTGAATGAAAAAAATATATTAAATTATATTCTTGTCATTTTTTGGTATGATTTTTTTTATAATTATAAATATCCAAGTGTTAGAATATAATAATCACTATAATTTTTTTCTTGAATTTGAATTGAGCTTGCCATTCGAATTCATTGATTGTAAAATTTGAAATTAAATGATTTCGAATATTCGAAGAATCACTGTTAGGAAGCAGAAGATTTCAAGCCGGGGTTGAGGATGTGAGAGAAAGGGGAATTAAATTTTAGGAGGGATTTCAGCAAGAAACGTTCTGGATTGCATTATAATGCACGCGGTGGTCACATATTTTAATTCGTACTTTATTATTTAATTATTTCATTTATGGGTCTTGTTTTCACACCTCTATCTCAGCATTCCACTGCGCATTCTCTCTAACCTTTTATTTTATGCTAGATTTTCACTAAACTGGCATGACACTTAGCTAGATGCGAGGTATCATCCTTGTAAATCAAGTATCGATGTCTCTTTTTATTCCAAAGGTTTCAAATCAAACCATTTATTTGATTTTAAAAAAAAAAGTGAAATATAGCAAGATAGGTTTTGTCTTTGAATGAAAATCACTCTGCGCATTTTATAATTCACTTCAAATTACACAATGTTTTCACTGTTTTATAAATTATATAAAACATCACCAGTCAAAAACAAATCACGCCAAATGATTAAACTACTCATATAAATAATATTCCACAAACCTAGTTAAACGACAAACATAGTCTCATTTTATCTCTCTTTGCTTACAATTTCTAAACACGAGCTCTTTAAAATTTGAACAGGTGTCAATTTGATTTAATATAAAATTATACAAAATCAAAGTCGGGGTATTTCTTGGTCGATTTTCTTTGTATCATGGTGGATGTCTGTGTCGTCAAGTTGTGGAATGTCTCTTTTGTATTGTTGTTGTTATTGATGGATTAAAGCATGTCGTCTCATTGGTTCTCTCGAATTGAGTCTTCAATGGTCAAGTTAGTGGGTTTAGTGTTTGTTTAATTATTGTTATTTCCTTGTAATATTGTTTATAATATATAACCTTGATTACAAATCTAAAATGTATTAAACAATGGAATTTCAAAGGGAATATGTATGTTTGAAGATGATGAAAGTTGTAGACCTTTAATTAGGATTCATGAATATTATTTAAAGGGTCTTTATAAAGGAGTGTTACTATTGATAGCTAGTTTAGATGACAGTAATAAACTATTTCCTATTACTTATACAATTTTTGAATGTGAAAATAATGACACGTGGATATGGTTTTTATATGCTCTCCATAGATCAATCAAGCATGTGATATATCAAAAACCTCTTGGCATCATGTGTGATAAATAAAGACATGTATCTCTTTTATAAAAAAAAATTATATATATATATATATATATATAATTTATAATTAATTTATTTTTTTATGCATCATTTTTTTAATTGAAGAATTACAACAAAATTGTAAATAATTGACGGAATTTTGTTGATTTCTTCTTGCATCATTTGAAGATAAGAATGCCTTTTGTAATCTACAAAAATAATGAATACAAGATATAATTTAAATTAAACTATGAGATCACATTGTTTTTTTTACCCTTTATTATCAAGTCAACATATATGAAACCAATAAACAACTCTTTATAGTCTCGCCTATAATTTTTACTGCTGAAATAACTTTGATTGGTATCATTCCTGAAATAACCAACGTTAGTAATTTTTTTAGCTATTTTCAAAAAATAAAACTATATTTAATTTTATAAAAAAAATATATCAAAACAGCACCACTTCAATTCAAGAATAAATAACTGTTCACTGCCTTTTATTATCTTCACGTTATGGTGTGGTTCCCTTTCCCTCAAGGGTTGATCTTGCTCCCATAAGATGATATGGGAGTTAGGTGTGGGGTTAGGTGATTTTAATTTAGTAAAACTTGTAGACGATAAATGTAGGCGGGGTCTGGTTTGGTATGAGTTGGCAAGAAGAGAGGAGAACGCACTCGCTAGCTTATCTCGAGTGGGCAAGGATCCTTCGCCCAAAAATGAAACACATGTAGGTTCCAGATAATAAAAATGCCCTCACGCAGGATCGAACTACGGACCTTCAGTTTACAAGACTGACGCTCTACCACTGAGCTATAAGGGCAACTTATACTATCTGTGGAAACAAAATCATATAAATTTTAATAGATACGGAGTTTCCTCCTTGCGGTAAACAGTAGCATACTAGAAAGGAATGCGGAGGCAGATGGGGAAAAGTCCTTGATGTTTCTATTTTTATACAGGTGATTTGAAATTATATTTTAAAAATATTTTTGAAAAAAAGTAATTTTTTATTTTATTTTTTATTTAAAATTAAAAACCTTTGATGTTTTGAAACCGGCACCATTTTTATTTCTATTCGAACAAGTCCCCTGTATTCCTTTAAACATGGCCTGTTAAGCGAGTTGAATCTTACACTTCGAATTGGAATCGATAGCAAGAAGTGTCGTGAATTTTTCCTCATTTTAAAATTAAACCTACCTCGTTTAGCTACTCTGTTATTGAGCCTAACTCGGACCAATGGGTAAATCTAGTTGCCTATCAAATCAAAACTTAACTTGAGTTTTTTTTTTTATTGAGCCTAACCCGGACCAATGGGGTCAATCTAGTTACCTATCAAATCAAAACTTAACTTGAAAAAAAAAAAAACAATTGCAGAATTAAGTCAATCATACTTACGACGTGTTTGATATTGCTTTTGTTTTTGTGATTGAGATTAAAAAAAAAAACAATTTTATGAAAAGCACTTTAACTGCGATTCAGAATAATTTTTAAAGTATTTGGTTAAAACTGTGGTTGAGTTTGATGTTAATGAAAAACAGTTTCAAGTGTTTGGTTACCAAGCTTTTCATATTGCTTTCAACTTATGAAATTACTTCAAAGTGTGTGTGTGTATATATATAATAATAATTATAATAATAAAATATAATTAATAATTCAAGTAAATTAGACACTTGTTTTTATTTCCCTTTCAAACTACTTGTAATTTCATCACGAACTATAAATCCATACGTGAAGGCCTTTGTTATCCCGGAACAACATATAGTAAAATATAATCTGAAATAAAATTAGAATCGCGAGACAAAAATTATGTTGTGATCTCCTTTCTAGTATATTTATTTATATTTTAATTAATTTTTAGATAATGTTAATATTAAAAATATATTTTTTATATGAAAATATAATAAATAAAACATCAACAAACTCTAATATAATAATCTAATACAATTATCTCATCTCCTTTCCAGCCCCTCTAATATAATAATCTAATACAATTATAATTATTCCAGCGCCCCCCCCCCCCCTCTCCTCACCAAACACACGAAAAGCAGCAATTTGTTGTTTTTTTATAAATCGCGGATTCAACTGATTTTTTAAGTGGTCCCACGTGCTTTTTTCAAATCTATACATTTAACTAAACATCCAAGACACTCATTTTTTCTGTACCACCAGTCACACCACACTCCCAAACACCCTTTTAATAAATCATAAATCAACCTGCTACACAATTGGTATAGCCAGAGCATGATCTAACAGTTTAAGTCTTGATTTGGGTAGGATTTATTTTTAACTAGATAAAGAGTTGATCTAGTCAAATCTGAATGACCTACATATCAACTTATGAAGTAGTTTATTTAACCAAAATGAATGAGATCTAATAGTGTTAACTTCAATAATTATATATATATTTTTTAAAATTCATATAAAACAACATTGTCTCAATTTTGTTTTCTATCTAATTGACATCATTTCATTAAAAAAACTAAAACAATTTTGTTTCAACTTTATCTTTTTTATCTTTTAATTCAAATAACATCATTTTTTTAAACAAAATATGTTTTAATTTTTTAAACAGTAAAAATATCATTTTGAATATTTAGTATTAACTTCATTTAATAATTGACCCAACTAAAAGTTCGTTTCTTATTGTAGACATAATTATCTTTTAAAGTACTTTTCTTTTTTAGAATATATTAAAATAATTTTTCTAAGATATAAATACATCAAGATAATATTAGAGCACAAAAAAGTAATCTAAAATAAATTAAAAAATAGTTTTTAAAATACAAAACAAATATAGTCTAAACTATGATACACTTTTAGGTTTTGTTGAGATATTACTTTTTAATATATTTTTGCTTAAAAATATATTAAAATAATATTTATTTATTTGTTAAAATTAATTTTAATATCAGTAAATCAATATAATTTAAAAATACTAAAAAAATAATTTAAATAATAATAATAATGTTTTTTTTGAATTGATATCATAAGTTCATAACTACGTTCCAACATACACGCGTCAAACGCAAATCCAGCGGCTTTGTAATTGGATGCTAAAATCCGAAATCTCTTAAAATTTCAACCCGTGTTTTAAAGTCTGTGGCGGGATCCTTGAAAAGTCAAAATCCCAGTTACAAACTCTAAAATGTCCTCCTTCGTCGATGAATTTCAAGCCAGTAATCCCTTTCTCCCTCTCTATCTCTCTGAATTTAAGGTTATTGTTTCAGTTTCATAATTGTTATGATTTTTTTTATATAAAAAGTTATGCCGTAAACCCTAAAATAATTTATTGCGCAGATCTGGAAGCGCTGCCCAATATTCTGCAAAAGAAGTACTCATTGTTGCGTGATCTGGACAAAAGTTTGCAGGGTATGTTTCGCGCTAAAAACAATCGTGCTTTGTTGTTTATTAAATCCATGTTTCTGTCATATCTTCCGTCGCTTGTTTTTAGTGTCGATTTAAGATTTGATAATATACCCTAGATTGATCGAATTGATGAGAGCTGCGATAGCTATTTGGGATTTTGACTGCTTAGGGGGAGGTTAGACTCCTAACTGGTGGAATTTTCTCTCATGTTCATTCGTTTCATACGGCATTTTGAATCGGTAGGCTAGGGAAACCCTAACTTGTAGAGAACTCTGATAATTCTGTAAATATTTCCTGCTAAAGGAAAAACATGTAGGATTTCATTTTGTACTCAATCATAGCAAAACTTGAGTGCCAGAAACTCCCAAGATAATGGAAAATTCCCCGAAGATCAAAAGGTCACTAGCTTGGAAAAGCTGGCTCTAGCTCAAACCAATATAACTTGGGTGGCTGTATGGTACCTTCTTGTTTAGCTGTGCTTTGTGATACTCTCTGTGCTTTCCCCTTTGTCATCTGTTCCCGCTGCCTATCTTTCTTGGTTGAATGTGCAAACAGAAAAGTTAATCGATATTCTCTGTCTATAGTTAAACAATCCTAGTCGCCTTTAAAGCTCACTTCTCAAGGGATATTTTTATTGCATGTGAACAGAGATTCAACGCCAAAATGAACAGCGGTGTGAACAGGAAATAGAGGACATTAAGCAAGGAGTTAAGGCTGGAAACATTACACCAAATACTTCACTTATCAGATTCTCAGATGAGGCACTTGACGAGCAAAAGCATAGCATCAGGATTGCAGATGAAAAGATGGCATTGGCTGTCCAAGCATATGATTTGGTATGTTGAATGCCATATCTCAGCTTTTATATATCATCAATCCTTTCATGGCACGTCTCATTATACCTGATTCATGTGATCAATTCTTGCTCTTTCTCGCATCTGATATCTGTAGCTCATTCTCTTACCATCTTCTGTTGGTGCAATGACCTTTTCTTGTTTCTGGGAATCACCTTGCCACTCCATTTTGTTTCCAATTAGAAAAGAAGACATGTACAAAGAACACAATATGCAGACAAATTGACTAGCCTTTAAATGTTTGTGTAAAGCTTTCTGTAACTATTTATTGGAAAAAACTAGCACCCCACCATTGACAGCCTTCATTATTCCCTAGATTAGCTGCACCTGTTCTATCGCATTCGGATATATGTCAATTAGTTTTGGTTTCAGAAACTTTAGCCAATAATAAGTTCCATTTTGGATCATTTGGCCGAGGATCATCACACCTTCCTTTCACACTTGAAACACCCAATCTTGAATGATTACTAATGTCTCTTATTTCTTATTTCTCATCACATCAAAAATAGGCTGTACTCTTCAGAACACCTGACATTATGAGATTGTTACCTAGTTTACTGGAAGGGAAAAGTGGAGATTAATGGTTCAGGGGTGATTACTTAATTGCAAGATTTGTTTGTAATAGAAGTATTTTTCCATTGGCAACTGTGGACACATTTTCTGCTTTCTGCCACCAGTGGTCCTCTATTTTAGGATGATGAGCTTGCAACTTCAAAAGTCACTGGTTTAAATTTATTGACTACACTAACAGATACAGTATCCTTACCCTCTAACTAAATGTTAAGCCTTCTTTTATTTGGTTAAAGATTGAGAGAAATGTTTCGTGTGAATGATTTTGTTGCTTGTGGCTATTGATACGATGGATCAATGAAAAAATTTCTGCCTCAAATCACTGTTATGTCTTTTTTGAGAGGCATTCCTCATAGGTATAAAGAAAACCATGTAGTTCATTGATATGGTCGTGGAAATTGATTCAACTTAGTCCGTTTTAATGAATAGATGTTATTTTGGATAGAGTTTGTTTCCTTTTCCCACCCTCCTGTTGCTATTGGACTGGGTATTTTAGTATTTATGTTGAAAAGTTGTCCTATTGGTGTAATCCTTAATGATTTGGATCATCTGACACTCATAATACCTTTAGATAGAGTGTCACTGCCATCTGTGCTATTATAATCATACACTGCACCTCTCTGCTTGTCTGCAGTACTTCTAGACATAAAATTGCCTAATTGACCGCATATTTTATAATTGTTGACTCAGGTAGATGCACACATTCAACAACTTGATCAATTTCTGAAGTTATGTGATGAAGACAATCGGCGCGGTAATTTGGATGCATTTTCTGACCATAGGGTTTGTTTTATTCATACTTGATGGTGAAAGGATCTATTGAAAGGTTTTGTTTTGAATTTCACAACCATTTTAGTATCTCTCTATCCTTACTAAATTTTTTGATCATGTGATGTAATCTTTGATAGAAAGAGACACCGCTGCTCCTGCATTGCTTGCTTCAAGTCTTGATGGCAATACAAAGTCTGGAAGGGGTAGTGAGAGTGGTAGAGGAGGGCGTAAAAAGTATCTCTCTTTTCTAACTATACTTGTTCATTGTTTCCTTATTTATCACATTTTGATCACTTTAAGCACATTAGTTGGTTAAGCTTCACAACTTCATTTTACCTTCTTTTTGGAAGCTGTGTGTTGAAAACTGATTTACTTGGTTGATCTTAGATGATTTCGCTAAATGTCTTTGTTTTTATGGACTTAGAAATCTTTATACTGAAAATCATGAGTCCCAGGATTAGGACTTCTTGCCTGGAAAATGGAAGACTGCTATAGAAATAATTATGAGATCAATGATTAGGATATTCTGCCCCAAAAGTAGAAATCTTGCTTTGAAAATGAAGTTCCTGACATAGATGCAGGGATTTCTTTCTGTTATGATAATGGAAAGCATATGGGGAGCATCAGCCCCATGTCAACCAAGTGACAGGTTGTCTGGAAGGATACAGGTCTCTGTCAAAGAGCTTAAGGAAGAGGGCTCCGTATGTGAGAAGCTTCCTAAAGCTAGTATTACTATACATGAATATAAAACGGATAGGAATGGTGGAAACTTGTTTAAATTCGTGGCTTAGACTGAGATTGCATGGTTTATAATGACAATTTGGAAAATCCAAAACAACAGTGATGTTTGTCATTTGTCATATATGTATTCCAAAGCCTGAACTGTTATTAATAGTGCTGCTAGGAATTTGTTTTCTTTGTACATAAACAAATCTTGAAACATTAAGGAACTTTTATGGCTAAATCAGATTTCATAGTTTATTAATTATCCCATGGTAACTACACGTTTGTGAAATAGTCCAGCATTGATATCACTTGTGTAGGAAACAACATTTACAATCTTTAAATCAAACTTCATATGCAGAACACGGCTGATTGCTGCAGAAGAAGCAACAGAGACAGAGGTGGCGGTGGCAACAACAATTGCAAATCCTACTGGCACGCAACTAGATTTGCCTGTGGATCCAAATGAACCAACTTACTGTTTCTGCAATCAAGTTAGCTATGGGGATATGATTGCATGTGACAACCCAGATGTATGTAAACAAATTATTTTATTTTATGCTGCTTTTTCCGAGTATTTTCTCGAAAAATACCTAATCCTCCTTTTTTGAACATGCAGTGCAAGATCGAATGGTTTCATTTTGGTTGTGTTGGTTTGAAGGAAAAGGTAAAAGGAAAATGGTATTGCTCTGATTGTGCTTCTTTGAAAAATCGTCGCAGAGGTAGATAATGTGTTGTAAGGCCATGACATGAAATTTGAGATTTTATGGGCTGCCTATAAGCAACCAGCCTATCACCTAAATTCTGCTCAATACGTGCTTTATGAATCGTTTGCGCATGCATATGTACAACCCTAACATGCAATTTGAGATTTCATAGCAATCTGTATTGTAAATAAATCCATCTGTGTTTAAATTTTTTGAAATTGTTTTCTACTTGGATTTGAAATTGCTTACTGGACCCTCTGTTAAATATAGTTTTTTTATTATTATTATTTATTTGCTGGTGATAATTCTGATAGAAAGGAAGAAAATTTTGGTGACTGTTATCATTCCTTGATCTTCCATTACATGTTTAGAACATCAATGAAGTGACCATTCGTTTAAAGGAGCAATCTAACAGTCATGTCTTTAACTGTGATCGAATCAATAAATAAGGAGACCATTCACCCAAGGGAGCAATCTGACTCTCTTGTCTTTAGCTATGATCAGACAGGGAGTCGATCCCGAGTCTCTTGACTGTCACGTCAGGTCTTAGGTGCATGAGTTCTAAAATTTGTTTCATTTGAAAAAAAGAAGAAGAGAGTTTATTTATAACTTGCTATCACCAATCCTTTTTCCATATCAGAAACACCTCTCCAAATAATCTAGAAGCTTAAAAAATCTCAGACAAGTTAGTGAGGACATCATGGGACTCGCCACAACTCCACGAGGTTTAGAGCTCGGTGGGTTAGTTTGCTCCTAGATTCTTGAGCACTAAAGCCAACCAGAGAAACCCAATATAAACTTAATGAACTTGTAACATGGATTGAAGACCCACCCCCATTTTATCCGGGCACCTCCTTAGAATGTTGAAGGTTGACTACGGAAACAGTCTTATAAAGTGTCTGATTTGCTTTTTATATTATAATTTATTTTATTCAGAAATGTATTAAAATAATATTTTTTTAATTTTAAAAAATCGTTTTTATATTAGCAAATAAAAATATCTAAAAACACTAATTTTTTTATTTTTTTTCAAAAACACTTCCCACATTCCCAAACACCTAAAATCATTATAAAATCATATTCTGCTTTTTTTCCTCTTATATTTCAGCTTGCTTCTCCTCTCACCTTTTAACTCCAACTCATCGCTTCTCTTCTCTCTTTGCCTTGTTCACGTTTTCTTATTTTTCTTCATTTTCTTGCGATTCATTTGACTGTTCTCGTTTCTTTTCTTGCTTTAATTTCTCTTGAAAAAACACGCATCAATGCCCGACAAAGATCAAACAAGATGATCTTGGAATTGGTAAATCAGTTGCTCAAATTATGTCTGGTTAATCCCTTTGAAATTGTGGCTAAAAAATTTACCGGGCAGTAATTGAACCGTTGGAGGGTTTAATTGAACCATAATGCCTGCCCTCTGATTTTGGCCTACAACTGGACGGGCAACTTACTTTGCAAAGCGCAAACAGAGCATTTTAACTTGTGGAAACACAAATCAGATTCAAGTAGAAACCCTAATCAAATTGCAGATTATTCTTGGGTTCATGGAGAAGGTGCAAATGCCTAGAACTTGTAGATAAAAGAAAACAGAGTCATAATGACCAAGCTCTTGGTTGACAAAGATAAGGATGTGTCAAGGGGGGGGGATGAGCCTTGAAAGCAAGTTTTCAGAAAATAATCCATTATCCAATCATCAAACACTACCTACATGCCGCGACTCGCTCACTCTGATTAAATGATGTCTTCTGATTATAGGAACAATGAATCGATAAATTGGGTACAAAAGGTCAAATATTTATGTCAGGCAGGTCGGATCAGTCTCTAAAATTCAACCTCAATAATCCATGCCCATGCCTGGACCCCCCATTGCCGGAGCATCATTTTCATTCTTTGGAAGCTCAGTTATAACAGCCTCAGTTGTAGTCATCAACGAGGAGACACTGAAAGATACAAAAAAAAAGAGGGTTAGCAGGTGCTTATTGAAAGATGCAAAAGGTAATATAATGAACCCAGCCCCAAAACCCCTAAAAAACAATTAATGGATTACCTGGCAGCATCGACCAAAGCAGTTCTAATTACTTTCAGCGGGTCAACAATGCCAGCTTTAACCATATCGACATATTCACCTGGTAATACATGAACATACCAAAAAAATTAGTTAAAAAATGGGTTCCTTCGGTGGATAAAGTAAGAAAGCTTCATAATAACAACAATAATAAATAACTGACCTCTGGCGGCGTCATACCCTAGATCAGGGTTGTCCTGCTCCAATAGCTTACCAACAACAACAGCTCCCTCAACCCCCGCGTTAGTAGCAATTGTGTGCACAGGGGTCTGGCATTGATAGTTCAATTTTGGGATAACATAATAGAAAGGACACCAAATTCACATGAATGTTAGAATATTTGAATCTTGGCTGTGCACATAATCATGAAGTGCATGAATCTTCAAACTTGCACCCCGATTCAAGCTTAAAGATTAAATATTCATGTAAACAGCACTAAGGCACACTCATACACATGGACACAAGTGATGAAGGACAAACCTTCAGGGCGTTCTGAATAATTTGAACACCGATCTTCTGGTCAAAGTTGGCAGTTTGCAGCTTATCCAACCCTTTTGATGCATAAAGAAGTGCAGCGCCACCTCCTGCCAAAGGGAGCAGCTTGAAGAGGTTGGTGATTTTAATTCAACCATGTATACATAACATGAGGGAAGAAAGATGAAAAGGTTACCTGGCACAATACCCTCTTCCACAGCAGCCTTTGTGGCATTTAGGGCATCTGTAACTCTATCTTTCTTCTCACCAACTTCGGCTTCACTAGCTCCTCCAATCTGCAATGATGGAAAAAGTTTCACTCAAATGACCCCAGTTAAGCAATAGATAATTTTCTAGTTAGAAGATGGGGGACTCAGCTGGAGTAAATACCCCATAAGTGTATTTGCAAGTCAATAGAAGAAAATATGCAGAAGTGTGTAAAGACAGTAAGTAAGCAGACCTTCAGCACAGCAACACCACCAGAAAGCTTTGCCAGTCTTTCATGCAACTTCTCTTTGTCATAGTCAGAAGTGCTCGACTCTACTGCAGATCGGATCTGTGATTCCAGCAGCAGACAATAATCATGCTATTCATTCGCATAGGAGGATAAACATGATCCAGGAATGAAGCAAAACTGACCTGTTCACATCTTTCTTCGATGAACTTCTTGTCACCAGCACCATCAAGAATAACAGTGTCATCCTTTGATACTGTAACCTTCAAGACAAAACCTAACTAGTCAATCATCAAAATACCCAACTTTTTACAGGTACCCGCCCTTGACCCATTCTAATTCTTTGTCTTGCCTTTGCAACTGCCCATGAGATCTAAATTAAAATCCACCATACCCAATCCAGCCCACCCAGCCCACATGCACTGTTTGTGCTTGTGCTTGTGCCTAGTAAACTAACACCATAGCCAAAAGTTTGAGCTAACCTTTTTGCAGCTGCCAAGCATATCCAAATCCACCTTTTCAAGATTGAGACCAAGCTCTTCGGTTATAACCTGCAAAACAGAAGCAAAGAACTTGTTCAACAAAACCAGAGAATGAGACAAAGAATTAAATATACGTGCAGAAGCAAACTCACTTCGGCTCCTGTGAGTACAGCAAGATCCTTCAATGTAGCCTTCCTGTTCTCTCCAAAACCAGGGGCCTTGATGGCACAGACCTTGATTCCAGCACGAAGCTTATTTAAAATAAGAGTTGCCAGTGCCTCGCTCTCCACATCTTCAGCAACAATCAGCAAGGGCCTTTGTCTCTGAAAAAAATACAGGAAAACCCATTTTAAGTAAGAAGTGAACAGCTTTGTAAATGTGCTCCAGCTTCCAATAAAAAGTGATTGGTAGACAGAATATACCTTTAAAGCCAACTCCAGTACTTTCACCACAGCATGCAAATTTGAGACTTTCTTGTCGTGGATCAGAATGAGAGGGTCATCCAATTCCTGTTTGTGCACAGGTATAGAAAAGAAAAGGGAAACTCAATGGCAGTAGAAGCTGTTATTTCATATTTGTACCATTCAGTCATGTGGACACCACCTAGATCTCAAGACATCTGTTATGATTGGAATCAGAAGTGCTTACACATTTTTGGGTTTTCTGGTCCGTGATGAAATAAGGGGATATGTAGCCCCTGTCAAGCTTCATCCCCTCAACAACTTCCAACTCATTAGATAATGTTTTCCCATCCTGTAGCCAGAATAAGACCAAAACAATATTTTTGGGGGAAAATTAAAACATGGGAGAATGATTAATTGAATTAGAAAACAATGACAAAAGTAGCAATCAGTATCCAACTGCATATTTCAAGAAAAACAGTACTCAATACACTCGACATCCCTTATAACAGGGGATGAATCAACAATCTAATGCACAACTTACTTGAATTGTTATCACTCCCTCTTTCCCAACCTTCTCCATGGCCTTTGCAATCAACTCACCAATTTCTCTCTCCCCATTTGCTGATATTGTACCAACTTGTGCAATTTCTTCGGATGTGCTGATCATTCTTGTTCTGCTCTTCAAATCAGTAACAACTGATTCCACAGCCATGCTGATACCACGTCTCAGGTCCATTGCATTCATTCCTGCAGCAACTGACTTGCACCCTTCGGCAAATATTGCTCGAGTGAGGACCGTAGCACAAGTGGTCCCTGCAAAGACATTGGAAAAACTCTCATTGCCTAGTGAGACAGAAACATCAAAGAAGCAAAACTGTATGGTACCATATCAAGAAAAAAAACACTGCATTTAGAGCCTGCTAACATAAAATCCTAAACTAATGATCAGACAGCAGCATCAAAATTCCAGTTGGTCAAAATACTTAGATAACAACACTTGAGGGGATGAAACCTTACCATCACCAGCAGCATCATTTGTGGCATTTGCAACCTGCTTCACGAGGCTAGCACCAACATTCTTGACTTTATCCTTGAACTCAATGCTCTTAGCAACAGTCACACCATCCTTTGTCACTTTGGGGGCACCATAACTTTGTTCAATAACCACAGTGCGACCCTGCAAATAAAAAATCATCAAGGATAATATCATTAATTTACTGATCAACAAAACAATTCCTTCAGAGAAGTTTAAGAAAAAATAACCAAGTTTCACCAAATTATGTCAAATGCATTAAGACCCATCATAATCAATCTGATGTTGCAACAGGAAAAACAATCACGCATATCTAGGACATCCAATGAACAAGATATAGAGACAAGCCTTACTGTTGATGCAAATTCGAATTGCAAACTGGTTATTGTTTCAATTGATAAGAAGAATCTAATGACACGTCATATTCAGCTACAAACATGAGTATAACATGATAAAACAAGCAATCAGTCACGATACCTTAGGGCCCATGGTGACTTTGACAGCATCAGCTAGCTCTTCAACACCCTTGAGCATCACAGCACGAGCCTCCACTCCGAATCTTATGTCTTTGGCAGCATAGTTTCTGCTCCAACTCAACCTACTTCCAATCTGATATAAACACAGAAAAATCGCTTCTTAGATAGTCACATTGCAGCAGCACACACAGGATCAGGTCGAACATGATGATGTAAGAACTTGAAACCAAACCAATAGAACCACCAGCACTCACTTGTTTGGTGCTGCTCCTAGCAATCCTGTAAAACCCACAAAAGTTAAAACCCATCAATGTAGAGCCATAGAAATCACAAGGGGATCCAAATCCAGTTTCAAACAACGTTTTTGATGGATTAGTTTTAGTCAATAAACTGTACTGTGATCAATAACCACCAAGTTCTATTTTTTTCTTGTCTGTTTTGGCATTTCTCGACAACGAAACGGAAAGCGAGGAAGATAATGAAAGCCCAGATGAAAATAAAGGAAATGAAGGAGAGGGAGGAGTGTACCGAGCCTTGGAAGCGAGGCTAGAAGTGAAGCGGTGCATAGTAGCGCCAAGAAAAAATACAAGAGAAGAAACAGAGATAGCTTGTGGGATTGTAGAGATAGTTTGACGAGGTGGCCGGGACAGAGCGAGCACGAATAGAGGCCGATGAAGTTGAGAGCGAGTGCTTTTTGTAGCGGAAGAGAAGGCTCTAGAAGCAGCTTCTGGTTGTTGGCAGGGTTTAGGGTTTTGTGTTCATTTCACTGTTTATACGAGGTTTACCGTTGGGTTGGATCCGGCCTGCTTTTGGCAAAATGTTTGTCCCATTTTCACCCTCTAGCTCGTTGTCAAATTACAAATGCTACCTTATTTTGTTCATTCATCGAAACGATTGGGCTTTCAAGGGGTGCCCAAGCCCAAGTATTTCACCGAGATCCACCCGATAGAGATTCGAATATAAGTTCTCTACCCTTGGTGGGGGGGGCGAGCGGGGTTATAGGGTGAGGACTGAGGAGCATACAAGGGCAGAATTAAAAACAAATGGAGGAAATTTGGCCACGAGTGTAATAAATAAACCTCTCATGAGGGCCTGA
This sequence comes from Salix brachista, assembly GCA_009078335.1. NCBI lineage: Eukaryota > Viridiplantae > Streptophyta > Magnoliopsida > Malpighiales > Salicaceae > Salix > Salix brachista. The sequence goes on along the minus strand of CM018574.1, from coordinate 13,003,893 downwards.
TTGAAAGTATCTTAGAAGTGAGAATGAAACTTAATTTAAATTTTTTTGGGAACGTCATGCCTCCTTCAGAGTTTTAATTTCAATAATTATAAGATTCAACTTCAAGTGACATTACACCAATTTTGAAGTTATAGATTAGTCTAGATAACTCGAAAATACTATAAAAAGACATAGTTTTTTAAATTATAACATGTTTTTATATATTTGTCATGGGAAAAATAATATAAATATTGATCTTGAATCTTATATATGTTATTTAAATTATAAAAAAAATAAAAATCAATCCGTATTTCATCCAAAATAATTTAATAATAAACATGTAGTTTTAAAATTTTAATATTTTTTAAAGTGATCTAATCGTCCAAGAACTATTTTATCACTCGTTATCAAGGCTCTTTCCATATTATTGTTTTAATCAGGGATTTTTTTTTATATAAATTAATTACTCGGATTATGGATAATATAATTAGAATCTAAATGAAAAACTCACCTAAAATAAAACAAAATAATATTACAAAAAAACTATACCAGATAATATTTTAACTTGACCCGAGAAAGTAAAATAAGTCACAACGAATGGACACGTGTCTATCCCTAACCGGATCTTCTAACATCCCCACACTACACCCGCGCGCACATAACAGCATTTCCTCCCAGCCTCTTCTCCGCTCTCTATGACGCTGTCTTCACTTTCCTAAAAACAAACGCATCTTTGAGTAAAAAACACTGAGAGAGAAGAAGAAGAAGAGCAATAACAAGAGAAAATGACGGAGGCAGTGATAAGGAACAAGCCAGGAATGGCTAGCGTGAAGGATATGCCGATCCTTCAAGACGGCCCTCCTCCTGGTGGCTTCGCTCCTGTCCGATTCGCTCGTAGGATACCTAACAAGGGTCCTAGTGCTATGGCCATCTTTCTCGCTGCTTTTGGCGCCTTTTCTTATGGCATGTACCAAGTCGGCCAGGGCAACAAGGTCCGCAGGTGAAAAGGGTTCCTTTTTTCTTGGCATCTGTTTTTTTTTTTAATTAGAGCTACAAATTTGAAGGATATGAATTTTTCTAATGGTAATTGGATCGGATTTTTAGATTGAAGACGTTTAGGAACACTTTACACGGCACTTTAAATATTTATGTTTATGTCTGTTATTTTTTGGCATCTGGATTTGTTTGGGTTGTGGAATTAACACTAAAATGTGGCTGATTATTGTGGTTGGTCAGAGTATTAGTATTATGAGATTAAGATTTTGTTAGAGCTTTCCTACTTTGATTGTGGTGTTGACTGGTCGCTAATGGGCTTTTGTTCTTTTCAAGGGTGAAAGGTAGAAGAAGCCTTATGAGTGGACATAGTTTTTGTAGCTGAATTTTGTGTGCTTCTAAAATGGACATTAGAAATGTTGAGATTTTAGGTTGGTTTCAAATGTGTGCTGCTGACTGGTAAAGAAGAGAGGTGCGTCATTATAAGCACCAAGAGGTACCAAGGAACTGCCAAATTCATTGACTGCACTTCATATTTAAATTTAGTAACCTTCGCTAGTAAAATGCTCTCCAGTATGCTACGAATGTATAGTTTTTACTTTTAACTAAAAAATCCTTAGAAGAGCTGAGAGTACATTCTCCCCCCTGAAACACTCCCTTACAAGGTTTGCACTAAAACCAAAGAAATGTATGCATTTACAGGTACTAAAGCCACCAACTTTCCGGTCAATTATATTTTGTTCAATATAGTTATTAGAGACTGGAAGATCAATGAATGTGGTTTCTAATGAAAAAGTGGATTGCTGTGGTGAAGTTGGATTTGGTTTATTAACTACAGGGTGCAGGAGAGGTGTTAACTTTGATTTCTTAGAATGACTTTGGTTAGTGATTTAAATTTATTGGTATGGAACAAGCAATTTTGCATATCTGATATAACATGATGTGGATGTCTATTATTTTGAATCGGGAAAGAGCATGTTCAGGATTGGTTGAGTAGGCAGAAGGCAGGTTATGTCATAAAAGCAGGTCCGTGGATGTTATGTTACCTTTTCAGAAACCATGGTTTTGAATTCTCAAGGTATTTACTTTTGAGGCAAACGGTAACTTTGGAAAAACAATCTCGAATACACCCTTAAGCTAAAAGTAAATTGAGGTTTGTGAATAACAGTGTAAGAAAAATCTTTCAGTTTTGACAAGGAGACGCTGTTTTGTCATATTTTGAGTAAGTTGTTTGGTGTCATTGTCTTTTAGTATTGGTGAAAAAGTGAAGGATTGTTCCTGTGAGAGAGCTAGTGTGTGTGGCTTAGGCAGTCAAAGCTGTATAAAGGTTACTGAAGATTCTCTGACGTGGGTTTATAGTAAGAGTTTTCATTGTTATAACTACTATCCTTTTGAAGAATTGACTTTTTGTATTCAGAATGGGGCTGCAGTGGACACATTACCTGCAGATTATATTTTGTTCGTCGATGAGAATCAACCTAGGCAGACTATAAGTTTGGAGGAATGCATTTTTTGAATGGAGTGATTTTAGATTTTAAATTTTATGCAGTTTGTCTCCTCGTGTTCTCCTTTTTAAGGTGTAGAAAAGATTCCCTTTTGGGAAACCACGCCTGGGTGATTTGATTTGGTTTATATCCAAGGTGTCAGTGTCCATGTTTATTTATATGTTGAACTATATATGTGGATTACTAGGGAATAGTTTCACAGGAGAAGAAGGATGTTGAGGCATCTTTGAGTGCCAAATATAGAAAGCAAGCATCATTTTGAATTCAACATACCTTCCCTGCTACCAGCTCCAAAGTAAAAATATAATCACAGTGCATGTTATGCATATTGCCGATATACAAGTTTAAATCTCAATTTGAGCTGAGGACATGTGAGATATTGACCGCTGAGAATCTGGATTACTTGTACACTTGACCTTGAAGGTGTATATATGACTGCCCACCTCTTATAACAAACCTAGATTATTGTATGCTGTATAAGAGATGTTAAATCATCACAAGTTTATACTGATACTGTACTTTTTAAGTTCTTCACTTACCTGTATGCATTGTAGCCATGTATTTAGTAATTGATGATATAGTTATACTGCCAATGCAAGTTCCCTTATCAGGGCATTTAATCAACTGTGGATTTGTTCTTAAACCATTTGCATTCTTCAGAGCACTTAAGGAAGAGAAGTATGCTGCACGCAGGGCAATCCTGCCTCTGCTTCAAGCTGAAGAAGATGAAAGGTAGAAAACAGCTCTTTTCCTCCATCACCTGCTAATATGTTTCCATCTCTTATTGTAAAATATTCAAGTTTTTTTTCCTCCCTGCTTGCTTTTATTTAGATTTGTCAAGGAGTGGAATAAGTACCTTGAATACGAGGCAGAAGTAATGAAGGATGTTCCTGGTTGGAAAGTTGGTCAAAGTGTCTATAATACTGGGAGATGGATGCCACCAGCAACTGGTGAGCTTCGTCCAGAGGTCTGGTGACACCGTTCTGTATCTTGTCATGGTGCATTTCTAATCATCAAGTGTTCTTGTTTTTTCTTCATCTAAGTGTCCTCCGATGCTTGGTGTTCATGGAATAAAAATTTAGCTTTCGATCTCATGAGAAATGCACTGCAAATACTGCCTACAGTAAAAATTTGAGTGAAGTTAATTTGCTCTCATTATGTTCTCATTGTATCCTCATTATCTGAAAATTGGGAACATAAAGATTGAGGACCTTTAGCACTGTTTTCCCATTCAATTTTATGGTAAATTTCAATTGGTGTGGAAACAAGGACACCTGAATCAGGGATACTGGGGTGATGATTCGTCAATCCATTGATTGGTTTCTGTTTCATGTTGTCCTGTTCCGTGGTCTTTTAGGCTTTGTAATTAATAATGCTCTCTTTTTTTCTTCTTTTTTTGCTGTCTTATGGAGAGGATTCACTATGGTTGTTAGCAGCGAGGAACAATTTTAGCCTCATATTGTTTTATTAATTTGAGTTACTTCGGATTCTATAAAAAAAATTGAGTTACTTAGGTCACTGCAATTGCTATCAATCTCCTGGGTTTTTTCTCTGTTGGAGATTTATCTCTTGGGTTAGTTGTCATAATCAACGAGGTATAATGCAGAAACAAAAATTCAATGCTTGCTGCTGTATCTTGAACTTCTAAGACAAAAGGATATACTTAAAAGGGTTTGACTGGGTGAAATTGAAGCCATGCAAGTGAAGAAGGTGGCTCTCTGCACCGTTCGTGCTAGTGTCCTGCATAATGAACTCCATTGTGGTATTAAAAGGGAGCACTGCTAGCTTTGCTCCCTTTTCTCACCATGGTATTGTTTGGTGGATTTCCAGTGTAGTTAAATAGAGTAAGTGGACGGATTGGAGTGTAAACACCCTTTGATTGACCAAAATGATGTGCTTGGAGAAGAGCTGTGGTTGGCATTGCCAATGACACTATTAACTGAAGGTGCAAACATTGTTCCATATGGTCCCTGGTAGGTTTGGTTTTTGGAGCATGGGTGCGTTCCAAGACCCACTTTAGCAGGGAATTCTGCACGGCCTAAGCTGCGGAGTTTGCTAGTAAATTTCGTAGCAAATGAAGTGTCATTGTAAAATGCCAGCCACAGTTGAATTATCGAAAGTTACTTGACCAGTCACATTAGGCCCAGTAGTCATGAAAATTTTGGCATTTGGGTGGTGGGGTCTAGTAGTAGGACATTTGTTGTTTGCCCAGGGGGAATGAGAAGCGTCTCGGTGTCAAATGGTTTCACAGAAACAGCACCAGCTTCAACAAATGTGAGGAAAAGCAGTGGTAAAAGCAGCTCTTGATTTGAACAATCACTCAATCCCCTCTCAGTTTTATAGCATTGTTGTCTGGTAGGAAGCCAAGTGCCTTGTGAAGAAAACCATCGACCCTGTTGAGATTCCAAGTTTAAATTGATTTCACAAAAGGAAAGCAATGCTTAAACAATTAGCAGATCACATAAAACCACTTGCTAAATCTAGCAATTCCCGTTTCTGTTGGCTGCTAAACACAATTCCTAACATGTGACAATGAGACAAGCAGCAGCAGTGCCGGTGGATAGCCTGTAGCTATAATAATGCATGCCAGATCATGAGCGTGACCAGAAAAGCCCTCGAGGTAATTCCACTCAAGATATAAACAGAAGTCAAAGTGAATGCAATGGCGAAACTTATTCCACTTTGAATTATCTGCATCAAGAAGCTGCTCTGATACGATTCATTTAGATAGCTGTAAATATGATGATCTCAAAAAGACAGGAAACTCTCTCCAGAAAGCTAAAGGAAGGATCTATGCGACAAATGCCTCCAATAACCATCTACCGATACTGTATATGTTGGTCAGTGGCAAACCATGTGTGTTCAAACTGATAGTCCTTATGTTGTTCACTGAAATAAAACCAGGTTATGGCTAAAAATGCCATTAATCCATTCGCATAGATAATAAAGAGTCTGTGAAGCAAGATAATAGCGCACAGTGTACGAGCACAAAAACAAAGTTTTCGATGCCTCATGATGATTTATCATAAATAACATGCTTACCAGGGAAAAGGCAAGAAATTTTACCTTCTTTCTAATTTCTCGATCACTACTAGCCTTCCATTGACGAGCCCTTTGAAGTTATGCAGTGAATCCCCAGCGCCAAATGAGAAAGAAGAAAGCACGGAGAAGAGAGAAAACAATTTGGACCATTTCTCGATTTGTGCTTGTCATCCTTGCGCAGGGGCCATGCTAATCTTCTCTGTATCGTTCCAATTTTATCGGATGTCTCCTAAGAGACAAGCAGTAGTGTGTTTGTTCTAGATGTATAGGTTTCCATCCCTTTATAACTAGATGGTGTGGGACTTCGTTCGATTCTTACTTAATCAACGTCACTCGTTTGGCTCTACACGTCATTCAGCCTCACTTATCCCTCCTCTCGCACACGTGTGATGCAAATTAATACGTGTAACAACAATGTAAATCGGGTAAACTCACTTCTTTTCCCAGAGTTTGAGCTAGCTTGTTAAATTAACCATCCAGTAGTGTTTAGGAGAGTTATTTTTTATATATATTTTTTATTTTTAAAAAAATAATCTTATTTTAATATATATATTAAAAAAAAAACACTTTAAAGAAACCGGTACTATAAAAACAAATATTATTTTAATTAATCGACCAATATTTCAAGAAAACAATACATATTTTTTTGTCTGGAACACAACCTTGATTCCTAATACCGTTATTGAAAATTAATTTAAATTATTTTATGAATTTTAAATTATTAATAATCATAAATATATTTAATTATTGATAAATAAAAAATTATGTCAAAAGGTAAAATCAATAATCATGTCATATCGCTTCTTGAGAACAAGCTGATTTAACTCTTTTTTTTATCATACATTATTTTTATCAAACATTTTTTTTAACATAAAATTATTTAAACTTATCGAAAGTCATTTATATATAATAAAAAAAAGACTCGAAATAAAGATTTACTTTTTATAAATCATGTCACACGCACCCTATCAGAGTATCAGTGGACAGTTTAACATTTGACTGTCAACTCATTTGCTTCCGAAAGCAGAAAGGAAAAACATTTGCTTTAATACTAATGTATAAGCTTATTGGTTTTTTCCCACCTCCTAGTTATCATCAATTTGGAACAACCACCGGAGATTATAGCTCTCAGCTTATAATAAACTTGAAGGACCAAATTTCATCACCTTCAAACTCAACTCATAACTGGGTGGACAAACTATTTATGAAGCTTCTTATTTCCAAGTATTGCCCATGGTGCACTGCCATGCTACAGGTTCCTTCTATGAAAAAGTTCATGACTCTGTCCACATGATTTACATCCATAAACACATTCCTCCCGCTTTATGGTTAGGATCGCACTTCAATTTTAAATCTCAGTCTTGCCAAGACATTCTCAACAAAAGAGAATGTGGTTTTCTCGACATTTTAATTCTGTAATAAATAAGACATGGCCGAAGTGTTTATACATCCTAACTCGAATACCTCAAATTCACATTGAAGCTACCTTTCAAAAGGATCTCTGCTTGAAGCCAACGGAGGGTAAGCAGCTGCGGCAATTTTCTGCCGAAGATTGTATTTGTTTGCAATTAGAGGCCTCACATCTTCAACCCCAACCAAGCTCTCCAAAAATGGAAGCAGTGAAAGCAGTTCTTTATCTGAACGATCTTCAAACCAGCTCTCAATCGGTATACCATTGTCTACTTGGAAGCCAAATGCCTGAAACGAAAACCATCGGACTTGTCAGCAATTTAAAAAAAACTGACCCCTCCTACAAGCCTCAGGTCATTCCACTCTTTGGCCTTGCCTCAACTCGCTTCCTTACCTTCTGCCCTCCATCCACATAAGCCAAACTATTGTTTATACATGGTTTCTAAAGACAGCGAACACCCACATTTAATGAAAAAAGAAAATAGAAATTGTAAACGTGGAGAAAGATTTCAATTCAATGGTTGTGTGCAGTCCTCAGAGAGAATTTCAACGTTTAAGACTGTAATTCAAATAGCATTATTGATCAAACTATTGCATGAATTTTAATTTCAATGGCATCCCCCAAAAGTGCAAGTGTTTAGGCAAATTAACAGCACATCGGATTTGGTTTTTATACAGAGTAGATTTCTTTAATCAATTTTGTGTCATGGATAGAATATAATGCCAGATGCCCCAAACAATCCCACTCCCACAACCCTAAAATATTATTGAAAAAGGCAAAGACCAAGAAAACAGATGCAGTAACTGTAACACCAATTAAAATAGGACAAGTGCCAAGTAAATCATAAAGCACTGAAAGATAAGAATTCTGCAACAGTACCTGGGGAGAGTTGTCAATTATAATAACACGGGCCAAATCACGACCAAGAACTGACAAGTCCTTGAGGTAGTTACCCTCAACAAAAACACAGGATTCACGGAAAACACGATGTCGAAATATCCTCCTCTTTGGATCAAGCACATTTAGAAGCTGTTCCGCATAGATACTTTGACTAGCTGTAAATATTATGATCTCAAAAAGACTAGAAACTCTCTCCATGAAATCTCTGAGGTAAGGACGGCACCGGACAAAGACTGTGTGCTCCTGGAGGTTGAAGTTGACAGGAAATGTGAAGTCCGCATCATCACAAGGTTCAAGGGCAGAGTGGACCAGTGTCTCTGAAATTAAAAAAAGCAATCAACACTTTCACAAAGAGAAACAGATCAAAGCAGGTAACTCAATGGCCAAATATGCATGTTACATAATATTAATGCCAAACTGCCAGTTCATAGAACAAGGCAGCATCAGTCAAAATTTTCTTATGATTAAACAATCCTACCTTCCACCAATAAGTCAATGTGAAAAAGACCAATGTTCACTTCATTATACAATCAAAATTACATATAGCAGATGCCCAGGTACATAGAAATCAAAAAAATACATTTCATGAATCACTAGAAAGCGATTATAATAATAAAAAAAAACTCGTTTTTTTTTCACACCACAATTAATGCAACCCGCAAATTAGAATTGCAAATGAAATATTGCAAGGCATTCTTTTTTTAGAAACATCAAGAAGCTTCAAAAAGGTTTCCTCAAAAAAACAAAAAAAAAATGAAAGGCTTCTGCAGAATCCCCTCCTTGGATGAAACAAAAACCAAAAGATTAAGAGACAATTTGCCTTGGCATGGTAAAATGGGTAGAAGAACAAGCTTTTTGGGAAACAAATCACTAATATATACACATAAATCAAAAGAAAAGAAAATGATAGACATAATTGATGGCAAAATCATAAGAAAAAAATAGGTGTCTAAAGTTGTGTACCATCCAGGTCTAAAACAAGGGTTGTAGGAGGACAACTCCGTGTCTGTTTAGGTAGCAACATGGGCCGAAAAGTGGGGACTACTGATGACAACTCTGGAAGGTTCTTTATAAATAGATAAGGGTCAAAGTCATCAAAATCCTCATAATCATCCTCCTCCAAGCAAACATCAGTCGACATAGAATCCTGACCATGTTCATCAACACATTCCAGTTTTGAGTTCTTCAATGCAAGATATATAGTTGAAACATCAGAAGCAAGACCAACTCCATTTGAAGCTGCAATACTATAAGAATTCACTGTAGTTACATCAGTTGAGAGCACCTGATCACCACAGTGATCCCCATACGAGTTTTTGGCTGATATATTTCTCTCCAATTCCATGTCACTATGACATGTGTTGAGTGAAGTTAATTTGCTCTCATTATGTTCTCCAAAAGAGGATTTAAAAGTTTCTTGTGTAACATGACCATCCAGCATATCAACCCGAGAGTCTCCAGTCCGAAACAGTTTTATGAAGTCGACTAAACAGGAGATTGCCAAAAAAAAAGAGAATCACGTGAGAGGGAAAAATAATGGAACGTCAATGACTATGCATACACATACAATAGCTTTAAAAACAAAAATACCAATTTTGTCACCCACCTCCACCAGAAATTTCTTCTCCAGCAATTTTAGATATGTGAAAAGCAGGAGAAAATATAGTTTGCGACCCACACTGGGCAGTTCCTTCATGACAACCCTGCAATCCAAATTAGCAGATCATATATCAGAACCTTAACACTTGATCTTTTGATTCTTTTTTGTTATTTTTTCACTCTTTTGATATACTCTTCAGAGGGCTATTGTGTTATACATGACTACTATAATTATATGAGAAAATAATAGGAGCGTGTCAATTTTTTACACGTTCATTGCCAAACCCAAAAAAAAATCTAAAGTTGGTACGGTTACCTTAGAATCCACCACATCACACTGGGTAGAACCATTGGAAGCCTTTTGATGCACAGTGTTGTATCTAGTATTTGAATTTGATGCTGATAAAGGCTCCTCATTTTTCTTTGGAAGAATGCCTAATAAGAGTGTTGGGGATTGAATGCAAACAAAATTAACAAGATTTAATGGTTCATACAATGGCAATAAACAAGACATTCATTTCTTAATAGCAAAATGTGATGCTGAGTTCTGTTATGTTAGAATTCCCTCCTCAGAGCCTGACATTGAAGCAGCAACAGTGAGGACGAAACTTGATGCTACCAGGAACAGAATTAGGTACGTTTAAAAAAAAGAGAAAAAAGAAAAGAGCACTATTACTTTTTCTTAAACAAATCGCATCCTATATCACTAAATTCAATGCCCTTGAACTAGCGGAGGTCATTAGTTGAAGCAACAGGAAGTTGAAATGCTAAATTATGACAACAATGTACGCAACTAAGGAATTAAGCTTAATTCAGGTACCTAAATTCATGCAGAAATCGGCTAATATTGTGGTAAATCACATTTTGCTTGAACAGATCGAATTGCTTGACACTGGTTAGTACTGCACAGGTTTGATGTCAGGTACCAAGAACAGTGTTTTGTGTTGATTTTGAGTGTTAAGTTCAAAACAGGATTCAACATTTCCCCTTCTTTTAGATGAATGGTTTGCATCGGAGGACATCCTTTAGCAGTATACTTGGGTTCCTAGCTCTTCTTGATTTTTCTTTTAAACTAGACGAAGAAAATAAACATTTATACCAAAGGTTTCAAAGCCACAGACAAAATTGCACGATACTTGCTGCACTGAGAACCCCCGACACAAAAAAAAAATCCAACATTTTACTACAATCTGTTAAGGAACCATCTCACCTAAAAGCTTAAGCTTATAAGTGAGGCCCCATAATATGATTTATATTATTCTCTAACACACACCCTCAAGTGAAAGCCCTTTAGGCTTGAAACTTGCACAGGCCCACATTACCTTGTGCTTGGTTTTTATCAAATAGAATGGGGGTGGTGAGATTCGAACTCGTGACTGCTAGGTCAACAAGGCTCTAATATCATGTTAAGGAACCATCTCACCTAAAAGCTTAAGCTTATAAGTGAGGCCCCATAATATGATTTATATTATTCTCTAACACAATCTACCCAGAAAAAAGTTGACCATGTATTCTGTGCAAGCATGCACAAACTGAAAAAATATATATAAAAAAAGTAACAACATACTACATTTCTGCTTTCTGGCTGAAGATGTAATTAACTCTGAAACTTTCTTTTCAGCAACTTGCAAATTTTCCGACAATTTCTTCTGAGCTCTCGAAATCCTGGGACTTGCAGGCTCTCTTGGACCATTTCTTCCAGAAATTCTTTTCTTAGTTTGCATTTTCACCGGAAGATTGTCCCAATCTTGAGTCTATTTCACCCTATTCTGCTCCAGCAGAAAATCCAGAAATTGGAGATACAGTTCTGACTGGAGCACCCTATACTCAGGATCAATTGAATACTGTTTAGTTTTTCACGTTGAAGTCAACCAGCTCTAATAGAAATATTGAAGCAAGCATATATTATATTAGCTACAAAAACACATTGGCAACATATTGAAGCAAGCATTCGAAATGAGAAAGACTGGTTGAAAGCATAATAGAAAGCCAACATATCCAGACACAGGTAACAGATAAAAGCAAAAACCCATAAAAAATACATTTTCCAAAGCTTCAGACTGCTTAGCAGCAATCAATAGGTACTTGCTCGACTACAGCACCACCTGAAACCAATTGGGTTGGGTACCAAATTTAAAAGGACATGAAGAAATATTAAATGATTAGCTAACCTAGGAGCTTCAAACCTTAGTTTGAAGGCAAAACTAGAACCTTAGAATCCCAGACTCTGAAAAAACAGCTAAAGATCACATTCATTATGCACTAAAGTTTACACAGACAAGTTAACATTTTGAAATTACCCCTAGAAATTACTGGAAACCTTAGTTTTCAATCAAATTAAAATACATACAGCAAAAATTCCCTAAAACCCATTTCAAAAAACCGCCCCGAAATTGAAAATCAAATCCATGCAACTACAAAACCACAAAACCCTAGATATACCCCTTCACTTCAAAATCACTGAAACTGAATTCCAGCATGCAAAGGCTGAAAACCCCGTCGCTAAACAAAACTAAACCCGTAAAGAAAAAAAAACATTCACAACATCAAATTCATGAGAATCTTAACTAACAATACACAACTAGAACTAAAAAAACCAAGAAGAAATCGAGAGCTGAAAAACAATATTAACAAGAAAAAGATTGCCTGGTAAGTTAAAATCGAGTACGAACAGATCACAAGTGTTGAACTGACACTAATTTTTTATGCTGGAAATCTAAGAAATGAAGGACCCTCGGTGAAGTAAATTACCAGTGAAACCCTTGATACACAGCAGAGAGTGAGCAGAGAGAGAAGGAGAGGAATATGAGTTTGTTTTTATTTTAATTTTTGAAGAAGTTTTTGTTTCCCTCCGAGTATGTTAAAAGAGAGGGAAACCATGAGACATTGAAATAACTTCTTTTTGTTGTCTGAAATGAAACCAAGCTACGATAATTTCTCTCACTGCTTGTGCGTATATTCATCAGGTATTTAATTTTTAAATAAAAAACAAAAGAAAAAAAATCGAGAGAGATAGAAATTTGAAGTTTGTGAGAAGTTCCTTACTCGCGAGTGCTGATAGCTGGAAAAGGGAGACATGGGTGTAATTTGTGTTTTAAAAATGTTTTTTTAAAAAATATTTTTATTTTTTATTATAAATAATTTTTTTTAATATTTTCAAATTATTTTGATGTTAATATCAAAAATAATTTTAAAAAAATATATATATTAATACATTTCTGAATAAAAATCACTTCAAAAAACAATATTAACAACACTTCAAAACAGGCTATGATTGTTTTATGTTTTAAAAGTATTTAAAAATATTATATATATATATATATATGTATATTAAAAATAAATTTTAAAATATATATATATATATATATATTATTTTAATATATTTTTAAATAAAAATATATTTTAAAAAACAATTATTATATAAAATCTATATAATTGGAACAGCGCGTGCATTCTGTGTTCTAAAATGAGATTAGGAAAGACTTTCTCTTTCTTTCTGGTTAGACTTTGCTTGGAGTTATGACTAGTCGTTTGGTGAGTGATATGGTTGGAAAGGAATTTTAAATTTATTTATGAGTAAAAAAAGAGGAGGGCGAATTTTTTTAATTATTATTATTATTTTAGTTTTATTGGATTCTATTTCTGTGCCGTGATCATGGCAGTCAAAATCGCGAGTCAACTCGTAAAATCATACGATTTTGCGAGTTGGCTCTGAAAACCTGGTTGGACCGGAAAGAAAAATCGAAACCGGTCAAACTCGGTCAAACTCGTAGAAAAATCGTTCAAAATCGTAGAAAAATCGTAAAAAATCATAGAAAAATCGTAGAATAATAATAATAATAAAAAATAATAATATTTAATTATATTTAAATTCATTTTTTAAATTTAAATATAATTAAAAATAATAATTTTTGTACGGACATTTTACGATCTTTCTACGATTTTACGATCCGATTTTACGATCCGATTTTTCGGAGCCCTTTCCGATCCGTGTCAAAATCTCGATTTTGACTGCCATGGCCGTGATGCACTGTCAAATTGCCTAAATTTGTGAAGAAGGGTTCCTCAACTTCTTCGAATTGTAAATTTCTTCTTAATTTATATGGTATTTCCAACTGTATCTAAAATTAGAAAAGTCTTTCCAGGTGTGCCAAATTTTATAAAATACCAGCTTCCTTCAATGCTGTGTTATGTTTGATGAAGAGATTTTTGAAACCGAAGACGAAGACGGGTAGTGTTGGCATGAACTTTAAAGCATTTTACACGGTTATCTGGAAGTAAGGTTGCATATGGTTTTTTTGTTAAAATTTGATTTTTTATATTTTAAAATAAAAAAATTAATATGTTGATGTTAAAAATATTTTTCTTAAAATATATATTATTTTAATATATTTTCAAGTAAAAACACTTAAAAATAAATGTCAGTATACTATCAAATATCTAGCCTGAAATTTAATTACAAAGAAATTGAAGGGCTTCCTTGCAAACACATTAACGTTCTTAAAGTTTCAGTGTAATTATTGAATTGCCTAGTGGGAAGAATCTTGTGTGAATTTTTGAAACTGAAGTTGATGCCTTTTTTGAGCTCCACCAAAAGAAGCCCCGTCAGTCCAACTGTCAGTTTGAACTTTGAATCGCAGACTCTCACGTGTCGGATGGATCACAATGCCTCGTGTAAGGATTTAATTTAGCGATTATTTTTAAAATATTATTTATTTATAAATATATTAAAAATATTTCTAAAAAAATAAAATATATATATATATTAATGTTTAGTATTAAAAAAAATACAAATCTCGCCATACTTCCAAATAAAGTCTTAAGCATGGGCTAAAAGTTAACGACCTGGACTACAGTTTTCAGTTTTCACCAAGTCCACAAGTCTGTAATCGAGAACCAATGACATGTTGACATTACAGGACGGCATTTTCACTACTTACTTGGGTGCAATTTATTTTTTATAGTAATTTTATTATTAATATATTATTAGTTTATTTTGATGTACTAATATCAAAAATATTTTTATATAAAATAAAAAATATTATTTTCTTGCATCTTTGTGTAAAAAACATTTCAAAAACAATTAGTACCATACTCTTAAATATTATCTTGATTGTCTTAAAGTAATTCAATGGATAGTTTTTTTATTAAATTTGATTGACATTAAATTAAAAAGGAGAAGTCTTAATAAGTTTTGACAGGTGTAAAGAGTGAATGAGAGAATTATTTGATCAATCGTCAGCTAAGCCCTGTTAGTTTTTTAATTTTTTTTAGTTGTAATTTTATCTTCGAGTTTTTATCTTATTATTTTTGGAGATTTTATATAGTTTTATGTATGGATTTAAGGTTTAGACTTTATTTTATGATTCAAAAATATAGTTTTATAGACTTGTCTTGTATACTGACTGCATCTAGCCAAAACCATAAAACCTTAAGTTAGACTATGAGTAGGAGTTTAAATTGTTTTTGTTTATAAATATATCAAAATAATATTTTTTTATTTTTTAAAAAAATATTTTTAGTATCAACACTTCAAAATAATTTAAAATTTTTATTTTTATTTTTATTTTAAAAATATTTTTGAAACATAATATTTATCAAGAGAGCTCCACGTTTGTTTGTAAAGCAGAGCGTCCAAGATAGTGATGGAATATGCTGGCGATACATGATTATACATAAAATTGAACTTAATGTATTTTCACAGCTCTTTATTTTATAGATCAAACATAAAACACGAGCGTGAAGAATAGTGCAACACCCTGTAATAATCCAAAAGTTTGTCAAGGAGTCCATCTAATCCACCGCGGAGGGGGGATGGCCTAAACTGGCCGGTGGTGGCCAAACAAGATCAGCATCGCGTCTGTAGCCGGGCAATGGCTCTATTTTTTCTGCTATTCAAGTCAAACACGCCCATACCGGAGCCTCCCAGTATTTTATACAGATGACCTTGACTATGAAGCATTAAAGTTTTGTTGAGTTTGATTTTAAAAGTGTTTTTTATTTATATATTATATTAAAATAATATTTTCTATATTTTTAAAAAAATACTTTTGATATTAATACATTAAAATGATTTAAACACACTAAAAAAATATAATTTAAAAAATATATATATCTCTAAAAATTACAAGTTTTGATGATAATGCTAATGGTATTGAGTATTGACAAATAAGGGGCCTGTTTGGGAGGGCGGTACAACCGCCATTTGCTCAAAATTCAAAAAAAAATTCATTTTAAATGAAATTTTTTTTGTGTTTTTAAATCATTTTAATGTGCTAATATCAAAAATGATTTTTAAAAAATAAAAAAAATATCATTTTGATGTATTTCTAAATAAAAAGCACTTTCAAAAACAACCGCAGTCACCCTCCCAAACATGCCCAATATCTCCTCCAGTATATGGAGCTTGGGAATGGAGGGCAAGGAGGTCTGATGAAGGACTACATGGTCTGGAACTTTTATATTGGCACTTGTCTGTAGAATTATTTTAAGAAAAACTGTTGACGAGATTGGAAATTCCTTGATAAAAAAAAAAAGCCTCTTTGTGACTTTCATTATTTAATAAACATGTATAAATTAAGAGTATTGTAGATGACATTTTTTTTATGATTTATAGAAAAAAGGTAAAGTTATGATAAAAGGTGGGGATTGCTGGAAGCCTGGAACTACTATGACTGTGTCATGGTAAAGTTTCAAGGAAGAATGATGATTGTAGGGAGGAGAATGTCACTGACCTCGTACATGTGTCGGGTAAAAAAATAATATAAAAATATATTTAGATATTACTAATATTTTATACAACGAAAAAAAGTAAGAGTTTATTATATAAAATGACTAGAGACAACCCATCAAAATATAATTTGACTGCTTTTTTTAATATAACATGTTTTTTTTTAATATTAAGATAACAATATATTAGAATAATTTTGATCAACTCGGGTTAACATGTCCAATTCATAACTCGAACTATGAGATTGTGATAACCCTATAAAAAATCAAAATAAATAATAAAATTTAATTCACAACCAACCAAATATTAAAGAATAAAATTAAAATAAAAAATAACTTTAGTTAACTTATCAAACTCGTGATTCAAGTTATAGAATTGAGATAATTTAATAGAAAACAAATCAAAATTAATAACTAAGTTCAATTTTCATTTAGTCTAAGTGTTGGAGAATGAAATAGAAAAAACATTAAAAAATTGACCCAACTCATTTAGCTCATGAGGTCCAGGTAAACTTCATAAAAGACAACAACTGATTTTAACCTGTGCTAACATGTTAAGCACATGACTTTGATCATAAGAATAAGAAAACATCATAAAAAAACAAATCAAAATAATTTATGAAATTCATTTTTCAACCAGCTATGTCAAACCAACATTGAATGATGAAGTTTATAAAAATAACATGAAAAATAAGTTTGGTTAACCGAGGTCAGCCCATTAAATACTATTTCAGGTCATAAGGTCAGGAAAATATAACAATTTTATTTTCATAAAGTCTAATAATTTTCAATCAAACACAATATTAATTTATAAAAATAGAGTGGTCACCCAAAAAAGAAAAGAAAAAATCGATTTAACTAGGTTAGCTCGTTAAATTTACAATCCAAGCCATGAAACAGGGAAAACCCATTTAAAACCAAACTCATTGTTGATGGACTTGTGACCCAAGTCATGGATCTACATAACCTATTATAAAAAAAATAGAAAAGCAATTTGATTTAATCAGGGTTAAATGTCAAAACTCGTGAATCTTCAAATCAAAATATCATTATAGAAGTAAATAAAAAAATACAAAGTTCAATACTCAATTTATTAAATATTAAATGATAAAATTAAAAAATACATAAAAAACAACTTAAATCAACTCGGGTTAACCCGCTAAACACAATTCTTTAGTTACGAGGCTAGAATAACCTCATACAAAAAATATATGAAATCTTATTATTTACTTAATATTAAATGATAAAATTGAGGAGAAAAAGTGAATTAAAAACAAATGAGTTAATCAGGTTAGATCATCAAACCCGCAATCAGTGCAACGAGAGTTAGAGAACTTAGTAAATAAATATAATATTAAAAAATAAAATTAAAAAAAATGAAAGAAGAAAAAAACAAAAACACTATTAAAATAAATAATGATACGCGAGGAGGGTATAGTAAAAAAATCTTCCTCTTTTAGTTAAAAAAACATCGAGTAAAAAGAAATGAAAGAAGAAGAAAAAAGTTTTCCTCTCTTTTAATTTACAGGTAATTAAAAGATAAGATTGAAAAATAAATATTAATTAAAAAAAATCGAGTTAATCAATATTCAATACTGTAGGTTACGTGGAATGTGTAATTTTGCTGGTTTTATGGGTCGTGTTATCGATGATGATCACTGAACCAATCCGTCAAGTGTTGTATATTTTCTTCCCTCAATTGGCGGGCATTGTTTGACTATAAGTCGTGCCATGTGTCGTCCAGGGAAGAGGAACTTCAACACTTATAACCTGTTGGCACCAAGACATCCCCGAGCCCAAACCACATGGTGGAATGCCTTGATGGGCTTGGGCTTTTGATGACAGGGTCTCGAACTGTTGGCACCAAGACATCCCCGAGCCCAAACCACATGGTGGCATGCCGGTATGGGCTTGGGCTTTTGCTGGCAGGGTCTCGAGCTGCTTGCTCGCATATGGGCATGTCCAGGGATTCATAGCTGCGCTAAGGTCTACTCTCGAGCTGCTTGCTCGAGTATTAATTTACTTATTATTAATTATATGTGTACATGGCTACGAGCTTATGTGTCTTTTCATGCTGCAATGAAAGAGAAAGAAAGTTTGCCAACAAAATTTCGAAGAAGAAGAAAGCTAGAGATTATGATTCCCAGAAAAGGATTGAAGATAGCTCATATACTTAATGTCCACTCTCCACCTCCGACAAAAAGTTCTATAACTTGGCTTCAGAAGAATGGAGCGAGCTCCTCCATGTTCATTCGCACATAGCAGTTTCAGTAACGTTTGAAGTTTTCTTGTTCCCAAGTTCTCTCTGTGTGTGTGTGTGTGTGTCAATACCTTTTACAGGGGCAGTCTGTGGCTGCATTAGATAGAAAAAAGACCATAACCACGAGAGAAAGGTGGGCAAGTTTGCTGATATGCACTAAAAAACTATTTTTTGATATCTCATTTTAACAGTTAAGTTTTGATAATTCTTCTTTTTTTTTTTGGCAAGAATGGTTGGCATGATGGAGGAGATCATTACTAAGAGGTGTTTGAGAATGTGTTTGAAAAACATTTATTTATTTATTTTAAATTAATTTTTTTTTGATATTTTTAGATCATTTTGACTTGCTTATATTACAAATAATTTTTAAAAAATAAAAAAATAATAATATTATTTTAATGTATTTTTAAACAAAAAATATGTACTACCACTCAGTCAACAAGTTTCCCTAATGTAAGAACATCACATAATTTTTACAAAAGGAAGTCGAGACTTAAGGCCAGTTTATTGATGCATGCGATGAATCGCTCAAACAAACGCATTCTTAGTACAAATACCAAACACAGGCTGTGACATTAACTCCTTGCACAATCTAGAAGGAAAATGAGTGCTTAATTTACAATTAAACACACCACACGGTACGCCTGAAAAGTCCCACTAAATTTTCTGATCAAAATCAGTAGCTTCAGTGCTCCGTCGCTGAACCACATGACATTCCAATGGCCTTTTCATTTCGAGAGAGAGCCTTAAACACTCGGAAAGATCCACAGGTTTTGCGGGTAGCCATTTGTACTCGTGTAAAAGCCGTGCGAGCCATAGGTGCACCGTGGCTAGCCCGAGTGCCTTGCCTGGACACACTCTGCGCCCTGCTCCAAATGGTGCGAGCCTTAGATCCGAGCCCATGATCAACACGTCCTCTTCAATGAACCGGTCCGGATTGAAGGCCCATGGATCCCTCCAGATGGAAGGATCATGTGTTATGGCCCACATGTTAACCATTGCTGTTGTGCCAGCAGGGATGAGCGTTTTGTCCACGTGCACATCATGGATGGCAAGGCGGGCCCACGAGAGTAGTGGGCCAGGCGGGTGCAATCTTAAGACCTCCTTTACTATTGCTCGGAGGTAGGGGAGATTAGGGATATCAGAATCTTGCACCCCCCTCAGCTGGCTGCCAATGCACGTGTCAAGCTCCTGCTGGGCCTTTGCTTGGATTTCTGGGTGCAACACCATCCGAGCCATTATCCACTCGAGAAGCAAAGCAACTGTGTCTGTTCCTCGGAATATCATCTCCTGCGTTATATCGTCCCACAACAAAATCATCCAAGTGAGATCCTCTCGGCACATGGAATTAAAAGATATAGCCTTCGGTTCTTCGAACAGTTAGGGTTGCAGGTAAAAAGAACTGTGAAAAACATGGAAACCAGTAACCACAAATCAACCGGTCACTAGTAGAGGTAAGGTAAGATGAGATGATGTTTGCCATATACGTGGATATTATACAGCTTGGAGTAGAAGAAGATCACGATGGTTCTTTTCGAATCTTGAAAAATGGTAGCAAAAAGACAGGGAACCTTTTAAATTTCTTATTTTTTTCAAACATCAATAGGAATTGACCGTACTAGAACGAAACAATATCCAACAACAATATCTAGGTTTAGAATCTGTCATACGAATGACCTTCGCTAGTGGTAGGTAATAATTGAGGAATAAAAGAGGTTGGTGGTCATCGACATCAGTGATGAAATAGATTATGAAAAGATATTTGAGACTGGATGAAGAAATTCACTAATAATATAATTACTGAGATATCGTAAAATTTCATAGCATTTAATATTTACATAATTTCCCTCGAGCTTCTTATAATTCCTAAACTTAAATAAAATCTTATTCATTAACTATACATATTCAAAGAAAAGAACATATAGCTTCTTTCAGATTTATTATAATCTTAATCAGATTTTAGATGAGAAATCATCCTTCTCCCCAGCTTTTAAATCTTCAAAAATAATCCTTTTTTTCCTACATAGTACAATTTTATTCCTTTTTGCAATATATATATATATATATATATATATATATATGTCAAATATTAGTTTAATTTACTCTTTAAAAAAAAAAACATTTAGACAAGAGAAAGGGAGTCTCTTACGTACCCATAAAAGAGCCACCGTATCTGACTCATTCAACTGATCTTCCTCGGGCAAAGAAAGCAGAGCACTTAGAAAGTCACTTCCACTCCTCGAGTCTCCATCTTTTTTTCTTTCCTTAACAATTTGACCCACGACTCTATTAACCTTGCCAGCCAACTTACAGCACCTTCTCTTCACTCCATGAAAGTCCAAAAACCTAAGCGGAAAATAGTCATCCAAATTAAATTTTGCAATCAGGTCAAATCCTTCTTTAACCATGAACCCTAACTCCTCCCTCTCTACACAGACATCACTGCCAAAAACACTCTCTATTACATTACCTAATGAACCTCTCTGCAATATTCCTCTTAACACAACAACCCGTCTCTCCTCCATCTCCTCTCTCACCTCTGCCAACATTTCATTCGCTAAACGTTGCCTGAGTGGCTCTAGAGCAGAGATTTTCCTGGGGGAAAACATGTGATTTGCTGCAATTCTTCGTAGGTGTCGCCAATACTCTCCGGAAGGAGCAAAACCAATGGCACGCTCAAACATTAACAAACGAGCTGATTCCTTTATAGGACGGTCAGCGAAAGAAGACCCGCACAGGATTTCCCTGGCCGTGTCTGGATGGCTACTAATTATCACACGAGTGGAGCCTAAACTGAACGCCATAAGCTTAGTTGCACCGAATGAGGCAGCCATGCTAGCTAATTTTCGATGAGCAAGTGAACCCATTTGGGGTAAAGTGCCCAATACAGGCCACCCAATTGGACCACGAAGTTTTGAAGGGTTTTGATTATCGTGATGGTTTCTCCATGCAAAACCTCCAGGGACTAACCAATAGTTTAGAGAGAAAGCAGGGAAAGAGGATAACGAGAATAAAAGGAGAGCAACTGGCCATGGAGTTTGGTGGGTGATGACAACAACAACTGAGCAAAAGATCATGAAAGAAAGGCTAGCTAGTATGGACTTCATATCAGAAACTGTTATTTGGGGAGTGATGATTGGCAAAAAGGGTCTTTCTTTCAAGAAAAGCAATTAGAACTGTCTAAGATTGACGCTTGTCATGGGAGGATCTCATGCGGTTCGATGTGTGTGTATATATAGCATGTGGAAATTATATTTTAATTAAGATTTTGTTTCTTTTCCTTACTTTAAGATAATTTGTTGTTTGTGGTTTTGAATTGTTTAATAAGATGATTCAAAAAAAATATTATTTCATTATAAAAAATTATTTACATGTATTAATGAATACTACAATACAAATTTGTTCTAAATTATATGGCAACTTTGCTCAACTTGTATTTATGGCCAAGCAGGACTCATGGTTACGAGTAGAGTAGAGTGCGATGTAAATTTATTTTTATTTTTTTAATTTAAATAAAATAATTTCGTCCAAATCACAGGTTTTTATTCATTTATTGAAACGCAGTCTTTTTTAAATAACATAGTAATCGCTATCAGAAAAATTTACATTACCGCAATTTCCTCCGGAAATGGGATCACCGACAGTTTGAGATATAAAATTCTCGTTGCAAGGAACTCACACCGGTTATCTCGTTTTCTTCAAAGATTTTATCGGGGAAAAAATTATTTAAGTAATCACTGGTGGAATTTTCCTAACCTTAATTTTTTACTCGTATTTTGATAATGAGAGTTTGCGTCAAAAATATTTTTTGTCGGACAAAATATCTCAAGAAGTAAAATCTTTTTGTCGGAGAGGAAGATCTATTTGAAAAAATCTCTGATGAAATATAAATAAAAAAGTAAAAAGTAAAATATTTTCATTATTGAAGATTCCATTATAAATTTATCATCTATTCTCAAATTTTATTTATGATTTTTCTATATAAATGATTTACTTATAATTTTATGATTCAATTTTACAATTCTGAATTCATAAATCATTTCCATTTCATGTAAAAAAATGAATTTAACAACTTTGATCATAAATTTAACATCTATTCTAAATTTGTATTTTATTGTTAATTTTTTTCCACGCTGCATTAAAATAATATTCACCACGCCGGTCTATATCCATAACCACTTTCAATGTTCCGCTCACTTCAATAAAAAATAAATATAAAAAATATGAATTAAAAAATATCCCAAACATATATAAAATATATTTGAAACATATATTTAATAAGGTATTTGTATCCTAATTAAATATTTGATAGGGTTGAAAACATATATTTGCTTCTTACAAAAAATGATACAGTTTACGTCGTGGAAGGGTGAGGCATATGGAGAAAAAATTTATAATAGCTTTAGCTTTTGGTTAAGAGTGTTTTTGAAAGCTTTAGGTTAAGATTGTTTTTGAAAATAAAAAAATTATTTTTTTATTTTAAATTATTTTTTTGATGTTTTTATATCATTTTCATGTATTGATGTCAATTTTTTTTTTAAATATCATTTTAATGCATTTCTGAATGAAAAAATATTTTTAAAAATAATCTTAACCATACCCTCGAACGGGCACTTAATGGTTATCACCGGTTGTCGCATAATAAAAACTGAGTGGCCAATAATTCATCACTTTTCCTTTGCATCCCGACCAATTCCCTTAAAATCCCAATCAATCGTAAATTCATAAATTAATTCCTAAAACTAAAACTATCATTCATCTTTCAATTCAAAATAACATCAAGCTTATATATAATTTAGGTAATTATTGAGATAACACATACCAAACTCAATCCCCCCCAAATTCAAACCAACCCCTGACGTTTCAAATTGCTATCAACAAACAAAATCCTAGCTTGTCATTTTAGTAAGTGTTGGAATTTGTTTTAATTAAACATGATTAATGCTTATATTTGAGGTCAAATTTAAAGCGAAGTCCACCAAAAATTTAGATTTTTATTAACAATGATTCTTGTTAATATAGAACATTAACATGATTACAAAAAAAGATAGACAAGTAAAAAATATTTATAATTATTTTTGAACGATATAATTATTTTTCTCATGATATAAAAAAATAACTTTTTCTTATAGTTTGTATATCAAGAAGTTGATGAGTCATAAATATGCCATAACAAGGCAGTACAGGTTAGCTTACACTCGCAAGCTTCATGCATCCATCGGGTCTTGGATTTCAAATTGTATTTTATTAACATATTTTCGATTTGAATTTTTAAAATTATAAAATAATATTTTGGTCCATAAAAAATATTTTTTATCAACCCTTTGTAGATATTCAACACGTCAATAAAAAAGTCTGAACAATTACTCCTCTCCATATTCCCAAAAAAATAAATAAAAGGAAAAACTAAAAAACTGTTTTTTTTTTTTTTTTTTTTATAATTTCTTCTGGCTCCAAAATCAGTATAAATAGAGGTTAAAGGGATTATTGCGCAGAAACTCTTACAGTACCTCTCTAGCCTTCTCTTCCGCAACCTTGTAGCTTGTTTTGCCTACCTTTTACTTTACTAATCTAGTGCTTAAGTTTCTGTCATTGTAGGAACTAGGAAGTCATTTTTTGGCGGACGCGAAAAATAATTGCTAGAACGAATAAATGGAAATAAAAGAGGTAATATTTAAGGGATAAAATTGATTTATGGTCCACCACGTTCCAAAAAATAATTACATTTGCCACTCGAAGTAAATTTCGGTCACAAGACTTTATACTTTCAATTATTAGTCAAGTATTATGGTCCCACCATAGCTAATGGTTTAAGTAGGTGTTTGATATTGTGTTTCAAAAATATTTTTGAAATATTTTCTATTTTTATTTTACTTTAAATTAAATTTTTTTAGTGTTTTCATATTATTTTCCTGTGCTGATGTCAAAAATAATTTTTTAAAAATAAAAAAATATCATTTTAATATATTTTTGAACGAAAAATATTTTCAAAAGTAACCTAACTACATTAACAAATAGACAATAAGAGAATAACTAACAAAGTGAATTTTGTGAAATCGAGTTCTTGGTTGATTCACGAGGTAAGAGGAAAAAAAACCAATTCAAGATTTAGTTTTTTTTTCCTCTACAAAAGGAAAATAATGAAAAAACCAAAATAAGAAAAGAGAGATGAAACTTTCAATTGATTAATTCTCTTTGCTAGTCTATTTTTGAAACATTTTCTGTCTTTATAATTCCAGCTGTTTATTTTTTTAAATATTCATTTTGGTCCTTCTTCTTTTCAATTTTTCTTTTCATTTTTTTGTTCCTTTCTAGATTAATTTAATCCATCTATATAATATAATCAAAAATCACTGATTAAATTACTAAAATAAACATCGTCAAGAATACTCTTATTTTAACCGGGGGAGATCATGCATGGCCAATAGTCAAAAGTACAAGGTTTCGAGTACTAAAAATTGAAGTGAAGGGGCTAACGTGACTAATTCCCAAAACCTGAGGGACCTTACAATTTATTTACCCAATATTGAGAGAATACGAGGTAAATAAAAATCCATTAATATCTTATTTTAATTTAAAGACAATATATTATTTTTTAATCAATACATTTTTATTTTTATGTGTGTTACAAAACGACTCTCTTGAAATTTATTCAACAAGTGGATACAATTTTCTGTTCCCTAGGATGTAATACACACACACACACACTATGCACATGCTTTTCTAGTTCCTTGAATTTTGCTTAAAAGTCGGATGCAATTATTAGGTTCTAGGAATGAAGAGCGTGTTTACTGTTTGGCATGAACTTGAACAGGAGTGAGCACGTGCATAGTGTATTACAAACAAACACTAAAAGTATGTGCATAGTGTGTGTGTATTAATTTTAATTTTTTTTAAAAAAAAATTTTAAAAATAGAATGACAAACAAACACTAAAAGTATTGTAAAAACACATCACGGGAAAGTGTTAATGGCATCCTAGAAAATATCAGTCCTTTTGTCCATGCAACGGTAAAAGATAATTTTGTCCATCAATGTCTTTCCTCCTTAATTCATTCTTTTTCAGTGAACAAAATGGTCTTTATGGCAGCATTTTCTAGCATGCCAGCGACACCTTCTCATATTCTATTTTTACATTTTATTTTAAATTGTGATTGAACACTTCCTTTGATTAGATACTTTCTGAACCCACTTTGAAAAAAAAAAAAAGATAATTAAATTGAAAATCATGGAGTGGTAGGGATTCCAGTAATGGTGCCACCACCATCTTATTTTAAGTCACCCCTTACACTGAGTACTTAGCTTATTAACTCTCTACATGTGGCATTTAGTAATATATTTTTTCGTTTCTTAGCTTATAGATCGACTCGTCATTGACCTTTCAAGAAAATGACAACCATTCTGGCCCGACGATTTTCTTCCCCTTCTCTGACAAGAGGCTATAGCTTCCACAGCTTCCACCACTTTTTTTATGGATTCAAGTAAACTATATATTTTTTAGATATTTTTATAAAGTCAAGTTAATTGAGTAAAAACTTGAATCCTAGATATAAAAGATAAATCTTAATTTTCTTACCACTACACTATACCCATTGAGACTTCCAACCCATTTTGATTGTGTGGGAATTTTCTTGTATGTATCTTATATGTAAAATACCTCTTTCAAAGAGCCATCCAATACATAAAAGATTCAAGGACTCGTAATTATTTTTTTATTTTTTATTTTTTGTTTTTTGTAATAGTAAAAAGCCAATAATCGATTGTTTGTTTAAAAACTAAATAAAGTAGCCTAGTTCTGAAAAAAACAAAGTAAAAAAACTGCTAGTTTATTGTAAAAATTTTTAATGTCATAACAGTGGCTTTTAAATAAAAAAAAACCATACGATGCTTAGTGAATTTATTCGAAAATTTAACGTCTGTGAACTAAAGTAAAAAAAACTGCTAGATTCCTAAATGCACAACACAACACAACACAACACAACACAAATCTTTGAACAAAACAGATTCTGTGAAATAACTTCGTGATGGCCAGCGCCGACATACTTTTTACCCAAGCTTAACATCCACAGCGAACAGGCATAAAGGCATAAAGGCAGTGCTTCTGTTTTCGGTATTACCCACGTATGCCAAATTGTCTCCAAATTATTCCTCACCTACTCCAGATTTCCAAATCGAGCTTTGCGTCATCCCTTCTAAATTCTAATTACCCATGCACGGTTACTAAACTCGTCAAATGATCGTCAAATGAGCCAGTGAGATTGAAGAACCCTTTGAGCGATTAAAACTCAAGATACTTGATAGATATTTCATCAAGCATGGATTCCCAAGAGTTTTGATCGTCAAAAGATTCAGTCAAATTAATCAAACCCTGATTAAGTTAAACAAGATGTTTATCAACCATGCCTTTCCCCCCTCATATGGTCATTCACTTCTCTGAATGAGGACGGGGATGTCTTGTAAAAATGGCGGTCAAAATCACTACATACACTCGTCGGCATAGCTCAGAGCTAACCAGACCAACTAGCCACGTACACGAGTAATATACATAAATGATCCAAAGAATCAACCAAGAGCCAATCCACACAGATGATGCTGAGTTATTTATTGCACGTCTCTACAGATGCTGGAATAAGACAACAATCTGCTGAAGTTCGCCTATGAAAAGAATTATCGAATTAAATAGTAGCCCATGGATGCACTACCACGGGCAGAGATTGGATAAAATAGTCGAAGAGAGATGGAACAAAAGGGAGCAGACCAGAATAATCCAATGCCTCGCAGATTTGGCCAAACATAATCGAAAGAAAGCTGTCTGTATGGTTTGGTCCCATCTAGTTTTAAAACTTAACGGGAGATGATCAGTTGCAGGCACAACTGAAGCAAGAACAACCAATGATCAAGTAAATTGTTAAATAAATAAATAAATAAAATTATTCAAACATTTTCAAAAGTCCGGCTTAATCATGGTGAAAATATCATCTCCAGCTAACTCATCGTCACTCTTCTGGTCCACAAATCATTAGTCTTCAGCATGCACACAACTGCTCTCCCATTATTTTCCTGACAAACCAGTCATGGAGAGGGAAACTTCTGGCAACAGAAGCATTTCAGAGTGCAAATATCTACCACAGTTTCCATGCCACGAAATCTGGCAAGTCCATGGTATATAGAATATATTGTATAATTATGATAATGCGTGCTCAGCTTTATTAAAGCAAGACCGAAGTCAACTTCTGATTAATTTAGCATTATCATACTACTCAGTACTCACTACCTCATGAACATAAAAGGCACAAACGCTGATTTTTTCCTAGTGAGATTTATTTCCACTAATAGAAAGGTGTCCAGCATGAACCTGCCAGCTTACCCCCGCTAAATTCCAAAAAGAGAGTGGTGGACCTCAAGCAGCAAGATAATCTTGATTCCACTAAGGAATCATAAATTTACCATCAAATTGCCTTGACTATCCAGCACGACAGTCCTTAGAAAGAGGATCCCATTGCTAGCTAAGCAAATACTACAAGAAGAGCACTTGAGGTCTTGGCCTAGTGGGGGAAGTGACATGTTCCCTTTCTGTGCATGACTGTTATCCCCACGTGCCTTACCTGCTCACTGGGCTTGCAGGGTGTTCATTGAGTCCAGAAATTAGTCGTGATACGCATAAGCTGTCCGTACACCACGATTATCAAAAACATATACTACAAGCAGATAAAAGTTATCATCACTATGATACTGCACAGTACAGATAATTGCAACAGCAGCATGCTAAGCTAAACAGTAACTAACTGGACTTGCAGGACACAAACCAAAACATTGGGTGACATCTTCCATATATCTAGGTATAAGATTCAAAATCAAGCCAGAATTGTGGTCAAAATTTAAATAACTCAGGCTTTTTATGGACTGCAGTAAAGAAACGAGGAGCAAAATTGTAATAAGCACATGATGAAACACCAAACAGCGGGTCAGCCGATAAGATCTGATGAATAATCAGTGAGCATAATTTCAATGGTCATTTAAATGATTTAACTTGTAAATCAAATGAATGCTGTTTTGCTGAAAGAAGAAAGAAGCCATTGCCGACACTATTGGATCCCACTGAGAACAATGGTGGAAGCTAGATAGGGAAAGATTAATTGGAACAAAACAAGCTATATTTAAATTGCCACGGCTACAATTTTCCCTTCTTTTGGTGGATTGTGGATACATTAAAGTGATAATGAATACAGATCTAGATATTTAGCCACATAAAAATTAAAAGGGTGGTAAGCAAAATGGTCCGGAGAAAGGGAGACGTTAAAAGGAAACAACATTTTTGTTTTGTTTTTGTGGATGCGATGAAACCTCATTCATCATCAACATACTTTGTGGACTCGGATGAACGTGTAAAATCCTGACTGTCTTAAGCTCTTACAAGGAGTGCATGCCCTGACTCGAACTCGAGAATTGCTTTGTAGATCGCAATTCCTCTCCCATCACACCATGCCCCTTAAAAATAAAGGAAACGAGATGATTTTTTGTTAAATAAAAATTGTTGACTAACATATCATAATTGTTGATCACATCCATATCCCTACACTAATCACCAGGGCAATTACATGATGCTGCACAGGATATCCATGGTTCAAGCTTTTAATCAAGGAAATAAAAAGAGCAAAGATATAACAGTGGGCAATCAAAGTATGAAATGTAACAACCAGACGCACAAAAATAAAACATTACTAAACAAAACCATTGAAGAATTCTATAACTTAAAATTATGTTGCAATGACTGCCGACAGAACACTTCAAGATATTTACCAGAACTAGTAAAAAGTGGCTGTTACAAGAATCAGATCAACTTCATCACATGTTAATTGTTTTATCATGTGGATGTCCAACTGCAGGTCAAGATTCCATGCCTCTTACCACAGTCAAAAATCCATTTGTCAAGATACAGAATTAAATCTCTCCTCTTGAACTCTCTGTGATGTGAGAGTGGTGCCCCCTCTCAACCTATATAACGTTGACTTTTATTTTCAATTAATCTGTAAGTGTTTAGTTTGAACTTTTAAGTAAAACATGGCTGGGTTGCATGCGTCATGACACCAAACTTAAGATCGACACAATGGAATGACTTCGAAAGACCCTTCCTTCTGACATGGGAAATTTCTTCCATATTCTTGACATAAGAATAATGTTTAATTATTACATTGTTTCATTGATGATTACGATTTTTAAGTTTTGAAGATTCTAAGAAAAGTCCAAGATACAATTTGGTAAATCAATCCTACCTCTTAATCTGATCATTGGATCAAACTAATTTTTTTACTAAATATTTTGAAGGCTCCATTTCCTATTGAATTAAAATTTCATAATGATCGTAGATCGATCGATAAAGCTTTCGAATAAGGCTTTGAAGTTAATGTACGAGATTGTCTTTATTACCATATTGTATTTGGATTCTTTTATCTTAGAACTTTAATTTAATTAGTATTTTACTATTTAAGAATCCTAATGCTAAATGGATTCTATTAATTATGTAAGCTTCAATTAGAAATCATTTTCTATAAAGGATTTTAGTACTAATATAAATATAAAAAAGAATGTCTTCAACTATTATTCACTTTTAATAAAACAATAGAGGATTTTCTCTAAATTTTTCCACAACTTAGATCTGTAACCTTTTGGATTTGAAAACCCTAGCTTTTAACCACACCATGCACAATGTTAATTGGTTTCAAAATAGGCTAGTCTCTTTGATAAACGAAAATAGTAGCGACCCACTCCGTGATACATGAGTGAAGGCTCTAGATCAGGAGCATGAACTAGACAATTTAAAACAAAGGTTTGATCATTTGGGGCAAACTATTGTAGATCTAGCTCGTCTAATAGGTAACGGAATCGTGAAGAGAAATAGGAACTTTCCTGGAGATTTGATGAAATTCCATTCTATGATGGGAGGTCTTCGATGAAAAAAATTATCTTAGTGCTCCTTATACACAATGGTTAAAGTGACGGCGGTCATTGAAGATGATGACCTCAGAATTTGAAGTAAAAAAAATATGGGAAAGAACTACAAGTGGACTTAATTCGAACAAAAAAAAATTAACATCAAATATGATTTTTTCCCGGCGTGTACAAATCATAAATTAATTTTTGAAATGGCCATGCATGTCAAAGACGTGCAATTTTGTGAATAGATTGGCTACAACATTATATTCATAATATCTTTTTTCTCGACATAATATTGATTATTGTATTATTTCATCAATGGTCAAGCTTTTTAGGTTTTAAAGAATTAAAAAGGAAATCAAGACGCAATTTCATTAATGATAAATCAAGCATAGCTAAAATT
The DNA here is from genome assembly GCA_009078335.1 of Salix brachista. NCBI lineage: Eukaryota > Viridiplantae > Streptophyta > Magnoliopsida > Malpighiales > Salicaceae > Salix > Salix brachista. The sequence goes on along the minus strand of CM018574.1, from coordinate 12,973,139 downwards.
TCTACAGAAGATTCTGAAGACCTTGTTTCTTATTGGGTTAAAATTGCTTGATGGTCAAAGGTTATAAAGGTTTTTAGACAAGGCTCGAAAGGTATTATGCAATATTGTCTTTATTTACTTTATTGTACTTAAATTCCTTTTCTTATTTATCTTAGAACCTTTAATTTAATTAATATTTTTACTATTTAAGAATCTTAATGCTAGAAGGATTTTATTAATTAGTTAATTTTTTTATTAGAAATCCTTTCCTATAAAGGATTTTAATACCAATATAAATATAAATAGAGATGTCTAGTTTATTTTAAAATGATGACTATAATTTAGACTTTCAATAAAACACTAGAGAGTTTTTTTTCTAAATTTCTCTATAACTCAAGTCTAAGCCTATAATCTCCAGGCTTGAGAACCCTAGTTTTTAACCACGCTATACACCACATCACTTTCTTACCAGGGACAAGATGGTTTCATGACATCAAACAACCCGAGCAAATAGAAGTAAGAGGGAAACAAGAAAAACTTGCAAGACTGTCAACAAATGTATACAGCTAAAACTTGCACGAAATGATAATTCTAACCACATAATTAATAAAGAAAATAAAAGGTCAAGATCAACATGCGGATCGCATACCACATGTATAACTGAATATATATGCCTTCCGGTAGGAATATTGTGATCAATATTTGAACATACTTGTAATAATAATGGCATCTTCACTTAATGCTTATCTTGGAGGAGGAGAAGGAACATGGGATTTTGCCATCCCCAACCATGAAACGACTCCAATTGCAAGGATAATCCATCCAAATATATCATACTTCAGCTCACTGTTCGCCTTCTTCTTGGAGCCCTGAAACAGGATTGACAAAGAAATGTCTGATGATGCTTTAAAAAATATATAGCGATCGCATGAGATGGTATTTAATGTAATGACTTGTGGGAAATTATTTGGCGCAAACTCCATATTAACCCATGGCCAACCATCACTTCCAGAACCAAACACACAAAAATATCATACTCAAACTGCATTACAAACTATGGGTTTGATGTAATTCTGTAGATTTTTAGGGGATCGGCATGTCAAGAACCTCATGTCACATCAAACTAGTGACATCCATCACAACAAGAATAAAGAGAATAGTTTAGGCTCAAATTTTTGACTATATTGTGAAGTTAGGCGATAGGAAACACTTAATCAGGTTTTACTTATCCAAAGGACTTAAATAAACTTGAGTGACCAACATAGCATTGGATAAGTGAAATCAGATACATTCCACCATAAGCATAAGTTAAGGGTGCAAGGAAAGAGCCCATGAGCTACAAATATATGCATGAATAGCATGCACATGACAGCATGCATGCTGTAGAGCCAATTTGGAGTCTGTGCATTAGAGTCATTTCATTACAATTGTTACAACAATCCATATGTACAATGGCAGCAGTTGTACACGTCACCAGCCAAACATCTTCATGCAGTCAGGACCACAATCTACATCGCCTCCATTGAGGGCAAGCAGGATATATTTGTAGGAAACCATACAGTAGTGAATACAGTGTGCAGATAAATATATCGTGTTACATTCCTATCATGTGATTTGGAAGAATAAGAGAAAACAAAGAGAATATGAAGGAAAACACACCGGCTGAAACTAGAGGACTCTTTATTATCTACTCTAAATTAATTTGCAAGAAAAATGCTGACTTGACTCAGATTACAGCACATTGGAGACTTAAATTCAAATGTGGTAACTTGCAAAAAACAAAACAGGGATAAAAACTAATAATGCTTCGTGCTAATTTGCTAGATACTTCTCTGGAATTCTTTTTCTAAAAAATAAGAAAAGAAATGTGGAAAGCAGATAGTAAGGCACCTGAATTTAAAGCACATAAACTCTTATTAAACAAGTTGACTCGTGCCAATTTTTTGTTAGTTTGAGACTTTGGGGAGAGAGGAAAAATACAACGAACGCAGTGTAAAAACACAGCAGATTCTTCAGATACACATCTAAGTTAACTTTTGACAACTTTTTATCATATCAAAAGGGCTTCCACTCCAGACTCCCTGTTAACATCTCCCATGGGCTTTCAATCACAAGAATTTCAGCCATTTAATTATATCAACGATTCAAATTGTCTCAGTTATTTGGTTACTTTCCTATTTCAGCCTGGTGACCCCCATCAGAAATCATAAGGTGCTATACAACATTTTAAGATACCAAACTCTGGATGCTCAAGTTCTGAACTGTTCTAATGGGTTTCTTTAGCTGATATGTAGAGATATTGGAAGGCTTTGCATTAATTTCAATCAGTATGCAGCACTTTTAGTGTTCTTTCTTTTGCTTCTAGATTTTGTTTTCATCCTAAAGTGAGAAAATTCGGTTTTTGATTTGAGTTCCCTATATTTTCCAATAGTTTCTTTTATTCGAAAAAGAAGCTAACTCCAAGTCACAGTATAGTACAGGGAAAAGCCCATACATGATGAGATTTTGAGCTGCAGCTGTTTTCCTTTTTTTTTCAAAAAGGAGGGAGAGGAAGGAAGAAAACACAATTTTTTTTTCAAGAACGGGAAGAAGGAAGCAACCATTTACTTGGGTGAACTTAGAAAAAAAATGAACTGCCTAAATTCCTCACCTTTGCATTTGGAGGAGAAGATTCACCACCCATGGTCTGTTGACTGCTTGAATGCTTATGGATCTCCATGTGCAATTCTGGGGCCTGAGAAGATATCGTCAACAACATCTTTAGTCGGAAAACTGGAAGATCACATATATCACTTAAGAAAATAGTACTGACACATGATTAAAAGTGGAGTTCATTTGATCAGGATAGACAGAAGTACTTTCAGAAAAGGTAAAGCTTGATTTGCAATGTTCATTCAGAACATCAAGCACAGAATAACAAGGAAAATGTTTAAGATTTGGAGAAGCTGCAGTAATGATAATCAATATCATATCTTTGAGGTTTGATTATTTGATTCCATTGGAACAAACACCTCAAATAGAAAAAATGTGTCAACATAAGATGTACGTTCTACTCTTCAACACTACTTTCATGAAAAAAACTACACGATTTCAACTTTATTAGTAGATAGAGTACTACATCAGCATAACTGGTAAAACTCATACCAGAAATCTCACAGGGTGGGCTCAACATCACCAAATACTCTTAAAGACACAACAGTTTACACTCAACGTTTTTTTATGAGAAGGAAGGAAGGTGCAAAGTATACCTTCGTACAAACTTCCAAAGACTAACACTCTTTTCATGTAAAAAACAAAATGATTTCTAGCTTATTAGTAGATAGAGGGCTACATCAGCATAATTAATAAAATTCATACCAGAAAACTAACATGGTAGGCTCAAAACACCAAATACGCTGAAAGAAACAAAAGTTCACACTGAACTTTTTTCATGAGAAGAAAGGAAGCTACAAAGTGTACCTTAGCACAAACTTCCAAAGACTTGCGGTAAAGCTCGTTGGTTGGGTCCTGTATCAAAAATCAAAATTGAAAAGTCATAACTTTCATCTCAGTAAAAAGACTACTATGAACTAATATGCTTAAACATATCCTGTGAATCAAAGCCCAAAAAACTCCAAAATTACCTCTTCAACCGCTTGTTGGAAGTAATCAGTTGCCTTATCAAAATATTTTTTTGCCTCGGAAAGATCAGGAGACAGAAATGCATGAGAAGTGTTGGCATTTCCTATTGACCACATGGCATTGGCTGTTGGATTTAACATCATTGCCTCTTCCAACTTCGAAATAGCATCTGTAAAATTACAACACCGCCCCAATAACATAAAGCCCAGAAAATTTGCTAAATCGTGAATTGGTTATTATAACAACAAAAACTACAGTACCATTTATCATCTTCTTTGCCTCTGCTACAGTTTGAAATTGTGATAATTCGAGCAATGCCTCGCCCCACTTAGTCAAGTTCTGCAAATCATACCCTCCTTTTTTTAATGCTAACAAATCACTAGCCATAATGATAATAAATCAATGGTGAACAATAAGAAAATTAAAGTGATCACCAGCATATATTTATTTATTTTTACTTCAAAAACGAAGCAACAACATGTTTGTATATAAGTGTAGGACAAGATGGGAGATTGTATTTGATCTAACGCACATGCACCAGTAATAATCAAGTGAAAGATAATTCCATGAACAAAAGAGAGCAGGATTGACGGGGAAAAACAGGAACTGACTGGAAATTAAACGAAACAACAAGTCGTGTAGAGAATATATAGTACTCACATCGGCATCAAGAGGGTCTTTAGCGTAGGTAGCTTCGGCGGATTTACGAGCGTGCTCGAACATTAATAGACGATCAAAGTCATCTTGAGAGAACTCCATTGTTACTGAATTGCTGTCCTTTTCCTTGTTCTGTCTAGATTTAAGAGATATAGCTAGGGTTTAATGAGAAAATGAAGGGGAGATGGGTTCAAGGACTGACGATCTTCATAAGACCGTCTGTTACCGTGACTTTTTGTCTGGCACGTGGTATAAACGACGTCGTCGTTGTCGCATGTTGAGACACCGCATCCTACGGAAGTAACGTGCCGTTTGTCTAATTTGTTAAAAAAATATGAAGAACAAATTTGGATTAAATTGAAACTGGTTAACCCATGAAAAATTTAGATTGAATCTTTGAGGTTGTTTTTATTTGAAAATATATTAAAATAATTTTCTTATATCAACTATCAAACTAATCTAAAATAATTAATTAAAAAAAAATCAATTTTCTTAGAAATATTTTTAAATCATACAGCTGAACAGGCACAAAATAATTAAGTTTCATCACAAGTTGATGAGATGATAGAGTGATTTCACAAGTTCATCACATGCTCGTATAATTTTGCCATTACATCTCTAACTATCGTAACCTAACTATTTATTTAAACAATAATTATAATAAACAAATCTAACATAATTTCTTTTCTATTAAGGATTTCTATCCGCATTAGATTATAAATAATATCTGATCATTTCTCTGTTGAATTAGTGTTTTAAAATACTTGGTTCAACAATAAAAGGAAATTCTTTAACAGTAACTTAAACATCTATTTTACATTAATAATCTTTAATCCTTTTGAAAGCTCAATCAATTCCTGAGCATTGTTTTTCTTAATGATATCAGTTCCATCATTCATAGATATTTGCCCCTTTATTTATTTAATTTTAGAGCAAAATGTTAAATTAATTGATTTTAGTTACCATGTAGATTTTTTTTTTTGATAACCGAGGTGTCCGGGTCAGCTTGTGCGCACCACAACTAATCCCCGAGTTCACTGAACATCCTGCAAGCCCAATAAACATGTAAGGCACCGCGGGGGTGACAGGCGTGCCAGATTTGAACCTGAGGTGAGAGGAAGAGAGAGTCTCTTTTTCATAGATTTTTTTTTTTAAACATGTGATTCGTTGATCATTATTTACAGACATCGTCAGAATGACACACAGAACTTGACTACCTAGGCCTGCGCTGCCGCAGACAGATGGCGCGTGGCTGAGGCAAGGATACCACGCTCGACCTCCAGCAAGGAAGGAAAGGAAGGAGGTGGACAATGTGCCGCCTTAAATATCAGACGATTCACCGTCCACGTCATCTTCTTCATCCATCTGCAAGTCACGTTCATTCCTTCTTCTTTTCTTCTTTCTTTCTTACTCGAAAACACTTACAGCTCGCATTTTACTTTTTTAACCTGTCATCTATAACCATTTAAGATTTTTCAATCTATTAATATATAAAAATCCTAAAACTTGTTATAGTAATAATATAAACAATAATTTATCGTTTTAAAATTCATCATTTTTTAACCTGTTATATAAAACCATTTTAAAAGTAAGATTTAATGATGAAGTCTTAGTGGTGTAAAAAGATAAAATGTTAAAAATCTTTGTTTGAAGTTAAAAATTCATAGTAATTGTAGATCTTATCATGATTCAAATCAAGATTTAATTTAATCATAAGAAAAATAATTTAAATTTTGAAGAAGAAGAAAACAGAGTTGCCGTTTTAAATATCATTTTGGCAGATAAACCAGCCTCGGCTGGCACTCGCCGGATCGATCATTTCGTTGCCAAGGCGAAAAATATTCAAGTTTTATAAAGTAAATGATTTTGTTAATTTATTTCAGAATTTCACTGGAAACTATATATTACGTTTCAAAGTTCCAGTGGAATAGGAAAATCAAAGCTTCTTGAACTCAAAACACAACTGTACATACTTTTAAATATCAATTTACTCGATACAGTAAACAATATCTTACATGAGCAACGGAAGGAAAACAAAATCCTAGTGGTTCCTTTTATTTTTCGTTGAAGTGAAAATTCTCCGGGGTTCTTGGTAGAGGACATATATAGATAGACACACAAGGTTATTTTCTGACGCAATAGGTAAATTATTGTTTTGCAGAAGAAGAAAAATATTATTCTGTTATGTTTAATATCTTGTGATATGTGGGTTTTTTTTGGTTCGTGTGAAGATTTGAATATCTGAATTTAGGGAGATAATGGCCCGGAAAAGGATAAGACGACGGAAACTGCTTCATCTCGAAGATGAGAAGTGATCAGGTCAGGTCGAGGAAACATCCTTTGTCCATTCATCTTCCTTCCTTCCTTTATGTAAGATATTCCTTGATTTGCAGAATTGATGCTGCTGGTTCCCAACTGTTGGAGACAAAGTGAAAGCCTTCTGTTTAAAGGGGTTGCATTGCTCAAGCTTCCGATCAAGCTCCTGTTTAAAAGACGTCGACTGCTGGTGCCTGGCCTTGACCCGGCCACATTTTCTTGCTCAGCCACTGCATGGCCTGGGACCTTCTTGTCCTGTGATGTAAAGGCCAGGTCACCACACATCAGGTAACGAAAATATAGTCATTCTTGAACGTGGGATTTCATGTATTTTGTAGGTTTAGGTGAGCGGATAAAACTCTGGTTGTTACAGACTCTTATAAGAAGGGCATGTCCTGACTCGAATTTAAAAACTGCAGTGTAGATCTCAAGCCCTTTGTCGTTACGTCATGACTCTTGTAGGCTTATTTTATGCTAACAAAAAGATTAAGATAGCAGAAAATAGAAAGGAAACATTACTAACGTACAGATAATATCAAAATCTTTGCCTGTAGAGTGTTGGATGAACTAACCCTTTGTCTTTGCTTCTCCTCTTCCCTCTCCTGTCTTGACATGTTATATTCTTCTAGCATTGCCAGCAGAGGTACCTATATAATAATGCGTGCAAATGTTCTTTTACATTTGATGAGCACAATATGTGTATAGGTTCATACATGCTTATAAGATTAATATTTTAGCAATATGTAATCACAACCGAGCAAATAAATTACTTACCCCATCATACAGGAATATTTTGTTTCTTTCCTCTTCCCAACTCTTAGTCTTTGCTACAAGCAATGCCACTAGAACTGCACAGCCCAGTTTTACAGTACTATACATGAATATAACTGGCATGTATTAAAGCAATAAAAATTTCAAAACGCAAGGTCACGAGTTGTCTGCATGGCTGGAAGAATCAGGCTTTTCATCCTACAGTCACTTTTTTCCTACTCTTCACCAACCTCTCCTTGACGTAATTACTAGCTAGTATCTCATTTTATTGACTACTGCGTACCTTCACTTCTTTACCTAGCTATTGAAAATGATTATCTTGGCTCTGGATCTTAGTCTTGATGGTGATGACCATGGTGCATTTTCTGGTTAATTAGTTTGTGGTTGCAGAGGATTTGATCTGGCATGTTAGCATGCCTATAATTTCTATTTCAAGATTAATTCTTTGCAAACCAACCAACCAACTTCCTACTCTTACCTGGGATTTTGTTGACTATTACTCGAGCACGTTCTGCACGTCGCAGATTCTTGTGAGAACCTCTGCGAATTGAATATCGATTTTCATCCTGAAAACATGCATGAAAATATGAATCATCGTGCAAAAAAAAATAGGCCAGGAGCCAACAAATCATGCAGATCAAGGGGTAATATTAACCATGCTATATTCTTCTAACCAACGCTCTTCATCATGTGCTAGCATCCACCTTTCAACCTTTTCCATTATAGCCTTCCTGCTAGAGGCTTCTTCTTTTGCCACTGATATCTTCTCATCCAAGCTCATGAGGAGATCGGCATGGTCAATCTCTCCTTTTTTTAGTTTTCAGTCAGTATGGGTGACACTAGCTTAAACATGAATTAGATCAGGAAACTGTGATGAAAGACAAAATAATCAGTCAATCTTACCCGAATTTATAAGATTTATTATATTTTCCATCTCTGGTTGTGAAGGAATCTCCATGTGCGATTTATTGCATATTTGATCTAACTCATTCTGTTTCTTGAAGAAAAGCTCTTTCATCTTGCTTGCTTTTAGCTGATCCAGTCTCTTGACTTCAGCTTCAGCCTTGAAATGATTCAAATAACTATATATTATGTCTGAGTTGTTTCTGATCATAGTTTCTCACCGTTAATCCTACATACTAACCTGCTGGATTATATTTAGAGTAAGGCTTCCATGACCTGACACCTCAGCTGACGAGAGAGATAATAAGTCTGTGACATTGGAGAATGAGTGACGATCTTTATAGGGTGTGCCCATCAGATTCCACAAGTTTGTTAGTGCTTTTCCAAGCTGATGAAGCTGCCAAATTCAGAAAAGTTATACAGTGCCAGTTCTTTATTGTTAGTAACTGTTTCTTAAATCAATCGAAATAAAATGGTGGAACCAGGAACACCTTTGTTGACCCTGATGTTTTATTTATATGTGATTTAGATCGCTCAAACTGTTTAATATATGTATGATTGAATCGAATGTATCGGTTAACTTTCATTATTCATTTCTCTGGTTACCCATCTGTTGTATCTCCAACTTATATCCACATGTCACTATGATGCCATTTCAAATGTGTATTTTTTTCTGTAGACAAGATGCCAGATTCCGTTACTGATCAGGCTTGCATAGTAGAACCAGAAGTTACCACAACATTGATAGTAATATTTACCTTCTCAAGCTGCGTTTGTTTTTCTTCTTTGAGAGATTCCACAGTGCTGTTGAGTTTAGCCAGAATACTATCACTTATATTTTTTGATATTCCACACAATTCATTCAAGGTTGGATGCACCTTTGTTATGATCATGGAGGATTCCATCCCTAATGTTGAGGACAGATCATGAATTGTGTCAATGTATGTGTCCACTAGCTGGAGCCTGTCATTCTTCAAGTCAGTGAAAGAGAAAGATAAGTCAAATTCCCTTTCCACATGAGAGTATAAATTTCCATGAGATGATTTGTGAAATTGCTACTTTTACCTTCTCATTGCACAGTCTTTGTAGCTCAATCTGATATTCATCAAGTTTCTTTAATGAAAGATCATTCTCATTCACAATGACATTTGTTATTGAGTCATCGTATACCGATTGACCTGCAATTTCTGCAGAAATCTTTTGAATTTGGCCTTGCACGGATCTAAATTGATTCATTCTCTGTTCTTTTCGCAGACGCATCTCCCGCAGAGCTGGGGTGATTGCATCTAGCTGCTCCTTCAGCGTTCCTGACATTTTTTCTGGCTGTAGAGACAACAAGGTAATCAGCTCATAAAATCCAATGCGAGCATCATGTGCATCCAACAATGTTAATTATCATCAATATGAAATTTATTCAATAAACAAACGCAGATATCCCTGGTCGTTTCATCGCCAGTGGCAATGAGTCAAGTAATCGATCATTCTGAAGTAATTTATGCTAGACGTGTGTTGCTAATTATTACTAAATGGTTTGAAATTCTCAATTTGTATCCTTACTATGCGCTGGTGATCTAAATTGTACTGTACTTTTAGTTCATAACCATGCAATTTTAAATGCTCAAATTAGTGAATTGGATGCAGATGGATGAAAAAAGTACCCGTCCTGGGAGTGATCGTTCACCAAGGGACAAAAGAAGATGGGTGAATTCAGCTTCAGATTCTGCCAGCTCCTGATGCAGGCGAGCTCTTGATATGTTTGCACTGTCAACTTTTCTCCGATAAACCTCCAAACATTCTTGTTCTAAATCATGCAGAACCTTCTCTCTTTCAAACTGATCTTTCCCAACCTCATCCCAAATCATCTGTTTCACATCATTGTTTATTTAAACTGGAAATGTGACATGTTTATTATAATACGAAACATTATATATATAAAATACCTCCAAGTGTATGAAGTGTAAAAAACAGCATCTTGCACGCTAAATAAGTAAGGGTAGTTTTTGAACAAAAAAAGAATTCAGTACTCTTTTATATAACTTCGAATAAAAAAACACGGCTGTTATTCGTGGATAATTAAATTACTATATTAATTTCCAAGAGGTAGTAAGTCTTGCCTGCAATTCCTGAAGCAGATATCCACATGATGTTTCTAGTAATGCAGAGCTTCGCATTCCAATCTGGAACGACCCCATCTGATGGCGTAACTCGGAAATATCTGGATTACTAAAATGTGGAAGTGCTGTGATCAGAAGTTCTTGGACTACTAAGCTCTGGTAACATTCTGTTTCGAGATACTTGCTAATCAACCAAGTACTGAGAGGGAATGGAAAAGATAAAGAATGATGGCTGGGAGCTTTGGTGCGTGTATTTGCTTAAAAGGTAAGACTGCAGAAGCAGGTGACACTGAAGCTTCGGGTTATATCTTTCTTGCACTGATATTTAAATTTAAGGTGGTAAGAATTTCTCTTATTTAAGACACGTAAAATAGGAGTTTCTTGTTCAGGGACATATACGACTTCCATTTAGCAGCTGTTAACCGAACCTTTCCCTTTTGTTTCTTTGTTTTTGTTTTGTTGGTGAACCTTGATTCATAAGCAACCAATGCCAAATGAAAACAGCAGCAGCATGTATCCTTTGTTAAGTTCTGGAACAAGCAAGTTTCCATATTAAACTCTCGATTAATCATCTCATCTAAAAGTTTAAATTGTTAGTTAAAATACTAAGATATGATTTTTTATTATTCACTAACACACTCCTTTAAGTGAACTCTTTGGGCTTGAAACTTACAAAAACTCACATTGCCTTGTGTTTGATTTTTAACAAATAAAATAGAGATAGTGAGATTCAAACTCGTGACAGCTAAATCAACAAGGCTTTGATAGCATGTCAAAAAACCATATTACCTAAAAATTTAAATTATTAATTAAAACACCAAAATATAATTTATATTATTATCTGAGATCAAGATCATCATCTGCTCACCTGTCAGCTCATTTTCAGATCCAATCTTCTGGTAAACTTGGCCACACAGGATTTAATTCTCGCATATTATGATTAGGTGGCCATTTAAGAGTCGCTGTTCTATTTTTATGGGTACTTTTTCGAAGGATTTGGACGCTGATGGATTATCGTCAAATTTCATTACGGTACAGTATATGCAATAATGCTTTTTGAGTTGTAATAGCACCCGGCATCTTAATCATCCCATCCAGGACGGGTACTGAATCATTGTCAACACAACACTCCACCTAGTTCACCTTTTTCTGACACAATTTTTGTTTTCTTTTTGAGTTTTATTCGATGAAGAAAAACAACTGTTAATGGTAAGCAGTCTTTTCCTACTCTTAAGCCCAATGAATATTTTTTTTTAAATAAATAAATTGTGTGGTGGGAGTGAGAGAAGAGAGGTACCATAGAAAGATAAGATAACAAAAGAGTGAGGAGAACAAAATTTGGCAGAAAAATCACAAACAAGGAACAGGAACTTGGTTTTGATTATTATTTATTACATTATAGTTCCAAAGAGCAGTGCATGTGAAAGAAAAATGAAGGGCAAAGAAGAGAACGTTGGTAAGAGAAGAGAGACTTGCAACTTGAGAATATTAATTAGACTTCACATGCTGAATTCTTAGAAATATATTAAAATATTTTATTTTTTATTTTTTAAAAATTATTTTTGATATAACACATGAAAATGATCTTAAACACCAAAAAAATTAATTTAAAATAAAAAATAAAAAAATTATTTTTTTCTAACACTTTTGAAACAAATTACTAAACACCCCTAAGAAATACCGCCTTCAGCTGATTAAATTTGGGCTCCACTAGTCAGGCTGTTATTATGACCCGGAATTACAAAGCCCATCTGCGCACAAGACTGATGACATGCAAAACTCAACGCGTGACGTTAATAGTTGTAATGGAACTAAACCCACATCGCATGGTTGCATAAAACAAAGTTATGTTTATAGAAACGCAAGCGGGCCATCGTTTTCTCTCTTTAGAGACATCTGCAAAATTACAGAGAAGATTAGCATGGTCCTGCGCAAGGATGACACGCACTAATCGAGAAATGGTCCATATTATTTTTTCTCTTCATCATCTTCTTGTTTTTTTTCTCTGCCTGGTGCTTTCTTCATCATCTTCTTGTTTCTCTATTGACGTAGGGGATTTACCGCATTGAACAGCAGGTCAGTTTCACTCTCCTTGTGTTTCTCGTTAAGCAGACAGAGACCAGCTTCGTTAGTTTCTGAATTTTGCTTCTTAAAATATATGTATACATTTGAAAGCAGCAGCCTAACTAATGACATGCGTGCATGTTCCTATTATTTCTGTGATTCTTTAAAACACGTTCTAGTTTTTTAGGTTTGACTTAGAATGGCCAGTTCTAACCGATTCCAAAAAACATCTCGTAGCTAGAGGTATGATGGGTTGAGTGGAAACTTCAAGGGTTAGTCAATGCGAGGATACAAATGGAAAGTCAACTTATTCAAAGCTGTACCGACAGATTGTCAAGTGAAGCTAAAAAGAGAGCAGAAATAGTGATGGAGAAGTGAGAAGGAAGGAAGGAAACTGGAGTTCAGGGACCAAAACAAGATCCATGAGTTCATTCATTAATATTATATATAGTAGTCTACCCCATGCCCTGGAGTTTCCCTCGAGGATGATTGCTATGTTTCGTTGATCAATGTATCAGTTGCCATTGATTGCGTCATGTTGAATTAGAATCTCAAGGTATTATTTCTGATGAAATAACACAGGGACTATCAGTTTGAAATTGATGCATAACCTGGCTTTACAATTTTGTTTATTGGTTAATTCTCGCATTGTGGGATGGGGTGCCATTCATATACTTTTCAGTGACATGCTGAGAAAAGTTCTTCCTGAAACAAAAACCATAGGTCTTGATATATATATTTTTTTTTGATGACCGGGGTGTGCAGGCCAGTTTACGCGCACCTTGACTATTCTCCGGGCTTACTTGAACACCCTGCAAGCCCAAATAAGCATGTAAGACACCGCGGGGGTGACAGGCATATCAAACAGGGAGCGAAATAGGGTGGGAGACACCCCAAAGGACCTGCTGGGACTCGAGCCTTGTCCAAGAAAGGGGGGCGCCCTCGAACCCTGTTCGGTAGTCTTGATATCTTTCTTCAAAATGGAATGGCATCATTTTTGCTTACCCGGCCAAGTCAGTCAGATCCTGTACCGTTCATTTATATATGAACGTGGCCTGGGCTCGAGGTTGGATTCACCAATTATTCTGTTGAACAAGGTCGTTTCGATTCAATTTATTAATCAATGATTATCCACCCAGTCTATTTTAATATCAAATATACGGATTAATAAGAAGAAAAAGGAGTTTAATTGATGCTCAAATAATCAAAGGATGATGTTCAGGCACATGGTGTCTCTTCAGAAGAAAAAATGTTGAAGGAAAAAAATGTAGAACAAGAAATATTTAATATATATATTTAAATATTTAATCATTATATTAATAAAATATAATCAATAATTCAATTAAATTAAACACTTGTTTTTTATATTAATAAACATATATTATGTAAAAATTATTTATATTTTAATTAAATTTTAGATTATTTTAATATTAAAAATCTATTTTTTATATTAATATACATATATTATGTAAACATTGTTTATATTTTAATTAAATTTTCGATTATTTTAATATTAAAAATATATTTAATATTAAAAAATATTAATTTAATCTATAGCATGGCATGCGAGGTGATAAAAAATGTGTGTCCAAACATTATTAATAAACATATATTATGTAAAAATTATTTATATTTTAATTAAATTTTAGATTATTTTAATATTAAAAATCTATTTTTTATATTAATATACATATATTATGTAAACATTGTTTATATTTTAATTAAATTTTCGATTATTTTAATATTAAAAATATATTTAATATTAAAATATATTAATTTAATCTATAGCATAGCATGCGAGGTGAAAAAAAAATGTGTGTCCAAACATTATTAATAAACATATATTATGTAAAAATTATTTATATTTTAATTAAATTTTAGATTATTTTAATATTAAAAATCTATTTTTTATATTAATATACATATATTATGTAAACATTGTTTATATTTTAATTAAATTTTCGATTATTTTAATATTAAAAATATATTTAATATTAAAATATAATAATTTAATCTATAGCATAGCATGCGAGGTGATAAAAAATGTGTGTCCAAACATTGAAAACCAAGCACCTTTTAATCTAATCTATAATTTATTTAATCTGCCTTTTGTTTAATCGGTAGAGGGAAGGAAAAGTAGGTCGTCTCGCCCACGAGAAGCAGCTAATAGTTGTCTCTCAAACCTCCGTTTTCTCAAAAAAATTGTGGGTCCCATGCAGTAATTTTAGTGATTATGATATTACCAAACAACTTTTTCACTTGCTTTTTTTCAACCTGAGATGGCACCAGAATACCAAACACTCTCATATTAGCTAATGGTTCAAAATCAAATTATATTTTATAAGATATCATTAGTTATAATTTGAGTCACAATCATTGATTAACAAGTTATGTTATGAATCCATATCATCAAATTAAAAAAAAAGAAGATAATTATACCCAATTTTTTGTCTATAACAGCTACCAATATAAGAAATTAAAAAAAATACATCTAGTAAGTTATCTAGTGGTAATAGTTTTGAACTAAAGAGTTTGCTCTTCCTGTGATTTCATGTTCGAGTCTCGTGGTTGCTAATATGATGACTACTAAAAACTTAGATGGTCGTTAACTTCATGGCCTGTGGGATTAGTTGAGATACGCGCAAGTTGACATGAACACCCATATTAATAAAAAAAATAAAATGAAAACAACATTTTCCTAAAATGTCAAATTAATGTATTTGTTTCTTTTTTGACAAGGATTAATAATTGATGCTTGTTTTAAATGAATTTATCAATTAACCTCTTTTTTCAACACAAGCTTCAAACCCAAATGAAATACCGCTCCTCATCAATTGTTTTTAAAAATTGTTGCATTTTACCATGCTCAAAATCATATCCATTCAAGTTAAATCCAATGATTTAGTTTTAGCAGCAGCATGATATAACATTACCTGAGTAAATACAATAAAACCCCAATCTATAAAAAAATTAATGTGATTTTATATTTAATAAGAAATATTGTATCTTTCATGTCTATTTATTTAATGAAACCGGGTTGTGGGCCAATAATTTTTATTTATTACTTAATATTTAATATTTAATTGGATAAAATATACCTTTTAAATATCGTAAAAGTGATCATAATATTTAATTTCTTTTATGATAAAACTTCTAAATTCAAAATTGAAGATTATAAGGTACCATTTGTAAGAGTTCGGTGGACTATATTTTTTAAAAATTTGTATTTTTAAAAAAACTTTAAATTAATATATTTTTTTAGAATTTTCTGATATGTATTAAAATTAAAAATTAAAAACACTTTAAAAAATAATCATTACCATAATATTAAATAGATTTTAAATAGGCGAACCAGGACTATACATATTATGAATATAAATTTGGAGGGTAATTCTTTAACAAGTACGTGTTGTTTATTTGTTTTGTAGATAAGGTATGACTTCAACTTAATGAGCTGGATACTCGTCCATTGTAATGCCTAATCACTTGATCTGAGAAACACAAACGAGCATTTCCTTGATTAAGCTATAAATTATGAACTAATTTTAAATATTCCCAACACTATATCTTGATTTGCTCTCAATTAATACACAGTTCCCTCGAATAGATTAAGGATTCATGGCAGTGGCACTGTACATACTTCCAATCCTTGTAAAATCATTCCTACCTCGAGCAACCGCGTAGAGCTCATTTAATACTGTGATAATAATAATTTTCTATTTTTTAATTTAAAATATTTTAAAATATCATTTTTTGTTTTTAAATTTTACTTTTTACATATTATTAAAATATATAAAATAAAAAAAACTTAAAATAAATAATTAAACCCTTATAAAAAAGTACTTTTCTACCATAAAAACAAATACGCTACCGGTACCAAATGGGTCCACTTAAGCTTTTCCGTTTCATTTCTTGTTACCACTTTTCTTGCATGGCCAGTCTTAAGAAGCTACGTGACAAGCCATTTCACCATATTACCCCTACATTGTCAACAGATTAACAAAAACGTCCCTCCTTTCACGCCATTGGCATGACTCATGACACCATGTTTTAACCACAGGTAGAAACTAACCCCAACCACGGTTAAATTTCATACCTTTTCTTTTTTATTTAACGGTAAGGGGTATCCCTTCTTATATAATCTCTCCCTGGCGCCACTATCTACCATTTCTTCACTTAGTTTCGAATTTCAAAAACCAACCGCCTTTAGCCCCCTCTCTAGCTCTCTCAATTTTCTCCAGAAACTCAACAGCAATGGTACGTACTGATCAATGAAGAAAAAAATAATCTAAAAAACCTGTTTCAATCCTCTTGTTTTCGAGAGTTCTTGTTTATCTATTTCACTTTATCGTTCGTTTTGTTCTGAAATGCCAGAATGATTAATAATTCCGTTTCGTGTTTGATCAGGTTGTTGCACAGAAAGTGAAAGAAGCGGAGATCACCGAGCAAGATTCTCTTCTTCTGGTACACATATCTCAACGATTTCACAATGCGAGTTTCACTTTTTGAGCTGTTGTTTTCTTATCAAATTTTCAGTAGAGTGTACTTGTTTGTGGTTTATTCTTCTCCATTAATGGTTATTTTGTCATGCTTTTTTTGTTCTTATTTGAAGCTACTGTTTGGATAAAATTTGAAAAATCTCCTTTCAGATTTATTTCATACAAACTTTCTGTTTGATCAAGTAGATCAGATTAGAAAAACCTTTATGTTTCTCAAATATGAGTCATAGATGAAACTCTGAGGTCGATTTTGCCTTAAAACAGAAAATCGTCACGAGATCTCACTATAATCTGATAACACGTTGAGTGATTGATGATGATCATCCGCAAAATCACTCATGTACCATATGCTAATTGTTTCTGTTCACGAAAAGTTGATCTAATGTTATTTGATGGTTTCGTTTCTTTATTTGTTGTGGAATAGACAAGGAACCTGCTCCGTATTGCTATCTTCAATATCAGTTACATTAGAGGCTTGTTTCCAGATAAGTATTTCAATGATAAGTCTGTTCCTGCTTTAGGTAATCTTCTCCTCCTCCTTCCTGCTTAGATCTTTTTATATTCTAATTTTGCTTTTATATATGAAATATGATATGGTGAATTTCTTTGAAATTATGAAATCACTAACCAGAGATGAAGATTAAGAAGTTGATGCCCATGGATGCTGAGTCTCGTAGACTGATTGATTGGATGGAGAAAGGCATGCTGTTTTTAGATCTTTAAAATAATCGCTGTTTTTTGTTGGTTTTTTTCTTTATCTTATAAAATTTTGATTATATTGTTCTTTTTTTTAGGTGTCTATGATGCTTTACAGAAAAAATACTTAAAGACACTTCTATTCTGTGTGTGCGAGACTATAGAGGGCCCGATGATTGAAGAATACACATGTAAGTGAGATTTTTTTTATTCATGATACTATATACATGTAGAAAATTTTGAGTGGCCGAGGAAAGTATGCAATAACTGATTGTTGATACTCTTCAATTGACTGTATTTTCTTTTCTTTTCTTTTCCTTTTATACTTTGAAAGTAGTGTTGGGGGGATTTCATTGGTGTCTCTTTTACTGCAGTTTCCTTCAGTTATTCTAATTCTGAGAGTCAAGAGGTTTCAATGAATATCAATCGCACTGGAAACAAGAAACAAGGAGGAACATTTAAGTATAACTCCACAACTGAAATTACTCCCAATCAGATGAGGTGATTGAAGTGAAATATCTTCTTAATTCTGAATCTCTTTCTGTCAATGAGTGAAAACTTATGAGTTCTTAAGAAAGTGATGGGACATATATAAAATGCAGGAGTTCTGCTTGTAAAATGGTCCGAACACTGGTTCAGTTGATGAGAACTCTGGATAAGATGCCTGAAGAGGTAAAATCCTTCAGCAACCATATACAAGTATTTGTTTGTTATGAGTTGTAGCAAGCTGGTCACCTTTTCAATGTGCAAGTGTCTAGACGATGACTGGCTACAGTAGTAGTGTTTTAACTGCAAGATATCTGTTTTCTGTTTCAGCGGGCTGTATTGATGAAGCTCCTCTACTACGACGATGTGACGGTATGCCTTATTACCTGCATTCTTAGATTTAGTTTTAATCAGTTAACACACTTGAGCCAGGATTGTGCCTTTACGATGTCTTCATCTAATTTATTAGTTTACTAAATGGGGAATTGGAGATGTATGAGATTGTGGTTTCTCTTCCACATATTTAAGTTTGTTTGCTTCAGACTGCTGCTTTGGTGATTAAATATGTGGAAACAGCTTTAGCATATACAAGTTACATAAAGCATGTAAATTCGTTTTAATAAATTGTCAAATGGCATTTTAATATTTGATGAAAAAAGAGCTTTGAAAAATATTCTTCACCTCCGCCAAATTTTGAACGTACACACAAGGAAAGAGTGTTTAATACAAATTGTTTGATTTTTTAGCCAGCAGATTATGAGCCTCCATTCTTCAGGGGCTGTACAGAAGAAGAAGCCCATAATGCATGGACTAAGCATCCTTTGCAAATGGAGGTTGGCAATGTCAACAGCAAGCATTTTGTATTAGCTCTCAAGGTAAGGGACCAAATTTACGTGTTTGCTTGTGACCAGGAATTCCAAGCCATGGTTCATTTTTTATGCCGACTTTTGCTTGAATGGTAACTCGCGTGTACAGGTGAAGAGTGTGCTTGACCCATGCGAGGATGAACATGATGATATGGAGGATGATGAAGTGAGCTTAGGTGCTGATTCTGCACAAAGGAATGGTTCTTCTGAATCTGGCAGTGAGGTAAATTTACAATAACCATTTAATTGCCACTCTATGGTTCCAGTGAGCTTGGTTGACGGAAATGATAGCTATTTACGATAATTGACCTATGACTAAGCTATCTACAGAACTGTTACAAACTTGTTTAAATTTCAGGTTAACGAATCACAAGAAGACCAATACATAGTTGCACCAGTAGGTAATTACATGGACTCCTTTTGGCCATCGTTTCATCTCCATCCGTTCTATTACTAGTTGTATTTGGTGGATTTGATGCTATAAATAACCAGTACTTATCTTGACAGACAGGCAACGTCCAGAGGAAGACAGTGGCCTGGTTGATGAAGGTAAAAATTTCAATTTAAATACGAGACCTTAGAACAGTCTTCACCTTGTAATGGGACTTGAAAATACGAATACGAAATATTCAAGGTCAAAAAACGAAAATAGGGCAAATGGAATTAATTTAGCTTGTTAACATTTATACTTCTTTCCTTCTCTCCTTTTCAGAAGTAATTTTTACGAGTTTACATGGCCATTGGAGTCGTCACTGGGTTAGGGCTGCCTTTTACTAATGTGCTGTTGTGCTGCATGTCTGTGTAGATGATACACAGGACCAAGAGGAGGATGCGCAACAATTGACCAGGGTGAAGGACTGGGTTAGCAGTTATCATCTTGATACTATTGAACTTACTGACGTTCTGTCTAATTTCCCAGATATCTCAGTGGTAAGGGCTGCTTCTTTTTTCAAATTTCTCAATTTTAACAGAGCAGGAAAAAACATTACATGCAACTGGGAAACGAATTCAATTTTTAGACCCGACAGTTTATTTTGTTTTGCAAATGCAGGTTTTGATTGAAGGTAACTCAACTTTCGAATTAAAGTTAAAGAGGAAAGGGTATTAATGTGTCTTTTGGTTTTCTTCAATCAAGTTTTTTCTCTTTTTTTATTCTTCTTTAATTGGATTTCAGAAATTATGGGCAAACTCATTAAGGAAGGTGTTTTATCGAAAATTGGAACAGATACTTACAGCAAAATCAAGCAAAAGGTTCCTTTTTTCTTGCTAGTTAAAATTCTGTTACTTGGCTACTGTTATGTTTGGCTCTTACTTCTTATATTTTTGTGACATGTCAGGCCTATGACTATGAGTTCACTGCCGTGAAAGAGGAAATGGATGGAGACAAGGCTCCTCAGGCTGAAAATCGCATGTATATGAAGGTGAGCTTTCTTCTGTATTGATTGGCATTTACCATACCGAAGCAATTCCTGTATTGATTGACTTTTAATTGAGCAATTCTTGTATTGTTGGACTTAAATGTTGTGTTGAGCTGTGGCATTTAGTGTTTTTCTGTACGTGCATAATTACTTTTACTTAGAATTATCAACACATTCTCTAAGAATTGGAGCTACGATAACAGGCCAGCTTTCAGTTGAAGCCCAGCAAATTTGTGTGCGTGAGAAAACTGAGATGATTTGGTTCGACTCTATTTTTATTGCTTATTTATGAGCACCAAGATTGGTGAAGCGTATTTATAAAATAATTAGCCATCTTTGTATCTTAAGATTAATCAGCACGATCTTAGATTTGAACTTGTACCCATTACATGTCCTCATTTGACTTCTCCTATTTCAGGCTTTGTATCACGTGCTTCCAATGGAATATGTGACAATTTCAAAGCTACAGAACAAGCTAGCCGGAGAAGCCAATCAGAGTACTGTGCGCAAATTACTTGACAAAATGATCCGAGATGGCTATATTGAAGCCAAAGGAAACCGAGGGCTAGGTGCGTGTTTCCAAAAAAAAGCTATTTCCGCTTATAGTTTGAGGACCAGATTATTGCTGATGTACTTGCCACTCATCCTGTGTTGTTTGTTATAGGCAAGCGTGTCATTCATTCCAGCCTAACTGAAACAAAGCTTATGGAAGTCAGGAGAGCCCTGGGGAATGATGCTATGGTGATTTGTTGCGATCATTAATTAACCGCTGCTTCTGATTTAATATAAAGTTCTTTTCTTAACTAGTTTGTGTTGAGCAGGACTTTGATACTAATCAACCATATACCAAGTCCAACCATCCAGAATTCCAGAAATTGGGTACCTATTCAAACTTCTCCTAGCATCTTAGTTTCAGCTCTTTTATTATTACTCTATCTGGATACTAGGAACTGCTACCATACAATGTTTCTTTAACTATCAGGGAATGACTACAAGAATGGCTCAACATGTGGTGCTCTCCACTCCATTGGTTCAGATCTTACACGCATGGTGATCAGATCAGAAATGAATCAAAATGGATCAACTAGGAGTGAGCAGGCTATGTTAGAGACAAGGGACCATGGAAACACTCCTACAAGCAGGGCTGAGGTTAGTCGAGATTTGGAATTTCTCCTCTGTGCATATCAACGAACCCCAGCAGTATATAGCTCCGTTCAAGAGCTGACTAACGACGATGACTTATTTTTGTAATTGTGCAGCCTGTTGCTTCAAGAGAGAGTTTTTTTCCAGGACAGGAGAATGTCAGAGCAAATGGAAACACAAATAACGGTGACGAGGGAGATAGAGTTATCTGCAGCAGATCCTCTCAAGATAAGCGGTCCAGAAAGACGAGCACGGTATGCTTCAACTTCCTCACCTCGAACTGGTTGTAGCTCTTACCTCCATGGAACAATCCTATTGAAACCACCGAACTTGTTTTACTGATACATCGGTGCTCTTATATTTTTGCAGGTCAAGGAGCCTATTGTTCAGTACACGAAGCGCCAGAAATCTCAAGTTGTCTGAAAGGCCTCGGGAGTTTGAAGTCACCAAATTTACTTTCCGCTCCTTCGGAACAGTAGTAACTTTTTCTCAAGGCCACGGTACAAATGATGAAAACAACAATTTACAGCTTACATATTTCTATAATGTTTAATATGATAACGGTGGATGCTTTTACCCATTACATATATATTTTATGGGCTTATAAAATAGTGAATGAGCAAAATCCTTTTGCCGACTGTGATGCCACTCTTCTTTTTCAAACTAGCTTTTAGGTATACTTCCTGGTGGATGCTTTTGCCCATACACTTCGTGAGCTCTTGTGCTGCTTTTTTTTTTAATTCTTCGCTTCATAACCACAGCTGACAGCTCTGATCATCTTGTCAACTGCCTAAAGAACTTCGGTCGTTCATGTGTAATGCAGGGGCAAATTTTGTGAAATTGGGTCTATGAACTAGAAAATTTTCTTTTCGACACAAATATAATTATATTGATCACTTTTGTTATTTGTCTATTGATCAACGTCATGAAGGGCGGTGATTTGTCTGAATGGCGAAATTCATACCTTCTGCATTAAGTGACTAATTGTTTTCGTCAGTGTTTTTCTTTGAAAAACAATCTCGTACATAATTCTACTGTCCAAGAAAAAGCAGGATGGCTTACCTCCATCTACAACAACAATGATGACATGGCATTTGCAATATTTTGTCCTATTAGAAATATTCTAGTCGTGTTATGAATGGGTGAACAAGAAGAGAGGGATTGGGTTTGATGGGATGGATTAGGTCCAAAGTCCCATCAATCAGACTGGGTCCTGGCCTAGAAACATCTCCAACGGATAAGTCTCTATAAAAGGCAAAGCTAAAAATTATATATAGTTTTTATTTATAATTTTCATTTCTCCAACGAAACTGCTAAAAAATAGCTCTAACGAGTTACTTGCCCGAGCGTTGTGCTTGGCTTTTTTATATAGAAAACTGAATGATTTTTATGTATGTTGTAATTGGTTATTTTAATATTTAATTAGTAAAATTATAATAGATTAAATCTGTTAAAAATAATATTTTTTCCACCTAAAAGTAACATTGTAATCGAAATGCAGGGGAAGTGACTCGTATATTTTTTAAGTAATTATGGTATCATTGTAAATAATTTGTTTGTATTTATGTATCTATACTCTTAGTTTTGAGTTTTGACTTTTAATTTTTATTAGAATTTATCTTTGTATTAAATGTAACTTTGGTTAAAAAACAGAGTAAGTAAACCATTGGTGGTGTGAAATGAACGTAAAACCCTTTCTTATGCATGTATAGTTAATCTTTAGTTGTTAGTTATTTGTTATATTTTTTAAGGCGTTAATATTAAAAAAATATCAAAACATATAATTATTTCTAACAGAAAAAACCTTTAAATTTTTTTTCTCATAATTTAAATGCATTCTTTATAATAAATTAAATATATTAAAGAGCTAAATAATTGAAAGTCTTGTAGATTGATTGTTTCGCTCTAATGTAAGCATTATTAAAAAATAAAGAACCGTTAACATTTTTTGACATGTTATAAAATTTGTTTTTGGCTGCGGCGAAGCGTAGGCAAGGGACTCATATATTTTTTATTTGTAGATAATTTGAGAAAAAAATTTAACCTATTTTGTCTATTTGCAGTTTCGTATATTTTCTATTCATGTAATATTAGATAAATTGCCCAAATTTTGCCAACTGTTTCGTGAACATGTTACTTCGTATATTTTTTTTATTTATGTGATATTAGATATGAAATATCATATATAAAAAAGCCGCAGAAGTCAACTTCTAAGAAAAATAACATCAACTGATAAATTATTTTGATTATTATTTTCATTGTTATTATCATGATTGTTAAATTGTCACAATTATTGTAGCTGTCATTATAAATATTATTAAAAATAATTCATATTCTAATTATTATTGTTCATACTATCGATGACAACATAATTTTTGTTAGAAAAGAAATTCAATGATTTTTTTATTTTGTAAGATTTATTCTTCATATTATTATATTAAAAGTATTTTAGAATACTGATATTTTTTTTTTTTGAAAAAAAACCTAGGCCATTCATATATATATATATATATATATATATATATATATATATATATATATATATATATTAAGGTGCTAATATGAAATAAATATCAAAATATATAATTAGTCCAATATATTTATAAGAATTTTTATATATATATATATATATATATATATTAAGGTGCTAATATGAAATAAATATCAAAATAGAGCGGTAAGTATTTTAGAATACTGATATTTTTTTTTTTTTGAAAAAAAACCTAGGCCATTCATATATATATATATATATATATATATATATATATATATATATATTAAGGTGCTAATATGAAATAAATATCAAAATATATAATTAGTCCAATATATTTATAAGAATTTTTATATATATATATATATATATATATATATTAAGGTGCTAATATGAAATAAATATCAAAATAGAGCGGTATGCCCGCGCGATGCGGCGGGGCTTTTTTCTCTATGTAGAAAATTGATTGTTTTTATATGTATTGTATTTTATTATTTTAATATTTAGTTAGTATAATTATAATTGATAAAATTTGTATAATTGAAATGAAAAGTGGTTCGTATATTTTGTAATTGCGGATAACGCAGGTAATTTTTTTCCCGAGTTGCTTTTTTTTCCTCAGTGATGTTAGATTTGACACATTATAAATTTTTTTTTCAACAAATAAATTTATATTTATTGCGTGCTATAATAAGTTATTTTAATGTTCAATTAGTAAAATTGCAATAGATCAAATATGTTAGAAATGAGTTTTTTGCGTGGTATAATTAGTATGCTTGCCAACGCACTGCGTTAGGGTTTTTTTTATATAGAAAAATAATTGATTTTTTACATGCTGTAATTAGCTCTTTAAATATTTAATTAGTAACATTATAATAGATAAAATATGTAACAAATTAAATCTTAGGTGATAATATTCAATAAATATTAGAACATATAATTGGTTTCACATATTTTAATTTGACATAAATACACAGATATATAAATAAAAAATCAAAACACTACAATTTTTTTTCAAGAAATGAACTTAAACAAAAGAGCACAAAATTTAATTTGAAGCCAATTTTTTTTTTTTTTATAAGATTTATTCATCGTATTATTATATTAAATGTATTTAAGAATACTGATATGAATTTTTGTCCTTAAAAAATCCTATGTCATTTTTCCTCTCTCTTTATATATTTTGAGGCGACAATATTCAATAAATATTCAAACATATAATTAGTTTCACATACTTTAATTTGACTTAAATATACAAATATATAATTAATTTGATATACTTAATAATATATTTAATTTAAAGGACAATTTGAGGCCATTTTTTTATCTCTATATATATTCTTAGGCGATAATATTCAATAAATATCCAAACATTGAAGAAATAAACGTAAATAAAAGAGCACATTTTTTTTTTAAAGCCAATTTTTTTTTTAATTTTATAAGATTTATTCATCATATTATTATATTAAATGTATTTAAGAATACTGATATGAATTTCTTTCCTTCAAAAAATCCTAGGTCATTTTTCCTCTCCCTCTATATATTCCTATGTGATAATATTCAATAAATATTTGAACATATAATTAGTTTTACATATTTTAATTTGACATAAATATACAAATATATAATTAATTTGATATACTTTTAATAATATCTTTAATTTAAAAGACAAAATTGAAGCAAACCCAAACATTGAAATCAAATAATTCAAAACAAAACCGGAAATTAAAAGAACTGGGACCGAAATGAAACTGAAATCTATAATTAACTTGCATGGAAGGATAAAATTGAAAGAAATCAAACTTTGATACTGAAAATATTAAGGATTTATAATAAATTTGCATGGAAGGATGAAATTGAAATCAATGACAACTTTGATACCCAAAAAATTCTGAATTCCAGGCCAATCCACTCAATTAAAAGAATGAGGACCGAATTGGAACTCCAATATATAATCAATTTCAATCGAGGGACGAAATTGAAAGAAATGAAAACCTATATAATAGCATCAAGGGCAATAATAACAAATTCAAACGTGCAGGGACGGAAATGAACTTTGATAAAAAACAACTTAGTTGACGTCATTTGGCGCAGGCAGGAGAGAGAAAGTGGGCGTGAAAATTTAAACGGCCATTGACACGTCTCCGGACACCAGCGTGCTACACGCGCCGCCCCATGTGGAAGAGAACATGCCTGAAAATCATTCTGGACGCCGGTTGGGCATTTTCCGACGTCGTATGAAGCCGCACGCGCCGTCCGAAAAACGCGTGAGCGTTGGAATGGACGGCGCGTCCGGCGACGCGCCGACAGTTGTCAGCGGAAAAAAAAAACAAAAAAATTGGCTAATTAACGGAAAGCCCCTCACACCCAGGCCTTGGTTTTGTCGTTTTCGGGGGGCGAAACCGTCGATGCACTGTTCATTTTAATATTAACAAAATAAAAAAACCGGCCGACCGGACCGGATCGGAATGGTCAATGACCGTCAAGCCCCCGAAAATTGCGGCGTTTTTTGTCTTTTTCGGGGGCTATTTTCATGCATACACTGTTCAAAATTTAAAAAAAAAGGAGGACATACACCCGCGAAGCACCGGGTCAAACTGCACATGAATAGTGCCGATGAGTCTGCGTGAACAGTGTTTTACTTGCACAGTGAAACCATGTTATGGTTTAGCTGTATAGATAATGTGTTCGGCTATTATTTCTATACATTCCACACAAAAAAAAACATAAAATAATATTATATACTGGTCACCATCTTCTATCTCAGCTCAACTTTGCTTCTATTCATTCATTCCCTCTAAACTAAGCAGCATGGTCATCCAACCTTCCTTCTCTGCCTCTTTTGTCACCGCCTCAAGACAAAAACTTAGAATCAAATAAATCAATGAAATTGAATGTTTACTAACTCGCTCAAAAAGGAGTTGCATATGTGCAAATTGCTTGGCAAAGAGGCAAGAGATTGAGAACCAATTTGTTTTGTAAATTTGAAGCGAAGGATTGAATTTGTGAGTTTGTGGAAAGAATTGAATTTTATATTTTATTGTTTTTAAAAGTTTATTAATAACATATTTAAAATGATATACACAAAATAAATCTTCTAAATAACTTTTATCATTAAAATATATTTAATAAAAAAATCATATTTAAACTATTTAAAAAGTTATTTTATTAATTTAATTTTTTAAAATAGCTTTTCCTATTAGAGTTGCTCTAATAATGATTTTCTTTGATATATATATATATATAATCACAGACCTCGATCCAAGGAACCATCTCTAGCTTTGTCGCTAGCATTCACCCTTAAACGGTGGTAGATTCCCCTTTGCGAAAGAAAACAGGCCTAAGGAGATGTCACTGGCACCCCGAGTTAGCTGGCCGAAGTTTCAGTGCACACATTAAATATAGATACAGTCCTCAAATACGTGTCATCCTAAGGTTTGATTCAATTCTTCGGCCTCAATTATATTAACCCCAACCCATTAACTTTAACAACTTTTAGAGTAGATGGTTGTTGTTATCAATGCAATGTACTCAGTTTGAAAATGCAATAAAACATTAATTAATGTCGAGTTCTAATCTTACTTTCTTTTCTTGAAAAAGAATGGACAATAAATATTAAATAGTGAGCAAATTCAGAAGAGGCGTGTGTGACTGAGGATGGAAATGACAGTCTTCAAGTAGGAAAGGACCCACAAAGGACAGACATACTTAATCTTTTTTATTTATTTCAAATTGATTGGCAAAACTCACTCGTATTTTCTATAAGTGTTTTTTTTTAGAAATATATTAAATAATATATTTTTTATTTTTAAAAAATTATTTTTAGTATTAAAATATTTTAAAAAAAAGTTTCCAAACCACCAAGTTTAGAATTGTGGATGGCAAGTATATTATTCCTTGTATATTGGAATTGATTTTTCCTTCTTGATCAAACCTTAAATACTACTATATAACCGAACACAGAGTTACAACCTCACAAGATATTTTTCCTTGATCTAAATTAACTTAGGTAACAGGGGGACTTGTTTTAAAAAATTTAGGTAGCTTAACTAGGAACACATAGTAAGTTATCTAGTGATAGATTAAGATGTTTGTTATCTATAGATATACTGTTCTAAACATCCATATTAATAATATTTTTAAAAAATTAGATAGGTGCCCTAACTAAAATTAGGCAGGTGCTTGTTTGGCTAAGCGGTGGAAACGCCGTTTAGCCAAATTTTGAAGAAAAAAATTATGCATTTTAAATGGAAAATTTTTGGTGTTTTTAAATCATTTTGATGTGCTGATGTCAAAAATAATTTTTAAAAAATAAAAAAATAAATCATTTTGATGTATTTCTAAAAAAAAAGCATTTTAAAAAATAACCGCAACCACACTCTCAAACACTCCGTGAGAGACCTTCAATATCCTTAGCAGTGTGAACATCTGTGGTGTATCTTTGACCAAAGGCCAATTCCTTTCTCTTTCATTCCGACATTTTTTGTTTTCTTCCATGACTGATAACTAAGAAATATTGGGCTTGAAAGAGTCACTAACCTTTCAAATATCAACACGCCACTAACGATCCAAGATCTCCATTAATTAGCTTAGCGAATAAAGATGCTTGTAAAAGCTTTTGTGATCATTCAAGAGAAACTGGAGGCCCTACCACCACCACAACAGGTGGCTTCTCTGTTTGCCGCACCTCCCCACCTTCCGACTACAAAGGTGTGATAACATTCGTGAATTCGCATAGCGAGAGTAATAGTTTTAATATCTGTTTAGCAATCATTAGAAGAGTGTTTGTTTCGAAAAAAGTTTTTTACTTTTTTTTTGTTTTAAATTTAATTTTTTAATATTTTTAAATGTTACAAGGTTAGAAATAATTTTTAAAAAATAATAAAAATATCTAAGATTTGTTTGGTATATATAACCTAAAATTAATGTTTTGGAGTTCAATTGAATATGAAGGTGTCAACCCCAAAGTATCCATTCCAAAGAACAGTTAACTATAATAAAAATAATAATTTTATTAATTTCTATCATTTACTTCCTAGAATTTCTAAGCCTCTCTTTACTGTTTTTAACGGTTGCGAATATCTCTTATGACCATCTATCATGTTTGGTGGGCACTCGAGTGTCTTTTGAAAACACACTTGTTTCATTCGTTAATTTTCTTGGATTTTGAAATTCCTCAGCATGTTTGGTAGAATTCAAGCAATAATTATCACCGTTAGTTATATATTTTACTGTTCTCCAGTATATATCAAAGTTTTTTTCCTATTAAAACCCCCTCAGCTTGTTTGGTGAAATTCAAAAATTACTTTATCTCCTCAAAAATTATTTTAGAAAATTATCTTGGAAACTTACTGAAATCCCATCATTAGAAAATTCTTACAATAAAAACATTCATTAATGTTAATGTTATTGATAAATAATATTCATTATTATTTCATTATCCTGGGTTACCGAGGTTTTACCAATAATTAATAATATTCATTATTTTCTTATAATCTATCAATAC
The DNA here is from genome assembly GCA_009078335.1 of Salix brachista. Taxonomy (NCBI): domain Eukaryota; kingdom Viridiplantae; phylum Streptophyta; class Magnoliopsida; order Malpighiales; family Salicaceae; genus Salix; species Salix brachista. The sequence goes on along the minus strand of CM018574.1, from coordinate 12,943,609 downwards.
CACATTTTTATTGAGATCAAAACCAAAAAACAAGAGTAAAAGTATTTCATGTGTCGGCCAAGTGGTTGAATTGGACAATACATCTTAGTCCATAAAAATCTAAATCATACAATAGAGTGTCGCCACTCTTAAATTCCTCGTTAAAGTTGTTCTCGCCGTCATAAAGGATGGTCTCTAACAGAGACGTGTTCAAGAAAAGGCTGTCGACAACCAGAACCGCAGAAGGAGCCATCACCGCCACCATTCCTCTCAAGGGGCCTTCTTGGACGGCCTCGATAGAAAAAAGAAGAAAAGATTCGAGTGGAAGTCAAGTCCGGTGGTCCCTTGTGGCTGAGGAGCCGCTTGTGGACCTAAAAGCTCTCTTTCTCTTCTTACCTTCCACTCTCAAAACGTCATCTCCAAACACCATATCAACTTCTCGTATGACGCGTTAAACCATGTCCTTTTCAAGTTAATTAGTTTTTTTCTGGAATTTGTTAGTGTTTATTTTTTAAAGTTTGTTTAAAATAATATTTTATTTTTTAAAATTTATTTTTGATGAAGATGTAATTAATTCTTTAAAAAAAACGCGCAAGGTTGTAAGTATATCAATAAGCTGCCTCGTGAGTTGTGACCTTCTTCTTCACGTGTTTGCAACTTTGCATGGGTTTGGAGGGACCCACTTCACCAACAGTGACAGACTCTTCTCACCTGCATACCAGTATAAGAAGTTAAAATATAATAAATAAATAAATCCAAAAGGAGATAGAATTATGAAGATAACGACTTTACCATCTAGATTTCCTTCCACAGCGCATTCCCGAGTGAGAAAGATGATCCTATAGAACTCAGTCGTCCAAAACTACGGGCGGCACGTCCATCGTATACGTACACTTTGCCTTTACATTGAAACATTCATTTGAGTTTACGGCCACGCCGTGCAGAAATAGCACAGCGTGTCCAATAATCTGATAAGCGTTTCAGAGATGATGATCAGAAATGGGTATTCGCTCGCCGGAAAACAAATCATCGATACCACCGGGCACGTGTCCCACTTTAGGACAATCTTCTCCTTATTATTAAAGCCTTAAATACTACTCTATAAATGAACACACACACACACACAGACACTCGCATGACCTTTTTCTCCGATCTAAACTCACTTAGACATCAGAATCCCCGAACCCATAAAGAACTTGTTTTTGTAAATTTTGTAACTGATCTAATCCAACTCGACCACCATTTTAATCCTTCACTGCCCTGGAAAGACCTTTCACGATTAGGGCTAGCATACTGTGTTTACTGGTATACGGCGGCTTAATTTCTTCCAAGTTGTCTGGTTCTTGCCTTCCATTTGATGGATTTTCTTACTTCAATCCACCAGCTACTCAATCAACCAAACCCATTGTTGATTTTATCACTTGAGTTAAAATGCCATGGCGTATGAACCAGATCATAATCCTACGTATAGATTTCGGCAAGGCTAGCTCGGAACCAGCTGGTTGAAAATCTTCTTGCTGATCAATGATGAAACGTTATCTCCTGATTTTTTAACATCTCTAACCACCATGTATTGTCGATTCTTTATTGATTTAACGTTGTACGCAATTCTTCTAGCTCATCATATTTTTTTAAAATATTATCCTGGGAGACAAGTTGCCTTGCCCGTTGGTTGCGACTTCACCACCTGCAAGTAGCTAGCACCTAGAATCGAACTGATTGGCAGTTCAGGTCATATTCGTGTCTTTCCCAGCTGCTTTCATCAAGAAAGTCGAACTCATGGTCTCATCAGTCGTGAAAATTGGACAAAGACACACTAACTTCTTACGTGTAATAGCAACTCCACCGAGGAAAGATCTAGTAAAAAAACAAAAAAAAAATGGCTTTTATCTTTTATTTTCACAGCTACAAAATAAATAAATATTGAATAGTCAGAAAAAAAAAATTTACGTTCAAAAGTTAATATTTTTAATTAAAAAAATGATTTTGATTGTATTTTAATAATATAATTATTATTGATAAATAATTCTATCAATATTATATATATATATATATATATTAAAATAAAATTAACTTTTCTGTATTGTTTTTTTATTGGAATATATATATATATATAATATTATTTATATACCATTTAAAATATTATATTACTAATTTAATTTTTTAAAATAGAAAGAAGAGACTCGCCACTTGAGAAAGGACACTTGAGAAAGGATATCTATATATTTTCTTTCGGGAGCCCTTCTATGGACCCCTTGAATATCCTATAAACAAAAGGCTGCGCATCCCAGACAAATACAGTAAAATCCCAGTTAATATTATATTTTTAAAAAATAAACAATATCAATTAAATTATTGGGTTTTTATGCTTTTAACCACATAAAATCTTTTTATAAAAACAAATTAAGTTATTAACTTTTATCTACAAGAAAATATATTTATTGAAATTCAAATCCTGAACTTTAAATAAATTATATCTCTTAAGTACAGGAGCTTTATACCTACATCGAATATTTATATTTTTTAAATTTAATATAACATGCACATATTATAATATTAATATTTTATATACATATACGTATGCATAACACTTATAATCTACATGTGAGTTTATGACTGAGAATTGTGAGCATACATGTCAGTTCAAAAACTAATTTATTATTATTATTTTAATATTAACATCATAAATAAATTTTGAAAAGTATAAAAAAAATATTTTAATAAAAAAATACTTATAAAAAAAACAACTACAGATACAAACCACTGTTTATCCAAAACAATGTTACACAACAGGCAACCAAAAAAGGACTGCTAAAGACGGTTTTAGCGAAGCACGAAATATTAGTGAAGCTTCCCAGATATTTCCGCCCTCCACCACTCCACCCATCACCACGTGTCCGTCCCGAAGCCTCTCCTAGACCCACCCACCCATACAGCACACACCAAATCAAATCTGGATCCAAACAAATTATGATCCCATGCATCCAGATCTCATTTCAACCGTCAGATCACCCTAGCGAATCAGATTCATTCACATACAAATCACACTCCCTTGCGCTTTCTATATAGAGATAAACTCAAAACCAGATTCTACATTCTACACTCTAAAATCTAAAGAAACAAACAAGTAGACAAATTTTGATGCGGATGATGGAGGTAGATAGCAGTAAGAAAGATTTAGAGCTGAAGCACTTAGGGTTTGTGAGGATTGCTGCGATTCAGATTTTGGTTTCCGTTTCCAATCTTTACGATTATGCGAAACGTAACTCCGGGCCTTTGAGATCTCCTGTTGGAGCTGTTGAGGGTACTGTTAATGCTGTGGTGAGTCCTGTTTATGAGAAATTCAAGGGCGTCCCCGATCATCTTCTTGTCTTTATTGATAACAAGGTAATTAATCTTTTCATTCAATATTGATTTATGGTCATCTTTTTTTCTCTTTTGATTCATGAGGTTTTTTCTTTCCATGTCTGCAGGTAGATGGAGCAACAACCAAGTTTGATAAGCATGCTCCTCCTGTTGCGAAGCAAGTTGTGAGCCAAGCACACTATATTGTTGAGAAAGCTTCAGAAAAGGCGAAAGTACTTGCGAATGAATTTCAAGCAGGAGGACCACGCGCTGCTTTGCGCTATGCAGCTGCAGAGTCTAAGCATTTGTTCCTCACTGAATCTGTGAAGGTGTGGGTTAAACTCGACCAGCTTCACTTTTTCCACAAAGTTGCAGAGGTGGCTGTTCCAGCAGCTGCGCGTTGGTCAGATAAGTACAACCATTTCGTCAAGGAGATGAACCAGAAGGGTTATACACTGTTTGGTTACCTGCCGGTGGTTCCGATCGAGGAGATCTCCAAGGCATTCAAGCAAGGTGAGGAAGAGAAGAAAGAAGATGCAACTGCGCATGAAGTTTCGGATTCATCAGACACTGATTAGAAAAAATGCATCTCGTGTGAGGGCACCCTCAGCCTAGTAGTATGGCTGGTGAAAATCTGATAGGGTTTGTGGGTGTCAGTTGAAATATGAACTGGGTACTAATATGTAAATGAAACCTTTTTCTCATATCAATGGATGTGAGTTTTTTTTTGTATTTCTACCTCGTATCTATCTTGTAGATTACAGCACTGTACTAGTCTCTGTCGTTAGGACATGCTCCCTCTATCTAGAATCCCCTGGGCTGATGAACTGGCTCGTTGGACCCTGTTTCGATGGTAGTTTGTTTTTGTGATGCAAACCAAGTTCTCAAAAAAGCCGAGCATTTGGTTAAAAATCCTCAGGTGTTTGGGAGAGCTGTTGCCGTAGTTTTTAAAGTGTTTTTCGTGTTGAAATATATTAAAATAATATTTTTTTATTTTTTAAAAATTATTTTTGACATTATCCTATCAAAATGATCTAAAAACATCAAATTATATTTATTTAAAATGAAAAATAAAATAAAAATAAATTGAAAAGCTGGATCTTACCTGTTTGGATGGCGTTTCAAACCGGCGTTTGAAACGCCATCCAAACAGGTAAGATCCAGAAATTTGACTAGGTTCACACAATTATACAAGGGAAACGCCGATTTAAGAAAAAGTTGCTTTTCAATTTTTACAATACGCAGATAAAAATATTTTTTATTAATCACACATAACTAAAAAATATTTTTCATGCAATTATTTTTTTAAAATCATAATTTTTTAAAACCGTAAAAGCAAAAACAAATACCAAACATATCCATAGTTTCTCCATCGTCCTGTTTGTTGTGTTTGCAACTGCAAAAGGGCTTTGAAGCCCTGCGTCTAAAGCAATGGGTACTTGCCTTCCACCAGATACGATTCTCGTACGGGCAAACAGCCTTAAATTTGATGTTACTTCACGGGTGGGATGCTTTTTTATGTCATCTTACTTTGTGTTCGTGGAAGTGGAACCCCCCGAGAAGGGTTAGAATAGCAGTTCCTGCTCCTTGGGAGGTACCAAATAAATGTCTACTTGCATCGGGATTTTGAGCATAAAGAATCCACTGACCATTAAAAAGCGGGCCCAACCCTTGGGGATGCGGTAATACATCTAAGAAAGGTTCCTACCGCTTCAATTCTCGTGAAGCGTTTTACAGCATGATGAACAGGCTAATAAACATCAGAAATTGCCTTCATGGTTTGAAATCTGAACATTATTAAAACGAATCACGAGGAGCGGCAGCATATGTTATTCTTAATTATATACTTGTAGTACAGATTCTAGCTAGTTACTCTGTCGATGCAGCCCCAACGAAGGAAGAGTAACAAGATAGCTAGAATATCCAGGAACACTGCCGAGGTTTAAGGAAGAATAAAAAGAAAGTTCCCTGACCCAGTTAAAGAACACCGGAGGGAATTTATTGGTGAGGAAAGATCATGTCCATGGCTCCATGCCAACTTAGTAAGAACATTAGGAGCAATCAAGAACATTTAATTCCATTGACAAGAGTTATGTGGGCAATTATTATTCAAACTCATGAACAAGTCTTGGACATCCAAGGTATTACGAAATCAGCTGACATCCATACAGTCCACAGAATGCATGACTGAGACAGGAAAAAGAAAAAAGCTTAAACATCAATCTCCGCACTCGTTCCTCCAAGAAACCTTCTTGCCAGTCTGCTAATGAAACTGAGCTTTCTGCATCAATGGGACAAAATTGATGAGGACTGATCGCATGATCAAACAAGTCAATTATAGTTCTCTATTAGACTTGGATTTTTTTTTTTTTTAAAAAAAAAATCTCCACGAGACTCAAATAAAATATGCTTCCACATACATCTTGATATGATGATAAATTAGGTTTCACTTTGACAAGGTCTATGCACTAACCCAGAAGATGAAGCTTTGGATAAAGTCGCACCATACATAATTAGGAGTATAGAAAAAACAACTTTTATTTGCTATGGAAAACACCAAATGATGAATAGCTTCGCACACTACGAGCACCTTTCCAATCAGCCACTAAATCAGTTTGAAGGTTCCAACACAATCTATGCTGCTTCATCCCAAATCTCATAAAAATATTCAAACTATACAAAAACCTAAGAATAAGAAATGTATTATAGACTGGTATTCCACACAAACAAACTCCACTACGAGCAAGCATTATGATTATTTGTTATGGTTACTTACAACTAAAAGTATGAAGCTAAATGCCTTAGTAAACATCAGTTATATTTGAATTGTTGGTTACAATCCTCAAAAGGCAAAGAAGCAATTAAAAAAGAAGAAGTCAAACAGCTCATTGCAATATTAGAATCAACGTGAAGTTTATCACTTCTAACAAATAGAGATAAAAAGCATATGCATGCAAGTAATGAGATCAAATGAAGGAATATATATACTATTACGCGATCATATCCATCATGAGATTAAAATATAACTGCATTTTCTTACATTTTCAATAGCTAAGCCATCATTTCCCCTCCAAGCAAACCTCATATTCTCATTATCAAAGCAATTGATATATTTATCAAGAGTTACAGAAGTCAATCGTTCAAGAGCAGCAAGCTTCTTCGATTGAGTTCAAGTGGCAATTAATCTCAAATTGCAGATCTTCTAAGATAAGAGTATAATGAAAATCACCTTAGATTCCATACCCTCGGAATAAAAAGCCTATCGTTGCAGGATCATATACTTTGCAAGGACCATGTAATTCAATAAAACACTTGAAGCCACATGAATGCAGGAAAACATTGGAACACAGAACCAACAAAACAAAAATACCACAACACCCTCAATCAATAATTCAGAATGACATGCTCCTCACCCCACAAATATCAACTTAACACCGATTATTTAAACTCAATAGAACTGGAAAAACAGACCTTAAGTGAATTCATTCACTTAGGGAAGCCATAGCTATCTTGAAGGAGGTCATCATAGGGGTCCCTCCTACCAGGAACCTGGCTAATCTTGGCATCCCAAGCAAGCTGCGCATTGTGGCGCTCAAATGTCCAAAACCCATAAGGGCGAAGAGGATAGCTCCACATTTCCTTGGTCTTTTCGCATCGATCCTTAACTGCATACACACGCTCCCTGAACTTCCGGTCTCTCTCCTTTGGATCCTCCATTAACCTCAGAACCAAATTCTCAGCAAATTCCATGATAAACCCCATCTTCCTAAGAAACCTAACTTTCAAAACAAACACGCACAGAATTAAAAAAAAAAAAAACGTTCATGAATTCCCTCAAAGCAGAGCCAAATCATGTATTCTAGCCGAATTCGGAACCGATAGATATAAAATATATGAACCTAGAACTACCAAAACTAACAATCAATTTATAACAATCAAAGCGATCTAATAGAACTAAATTAATAGTCAATTTATAAAAAGAATTGATAGCAGAGATTACCTGTTCAGCAGGCAGAGACTAGAACAACGTATTTGGATTTCACTGTCGAGAAGATGAGTGCTAGGGAGAAGCCAGAAAATGATGGCAGGTGCTGGAAGTTAGATATGGACTAGGGTCCAATAGTATCATGCTGTTAAGGCCCATTAAAAGATGATGACATGAGCCCAGGAGAAACAAGGCTGTAATGATCATCGTGCAAATTTGAGGTCAGTTCCGTACAAACCCTGAGCCATGACCCTGTTTTGTTCTACTTAAAAATATCATTTAAATTAATAAAATTTATTCTAGTTTCACAAATAGCACCATGAAAAAGTCAAAAATACCTCCAAAACCAAGAATTATATTAATGCATAAAAGATAATTATACTATTACAATCCACAGTAATATATATCTATTGATATAATATTCAATAGTCGAATTATTTTTATTGTTTTAAGATTTTAATAGTTCAACTATCACCTATTCAAATTTACATCCTTTCCATCAGATTCGTTAATAAATTCGTTAAAAAAACTAGAAAATCACTTGCACCCTAAAAAATCAAAATAATTGAGTAATAAAAACAAATAGTTTGGAAAACATCTTAAAATTATTTTTTAATAGCATCTATCGCTTTGCCTCTCATTTCTGTGTTATGTAGTGGGCTAGACCTTTTCTTGACAAAAGTTCTATGCTAGCCCACATAACAGTTTATAAATCCTACCCAATCTGGTAAGCCAATTTGATTATTTGCTTCATCAAAACTTGACCTAGACTAAATTTGTTTCTACCTCTATAGACGATTCGGGTCAACTCAAAATTTAGTTAATCAAGTCAAAGATCTAATTATGTCTAACCCCAAGGATTTGTTTTAAAATGTTTTTATCCAAAACACCATCATTCATGGTTTAAGTTTTTTAAAAAAGTTTTGAATTTTTAGGTTACGATCACCAGTATCGTTTTCAACAAATGGATAGAAGAAATTCAAGGGCTACAGATGCCACATTCTCCCATGTTTCCTTCTTCAAATCCCATGGTGAAATTCAAAACTGGAACTAGAAGTTTTCCGGTAGCAAGATTCCGATACAGTATCTAATAGCTAGCACACCCAAAGCTCAAATCATAAAGTTCAGGGATCGAGCACTCCTTTGTCTTCCTGCTGTGGGCCAGTTTATTGCTTTTTGAAGTGGAATGAGCGAGTCAATCTTTTCATCACTCAGTGGCTTTCCAATACAGCCATTTAGGTGGCCTGCTCGAATGAACTCAGTTATTTCCTCGGACTCTGTCGTATAAGTGAGACCAACAATGTTACTCTTCACGCCAAATAAGCTTCGCAGCTGTGTTGTCGCCTGTCAGAAAATTATGATTAATGAAGAAGTGGATGTCAATAATTAAAAAGAACATGCATGTTGATGTGATGGTTTTATAGAATTCTTCGAGAAAATTATGATCTGAATGAATACAGAAAAGTTTCTGCAGCTGCTGAATATTTCGCAGCGACACTCTCATACCTACAGTCGCTGCCCTTAATTTTAACTAATAAGCTGTTTCATATTTTCGTGGTTTTTCTAATTATATGATGATTTTACAGAATTCTTCGAGATTTATAAGAAAAATATTATGTCTTCTCATTCTCAAGGACCTCAAAAAACAAATGCACTTCCTCTGAAAATATACTCTCTTAAGTTGAAGGTCAAAAAACCATACCTGGTACCCGCTAGTTAGACGAGCAGGCATATCCATGTCCATCAGAATGAGGTCAAAAGAAGCCCCTTGACTATGAAGAAGAATGGCTTTTTCTCCACTTTTGGCCACTTTAACTTCCATCCCAAGATTATATTCCCTTCCAAACTCGATTATCTGCGTGTTGTTGAATAAGCGATCTAAAGTGTCATATTCCACGAGAAGCACAGAGAACTTGTCGGTCGGGGTTGAACTTGAATCCTCTGAGCTGCTCTTGACTTCTTCGCGCCCCGGTTTCTGCTCTTTTCGGCTTCTGTGGACATGAAAATGGATATCAATTCTTAGAATTAATTTCAAAACTTTAAAACGAGCCATATCTGAAGAGAGCCCACGATATGATCCAAGACTAAAACTCTAGTGGCAATATTGGAATTTAATGCGGGTCCAAACTAAGCAAAAGCATGTTAAATATTACAACACCTACCCCTCTGTGTCTTCTTCACTACCATTCCCCAAACCAAGAACATCCTGCTCCCTTCCAGGAGCAGCAGATTGATCAAATCCTGTAGCACTATGTTCGTCGGTCCTTTCTTTCAGCCATCGATTCACATAAGCAGTCTTTTTGCGTGCTTCAAGAAGGCTTATTCCACGACCAATGCCCCTCATATTGATCACTAAATAACTGAATAGCTTTAAGGATTCTTCTCGGTTTTTCTTCAGTTCTTCCATTCCTTCCGTGAACACAGTGGCGGACGCAATCATTTTCCGACCAGTTTCAGTAATGTAATCGTTCAGCTCTGCAACGGTACTCTCGAGGCTGTAATAAACATGAGAGGTTTCGTCAGCCATTGACATATGGGTTGAGCTTTCTTGGGAGGTTTTGCTAGCTCCTTCCCTAATTATCTGGATTACTTCCCTGCGTGCCTCGGGAGATTCATTCATCCTCTGACTGAAGTTTCCAAGGCAAAGACTCAGCCGCTCAAGTATGCAAGAGATCTCATGGTCAATTAGGGTTTGATATGAGCCATCCATTGATGTGTGTTTCTTGGTTTTCTTGCTTTTGGGAGAGAGGGGCTGAATTGGTGAGTTTCCAGAGAGCGCCAAATGAAGAGCAGTTATTTCCGTTAAGGAAAAATGGTTCTTTCACATGCGGGGAGGTGTTGGTTGCCAGCTTGCTACTATATAATAAAAATATTTAGATTTTCTTTTAAAGAGATTAAAATTGAAATTGAAGAAAAAAAATTAAGAAAAAAGTATCAATGACTTAGTTTAATTAAATTATCCCCAGTAAATTAAATTGAAGAAAAAAAGTAACATTGACCCATTGGATATATCAATGACTTAGTTTTCTAGCCAGTGATCTTGATGATGAACTCATCTGAGTTTAAAATCTTTATTTTTTTAAAAAATATCTCTTATTTACTAATACAATAACAAAAATATACGATCTTAGAATTAAGCAACAACCAAGTTTAGGCGTTCGTTTAAGAGTACAATAATGTCATATAAAAAATAAAAATTAATTTTGAAAATAAATTAAAGATTAACCAAATGTTGGTTAATAAAATTGATAAAAAAAGTAAAAAATAGAAGAAGAAAATGAAAGTTGATTTTAAAAAAAAATATTTGGCATTGTTAATCAACCTTGAAATTTCATGATCTAACTTTACCCGAATTGTGTTTAAAAGTAATCTATATAAAAATTGACTTTATATGATTCTTAATGTTAATATTTTTTTTAATATTAAAATAACAATATTTAGAATCGTTTCAGGTTTGCAGTTTAAAGAGAAAAGTAGCGACTGTCTCAAAAGTCGTAGGCTTTTGAAAGCAGCCGTCTAGACCTGCTTCCATGAAAGCCTGCTATTGAACAGATTGGTAATGCCTCTTTGTTTATTCGTTTCTTTTTTAATATTTATTCATTAAATTAAAAAAAATAGTATTTTTAATTTATGATAACAGAAATGATTTTAAAATCAAAAATAAAAAGAGGAGCTCGTAAATGATTCTCGTCATAAGCCAAAAATAAAAACCATGAACTTTCTTGCTGTTGTTATAACATCAGAACAAAAACGTTAAAACAAGCAATGACAATTCTGGCCTCCAGAAACTCTGGAGCTGGTGATCCAGCAGTCCTTCGTCGCTTGTTGGAATTAGGGAGGAATGCAGTGATCTATGCAATACTCCGTGGCTTTCGAACGCAGGTGTTGAAGCCGGCGTCGATGAAAGCTTGGTGGTCAGGCTCAGAGGTGACGCCGACAATCTGACTCTTAACACCCATCTTACGTAGCAGCTGTGTTGCCTGACGAATATATATGACCAGGAGCAGATGTAAATATCATATGTAATGTAAATCACGACATTAACTGGCAGTTCAAGTTCAGATTTTGCATTCTGACAGTTATTTCTTTTTCTTTTTTGAACAAGTAAAATTCTAGCTATTGCAGGCTCTTACAAGACAATGATGGATACCTGGATTCCAGTCATGATGGGCATATGATCGTCCATAACAATGAGATCAAAAGAAGCCCCGGCAAGATGAAGATAAACAGCTTCTTTCCCATTCTTCGCTTCTTGAAATTCCATTGTACAATGCTTTTGTTCCCCAATTCGAATCGTGTATCTCTGAATGGCGTCTCGAGCATTACGATCATCATCAACGATAAGCACAGAGTAAGTATTGCTGGAAACATGGGAAGAAAATATTATGATTTTTAATGTAATTCAATGTAAACGATCATTATTTAAGAGAACATACACATACCCCTGATCTTGGTCTCCAGTAGCGTCACCACCGATCAGTGCCTTCTGATTCAGCCATTGCTTCACACTAGCAATCTCCCGGCTTCCAGCTTCAAGATTGCTGCTCGTATCACCAGGTTCGTGAACAAGAGTCGACCTTATTTCCCTGGTTTCCTTTTGATCTTTTTTGACTGCTTCGATTTCTGACTCAATTGCGTCCTGTAAAACCTGCCTCTTTTGATCAAACTTTGTAATGCACTCATCGAGTTTCTTCAAAAGATTCTGAGTTTCTCGTTCACTTTGAGTGTTATCTTCGTCAGCCATTGATAAAGGAATTACTGGGTTCGTGATTCTGAGAGATAGAGAGGGGATGAGATAGACATTTCTACTGTCAACCAAAGACAAACATTTCTGACCTGAAACAAAATAAAAGACGTAGTAAAATTTTTAACGCGTACTCTTCTGCATCTCCACCACCTTGCGCTTTACTAGGCAAATCGTGTTCATTTCCTTGTTCCTCAGGATAATCAGATGCATTCCTGTCGTCTCCTTCTGCATCTCCACCATCTTGCGTCTTACCAGGCAAATCTTGTTCATTTCCTTGTTCCTCAGGATGATCAAATTTATTCCTGTCGTATTCTTCTGCATCTCCGCCATCTTGCACCTTACCAGGCAAAGCGTGTTCATTTCCTTGTTCCCCAGGATGATCAGATGCATTTCCACTGTCTTCTTCTGCATATCCACCATCTCGCGTCTTACCAGGCAAATCGTGTTCATTTCCTTGTTCCTCAGGATGATCAGATGCATTCCTGTCGTCTTCTTCTGCATCTCCACCATCTTGCGTCTTACCAGGCAAATCTTGTTCATTTCCTTGTTCCTCAGGATGATCAGATTTATTCCTGTCGTCTTCTTCTGCATCTCCGCCATCTTGCACCTTACCAGGCAAAGCGTGTTCATTTCCTTGTTCCCCAGGATGATCAGATGCATTTCCATTGTCTTCTTCTGCATATCCACCATCTCGCGTCTTACCAGGCAAATCGTGTTCATTTCCTTGTTCCCCAGAATGATCAGATGCATTCCTGTCGTCTTCTTCTGCATCACCACCATCTTGCGCCTTACGAGGCAAAGCTTGTTCATTTTCTTGTTCCTCAGGATGATCAGATGCATTCCTGTCGTCTTCTTCTGCATCTCCACCACCTTGCGCTTTACTAGGCAAATCGTGTTCATTTCCTTGTTCCTCAGGATGATCAGATGCATTCCTATTGTCTTCTTTGTTGGATTCATCAATGTCAGTTATCTTTGGGGAAAACTCGTCCGATTCAGATAAGGTCACTTTTGAAACGAATGAACTTTCCCTGTTATTTTTTATGCAACTAAGTTATTTCACTACTAGAAATACACAATAATGTACAAGATTCAAGAAATCCAAAGAACTACCTGGTCTTTTCCAAGCCTGCACTTACACCGGCCTTGATTCTCTCAATTTCAGCAGATACGACAAGAAGAGTATTCATCAGTTGCTCAAAGCATCCTCGAAGACAATACATGTGGTGGTCTGCGGCCATTGCTTTAGGATCACAAGGCAAGCACTGAAAGAAATTCAGCGCTTCTCCACTGGATACTGGAGAGCTGCTTCTTGTAAGAATGGAATTGCTTGAAATCGGCCCTTTATTCTCATGGCCATCTTCTTCTGTCTTGAGGCCATCCATCTTCTGATTCAGCCACTGCCTTGCTTTATCAATCTTAGACCTTACTTCTTGATCAAGATTGCTTCTTGCTATAATTGATGCTTCAATTTCTATCTTGAAGGACTTGGCAGCGATGATTTCTTTGGAGCCGCCATCACTCTTTTCTTGTGATTTTGCAATGAAATGATCCAATTCTGAAAATAGCATCTTACTTTCAAGATCCATTTGAGTGTTATCTTTGTTAGCCATAGATGTACTGTGCTTTCTTTGAGAGAGAGAGAGCTGAACGAGAATTCTATGAGAGAGAAGCTCACAAAAGCTTGTTAAGAAGTTGTAGATTATGGATATATACTCTCCTCATGCTTGTATATGGACAATGAGAATTGAGAGAAGTACGCGCGTGTAGATGCACAACAGATCATCAATGAAGCTGAAGAACATAAATAAGCATTTTTTCTGAAGAGGCAGCAAAGCTCATAACAATACAATTTCTAAAAGCCTCATTTCCCTATCTCTTCTCACCCCACTTTCTGATTCTCCACACTCCTTTCAGTTTTATTATGGTAGTGGAATGGATGTGTTCCTGCAGCTATATTATGAAACCACGAAAATTTCCATAGAAGAGCTGTCAATCATCACTGAAAGCCATTGCGGAAGCAATTCCTCGAGAGGTACAAAATCTTGAATTTAAAGGAGGGTGGACTGTATAACTGAGTTGAAATATCAAGCCAAATCAAAAAAATTACCTTCTATTTATTTGTGCTTAGCCGCAAGGGGAAAAATATATCTTAGAATAATTTTCAATATTATAATAATAATAATAATAATAATAATAATAATAATAATAATAATAATGAATCATATTTCTTAATCTAGTAGTTAGTAGTTAGATTGAGATGAAAATTTACAAGGAGTATATTGACATATTTATATATATATTAGGTTAAAATTTCAGAGTAATCAGAGAATATAACGACTTTGCGATCATATTTCTTAATTTAATCGTTAGATTGAGATGGAAATTTACAATGAGTATATTGATATATTTATATATATATTAGGTTAAAATTTCAAAACAATCAGAGAATATAACGATTTTGCGAGATTGATGATGACATTCTCGTAATGTTATTTAAACTCATAATTTTGTTCAGAAAAATTATTTTATTGTGTTTTTTTTAGATCATTTTTTTCTCAATTTCATTATTCAACAACAAGTTTATTAGGAATTGAACTTTATAATTTGCTTTATTTAAGGTTATCATGGTCTTATAATTCAGGTCACACATTTGAAAGTTGATCCAATATATAATCGTTTCAATAATTTTTTTAAGATGTCAACTTGATATTTGTAGTTAAACTATATTTTTACTAATTTTTCATGCTATCTTTGGACTCATCAAATTGATCGAGATATATCGGTTCAATTCTTAATTTTTTACTTATATTTAAAATTTAAATTACATAATTTTAAATATTTTTTTTTTTAATTTGAACTAAAATTTTGTTCTAAGGAATTGACAATCTCGGTTAGTTCTCTTCAATGGCTGCATAAAAACACCATGGGAATTTTTTAGCAATGGTTTTTAATCGAGTTGAGCCCGGTGGGTTAACCAGGCGAAGTTTCAAAGTTCACCGAATAAGATTTGATCTAATTTGGCTTCGTCGATTTTTATTAGCAACACCATCTTTTAAGTAGGTAGCCAAAGAAAAGAAGAAAAATATGTAGTCAGCATGATCATCATATACATGGAAAGAAGCGCGCGACAGAATCATCTTTAGAAAATAGAAACAAATATTGGCAAATGTGAGACAATAGATTTGAGATTTGGAGTATAAAAATCAACCAAAACAAAGAAGCTGAATGATCAACATCAGAACAAACAAGTACTAACAATTTCTAAGCTATTCCAAGCGACACTTCCTTGAAAAACTTCATCCATAGAGTTCATCTCTACATCAAGGGACAGAGAGAGAAAAACGAACACAGATTAAGGAGACCCAGATACTCTCAAGCTTGTGATGCACCAGCCCTTCTTTACTTAATGGAATTAGGAAGGAATGCAGTGATCTATGCAGTATCCAGTGGATTTTCATGGCATTCGTCGGCGCCAGCGTCGATGAAAGCTTGTCGGCCTGACTCCGAAGTTAAACCTATAATCTGACTCTCAACACCCATCTTGCGTAACAGCTGTGTTGCCTGACATATATGTGTGTATATATATATATATATATATATATATATATATATATATATATATGTATGTATATGTATATGATCAGCAACAGATGTAAATATCATATATTCATTGAGCTCCTATACCAAGTTTGTGATTCTTAAAAACTATCACTATATCATGAGTTGTCAGAATAAACAAGAACGTTTCTTCTTCCAATTTTATCAAAATATACCTGAATATCTATGTATTTCATCAAGATCAAGTTCAGATTTTGCAGACTGACAGTTATTTCACCAAGCTCGTGATTCTTAAAAACTATCACTATATTATGATAAATACCTGGATTCCAGTCATGATGGGCATTTGATCGTCCATAACAATGAGATCAAAAGAAGCCCCGGCAAGATGAAGATAAACAGCTTCTTTCCCATTCTTAGCCTCTTGAAATTCCATTGTAAACTGCTTTTCAGTCCCAACTGCCATCGCGTAATTCCAAATGGTGTCTCGAGCATTACGATCATCATGAACAATAAGCACAGAGTAAATATCGCTGGAAACATAGAAAAGACACAGAATATTATGGTCTTTAATATAATTCAAGGTAGTGTCATTGTTTAAGAGATAATACACATACCCCTGATCTTGGTCTCCAGTAGTGTCAGTGTCACCACTGATCAGTGCCTTCTGATCCAGCCATTGCTTCACGCTAGCAATCTTCCGGCTTGCAGCTTCAATGTTGCTGCTCGTATCACCAGATTCGTGAGCAAGAGTCAACCTTAGTTCCCTGGTTTCCCTTTGATCTTTCTTGACTGCTTCGATGTCTGACTCAATTGCATCCTGTAAAATCTGCCTCTTTTGATCAAACTTTGCAATGCATTCATCTACTTTCTTAACTAGATTCTGAATTTGTGGATCAATTGGAGTGTAATCTTCGTCGGCCATTGATGAATGAATACAAGTATTCGTGCTTCTGAAAGAGGGGGGTGGGGTGGGGGGGTGAGAAAGACATTACTACTCTGGCAAAAAGAAACAGAAGAAGAAGAAAAATACTATCAAAAGAAGAGATAGTAAAAATCTCAACACATACTCCTCTGCATCTCCACCTTCTCGCTTCTTGCTAGGCAGAGCTTGTTTCCCAGAACGACCAAATACATTCCTATTGTCTTCTTTTTTCTTGGATATACTTTTTGGGAAGAACTTAGCCATATCAGACAGGGCTTCTTTAAAAACGAATGAACGTTCCCTGTTATTTTTTATGAAAATTAATTATTTCCCTATTAAAAACATACAAGATTTCACAAGATTCAAGAGATACGAGGAACTACCTGGCCTTTTCCAAGCCTTCACGTACAGATGCCTTGACTCGCTCAATTTCCTCAGGCATGGGATTCCAAGAACCAGGCAATGTATCCTCTGAAATGCCAAGAGCAGTATTCACCAGCTGTTCAGTGCCTCCTTGAAAGAAATTCAGCTTGGAGTTGCTTGAAATCGGCATTGTAATATTGAGCCCTTTATTCTCATGACTATCTTCTTCTGTCTTGAATTCATCCGTCTTCTGATTCAGCCACTGCCTTGCTTTATCAATCTTGGCCCTTGCTACTTGATCAAGATTGTTTCTTGCAGTAACTAATGCTTCAATTTCTATCTTGAGGGACATGGCAGCAATGATCTCTTCGGAGAAGCGATCCCTCTTTTCTTGTGCTTTTGCAGTGAAATAACCCAATTCTGAAAATAGCTTCTTACTTTCAAGCACAATTTGATTGTTACCTTTGTCAGCCATAGATGTACTGTACTGTTCTTTCTTTGGGAGAGAGAGAGAGAGATGAATGAGTATTCTGCGAGAGAGAAGCGCCAAATATGTGGTTTGCAAGAGCAGTTATTTCTGTTAGGAAGTTGGGTGATAATGGTAGAAAGCCTTTATATAAAAAGGCTGGACTGAATACAGGGTAGAGCTCTTGAGGCAAATCTAACAGCGTAGAGTTCTTGGCCACAAGGAAAGGAAAAGGGTACAATTGCTCCCTTCTTATATATTGTTCTTTTATTGGTTAATTGTTAGAGTTTAGCAATCAAATCTGTAGTCATTTTACATTTGATGTACTCATTTGCAAGCTAAGGCGGCGTAGTCACTTCCTAAGCTCTTAAGATAATTTAGTTATTCGACTTGTTTAGTTCATGATGTAGGCGAGTCCGAATGAGATTGAGATTTCTCATCAATCGATCATGCAAAAAGCCTAGTATACTTATTTATGAACCAATGGGTTAGAGTTGCATCCAAAAAGAGATCATAACTTTTAATCCAACCAATCGACCACCAATGGGATTATACAGAAGTCCTAGCAGACTCATTTACAAACAATTTCAACCATTCTGGCCTCCAATCCATTTACAAAGCTAATGCTGTTAAGGAACCATCTCACCTAAAAGCTTAAGCTTGTAGGTGAGGCCCCAGAATATGATTATATTATACTCTAACACACCCCCTCAAGTGAAAGCCCTTTAGGCTTGAAACTTGCACAGGCCCACATCACCTTGTGCTTGGTTTTTTTTTATCAAATAGAATAGGGGTGGTGAGATTCGAACTCGTGACCGCTGGGTCAACAAGGCTCTGATACCATGTTAAGGAACCATCTCACCTAAAAGCTTAAGCTTGTAGGTGAGGCCCCAGAATATGATTATATTATACTCTAACAAATGCAAGCAACAATTCCTTACTCAACTTGAAGCACGGCGATTATTAGTTCTTACAACTATTTTCTCTTTTAGAATAACAAAGCAGCCAGAAACTTTATCCATGGAGTTCATCTCTACATCAAGGGACAAAGGGGAAAAAACGAGCACAGACCAAGGAGACCCGGATACACTCAAGCTTGCGATGCACCAGCCCTTCTTTACTTTATGGAATTAGGAAGGAATGCAGTGATCTATGCAGTATCCAGTGGATTTTCAAGGCATTCGTCGGCGCCAGCGTCGAAGAAAGCCTGTCGGTCAGACTCGGAAGTGACACCTACAATCTGACTCTTAACACCCATCTTACGTAACAGCTGTGTTGCCTGACATATATATGATCAGGAACTGATGTAAATATCATATAAAATATATTAACTGGCAGTTGGAGTTTTTATTCAGGAAACGAAATTTACAATTTCATGCTTCAAGACTAAACCGAAATGGATCAACTTTCAAATGCATTGAGTTCCTATGTGTTTCATCAAGATCAAGTTCATATTTTGCAGACTGGCAGTTGTTTCCTTTTCACTCTACCAAGTTAGTGGTTCATAAAAACTATCATAATATTATGATCATAATGAGGATGGGGTTTTAAAAAACATTAATAAGTTGAAGCTGGTAAGAAAATCATATACCTGAATTCCAGCCATGATAGGCATTTGCTCGTCCATAATATTGAGATCAAAGAAGCCCCAGCAAGATGAAGAAAAACAACTTCTTTCGCATTCTTCGCCTCTTGAAACTCCATTGTAAGCTGCCTTTCAGTCCCAACTGACATCGTGTACCTCCTAATGGTGTCTCGATCAGTAAGATCACCATCAACAATAAGCACAGAGTAACTATTGCTGGAAACATAGAAAAGACAAATATTATGATATTTAATATAATTCAAGGTAAGCAGTCATCATTTAAGAGCAAATAATAGTGTGAAAAACATGACACGTACGTACCCCTGATCTTGGTCTCCAGCAGTGTTACCACGGATCACCACTGTCAGTAGCAATGTATCCTCTGAAATGCCAAGAGCAGTGTTCAGCAGCTGTTCAGTGCCTCCTTGAAGACTAAACTTATGGTGGTCTGCAGCCATTGCTTCTGGATCAGAAGGCGAGCACCGGAAGAAATTGAGTTTGGAGTTGCTTGTAATCGGCATTGAAACAGTGAGCCCTTTATTCTCATGACTATCTTCTTCTGTCTTGAATTCATCCGTCTTCTGATACAGCCACTGCCTTGCCTTATCAATCGTGTCCCTTGCTTCCTGGTCAAGTTTGTTTCTTGCAGTAACTGACGCTTCAATTTCTATCTTGAAGGACGAACACTCTTTTCTTGTGCTTTTGCAATGAAATGATCCAATTCTGAAATTAGCATCTTGAAGTGATTGTTATCTTTGTCAGCCATTGATACTGTACTGTTCTTGCTTTGGGAGTGAGAGAGAGAGAAATGAATGAGTATTCTGTGAGAGAGAAGCGCCAAATTTGTGGTTTGCAGGAGCGGTTATTCCCGTAAAAGAGGGTGGACTGAATCACAGAGTAGAATTATTGATGCAAATCTAAAATTTTATTTATTTCCAAGAAGCCAAAACAGATTATACGCTGACTCCAAAATGCTGAATTGTACGCTGACAAGGTAGTATTTGTGCAGGCTGTGACAGGAAAGACATACACATTTGCAGAGGTTGTTAGAGACACTAGGAGGTTTGCTAGGAACTTAAGGTCTCTTGGCCTGAGAAAAGGACACGTGGTGATTGTAGCTTTCCAAATTCTGCCAGAATATGGCATTGTAGCACCTGGAATAATGGCTTCCGGTGCTCAACCTGCTGCACACGAATCAGAATTTAAGAAGCAAGATAACTAGTAAGTCTTATGCCTAATTCCATTCTTTCACGTATATGTTGATGGGAACTCGGGAGCTTTCTAAATGCGCTGACCACACAGGAGGTCAATTTTGCACCAATTGTGCCACCAATTATCCTGGGCTTAGTTAAGAATCTCCTATACAGGAGGAATTTGATCAAGTAACAAGGGTTTTCAAGTAAGATCCAACCGCTGGAAATGAGGCCAGAACTGAATTAGATCAATGGCGGGGAATATTGAGAGAGAGACGAAAAATTTGAGTGTTGAAACAGCTATCTCTTACCGAAACCCATGATATAAAATCAAAAATCATAGCCCATGTTAGAGATATTTCTCATCTATTGTTTGATTCTGGCTTCCCGCAAGCTTCCTGGTATTCCTAGCAAGCCAAGGGGACCCAAGTCACCACACAGTAAAAGTTCCGTAACCAGTAGGAGAAGAAAAAAAAAGCTGGAAAACGAAACAATTTGTGACAGTGTCGATCGTGATTTCTAAAAGCTTTGGTTTCCACGAATATTTAATTCAATAACCTTGGAATTTTAAGTGACACATGCATGTGTTCATGTGGGTGCGCGTGGCAACTCTGCCAAGGAAATTTGAAATTGAAATTTGATTATTACAATTTTTTTACAGAGACAGAGAGAGAGGGAGAGAGATGGAGAGGGGAGGGCAGAGAGAGAGAGAGAGAGATGGAGAGAGATGGAGAGGGGAGAGGGGAGGACTGGACCAAAGTCCAAACATCTTGATCATATGGACTCACGTTCTATTTTTAAATAAATAAATTAGCCGCTACCTAGTGACCTCACGTGGGTCTCCTGAACTAATCATATGGACTCGATCTTTCATCTTTTAAATACCATGCTTTTTCTAGATTTATTTCTTTTAAAAAATAAAGTGGAGTTGATAAAAGGAGAATCAGGAATTAAACGTTGATT